>BTHU01000008.1:37161978-38361978 GCA_036184795.1 Tokudaia tokunoshimensis
GGTTCTGTTTGTTTCAGAGGAACAAGAATAATACATGGCTGTAACTTTAGAACCCACCCTAAGGTGTATCTGCTACAACATGCTATGGCTTATATCATTTTCATAAGCAGTTTTACTCATATAAAGCATTTACTTTTTATTTCATTCTTGTTTGATGGTGGTAGATTTGAATTGTAAGCTATAGAATAAATGTAGGTTATATGGGATGGTTTAGGCAGTAAGGCATCTTTCACCTTCAAGCCACATTTAAAAGCCACAGGATCACGTTTCAGCTGATGAAGAGTCAGGGTTCTGTGTGGAGAAGAGAAGAGAGCTGTTTCTTGTGAGCCCTAGGTTTTCCTTTTAGGGAGATAAAGGCCATGGGTATCCCCTCCCCTTCTTGGTATTCATCACAATAACCTGAAAAAATTAATATTTGATTTGATTAATAAGAAGAAAAGCAAGAAAATGCTTTATGACTAATCATGTCTCTAAACAAATTATTTTTATTTTGTCCTTGTGATTGTGGTTTCCATCTTGAGTTAACTGGGGAAGACGGAGAGAAAAGAAAGCTAGACAGTTCTTTCTTTGTGTATACCCTTGGCTATAATATGCAGATCAGTTCTCAGAGGCAAACCACCAGACATGCTGTTACATGTGAAAATATGAAGCCTTAGTCAAATTTTTAAAGATTTATTTATTTTATTATTTTATATGAGTATACAGCAGCTGTCTTCAGACACACCAGAAGAGGGCATCAGATCCCATTACAGATGGCTGTGAGCCACCATGTGGTTGCTGGGAATTGAACTCAGAACCTCTGGAAGAGCAGTCAGTACTCTTAACTGCTGAGCCATCTCTTCAGCCCAGTCCTAGTCAATTTGCTTGGCCGTCTTATCAGTGTAGCCCAGGGTTGGAGTTCCTTTTTGTCATTTACTTGATGGAGTGCTTGGCAAAATGTTTGTAGGCTAAGTAGCAGTAAAATGATGACAGGAGATTGATCTTCCTAGATGGTAGAAGAAAGAATGTAAGGATGCAAAGGTTCGAATACAGTGAAAATGAAAACTTAGAGAAACCTGAACCTGGACTGGCCAAAGAGGTAACAGGTAGCAAATGACTACTGTGCATAAGGCAGGACCAGAGCAGCTGTGGCTCAGAAGGCCAAGAACCAGCAGAAAGCCCATTGAATGTTGCTGAAATCAGTGATGGTGAGCTTCATGGTTGGGGGCTTAGAATTACTATTGGAACTCATCCTAGTAGACTTGATGGGTTATCACACTTCCTAAAAACTCTTAAGTGCCCTATGGCATGCTCCTCATCATGCACCCTGTTCTGAACTAACAATCCAAAGACTAACTCTCCTCATGGAACATGATGGCTTCTGAGTTTAGAATCTCACCCTTGCCCTTGGTCTAAGACAGCATAGGGCTATACTTACTGCAGACAGTATACACATAGAAACAGATCCTATAGTTTGTATGAGTTATCACTTGAGCCCACATGCCCATCAGTGAATTCTCTGGAGTGCAAGTTTCTCCTGCTTTACAGCATGGTGTCAGGGCGTATTTTTCTTTTTCTTAAATGGGAGAGGAAAAATGCTAGAAACCAAAAGACCTTAGGCTGGCTAGCCAGGAAGGAAGCTTTTTGAGAAGTTGAAGGCAAATTTCTCTGGTACGAAAGATGTTGGGATCAAGACTCATTCTCCAGGTTCAGCCTTCCTCAGTCAGGTTCTAGGCCCTACTGGGAGCTCACTCATTTTCTGGCTGCAGTAAAATGGTTTTGCCGATTTCTTTTCCTGTCTTTTTGTTGTTGGACATTGTCTTAGGGTTGTATTTGAAGAGATCCCATGACCATGGCAACTCTATAAAGGAAAGCATTTACTTGGGGCTGGCTTACAAGTTCAGAGGTTTAGTCCATTGTCGTCATGGCGGGCTGCATGGTAGCACATGGGTAGACACGGTGTTGGAGAAGGAACTGAGAGATCTACATCTGGGTTGGCAGGCAGAAAGAAGGGAGAAACTTGAGCCTTGTGGAACACCGAAATCCCCAAAGCCCAAACCCAATGACACAATTCCTCCAAGGCTCCACCTACTTCAACAAGGCCACACCTCCTAATGTCTCTCCTTCAGCTTTCAAATATATGAGCCTTTGGGGGCTAATCTTATTCAAACCACCATAGACATGCACACTTGTTGGAAGTGCTGGGGAGAGTTTTTGTCACTGTGTGTTGAAAAAGCTAAGGGAAAATACCTAATTAATAGCTCTGAATGCACTGAATGAATACAGGAGACTGAGACCTAGTCCTGTGTTAGGTTCTCTGGCAGTTGACCCCATCAGCACACAGGAACAGTGCTGCTGGCGGAAGCACCGAGCTTCAGTAAGGTGTGTCAGTGCCGGAAGCCTGGAAAGACCTTGGCAAGCCCGTATTAGGACAGATTGGAACGTCTGCCTGTTCATAAGTGTGAGCCATACGGAGCACATCACACCTGTGCCACACAATCTGTACTAGCTGCCCACTGTTTCCAAAACAGTGATTTTTCTGGTGTAGGTTGAATTTTGCATTTTATATGCTGATGCCTGGCTATTGGTCAGAGAAATACAGTAGTGAGTACGTGGTCCTGGGTATAGCTGACCTTCTGGAGGCAGAGCGCCAGGCTCAGCTAGTACCACTCTTCAGAGGACCAAACATTAAGACATTTTACTTTCCTCCAGCACTCTAAGCAGCCTTTAAGGCTTCAGTTTTTACTATCTTGCAAGTGCTCATCTGGGTATTTCCTGCTTCTGCTTAGTTGTTGCTGGCTAGGAGGAAGCTTGGGCAGTGTCCAGCATGGCGTAGGCACTCAGATGGGATTTCTATAATAATTTCTTCTCATAGGTTAGGGCAATAACATTACAATGCTCTATCTATTTCCTGGTCTCCTCATTCTTTCCCTTTGGATTTACATTGATCTGGTGGCAACTGATAAGCCAGATCATGGTTGACATTTTTATATTAAAATGTTGCTTCCTCTGTCTTTTCTAGGTTCCTGTTTCACTGCTCCAGTGTTTTCATGTTTTCTGGTTCTTCTTTCTCTTAAATCTCTGTGTATGATGTTGACAGCAGTGATCCAGTGGCTGAGAAGAGGGCAATAGAAGGTGTGGTTTCTAGGAAGCAAGCTATGAATGTCTAAAATAGGGTCTTTCATGGCTTCTCGTTTCTTTAGTGGCGTCGCAAAACCTCAAGTTCTGTATGTCACTCTGAAATATTTGATTGGGCCAGCTAAAATGTCCTTTTCACTTAGATCAATTTATATGCTTCCTACTACTTGTTGATGTGTCCATTTCTCCGTGCACCTGTTCATTGATGGGGAACCCAGTGCACTGATTGTGTTACTACTCGTTAGCAATGGAAGGAGGTGGCAAGGGTGACCCTGCTTAGTAAAGGGAGATTCAAATTAGAAATGATCTTCTGAACATGTGCTCACATGTGATTGGATAATTGCAAGTTAGTTTGGGGTGCTGTGTAAATCAGAAAGATTAGATTATGGTAATATTGACAGTTGGATGGTGTAATGAGAATTTCTGTTTTATGTTTTTTTTTTCTTTCTTGTCAACTAACCGTCCTTGAATTTTAATCTATGTGTATTTTTGTCTCTCCTAATTTAGGATTATAACTGAGTAACTAATTTTTTCTTGTAAACGCCTTAGTTAAAAATAAGAAGGGATTGGTACAGATTAAGGATAAAAAGGCTACTGTTCTCAACAGCTCCATCCCCCTTGCCTGGAATTTGGCCAGTCTTTATAGAGTTGCATATACTTTGTCACAGAGCTGGGCTTAGCCACAGATGAGGTGGATGGTGGATGAGGTGCGGTTGGTGTTTAGCTCCACTTTAGGTGGTTGGTTGATTAACCCCTTGGAGTCTGTTCTTGTTTCAGCACCCTCCAACACCTGGATGGTGGTACTGGATCCTATGAAGCCGGGGGGACCTTTTGAAGTGATGGCACAACAGACTTTGGGGATAATGAATTTCACCCTGGGAGTCCACGATGTCTTATTTGGAGATGTCTGGCTTTGCAGTGGGCAGAGTAACATGCAGATGACGGTTTCACAGGTAATGGAGCATCTCAGCTGACAATCATTGTTGGTGACAGTGAAGGAGAAGGAAAAGGATTAACAAGGAAAAGGAAGACTGCTTCTGCTCACTAAGAACTTATCATGTGCAGGATCCAATCTGAGCACTTTAAATAATTTGATTTCACAACCTAAAGAAGTAAGCTATTGTTTGGCACTCATTGTGCTTATATACTAGGGTTTTCTCCCTAAAAGGTTAAAGGTTACTGCTGTTCCTAGCTCTGTCATCCAAGCTGATTTATCTTTGCTTGCCTGTTTTTGACTGTCTACTTCTCTGTTTTTGAGGAATATTTGAGTTTGAGGATGAGGAATCTGAACAGCCAAGCCGTAGTTTCCTTTCATTTCTGTCCTTGATAAAGGTATAAATTAGGTGGGCTGGAGAGATGGCTCAGTGGTTAAGATCACTCACTGGCTGTTCTTCCACAGGACCCAGGTTCTATTCCCAACACCCACATGACAGCTCACACCTGTCTGTAACTTCAGTTCCAGGGGATCGAAAGACATACATGCAGGCAAAACATCAATGCACATAAAATAAAAAGGAATCATTTAAGAAAATATAAACTAGAGTACTTTTATATGCTTTAAGGCTTCTTCTTTTGTTTCTATAGTTTTTATTCTTTGTAGTTTCATTATTCCCTTTAAGAAAACCTATTACTAAACAATGCCATTTAAAGGATTCACACACACACACACACACACACACACACACACACACACACACACACACACATTTCATTTTATTCATGTTTTCTAATTTGAAAATCCAAATTTCTGTATATAAATCTTTATAATTTTGTGAACTTTTACTTCCTGTCTTAAATATATGGAAGTATTTTGAATTGAAATGCCTGTTAAGGTGGACTTGGCCTGGACCTTGTTGGGCATGTTTGAATAGACTTGAATGTGAGGTTTTACCATGCTAGAATGCATGGCTTTGTACAGAAGTGGAATGGCTGTTAACTCATTAGAGAAAGCAGTGCTTTCCTTCATGCTTTAATTGTACTTCTGTGTTTTCACAGAAAGGCATGGACCAGATCTGTTTATATCTATATAGTAACTTTCTCAATAGCAGGCTATGCCAAGGATCCCATCCCATTTTCTGTCAAGCTAAATCAGATCTTGATTGCTACGCGTAAACACATTCTTTCTGCCTGGAATTTTTTCTTGAGCATCTTCTGAATTAAGTCCCGGCTGAGAGCTCTGAGATGGAGGGGAACAAAAAAGAAATTCCATCTGAAATATATGTGTTACTTCTCCCTCTCCCACCCCCCCTCCCCCCTCCCCCCCCACTTAGTTTGCAAGGCAGTATTTTAGGTGCTGATAGTACCAAAAACCACATTTTCCAGTCTTTTTACAGTTTGCAGAGCCTTATTTCTCGATAGGAAAAATGCATTACACTTCCCCCTTGCTTCTGCTCCTTTCCCTGAACAAATTCCCAGCACACATAAGCACTCGAGCACAGTGTTTGTCTCTTTTTCCTTCCCTCCCTCCGTGTGCCATTTCGAGGAGGTAAGATTCTCACTATAACCTACCCCTCTTCACATTCAAAGAAGGAAATGGCAGATTGTATGCCCATCTTGTTGTTAGGGTAAAATGGAATTTTAAAGCTGAATGTTATTTATAACACCAAGTGAGATGTTTATAAATGGAGAAAAGTCTAAATGTTCATCTGCCACCTCAGGGTAGGTCTCAGATATTTCTAGTGAGGCTCAGGAAAAGATGGCCAACATCAGACAAGCCCAAATTTTCAATCACTTGGCACGCCCCTTTTTTATGTATGGAAAGATTGATTTATGGAAGAGAGGGATGGGAATGACATCCCAATGGCAGGCTTTTAGAAGTGTTGTGGGTGGCTTATTTACAGTTATTACCTCAACCTTAGAACTGATATAGTTGGAGGTAAAACAAGGTACGAAACCTCCAAACTCTTCCATGTTAATTACGAAATTACTAGATGTCTGTCCATCACATGTGTAAGTGTGGGCATGCACACACGTTTACATATTCGATCGTGAGCACACACACACACACACACACTTTGTTTCCCCCTTACAGGCCCCATGCTAACATCCTCTGAGGGAAATAGATTCCTGACGTGTCTTCATTAATTCAAGAATGTGGTATAAAGGTTACAAAATGAACACTGGTGCACAGCTGCTTTGATGGGGAATGGTCTGGTCCCTTGAGAGACCACGGTGCTCTCCCTCAGCCCAGGCAGCACTAATGACTTCAAATACCTTGGTATTCATTTACATCCTCATTTAAATACTTGGTAGGGAAATAATTATACTGAGGTGTTTGATGAGATGAAATCTGATCTCAGCAGATGGAGTAAGGCTTCCCTTTCATCAGCAGGGAAACCAAGTGTCATTTAAATGAAAATCTTCCTGAAATCTCTTTATTCCTAAATTTGCTGCCAATATCCCAGAGGAAATGCTTCCATCAAAAAGGCAGTGCTATTGGGAAAGGGGACCAATTTCAGATGCAGTCATCAGGTACAGCAGGAATTTCCCCCACCCCCATTTTTGTTAACACCCAGCTTTCCGGTTCTGGCAAATGTGAAAAAAGATGGAAGCCTTCCAGCTAATGTTTTGGATCCAGTGCCACGTGCTGGTAACAATAGAGGAGAATGCCAGCCACCCTGACCCCACTGCCCTGGCAGTGCTCAGGCACACTTAGGAATGGGGCATGCTTCCCCATCCTGCCTCCCCAAGCTGGCGTCTCATTGCTATGAGCGGCTTGTGTTCCCAGGCAGTGCGGAAGCTGGTGTGGGTGGAGAGAATGAAAGCAGCTTCATCCACCGTTTCCATGGAAGCAACATACGATGCTTCGTGCTCAGTGCAGAGCTGAATTTCAAAGGAGGTGACTTTTTACAGGTACTTAACTGCTGAAAAATAATTTCCCGGCTAGAGTACACTGTGAGCACATCAGCTTGTTTCTCTTCACCATCTATTTTCCATTAAACCTTCCAGATAAGATCTTGAAGACAGATCAGGATTTCCAATGGAATTTTCCTGCGACCGTGTGTAATCTCTGTCCTGAGTATGTAGACCTTGACCAGCTGGAGCTGCTGCCACCCAGGGGGCACCTCAGGCCTTGGCTCCCACAGTGACCCAAAGAGCAATTTCATTTGCATGTGGTTATTCCATTGGCTGCAGTCCGCACAGTGGTCAAGTCAGAGGCGATTGATTCTAGGGGCAGCATACTTCAACGAGATGCTGTGGGGGCACCCTGGCTGCTTTATCCTTTCTCTTTTCTTGTACCGTGGGTTGGAAGGCCAGCTGTATTCTCGGTGGTGGGTGGGAGGGAAAGCAAAGCCGCTGCAGTTTCTGTGGCTGGAGGCCAATGGAAAGTACACTTGCCTCCTGTGCCTTGCGGTGGCAGCCGGACTCAGCTGGAGAGCCTGTTCCCTGAGGCGAATCCTAACTGGGCTTCCTGATGATCCTGTTGGCCCTTTGTTTAGAGAAGCCTGACTGCGGTCGGGGGGGGGGGGGGGGCATAGAGAGGACTCAAGAGAAAACGTGTACACAAATACAAAAGCAAAATCAAGATATTGCTCATCTGTTCTTTTTTAAAATCAACAACAATAACACAACAACCCAACAACAATAACCCAGCAATAACCCCAAACAATCCAACAACCCACCAACAATAACCCAAATCAACCCAACAATAATAACCCAACAATGCAAGAAACCTAGATGAAAGGTAATAGTGGTATCCTAATAGTGGAATGGGGTTTAACAGACCTAATAAGTAAGTCACTCAATATGGTGCACACATTCTTGCCCAGAATAACTCCAGACCACTGTGTCATCAGGGTTCTTGAAGTGGCTTGAGGAAATGTGGTTTCTTTGGACAGACACATTTCTCTCTGTCAGAAGCCTTCCCCTGGACATCACTTTTCAGATTACCTCAGTTGCTAATCTGAGTAGTAGTTGGTAACTACTCTCTAGGAAAGAGGTCGGAATAACCTAGTTGCCACATTTTTTCCGTGTGTTTCTTTGGGATCTGGTTTTTTTTTTTTTCTTTTTTTTAGTGGTATATGGATTATATAAGTCATGGCCTCTTTTATTTTGTCTCCACAGAGATTCCTTAAATACCATTTTTAATTCAGATGCTTTGTGTTATCAGATATCACTTAGGAGAAGAACAAGTCTTTTAGTTTTAAGTTAAAGTAATCTATGGGTTGCGAGATATAGCATAGTGGTTAAGGGTTTACCCAGCATTCACCAGGCCCTAGGTTCAGTCCCCAGAACCATGGGGAAAAAAAGATAATGATGTACTTCATAGTGTTCTTTAGCCTCATCCTTATACAGCTGTTCTTGTCCAGGATAGACCTGCTGCAGAAGATCAGGTTTCATTGTTTGTGAACTGTCTTCTGGGATGTGATTCATCTCAGTCTCTGTTGGACAAAAACACCTGGATCCGGGTGTTCAGTACGGCCCATTACTGATTTTGGTTATTCACTTATTCTCAGCCTAAGAGTCAGAAGGAAGTCTGTGGATTAGAACATGTGTTTACTGAGAAGCTGCAAGGCAGTTTATCCACTATCAGATTAATGGGGCCCTCTGATTTCTCCTCTAGATCTTTAACACCTCAAAGGAGCTGTCTGACACTGCCGCCTATCAGTCTGTGCGCATCTTCTCCGTCTCCCTCACCCAGTCGGAGGAGGAGCTGATTGACCTTAATGAGGTTGACCTGTCATGGTCCAAGCCCACTGCAGGTATGCGAGTGCCCTCCTTCAGGCAATGGGTTAGTGACTTCAGTAGAACCTGTAGCCCCTGAATTGGCTCTACTTATTATTACAGAAGTATCCTTTTATTCCTTTTGAATTTCCATCCCATTCCTGATGATCACTGTTACATTTTTCTTCCCAAGAACCCACTCTGAATCTTCCCCACTGAGTTCAGGAAATGGCACTTCCTTTTTCTTTTTCTTTCTTTCTTTCTTTCTTTCTTTCTTTCTTTCTTTTTTTTTAGAACAGTACTGATGCTGTTCATCAGCATGAGGTGGGTCTGGGTCTCCCTCCATCATGCTAACCCTCTGTGTTCCCCCACTCCCCTGCCTGTGCCTCAGGACATCTCACTGTCCTCTCTGAGTGAACTGGGATCTGTTCCAGCTCCCCTCAGGGCCTTCTATCTTCCCTTGGGTTTTATTCTCCATTTCTCTCTATGAGAGAAACACAGAATCTGTATTTCATGGCTCTGCCTCCTCTCTGGCAGTCTGTGCACTAGTCCAAGGACACAGCAGCAAGTACGACAGACAGACACACACACAGTGCCTGCTGCAAAGGTTCAGCCTTGTTCTTTATTTCCACAAAACAAGACAAAGGCAAACACAACCAGCCCCCTTCTCAGCAAGCGTCATCACTGGCTTCACAGTTTGTGGAGTATCTTTTGTTTCATTCTTCTCCTGCCTCCACAGGGTTCACTCTTTTTGTTTTGGTCTGGTTTGTTTTTTTTTTTTTCTAGACACAATTTCTCTCTGTGGCCCTGGCTGTCCAGGAACTTGCTCTGTAGACCAGGCTGGCCTCAAACCTAGAGCTCCATCTGCCTGACTCTGCCTATAGAGTGCTAGGAATAAAGGGAATTAAAGCCAGGAACCACCATCACCACCACCCGGGGAAACATACACTCTGTAGGTAAAGGCTTGCCATGGAAGCACCAGGACCTGAATTCAGAACCCTGGCACTTATTTAAAAGGCAGATGTGGCAGCATATATATGTAATTTCATCGCAAGGAAGGCAGAGACAAAGTGATCTCTGGGAGCTACTGGCTAGCCAGCTTAGCTGAATATATAGTGAGAGGCAATTTAAAAACAAACGAATGAATGAATGAATGAATGAATGGATGAATGAGGTAGAGGATGATTAAGGAAGACACCTGACATTGACTTCTTTCTGGCTTCCACATATGTGCACATATATGCTTGCACATCTTGACACACACATGCACATGCTCACACAGACACATACTTTACATACAAATAAACAAATCCTTGTCTATCCTCTGGTCTCCTAACCTCTTTTTATCCTTTTTAGTTACCTTTCTCCTCTACCTACTAGTTTGTAGGTCTACCTTTACCTGGCTATTCACAGCTACCTAACATTAGCATACACATATTTCCTATGATTTTATCCTAGACATTAGAGACACAGTTATGAATGAGATGAAATCCCTCCAAAACTAATAGAAATACTGTTCTATTGCTGTGAGATACCATGACCAAGGCAATTTATAGAAGATGACATTTAAATGGGGGCTTGCTTACAGCTTCAGAGGGTTAGTCCATTATCATCGTGGTGGGGAATGTGGCCACAGATAGGCATGGCACTGGAGATATAGCTGGTAGCTACATCTTTATTTGTAGGCAGAGAGAGAGAGAGAGAGAGAGAGAGAGAGAGAGAGAGACTGGGCCTGGGGGCTAGCAGGAAATTTTTAAACCTCAAAGCCCACTCTTAGTGACATACCTTCTACAACAAGGCCATATCTCCTAATCTTTGCCAAACAGTTCAACTAACTGATAACTAAACATTCAAATATATGAGCCTGTGGGGCCCTGTCTTATTCAGACCACCACAGAGGGAAACACTGAACTTCATATTACAGGAAGTGATGCAATAGGGCAGTGCAGAGAAGGAGGATGTCAGTCTAAACCAGGCTTTTGCTGAACTTCCTTTAATAGCTTTTCTTTGTTGTTAACTCCAGCTAAAGCTTGTTTGTATCCCTTAAGACACTGTACTTTGCCATTCATTTTATTTACCTCATCACTTGCTTTAGAATTTATGAGGAGAGACTCTTTGTGTCGCTTTGATTGGTGTATCTCAACCACTGTGTAGTTCTGGATACATTGTAGCTGCTCAGTCGATTCTAATTTGTCGGAAATTGATTTGATTTTCTCCTATTGCACTTCTTGGGTTTGGGTCCTTGACAGGACTAAACCAAGTGCCTCATGTATTGTAGACTTTTACTAAGTACTCATTTGAATTGATCCTGTCTCTGTGTATATTTCCACCTTCCTCTCCTCTCTTCAACTTCCTCACATACACCAGCTTGTGTTAGTTCCTGGGCAATATGAACAGTTGAAATAAATTAGACCCGTGAAAGTAAAGCTGGTTATGGTTGCTGCATCTCCCTTTTTGCTGGATTCCTCAGCACTTATATGTCCATATTTTCATTACTTCAGCTATGGAATTGATAACATCTCCCAGAAAAAAAAAATACATCTCCTCTCTATCTACTGGCTGCCTCCCTTAAGTGAGGGTGGCGGAGGATGTAAGGTGGAAAAGGACCTTACAGACTTTGTACCACTTATCTGCTGAGGAGGGCTTCATGTTCCTGGATTCCGATGTGCCTGAGGGGCTGGGGTTCCGCAAAACCTGCTGAGAGTTTTGGATCCCTGATTATGTAAGCGAATTATTTTTTTTTTTTTTTTTTTTAATTTAATTTTATTTTATTTTTTTAATTTACATTCCAAATCACTTCCCCTTTCCCGTTTCCTCCCTCCCCGAAAGTCCCATAAGCCCCCTTCCCTCCCTCTTTTCTCCGTTCAACCCCCTCTCATTACTCTGTCCTGGCGTTCCCCTACATCCAGTCTTTCCAGGACCAGGGGTCTCTCCTTCCATCTTTTTAGAAATCTATTGATATGCTGATTGTGTCTAGGGTATTCTGAGATTCTGGGTCAATATCCCCTTATCAGTGACTTCATACCATGTGTGATCTTTTGTGATTGGGTTACCTCACTAAGGATGATATTTTCAAGTTCTGACCATTTGCCTAGGAATTTCGTGAATTCATTGTTTTTAATTGCAGAGTAGTATTCCATTGTGTAAATATACCACATCTTCTGAATCCATTCCTCCGTTGAGGGACATCTGGGTTCTTTCCAGCTTCTGGCTATTATAAATAAGGCTGCTATGAATATAGTGGAGCATGTGTCCTTATTGCATGCAGGTAAAGTCTCTGGGTATATGCCCAGGAGTGGTATAGCCGGATCCTCCGGAAGTGTCATGCCCAGTTTTCTGAGGAGCCGCCAGACTGCTTTCCAGAGTGGTTGTACCAGCCTGCAATTCCACCAGCAGTGGAGGAGTGTTCCTCTTTCTCCACATCCTCGCCAACAACTGCTGTCTCCTGTGTTTTTGATCTTAGCCATCCTGACTGGTGTGAGATGGAATCTCAGGGTTGTTTTGATTTGCATTTCCCTAATGACTAAGGATGATGAACATCTCTTTAGGTGCTTCTCAGCCATTAGATATTCTTCAGGTGAGAACTCTTTGTGGAGCTCTGTACCCCATTTTTTAATAGGGTTACTTGCCTCTCTGGAGTTTAACTTCTTGAGTTCCAACTCAATTCTTCATAGAGTTAGAAAGAGCAATTCAAAAATTCATCTGGAATAACAGAAAACCCAGAATAGCTAAAACTATTCTCAAGAGTAAAAGAACCTCTGGGGGAATCAGTATCCCGGACCTCAAGCTGTACTACAGAGCAATAGTGTTAAAAACTGCATGGTATTGGTACAGTAACAGACATGTAGATCAATGGAACAGAATTGAAGACCCAGAAATGAATCCACACTCCTATGGTCACTTGATCTTTGACAAAGGAGCTAAAACCATCCAGTGGAAAAAAGATAGCCTTTTCAACAAATGGTGCTGGCTCAGCTGGAGGTCAACATGCAGAAGAATGCAAATTGACCCATCCTTATCTCCTTGCACTAAGCTCAATTCTAAGTGGATCAAAGATCTCCACATAAAACCAGACACACTGAAACTAATAGAAGGGAAACTAGGGAAGAACCTTGAACATATGGGCACAGGGGAGAATTTCCTGAACAGAACTCCAATAGCTTATACTCTAAGATCAAGAATAGACAAATGGGACCTCATTAAATTACAAAGTTTTTGCAAGGCAAAAGACACCGTCAAAAAGACAAAGCGGCAACCAACTAACTGGGAAATGATCTTTACCAACCTTACATCCGACAGAGGGCTAATATCCAAGATATACAAAGAACTCAAGAAGTAAGCGAATTATTTATGTTCAGACTACGACACAGTTGTTTCCGTTTACCTTCGTGCCAGACTGAGAACTCTTGTTTCCTCATTAGCATTTTGAGCAACTGAACAAAAAAAACCCAACAAAACAAACGAGCAAACTGAAGAGCAGTCAAGGGAAACTGTCCCGAACACTGTCATTTTCCCCTAGAAAAGCTTCTTCTCCTTAAGGGAGCTTTGGAAGTCATACTTCATTCTGGGCTGTATCTTGTCCTTAGCCCTCGTCTTACCCCGCATCTGAAGGTCCTAGAAAGGAGCCCACTGCTGACTCCACTCACATCACAGCTCCAGTTGGTATCCCTCTGCTTTTCTCCTGACTTTCCCTGTAACTTTTTCCTTGCTCAGGAAACTTGGGCCACGGAAATTTCACTTACATGTCTGCAGTGTGCTGGCTTTTTGGGCGTTACCTGTATGATACTCTGCAATATCCCATTGGGCTGGTCTCCTCCAGTTGGGGTGGGACACCCATTGAAGCCTGGTCATCTAGAAGGACACTGAATGCCTGTGGAGTCCCTAACACAAGGGATGAAAGGATTCGCCAGTCCAAGATAAAGCCCATGAGGAATGAATGGAAGAGTGAGGAGACCTCATGTCCTTTTGGGAGGTAAGTGTATGCTGAATGTCCACATTTGTCCCGAGTGTATGGAGTTCATTCACGCACAGGGCAAGTGTTGCTGTCATGAGCAACTACAGTCATCTGGGAACAAGTCAAGAGGGAATTATACTGGATTAACTCAGTAACAGCAGTAGCTAAGTGCTTGCTGACAGCTTTCGATGGAGAGTACCGTTCTAGGCTCTTTATCTGCACTAGTTCATCTGGTTCTTGAAACACCTCCCTGAAGCGTAGATGCTGCTACTATGCCACAGTTAAAGACACCAAGTCCCAGGACTAGTAAAGTAGGCCAGTCTGGCTCCAATGCCTGGGTTCCTCCGAGCCACTGTGCTCTCTTTCCTCAAAAGTAAACTGCCAGACAGGAAGAAAGATTGTATAAATACATATTTAAAAATATGTTACTGTACTGAGTATGAAAGCCTGCTTGGGACAAGCTGGGTGGGAAGAATAGTTCAGAAGAGAGACAACTAGTTAGAAAAACAAACAAACAAACAAACACCAATACTGTATGCAAATGGAGATGAACAGGTATGCTGTGTGCTCTACTTTTGTGAGCACTATCTCTTTCACTCTGGGAAGGCTTCTGGGAGGAGGAGGAGTGTTTTTTTTTCCTTAGTACAGTTTGGGTATTTGGATAAAGATTTGCCTGGGTGTGGGTGGGATAGAGATATTAAGTTTGGAGAAAAGGATTGGCTTTTAGTAGAGTAGGAGGAAGAGTCATGTCTAGCTTGTGGTGGGGGTTTTAAAGTCAGGTAACTTTGGATCTCCATGGAGGGGAGTGAAACATGGAGTGGGAAAGTTGGAATTCTCATCTATAGCTACTGCAAAGATAAATGCATATGTGTATTCCACAGAGAAGTCTGGGACCATATCCAAAGCTAAAACAAAATTGTTTTTGACTCAGTAATGCCATTGCTGGGAATTTATCTTGCAAAAAGAATTAAGCATGTATACAATGGTTTAACTATATGCAAAATCATCATGCCATTACTCCCTAAAGCAGCACATTTAAGCTAGTTTGTCTACTGAGTAGTAGTCAGCTGAATTTATTGCTTGTAAATCAGCCCTCCCTCTGACTTTAATGGCCTTATCTGGAAATTGGTGTGGTCCACTGTGGACTCACACAGAACTGATTGCTACACTTACCCTGAGAAGAACCTGATGGAATTCCAAGACTGTTCCCACGTCTTCAAGTGTAATGCAGCAGACTGGATTGCCTCTGGGCTGTTTCAGTGTGAGGTTTGTCCAAGTGAACGTGGGTAGGCTGACTGTCTTGTGATCACTGACTTTGTTCATCCTGATGATTTCAGGGTTGTTCCATCTGTTTGTGTGGCTGGACCAGCAACACACTCCGTCCTCTGGAATGCCATGATCTATCCACTGCAAAACATGACTTTGAAAGGGGTGGTGTGGTACCAGGGTGAGCTTGCCCTTTCTCCCTTGGTGTCAGTTAGCTTTTGCTGTAGAACAAAGTGCCCCAAGGAGTTAATGGTTTTAAAACCCAGTGAGTTTATCATTTTATTTAGCTCTCTTTTCTCTGGGTTAGCAGGGTGGTTCTCCCATCTGCCGCTTCAGCTGGGGTCTCCGATTTGTCCTTGGCTGCCTGCTAAGTTATCTAGTGTCTGGAGGACATAGGATGACTGACTCTCATATTTATTGACTGGGGTCAGTGTGCTGGACATTGTGATTGTCAGGTGGCCTTGTCTTTAGCAGATTGGCTCACACTTGTAGTTCATTTCCATTGTGGTGGAAGAGTTCCAGGAACATCCAGAGAGAGCCAAGCCCAGAGACCAGGCTCTTTAGAAGCTTCCACTTGCACCATGCTTGCTGATGCCTGTGATGTTCGAGGGCATGGAAGGCCACCACCTCAGGGGATGGATGGATATGGGAAAAGAAAAATGTAGGGCATTTTAAAAAAAACCAAACCAAACCCCCTTCCCATTTTTTTTTAAAAGGAGAGGCCAATGCCCATTATAACAGGGACCTGTACGCCTGCATGTTTCCTGCACTCATTGCAGACTGGCGCCAGACCTTCCACTATGGCTCCCAGGGTCAGACAGAGCGTTTCTTTCCATTTGGGTTTGTCCAGGTATGTGTTCAGAGGAAGGGAGTTTATGGGCACGTGTGGAGGGTGTGGGCTGTGTACATGTCTGTATAAGGATTTGCAGCCCCACGTTTATCCAAACAGCGTGTGCTGGCTGCGAGCTGTATATTAATTCATATGAACTTACTGACGAGATGATTACATCTTCAAAAATGTTAATAAACAATAAACAATGAATCTTTCTTATTATAAAAGCACCCCAGTTTCACTTGAAAAATTTTAAAGGGCAAAACAAACACCCAAACAAAAACCAAATCAAAAAACAGTCCCAACTACTACCACCACAAAGCTAAGACCATTGAGAACTCAAGAAAAAAAGACCTTTGTTTGTGTGTAATGTTTTTTTCCCTTCGTATCGTATTGTAAAGCTTTTTCATGCCAAAAATATTATTCTTCAACATGATTTGCCATGATTACAAAGTATTCTGAAATGTGGATGCATTGTGGCATATTTAAATGAGTTCTTAATGGATGGGTACTAAGTGGTTTTCATTATTTTGCTTTTACAAACTGTGGCATGTTATTTCCCTGACAGCAGATTTCTTGTAGCTTAATTATTGCCATAAGATAAATTCCCAGAAATGAAATTGCTGGGTCAAAAGATAAAACCCCCTCAAAGGCTTTGTCCAATCCCCATTTTTTTTATCAAAATTATGAATTTGTGTGAGTGTGCCTTTAGCAACTGTATACAAGAATGTGGACTGTCCCATGTTGAGCAGGGCTGTGCGTGTTGAACCTAGGCTGGAGCAAGCTGGCTCTGCTGCATTAGTAGACCTCCTCACTAACTGATCCACCAAACAACTATGCTAAATTTCCCCACATTCCTCTGACTTGCTGTTATCCCCATACCCTCTAGAATTGACCATATTCTCCGTCTTCCAGAGATCACACATGCCCTTTGTTTGCAACAATTTTTCTTTCTTACAGTTTCCTACGTCTCTGCTTGGATTTTTTTTTTCTTAAATTTATTTACATTTCAAGTTTTATCCCCTTACCTCAGTTTCCCCTCCCAGAACTCTCCTATCCCATCCCCCGACCCACTGCTTCTATGAGGGTGTTCCTCCACCCACCCACTCCTGCCTCCTTTCCCTCGATTCCCATACGCTGGGGCATCTATTGATCCGTCATAAGACCAAGGGCCTCTCCTCGCATTGATGCCTGACAAGGCCGTCCTCTGCTTCATATGCAGCCAGAGCCATGTGTACTCCTTGGTTGGTGGCTTAGTCCCTGGGAGCTCTGGGAGGTCTGGTTGGTTGATATTGTTGTTCTTCCTATGGGTTACAAACCCCTTCAGCTAGCTCCTTCAGTCCTTTCTCTAACTCCTCCACTGGGGACCCAGCAGTCAGTGCAGTGGTTAGCTGCGAGCATCTTAGGCAACTACTTATGATTATTCAGTCTGCATTAGGTGCCCTTTCCTCAGAGAATGCATTTCTTAGTAATCTCTTCTGCTCTTGTTTTGTTTACACGTGAGGTGTATGTTTTTTTGGGGTCAGGTTTGTACTCCTAGTATGTAGTTGGTTAGCACCAATGATGACTTAAAAACACAATATGAAAGAACACTGTCAAGAGAGGAAGCCCTGCTTCTGGTTAGAGGGAGATAGTCAGAAGGATTGTATATTCATCCTTAGACAAAAGGAATAAATACATGGGCCAAGGTCACAATTATATTCATGACATATCTAACGCCTAGACTTTCTAGCTGGGTGGTAGTTCTGGGTTTTATGGAATAGAAAATTACACAATTAAGGTGTTAGGAAAAGAAGGTCCAACCTTCAGTGGAATGGCCACTGTCATGGTTTAGATATTACCCTGTGACCCTCATAGATACTTTCTTTTCACTACCCTCTGTCTCTTGTACCTCATCTTTTTTTTTTAAACCATACTCCTCCATAAGAAGGCTTTTGTGTATGTGTGTTTGTGTGGTGTGTGCTTATGTGTAATTGTGTGTGTGGTGTGTTTATATGGTGTGTGTATGTGTGTGATGTGTAGTGCGTATGTATATGAGTGTTTGTGTGATGTGTGTGTATGTGTGTGTTTATGTGGCCTGTGTTTGTATGGTATATGTTTGCGTGGTATTCATTTGTGTGTATACCACAGTGTGCAAATAGAAGTCAGAGGACAGGTGTCAGTCCTCACCTTCCTCCTTGTTTAAGACAGGGTCTCATTGCTTACCACTGCAAACACCAGGCAAGTTGGTCTACATGTTTCTCGGGACTTTCTTGTGTGGGCTTCCCATTTTGTTGCAGAAATGCTGGGATCACTGATGTGTACTTCCCATCCTGGCTTTATGTAGGTTGGGTGGATCTGAACTTGTCTTAATGCTTTTGTGGCAAATGCGTACTGACCCATCTCCCCAGGCATCATGCCCTGTTTCCTAGAAAGGGTTTTTATTGACTTTCTTTATGTAGCATGGCTTAATGATTACTTTCTTTTTTATATGTACTGGTTGTTTGAAGGTGACTATGCAGTTCAAATGAAAAATATGCACTTGGATACTTATAAACACGGCATCTGGTCTTTTAAATTTTACAGTTTGAAGAAGCCTCTTACCCTTTAGCTTTAACTTTATCACCAACAACAATATGCTAGTTACTTTTAATACTATCATATGTATTTATATAAGTATTCGGATTCAAAGGGAAATACCCAATGTGACAACTCAAGATAGTGGTTCAAGGTCTGGGTTTGGAGTTAGACATCTGGGATTTCTACTCTTTGAGCTATGTGATTTTGAACAAACATCTTTCTTATTTTAAGTATTAACCTATGTGGAAACATGCTGGATGTTAGCATTTGTCATTGTTGTGAGAAGTCAGGACATCTGCAGGGATAGCTGTCTTGTTAGGAAAGATGACGGATGGTGTTTGAAGTAATGCAGTGGTGAGATCACAGTTAGAAATTCAGGTCTGGAGCCTATGGAAGAGGCCAGGGCTGGTGGGGAACTCAAGAGTTACTGATAGCCTGGCAGTGGTGGCTTTAATCCCAGCACTTGGGAGGCAGAGGCAGGTGGATTTCTGAGTTCAGGGCTAGCCTGGTCTACAGAGTGAGTTCCAGGACAGCCAGGGCTACCCAGAGAAACCCTGTCTCAAAAAACAAACAAACAAACAAACAAACAAACAAATGAGTTACTGATAGGTGGCTGGAAGCATGAGAAAAGGAAGATTTGGAGGCTGGGCTTAAACAGGACCTTGGAGGAACAGACTGAAAACTTTGCTGTTATTTGTAATATCTTTTGAATGTGACCAATTTTGTGGCTTTTTTGTTTGGCAGTTACATGTCTTCATTAGTCTTCGTATTTGTAAGAAGCACCACGGAAGGTCGAACCAAGCTTCACTGTACTTCAGACTAGGAAAAAAAAAAACACAAGCATTTCATTTGGGTGTGGAGTATGCTGGTGCCCCCACGTGGCCAGGGTGCAGTAGTGCCATTGGTGGACAATTTAAGGAATTCTCAGCCAACTGCCATTTTGAGGAAAGGACTTTGACTTGGAGGGCTGATTGTATCCGGTTTTTGTGAGCTTTTAGACTGTTTCTAGTGGCTTTGTTGGTTTGTTCCTATTATGTCTGTCACTTGCTGGTGACTCTGGTTCCATTTGCAGTCCTTGCATTGATGAATGACTCATTTGATGTGTGTGTGTGTGTGTGTGTGTGTGTGTTTTGGTACAGGTGCACGCACTTGCATGTAGGTCAGAGGACAACTTTGGGTATGGTTGGTCAGGTGCTGTCCATCATTTTTTGAGATCAAGTCGCTCATCAGCCTGGAATGCTGTCTTTGCTTCCCAGTGCTGGAATGTGTCCTGGTGATCAGACTTTCCACGCAAACCCTTTATTGGCTGAGCTGTCTCCTCTGCCTTTCTTTTTTTTTTTTTAGTTTTTATGAGATTCTGGTGTGAAGCACAGTTTGTCATTTCCTATGTTAAGACAGATTTGCATGGCAGAATCCTGACAAGAGAATTGGAATGTTCCTTTAATTCTGTGCTGTAGTCAAGGCTGTGGCTTGTCACTGTTTCACTTTCTGTTTTCCTAATGTCATACTCGTCACTCAGGAAGCAGAAAACATCCTTAAAGTTTCATCTGGCCACGTGATGATATGAGGTTTTTTTTCTGGGCAGTATGAGTAAGACTGCATAGAACAGTCTGTGTAGCTTCTCTGATGGGGTCAGACATTTTGAAATAGTGTCAAACAACAATTTGGATGCTGGCCAGACTGTGGTCTGACTTATTGTTAGATCATGTTTGTAAGAGAGACAGAAAGTAGGTGGATGTCTTTCATTGGCTGGAACTAGGACCGAGAAGAAGATGCTGTCTAAATCAAAGAATAGGGTACTCGTAAGAACCAGAAAACTAAAAAATTAAGAAATAGCAGGAAATACTGTGTCACAGTAGTGTTAAGGTTTTTTACTTCCTTTTTATTTGATCTTTTATTATGGTATACTGGTTATATATAATGATAGGTTTCATCAGGACATTTTCTTCATGTACATAAGCAATTTGGTCACATTCACCCCATTACTCTCTTGTCCCCCTCCTCCTCCTGCTAATCCTGCTTCTCTTTCCAGGTAGCTCCTCTTCCATTTTCATGTCATGTGTGTGTATGAGTGTGTATGTGTGTGAGTGTGCATGTGTGTGTCTGCCCATGTACCAATGCAGAATCATAGGTGAAGGTTTGTTTACAGGAGCTTGGGTGCCTTACCAGTAGCTACATCACTGGAGGAAATGTCTCTTCTTATCAACTGTTAACTACATATAAATCCTCAGGGGAGGGGGGAGGGGTGGGGAGAGGGGCTCCATGAGCCCCTCCCATTTTCATGATAATGTTGACAAGCACCGTCTTTTACAGCTCTTGTGCAGGTTATCACAGATGTGGTGAGTTGTGAGTTCCAGGACAACTCATATATAATGTAAGGTTATGTGTATCTTTAGATACACACATAGAGTGCATCGTCTTAGAATTCTTCCTAACATGCTTCAGTATCTACAAGTTTGCTTGCTCTTGTTTTTTTTGTTTTTGTTCAGCCCCAGAACACACACACACACACACACACACACACACACACACACACACACACACACACACACACACGTATTATTTTCTTGATGTGAAAAGTGACTTACCACATTTGTCTTACTTTGTTTATTGGTTATGTCTCTCCTCTGGAATGCGATCTTGTAAAAATTTTGCAATGTTTTGTTTTGTCTGTGTTAGAATCAGAAGTTAGTGATCCATTCCTCTAAAGGTATACCCTTCCTTTGACTAGGTAAAGAATATTCCAGGAGCCTCTGTTCTTTGCAGGTTGAGGGGCATATCAACTTTCAGCATAAAGTAGTTAGTCTTACTGCTCACTGGATAGAGTCTAGAGCACTTACACTAGCCAAAGACCCCCATTGACTTACTGTCTCTTATCAGAGCCCCTCTTCTTGCTTCTACCTCTGTAGGACATTCTCAATGTATCAGTCACAGTTCCAGTGTACCCCCCCGCCCCCCGTGAGTGGCAACTCTTGCTAACAAGGCCAAGTATGCTTTGCTCCCATCACTCTCTGACCTTATTTCCCAATGCTCCCTGCCTATTCTGTTTGACTCATACTGGCTGCCTGATTTTTTTTTCCTTAAGTACATAGGCATACTCTGACTTTAAGCTCTTTAATTCTTTTTCTCCTGCCTGCAAAGTGTTTATTTTCTATTGCTACATAATACTATATTTAGCAGCTTAAAACCATCCAACATATATTTATTTATTATCTTGCAATTCCCATGAGTGTGGTGTGAGCTGGGACACAGATGGCTTAACTACATCCTCTCCTTGTGGTTACAGAAATGGTGTCTGGCAGAGATAGAGTCTCCTTTGAGACTTGGGGTTCTTGTTTATGCTCCCATGATTGTTGACAAAGTTAACTTTCTTGAAGCTGCTATAGGACTTATGGCAGTCAGATTTCTGAAGAGCAGCAGAGCCACGCCATGGCTCCAGACCTTCTCTGAAAGGCACCCCTGACTTGGTCAGGCTCACCAAGCTTCCCCCGCCTTTTGGTGATCTTGAAGCCAACTGGTTACCAATATTACATCTGCAAATGCATTCTTTGCCATGTGACAGGATGTAATCATAGGAGTAACATCCCATTACCATAGACTGTTGGTGAGAAGCAAGCTACTGGTCTTCACCACAAAGGATATAATATCATATAAGGATATAAGGGTAATAGTGCATCATCTTAGAATTCTTTCTAACATGCTTCAGTATCCACATAGCTTGCTCTCTCTTATGTGGTTGTCTTTGTTCAGCCCTGGAACTCTCTCTTTTCTATTATATATACATATATATGTAAAATATATATTATATATAACATATATATATATATTTTCAGTATACCTATTATTTTCTTGATGATAAAGTGAGTTACCACATTTGTCTTATTTTGCTCATTGGTCATGTCTCTCCTCTGGAATGTGATCTTATAAAAAATTTGCAATCTTTTTTTTTTTTTGTTTTGTTCCCAATTCTTATCTTTTTGGTGAGGTTAATGCCTGAATCAAGTAAACATTTGTTAAGAGAATTAATGAATGGACTGACTGTTACTACACCAGCTGTTAGTCCTTCACAGGCTCTTTCTGGAACAATATTTACCGCACATTCTGGTTGTCTTTGGTGAGTTGCCCTAGATCCCGAAAAATTCATCCAAATGTTACTGATTCTAAGCTATGCACTTAGTGCTTTCTCTTGAGCCCTATGTCCAGTTGGCTGTCTGGTCCTGTTGGTTTGTTTCATTTCTGAGCATCCTATTCCCATTACTCCACTAGAAAGGTCTGGCTTGGGTGCTTGCATCTGTCTGTCTGTCTATGTGTAGAAATATTAAGCCTTTTGCAACCGTAATGAGTTCTTGAGACAAGTCAACAGGAGAAAGACTTGTTTTGGTCAGACTGCAGTCTGTATCTAGTTGGTCCTGTTGTCATCATTGTGGGGTATGTGTCAGAGAAGCCTGTTCACTTTATGGTACCTGGAGGTTAGGGAAAGAGACTGGCATCTGAATATATACCTTGAAGGGGCTGGAGAGATGGCTTAGATGTTAAAAGCACTGACTGCTCTTCCAGATGTCCTGAGTTCAATTCCCAGCAACCATATAGTGGCTCACAACTATCTGTAATGGGATCCAACGCCTTCTACTAGTCTGTCTGAAGACAGCTACAGTGTACTCATATACATAAAATACCTTAAAATCAACCTCCCAGTGACCTAACTTCCTCCCTTAGGTCCCATCTCTTTCACCTCCTTAACAGCACCACGGTCTGGGGACCAGTTCTTCAATATGTGCACTTTTGTGGATATTCAAATTCTAAGCTAGGTAGCAAACATTACAATGCCTCATGAGCAGTCAGTTTCTCTGTCCAGTCACCATGCTCTGACAACTTATCTTTACTATGTCAGCAGTTTCAGTGGCACTCATTGAACTGAGATTCCTTTAAGGCTGACCATTTTACAGTTCTCAGCTGAGCCACAGGGCTCTGTAGCCACCACATACTCAGTGGCTCCCACCATTCACAGAATCAAACAGTAACAAGGTTCACACACTTGGCCAGCTGTCTTTCCAATTTCACATTTCCCTCACAAACAACCCCCCCCCACCAAGGCTGATTGCATCCTCTCTCAAAACAGCAGTTCTTCTTCAAGAATTGCTTCTTGTTGGGTAGTGGTGGCGCACGCCTTTAATCCCAGCACTTGGGAGGCAGAGGCAGGCGGATTTCTGAGTTCGAGGCCAGCCTGGTCTACAAAGTGAGTTCCAGGACAGCCAAGACTACACAGAGAAACCCTGTCTCGAAAAACCAAAAAAAAACCCAAACCAACCCCCCCCCAAAAAAACCCAAAACAAACAAACAAACAAAAAAAAGAATTGCTTCTCAAAGAAACAGTTCTTTGTCTCAGCAGGACTGCTTGAATAGCTTCTCATATGGTTTTTGCTTGTTTTTTTTTTTAAACTTCTAAATAAATTATGAGGCATGCCTTTGTACAATAGTAATCACTGTCTATTTGAAATGTATACTCAAATTGCTGTACTACCAATGCAGCTTTCAATCCATACCATTTTATGTGGTTACAGATTTATTTTGTTATGTTCAGATCTGTCCCTCCAGCAGTGTCCCAGCTTTGTAAGCACTTGTACCAGCTACTTTGACACAAACCACTTCCAAATTCCATGATTCAGAGTAACCTTTATGTTATAGTTCACATACCAGAGGAACTGGGATTTGGGTGATCTTGTTTAGGCCTGCTAGGGCTCCTTAAGAGCTCTGGGGCTTAGTCAGAGAACTCAGCTCCACATGAAGCAGAACTGGGCTTGTTAGATAGACAGTTCTGTTCTACGGCTGTCCTAATTAGGGTTTTTATTGCTGTGATGAAACACCATGACCAAAAAAAAAAACCCAAAAAACCCAAAACAACAACAACAAAAAAAAGCAAGTAGGTGAGGTAAAGGTTTATCTGGCTTCCACTTTCAGACCTTTGTCCATCATTGGAAGAAGTCAGGACAGGCACTGATGGAGGGGTGCTGCTTACTGGCTTGTTCAGCCTGCTTTCTTATAGAACCCAGGACCAGGAAAGGCACCACCCACCATGAGCTGGGCCCTCCATTGCTCACTAGTTGAGAAAATGCCTTATAGCTGGATCTTATGCAGGCATTTCCTCAACTGATGCTTCTTCCTCTCTGTTGAAGATAGCTTGTCTCAAGTTGACACACAGAACCAGCTAGTATAACGGTTCTCATCCTTGTCTAGAGAGCAGTAGGCTAGCCCAGTCACCTTCCTCTGTTGGTGCTGACAGAAGACACAAATAGAACCAACACAGGTGAGGTAAGGACATATTAAGCTCAGCTTCCAAAAAGGACAAAGCAAGGCCCATGGTTGAACTCATAATTAGTGGGTGGATAATAGGAAGAACTGCAGTCACATTCGCGAGGTATGGATGTAAGGAGTGAAGAAATGAGTCTTTTTGCGACTTGTCACATACAGAGTGGACTTTTGCTTCCCTGTAGTACCTAGCCCTCAGCTGCACACCCATCTTATCAGTTCCCTATTGCTTTGTAACAAATTACCCTAGATCAGTAGCTTAAAATGCTACCTACTTATATTCCATGGGCTGGCTCATCTCTGTCTTGTGTTGTAAGACTTGCTTGTATGACCATAAGTTTTTTTTGTTTGTTTGAGGTTGGGTTTCTTTGTGTAGCCTTGGCTATCCTAGAACTCACTCTGTAGACCAGGCTGGCCTCATTCTCAGAGGTCTGATTACCTCTGCCTCCTAAGTCCTAGGATTAAACCCGTGTGCCACCACTGCCTGGCTGTGTGGCCATAATTTGATTGTAGGATCTAGAATTAACATGACTGGTCCCTTAGCTGATATTTCTAGCTGTCTCCATAAGCTGTCCAAGGTTTCCTCTCTTTACAATTTCTCCAACAGAGTAGCTGGACATTGTTTTTCCTCTCATGGCCAATACATGGTTTCAAGAGCATGAAGCCACAAGCAAAGGTCTCTGGGAAAAGACTCCGAAGCTGCATGAAAATCCTGCCACATTCAATTGATCAGCAAACTGCAGGGCCAGCCTGGATTGAGTGGGAGGAAAAATAAGCCTCACAGTACATTGTGAAAGACCATGTGGTTGTTGGAGACTACCCCGAACAATGTGAAATGCTCAGGAAATACTTGAATAAATGTTTGGACAAAACAGTGAAGCAGAAGCAAAGTGTCAATAAAAATGACAGCATCTTTCTTTTTTTAGCTGTCTTCATACGTGTTACAGAACTCATCAGATTATGGATTTCCAGAGATCCGTTGGCATCAAACAGCAGACTTTGGCTCTGTCCCCAACCTGAAGATGCCCAATACTTTTATGGCTGTCGCTATGGATCTCTGTGATAGAGACTCACCTTTTGGGAGGTATGGTTGCCTCTTCAGCTTTGGGTTACCTGTGAATGTTCTTGTCTGGTGTCTTTCCTTATGATGTTCACTTGTAATGGGATGCATTAGACTATGGGTTGGAGCTTAGATGTCATCTATGCTGGGATGTACTGCAATAACCCAAATCAAAGCTTAAATCTTCCACCCCCCATCCCTCCTCTCAGGAACCCTGACCAGTCAACCAAACAAAGCTCCCTTTGCACTTATCTTAGTGCTTTGAGGCAACTGTCATGCTTACACTCCATCAAAGCAGGTCAATAGAGACTTTGCTCACAGATCCAGAGCAAATGTCTCCAAAGAATTGGGATGTTCCTCGTTAGCTCTGAGTTCAAACCCTAGTACCATCACTAAAAAATGAGTCTCCAAGTTTATCTTCCTTCCATCATAAGTCTTACATTGGCAAATAAATGCTGTCATCCAGTAGCTACATATATTAGTGAAGGTTTCTATGCTTTACAAAACACCATGACTAAACGCTACTTGGAAAAGAAAGGTTTTATTTCAGCATACAGTTCTTATTTTTGGCTGTGAGCCTAGCGTTTTAATGGCTGAGCTATCTCTCCAGCCCCAGGGTAAAGTTCTATATCACACTCCATCACCAAAGGTAATTAGGGCAGAAACTTAGGCAGGACAGGAACCTAGCGGCAGAAGCTGATGCAGAGGCCATGTAGAAACTTGCTGCTTATTGGCTTGCTTCCCATGGCTTGCTTAGCCTGCTTCCTTGTAGAACCCAGGACCACCAGCCCAGGGGTGGCTCTGCCCACAATGGGTTGGGCCCTCCCACATCAATCATAAACCAAGAAAATTCATTACTAGCTTTTCCACAGCCCAATCTGGTGGAAGCATTTTCTCAATTGAGATTCTCTTTTCTAAAGTGACTTAAGCTATGTCAAGACAACATAAAACTAGTCCGCATACCACACAAGTCACTTGCTTACTTATACTGCATCACTAAACTAAATCCTGAATATGAGCATCTTCAGTGAGAGCAAGCCATGGGATTCTAACACGGACTCAGGAAGGGTAGCATTTTTATTGTCTGCTCCAATGAATACTGCTGTAGGATACAAGAGTTCAAATGTGAAATGGAGCCTCATACATTACCTTTAGATTACAGAAGGAACTTGATAATATTTATTGAACAAATAAAAGGCATACAGACCCAAATGAAGAATGTCCCAGCCTAGAAGACTGAGACACAGTATGTCTAACAGTCCAGCCCACTCCCTTCTCCTCTGCCCTTCTTGCTCCTTTTCCACCTAGCCCTAAGGTTCTAAACCCACTGAAGGCCAGAGCTTTGTCTCTGGTTAGCGCTTACTATTGTTCTTAAGGTCACTAGCCACTGATCATTGATTTCAGCCAATTTTTATCCTTTGTTTCCTCTTCTGTTTCTCAGTCTTCCTCTTTTCTTTCTTTGCCTCCCCTCCCCCTTTTTTTCCTCTAGCATTTTGAGACATGATCCCACTGTGTTGACCAGACTGGCCTTGAACTTGTGATCTTTCTGCCTCTGCCTCCTAAGTGCTGCGATTACAGGCATGTGCAACCACACCCAGAAATTCTTTCCTCCCCTTTCTCCTTCTCCTTTAAAAAATAAATAAAAGATTTTAAGGGCTGGAGAGATGCCTCAGTGGTTAGGAACATTTGCCATTCTTCCAGAGGCCCTCATTTTGGTTCCTAGAACCTGCATGGTGGCTTCTAAGTGTCTGTAACTCTACTTCCAGAAGATGACACCTTCTCTTGGCCTCCACATATGCATGTGCTGCAGAGACATACATGCAGGCAAAACTTTCATAAACATAAATAAGCACATCTTTGAAGAATTATTTGTTTGACCCTTGAGTGCTCTGAATGCTCTCCTTTATGTGGTTATTGTTAGCTCAGAGCCACCATCTACTTGTTTTGTCCCTGTAGCATCCACCCTCGAGACAAACAGACTGTGGCCTATCGCCTGCACTTGGGTGCCCGAGCTGTGGCATATGGTGAGAAAAATTTGACCTTTCAAGGACCACTACCTAAGAAGATAGAACTCTTGGCTCCCAATGGCCTGCTCAGCCTCACTTATGACCAGGAAATCCAGGTGCAAAGGCAAGATAACAAGACATTTGAGGTGAGCACGGGAGGGAGGGTTTAATCTCTGTAGTCCTGAGGCTCTTCCATCACTGGTGGGATGAAGCTGGTTGGCTGGGGTGATGATGAGCTCATCTCAGAGGGCCACATGCGCAACTACTGATCATTTGTTTGCACACGAGTTTGATAGTGCAACCAAGGAAGGGAAAATTATTTTACTTATTATTAGCCCCTAATAAACCATACTCCTTTTCTATGTCCTTTCTCAGGGCAGCCACCTTGGCTCAGAGCACGGCCTCATTCATACTTTATCTGTTAAACTATCATTGCTCTGAAGTAAGCCCCTAAGCCTCGGTTGTCTCTTTTGTTGCATTGTGCTAAAACCGGAAAGTTTTAAGAGTTTAGTATCACCTTTGAAAAGCTTTAAGTTTGGTGATTCCCAGCTTAGTATGAGTTAATGTAGCAAGTCTGCTTTCTGCCACTATCCAGCAGGGATCACTGCTGTGGAGTTGGGGCCACTTATTGAAGAGATTAACTAGAATCTTTTATAGTTGAAGGTAGAGACATTCCTAGATGGAAGTGTCTTTGGGAAACCTGAGGTCACCAGGCTAGGAGAGAGACCAGGAAGAGGACACTATTCATTTGCAACAGTAGTGACAGGAATCTTCATGCAGTTTAGGGCTGAGGCGTCCATACACCCCAGACGCCTGGTCAGTGTCTGCCCTCTGGTTCCTTCCACATAGGCTTAGGGTGAATTTAGAGACTGTCAAGAAGGGCCTATGTACTGTACTCTCCCCTTTGTTAGCTGGTGGTCTGTCTTACCTGACCCTGGACAACAGTTGAAGTTAGGACAGAATTTAGCCTTTGGGTCCTGGATGGCTTGTCTTCTAACCTTAAGGTTTCGGTGGCCATGGCTGCTTTGTGTCCTTCCCTTACTGAGTCCCTATTTCCTCTGGGAGTCCTAGAGGTTCACAGCTGGGTTCCTACCTCCTGTGTTCCTGCAGGCTCTGCTGTATTGAGGGAGGGACTGCTAGAGAAATGTTCAGGAGTCTGATCTCTGAATACTTGACTATTCTTCCTTGTCTCCCTCAATAAGTTAGTATTTTATTTAATTGATTTTAATTATTTAACCACTTGAACATTACAATTCCTTTTTTGTGCTGGGATCAAACCCAGGATCTTATCCATGCTAGGCATGTGCTCTTCTAAGCTCTATCTTTAACCTACATGAACGTTTATTATTAACTTGTGGTCCTGCAAACAGACGCAGTCTGGTACAGGTTCTAATTACTGTAGGAAACTGGGCTTTGGCTCAGAGTGGCCTCATTTTCTCCCCTTGCTAGTATATCTGAAAGAGGAGTTCCCAGTTTTTTGGTACAATCTTCTAACTTGCCCAGCCTTTCTGTTTTTCTTATTAGATCTCCTGTTGCAGTGACCATCAGTGCAAATGGCTTCCAGCTCCTATGAACACCTTCTCCACCCAGACCCTGATCTTGGAACTCAATGCTTGTCTTGGCACCGTGGTTGCTGTTCGATATGCCTGGACCACATGGCCCTGTGAATATAAGCAATGTGCCGTTTACCACACCAGCGGTATCTTGCCAGCTCCTCCCTTTGTTGCTCGCATTACACACAGGGCTAAGGACATTTGGAGTAATGCTCACTCTTCTATACAAGGGCAATGGTATAGACGCCTTGGACACCTCATTGAATAGCTCCCAGCAAGCATATGGCTGCTCCTGTATTCTGATATAAGCACTGGCTAGCAGACACTTGAAATGCTCATCTCTGTCCCTTAGTTAACCTAAGCCTCTGTGCTGGTCTAATTCTGAACTATATCATTGGGCCTTACTAGCAGTCACGTCCTTGGTATTAGAGGGAGTGAGATGCCCTATTCTTGCCCTTCTTCCAGAACTGTGGACTCTCAGACCGGCAAGATACTTTAAAGGCTGTGAAGGCTAGTGCTTTGCGTGTTCTTTACAACCCCCTGAAAAGGGCTATGGACGTTTCCATGTGTTTCCTTCTGTGAAATATTTCTCATCAAACCTTAAGACACCATGACAAGTCTTTCAGGTTACCTTAGACAGACCATGGATTTGTATCCTTAGGCTCTCCAAAACTGTTCTCAGCCTAACTCTTACTCTAAAGGGAATCTTTGCATATTGGCAAGTGCTAAGGAGCGGCCTTAGGGGATAAGGAGGGCCCACGGCAGGTTCTCAGGAACAGGACACACGGAAGTAGATGCACTTGGGCAAATACATCCTTAAATGTAGGTCTTAGGTCCCTAAGGTAAAAGTTCAACTAAGGCTAATCCCCACGGAAGGAAGAAGTTAGGCTGAAAGGAAAGTTACAGGATATGCTTATAGAGCAACAGTGCAGGGGAGCCAAAGGTCATGATGCAGTTTACCATTTGGTTAAAGACAGCTGCCAGCTGTGAAGAGTGCACCTATTAGAAATTGGAAATAAGTCCAGCGTGGTGGTGCACACTAATCCCAGCACTCAGGAGGCAGAAGTGAGCTGGTCTACAGAATGAGTTCTAGGATAGCCAGTTACCTAGAGAAACACTGTTTTGACTCCCCCCACCCCCCGACAAAAAAGAAATTGGGAATGAAAGTGTAATAATTAGTGATGTGTCCCTATGTCCAGTCAAATTGTTAGGGACAGAGTTATACCATGCTCTTGAAGCATGGGAAAGGAGTATAGCTGTCACCTGTGCACAGCTCTTTTGTTCTTTGATGTGAGAAAGTGGGAACTGAAGCAATGAGGATTTCCCACCATTCTCTGGGGCTCTGGGACCATTAGGAACAGCAAGAGAGATATGTCAGGAGTTTATTTGGTTAAAACAAAGAAAATGACCAAAACCTAAAAGGCCTCTGACCTCTGAGATTTCTAGCCTGCATTTAGCTTCTAATGCCCTCTCTGTACCTGGCTCCATGAAAACACAAATCTAGTAACCATCAGTTCCTGAGAAAAAGTCAAATCCACCTGCCTGTCCTGCCAAGCCCTGGTGTTAGGTATGATGAACAAGAGTATCGAGCGAAGAACCCCAAGGTCCTTTCCCATCCAGTAACTGGTACACACGGTACAGTTTGTGTCATGTAGTACATGTGTTAATGAAGTCTTGTATGAGTCAAACTTTTAGTGGTTGTCTTTTCACATCCAATAACTGGTACACACGGTACATACTTTGTGTCATGTAGTACATGTGTTAATGAAGTCATGTATGAGTCAAAATTTTAGTGGTTAAATAGTTTAAAACATTGTGTGGGGGTTGTGTATTTCTCCAAATAGAGAGAATTTTAACTGAAGGAGAAACACTGCTCTGCTGAACATTGGCTTCGTTTGTTCTGTTTCCTATAGCATATGTAAATAATATAAATCCTAAAAAATAAAATAAAATAAAACAACCTTTCCAGTCTGATGTATTTTAGTAGGATGTGAACTTTCTCAAAGTATTTTACTTTGAAAAGATGTAGGTATTGACTCCTTAATTCTTTTTAAATTTTTTTCCCTGAGACTATATAGCTCTGGCTGTCCTGGAACTCACTATGCAGGCCTTGAACTCAGCTTCCTCTACCTCCAAAGTACTCAGATTAAAGGCAAGGGCCACTGCACCCAGCAACTCCATAAATGTATGCAGTTAGTGAATTAAGGTTTGTAGTTCAAAAGTTGTGACCTTGTGATAATCCCCCGGATTGTCCACCAGTGCACCACATTCCTCGTCTGTTCATGGCTGCACATCTACCAGACTGCAAGAGGGCAGAACATAGGAAAATGGTGCTCCAAGCCAGCCGTGTTTCTGTGTCAGTTTATAGAGCATAAGAGATAAACTATAAGTTTCATTTTAGGTCAAGCCTAAAGGTGTTGTACACCTTTAATCCAAGCAATGGAAAGGCAGGTAGATCTGTGAGTTCAAAGCCAGCCAAGACTAGAAGTGAGAACCTGTTTCCAAAGACATTTTTTACAAGCCCTCCTATCCCCACCCCTACCCTTTAATGGTGTATGTAGGGTCCAAAAAGTCCAATTGTGTCAAACTAAAATGACAGTGAGTCTGTATGGAGGAAGGGAACTAATTCTCAAACTTGTCATATTTGAACACGTGTTTACATTGGATGAAAGTACATTCTTTTAATAAGGAAATGAGTAAAGGTGACTGTATCTCTTCAAAAGAGGTGCAAAGTTTGACAAAAAGGATAAATACATAAATATGAGTTCCTAGTTTGGGAATAAGCAGTATCTGCTTTACTGACACTGACGAGAAAATAAGGCTGGGGCCTGGGTTGCTGGGCTGGTGAGCTGATATGCCTGACTAGAACTGGAACCAAGGACACTGAATTTTCAGCATCTGTGTATGTCATGATTCAGCAGCTGCTGCTGACTCAATTTGTTAATCCTAAACCCTGTGATGTTAGTTATAGCCTCAGGGAGGATAGCAGGTCAAAATGGCTCTGCAAGGAATTAGTTCCCTTATAAAAGGGACCCAAGAACTCCCTTCCACCATACAGTCACAGCCAGACAGTGATCTAAGAACCAGGAGGCAAACTCACCAGACACCTTGAACTTTGACTTCCTGGGCCCCCAAACTCTGAGAGAGAAATTCGCTGTCTATAAGCTGCCTAGTTTATTATATTTTGTTATAGCAGCGCAACAGACTAAGTGCCTTTATAAAGACTTAAGTTCATCTCAGGGAGAGCTAAACAAAAATGATCACATCCTGACTACAAGAAGATACAAATAACTGGAACTGCCAAGATATATTTATTACTAAATAAAGGTGACTGAGGTTTACACTGGGCGCACTGTCAGCGCAGGAACATCCACGGTGAAACGTGTATCCTGCCTTTCTCAGCTGCTGCCTTCTTCCACAGAGTGAGGTTTAGTTTAAAACTCAGAATGAGGAGAAGAAAGTGGGCTCCACCCCTTTCCTGGTCAGTCTGAAGACTGGATTGGGCTACACTGGGATGGAGACTTGAGGTGCGGCAGGTCAGTGTCAACCAAGGGTTCCTGTGTCAGGAACTCCGGCTGGTAAGAGGACACGAAGGCTTCGTGCTGAAGCTCAGGTAGGGCCAGAGAACCTGCAACAAACAATTCCTTAATGGAACCCTTGTCGGGGAAGCCTCTTAATTCCTTACACTTGTAAAGCCAACCCTATTTTGCCCTTGGTTGGTAAAATAAGTGAACAGCTATTTATTTATTTTTTTAAAAAAAGAGTTAAGTCTGGTGATTTGTCATACACACAAATCCTGCATGACCCCAATATTCCTAAGCCCTTGATCATTTTCCATTTATGAGAAATAATCCAGACACCATAGGTAGGGCCAAAGCCACCACTGTCCTTTGACTTCCCCTTAAGTCAAACCCTCCCAGTTTCCACTGTCTCACTTAAGCTACAGGCATGTTCTGTGAGTAACATGGGAGCCCCAGGCTGGCTTCAGATCTTCCTCCTCCAGTCTACGGCTGGCTCAATTACTACCTAGCAATGTGTGCTGAGTATGCAGAAGGCTAAAGATGGTCAGTTTTCACACCAGAGAGACAAAGATACCTGGCAGAATGGAATCATCATGGTCATCATCAAACGCCTGTGTCTGGAAGGCTTCAAGGCTCATAGTTGCATCGTTCTCTGGCAGTTCCTGAGACAGCTGCCCCTTCCTGGGTTTGCACGAATCAAATTTCACCCACTGGTAACTGTGGACCAAAGGGCATCGTTCTTGACAGCTGTTTGTTAGTCCATAATAACCCTTTCCATCAAAGGGATCAAGTTATTATTTTTTTAATTAGGTCTTCTCTGCTATAGACACAAGAAACATCAGCTAAGAAGAACAACCCAAGCAAACTTGAACAGGCAAGCCTCTGGTGACAGACAACAGTGTTCCACAGTACACACAGAAAATGGTGTAAGCTGAGCAGCCTTAACTTGAGAATTCAAAATACTCCAAAACATTCTTAGCAACTATGAAAAGCCATAGATGTGAAATTCTACACCTCAGAGGATGGTCACAGTTAAAATGAAAGTACACTAAAAATACTGTATAAAAACTATGTCCAGGGTATATATGTAATGTGTACATCTGGATTTCTTGTAACTCATATCTGAAGACCAGGCTGGCCCTGAATTCAGAGATCTGCCTGCCTCTGACTCCTGAGTGGAATTTAAGGTATGTACCCCCATGCCTGGGCCACCATATAAAGTATTTAGAAACCCATAGCTAATAGACCATATCTGAAGCACTTCTCATCTCAAGCATTCTGGGTAAGGAGCAATCCACCTACTTGAAGCACACCAGATAGCTGGCTCCTGCTCTCCTGCCTACATGGGTAAGTGGGTCAACGTAGCAGCATACTGGTTAAGAAGCAAGCACACCTTTGACACAGAAACGCACACGCCAACAATGCAGTAACAGCCAGTTTTGGGCGATGGTTAATTGGAAAGTGAGTGCCTACCAATGAAACAGTTGTGCTCACACTTACTTGACACAGTTTTGAGCTTCTGGACAACTCTGAATCAGGCTGTGGATGGTTGGATGAGAAAACCCAAAGAAGTCGGCACCACATGAAAGTGGGTTAGGCATCAGTTTCCCCCTATGCAAAAGAGAGAGAGCTTAACTTGAGAGCTGAGGAGATGAAGACAGCTAAGACTGGAATGGGGGCATGAACAGATACTACCTTTAAGCATTCCTATTATACTGGGAGGCTAGCTACTGAGGAGTCTGAAGGATATAGCTTACTTAGGTTTCTATAAAGCCAATCTCCAGGCACTGAGAGAACAGGTCTCAACTGTACCAATGGGGATCCTTTCAGTGTGTCCTCAAGCTGGTGGACAACTTACGTTGTGGCACTGATGGCCCTGAGCAGTTCTTCATAGCAGGCATCGGCAGAGGAGCCGACGATGGTATTCTGGGGGTCATCTTCAGGAACAATTTCAAACTGAAGCGACAAAGGGACAATTGGGTCAATTTGCAAGGAAGGAGAAGTAGAGTTCCATGACTCCTATAAACATCCCCAGTCTCTAGAGCTGAAGCTCCAGCACAACATGCTAGAGGATGGGCACAGGGGCTCCCATAACGCCGGAAAAGCCAAATGCAGGGACACAGAAGACCCCAGGACTTTTGGTTTTCTACACCTCGCTGGACTTTTGGCCAGTGGTCAGCACTGAACTTGCTCCATACCTTTCTTTCCGCTTAGAGCCCAAAGTCCAAATACAAATGGTATTTTAAAGAAATGAGTTACACTGTTCTATGTTATCCTTTATTTCTCTGGGAAACACAAGAGTACTTAGAAATACTCTGGGCCAAAGGACACTTTATCAATTTACAAATAGCATTGTGTTTGTTTTTCTTTATCTTTGCCAATACTGGATATTAATAAACTAAAGTTACTCTATGTAGTAAAAAATTCAAGCTGAATTTGTATCATAAATCATATTAATACTTAAGAATAGAATCTTGTTTTGTTTGGTGACCTAAGAACATCATCAACATCATCATCATCATCATCACCATCATCACCACCACCACCACCACCACCACCATCATCATCATCATCATTTAGGTTTTTTGTCCCATCATCATCATCATTATTTAGGTTTTTTGTCCCTAAATAATAAATTAAGAATCATGTTGTGAATTTTTGTTAAAATTCTACTGAGACCCTGATTGCATATGCACCGTACTTACAGATGTTAAAACATGGTACACTGCACAAAGCTAAGCGTACTTTCTGTGGAGCACTGCTGTGTGGCTGAGATGATGTCAGTCACCAGCTCCACCTGCCAGAGCTCCAACAGTGATACAATATCCCACATAGGCAGGCGTAGGTCCTCCTTCTACTCAAGGGTCCTTACCTTGCTTTCAGCTCAGATTTCCAGATTGGTAGCTTTATCAGAAGAAAGTGAGCCAAGCAAGTCTGAAATTGCTGTTTTTGCCTGAGGATCCTTGTATCTTAAGGTGAAGCAACAATATACCAAATAATCTTTCCTGCATGAACTTGCACATTCCCTAAATCTCACAGTTACATTTTGTGTCATAGAAATGCTATGGTTTGAGAAGACAACACCTACAGAATTAAACACAGACTCATACCCCACCTCGAACATCCAGAGAAGTACAGGTTGTGGCAGGCTAGCCAGCTTTTCTGCATCTTTGTGCTGTATAAATGGTGATTAGAGTATCTCAGAGTGTGTAAGAATTAGCAACACAGCTAAAAAAAAACCAAGGATAAAGGAGGCTCTCAAAACAGCAAGAAAAAACAGAAAAAAGAAAGGAAAATAATCACAATGCAGTGAGTACCTGAGGCTGTACACCACCATCCTTGATCTGACAGGTATACAGACACTTCTGGTCTGGGCATTTCATGCTGGCATACACTCGGGTACTGCAGTAGCCCACAGGATAGATGGCATTTTCATCATGGAAGCCAGGTCGGTTGGTGATGATCTATAAAAGATTCCTCAATCTGGAACTGAGGTTACTTAAGGCTTTAGAGCCCAGTTTACTGTGATAGCCTTTAGAGTCACTTTGGGGCTGACAAAGAGTGACACATCAAACACAGAAGGTGTTGGCTGTGAGTGGAGAAAACTGACCTGGTTTGGTAGGGAACAGAGATTTTCTGGGGTTGGTATGGATCAACAAGGGGGTGCTGCCAGTGGCAACAGGGAAGGCTCAACCCCACTCTCATGGTTCTCATTAGCCTGGCCATATGCTGGACTCACTCACCTCCCCCAGACTATATACTGTCAGACCCCCTAGTCCGATGGGGAACACAGGCTGTCCTGATGGATCCAGGGCAATGGGTCGAACCAGCTTTCGAGCACCTCCCTCCATTTTCTTTTTCTTGGATGTTTTCTTCAGAACTGAAACGAAAATCGGGAGTCACCCACTTAGGTCCCTTCCAGTGCCAAGGGAAGGGGAAATTTACGCGTGAATGGTAAAGGCAGAAAGTCAATCTTGATTGATACGGATGCTCTTTATGATGGAATTTTTATACCATAGGCCCAAAGTAAGTGAAAATATGGTATGTTAATGCGTGTGATATACCTAACTTAACAAACACCGTGGCAACTGGGTACAAGGATACTGCGGATGTGGGTCTGTCTGGGAGCTGTGGCTTTGGGCCACACTGCATATCACTGTTCTAAGAAAAGAACAAAATCCAAAGTCCAATTTTTACTGAATGCACCCTGGTTTTATAACATTGTAAAGGTGAGAAAATCACTAAGTCGAACCACCCACTGTAGGTGAGGTACCGTCTATATTCACAAAATAGCCATATGGGCCTTTCTCCCAAAGCCCAAGTTATCTAACTTGCCTACAAACCAGTTTAATACAATGCTTAAAAATCTTACACTTTTCAGTTCTCTTCAACTGTATGAGCAGGAATTCCTGAGCTAGCAGTGGGTTTTAGAGGGCTGCCTTGCCATTTCCCTGCCCCTAGGAAAGACAGCAGCGAATGCAGTCCAGAGCACAGGGGCAAAAGACAATGGGCAGAGGCCTCAGAACCTCTCCAAAGCAGCTCCAATAAGACACTTGCTTCTCCAGAGACTCTAGGGAATGCTAGGAGACCTCAGTGGCCTTGTTACTCAGTCAGAAGCAGTTCCTCAGCCAGTTCTACCGGCCCCTGAGGCAACTGCTTCAGTATTGTCTTAAGATACCTTCCAGTTTGCTGTTCTCTTTGCCCTTTTCTTTCTTCTCCTTCTTGGATTTCTTCGCCAATGGTTCCTCGGCCCCAGTGCTGGGCCCGGCTCCCTGAATAGCTCCCACAGAGCTGGTGACACCATAAGCCAGAGGCAAACTGGAGCTGTGGGAAGGGGGGGCAGCCTGTGGTTCCCCTTCAGTTAGAGCATGAATCTGCAGAAGCTTCTTCAGCAGGTACCTGAGGTTGGAAAGGGATGGCAGGACAGGCATGAAGCTCTGCTTTTCTCTCAATTCAACGGTTTACTTAAGTACTGGCAATTACAGACTTATGTACAAAGACGATCACACTCGAACAATAAGGTTCTTATTGGAGACTGAGGCAGTGAAGCCCTGCAGGCTAATCAATACTTGAAGAAATCAAGATAATGGCTGGAGCTTCTCTTGTACCTGCAGGGATCTTCTACCTTTAGGTGGAAGGCCTGAGGTGTCTGAAGAGTACTCATAGAATAGAATTAGAGGTATCCATATACCTACTGTAGTTTGCATAGGGAAGAACAAACCAAATATTTGTAGAATGAGAAACTTTTTTTTTTAAATCCCTTGGTTTTCATAACTGGGAAGTTATTTGGGTGGGAAATACCACACAGGTTCAGAGCTCCTCTGAACAGCCTCACGTGATCAAGGGGCTTTGCAATGTGCACGAATCCAGAGGAGAAAAAAAAAAAACCAAAACCAGTCACCACAATAATATCAATCCACATTCATCACCAGCACCAGTGATAATGATGACGACGATAACAGTAACAGCAAAATGAAGCTGGCTTACCTTCTTTCTTCTTTTGCTTTAAGAAACTTCTCCTCAAGACGAGCAATTTCATCACAGATAGAAGCATTTTCCTTTAAGGAAGAAAAGAAAAGGACTATAATCACATAAAATGATTTAAAAATCGAGGCTCTTTTCTGGAGACAAGATCTATATCTCAAACTGAAAGAGCCCTCTGTGCTGCAGCATAGAGAAGAAGTGCCGTTCTGCTCTGCACACACTGTTAATACAGAGTCTGTAATAGAGCTGTCTGTACAGCCGCCTCAGCAGGGAAAGGAGCCTGCTATGCAAGCACAACAACTTGAATGTGAGCCCCAGAACCCATAGTGGAAGGAGAAGAATGAATGAGTTATCTGATAACATCTACAGGCGCTCAGTGGCACACATACATTTTTTTTTTAAAGATTCTTAGGCATTCTGTCTTCCATTTTTTTTAAAAGATTTATTTGTTATATTTAAGTACACTGTAGCTGTCTTCAGACACACCAGAAGAGGGCGCCAGATCTCATTAGGGATGGTTGTGAGCCACCATGTGGTTGCTCGGATTTGAACTCAGGACCTTCAGAAGAGCAGTCAGTGCTCTTAACCACTGAGCCATCTCTCCAGCCCCCGGCACACATACATTAATGATAACAAAAATAAAGAAATTTCTTTAAAATAAATCTGTGGGGAGAAGTGTTTGGGTTTTATTACAGGCACGGTAATTGCAGGGACACCTTTGGACGAAGGACACTCTTAATGCTTTTGTCAAAACAATATGGTATACTAGGACTTGTACTCTTTGGGTAAATCAAGGGGTATGGTCACTTCAATTAGTGTGGCCTTTGGCAGAGAAAGGATATACTAATTGGACTTAATTTAGACCCCTACAAAATTCTTTTTTGTTCTCCACTACAGAATTCTAAGGACTATCCATGTCCACAGCCTTGACCTTGCGGAAGATAATCTGACCCATTGTGTTTTACAGAAGAATTCCTTAGAGAGAAAAAAAAAAGATGAAAAGTTTTGTGTGTAAAATTCTTAGTCATTTATTTGCATATACCCAAGGATCGTCATTCTTTACTGATAACACAGTCTATCTCGAAACCAATTCTGAAGGAAATGCCTATTTAGGTGTCTCACAGGTGGAACCTCAAATCTGCGTTTCGTTAAGTACAGGAAGATCCTTTGGTTTCCTAAGATCGTTGTGTACTTAACAAAACCAACATCCTTAAATGTCAAATTTTAAGCTCTAGGCGGCTCTATAAACATGAGGTGACAACAAAGGACAGGAAATAAGGTGTTGACTTCTTGATTTAGTCACTTTTCCCCTGACACATACACAAGTGATAAATGGTTTAGGAACAACAAATTTAAAGCCCAAACTTTTCCTGATACGTCTACAAAGACCTAATATGTTTAACCGAAATTCTGTAGAAAGACGTGTTAAACTACTGGTTCAGATGTGAGGGTATTTGGGCCATATACCTATTACCAAGCGCTGAGGTGGCTCTGGTTTAGCTAGAATAGTCTAGTTATTAGACTATTATCAGATTTATTAGACCCTAATATTTCTTGGCTGGTAAACAAGTTCATTCATCAAATCCTAACTCCCTACAATTAAAGCAGGAAGTGTCTCTACACCTAGGCGGCAGGAGGTAGCCTGCTTCCTCACGTGAGTTCCATTTTCAGTTTCGGGTGGAGGGAAGACAGAAACACCTAGAAGCCTCGTCAAAGGGAGCTCTACAACCGGGGCCAATTCTGAAAGATTCAGGTGTCTGTTTACGAAAGCGCCATGGCGTCAGGGCTGGGTGTATTTAGGAAGTAGGCTGTGTAGAGTAAATAATAAATTGCAATCAGGGTATCCAAGTTGGAGTTAGGGCAAGTCATCCCTCTGGGTTTCACTTCAGTGTGTTCGCCTTAAAAGACAGTTACTACTTAGCTTCTCTCGGAAACGAAACGTCAAAAAGGTAATGACTAAAGTTTGCAACCTTTTAAGACTTTTCAGTCCTCATTTCTAGAGAAGAACAGGACTAGAGGAATAACTTATGCAAGGTTATGGGACTAATATCCCAAGCGAGGCAACTAACGCTGGACTGATCCTCTAGCTCTGAGAGAGTTGAGGTGGGGAAAACAGTCCCAAGAAAGGGAGCGGCCAAACCCAGACTCACAAACACCGTGGCCTTAGCTGCTCTGCGCAGCCGCAGGTACTTCAGCCGGTACTTCTCGTTCTGGCTCTTCTTCGCCAGTCTTTTCATCCTGGCCTTGCTGGACAGCGGGGTGCGCGGCTCGGAGGCCAGGCCGCTCAACACGCTCATGATCTGATCCTGCTCTGGAGCTTCGGGCGGCGGAGGGGATGGAGCGGAGGCAGAAACAGATGGCGATCCTCCGCACTTCCGAGTCGATTTCCCAAGGAAGACCCACCGGAAGTTGCGCAAACGCACTGCCACGTGTAACTTCCGGGTTTGGAAGTTGCGGTGGTTCGGGCCTTGCGGTGGGCTGGGAGGACGGGTGTGGCTCAGGACTGTAGGAAGCTGGAGCCGGAAAGAACCGGTCCTACCCGGCTGTAAGCCTGCGAAGTAGGGAAAAGGCGCTCCGGGTCTCGGCGCGCTCAGGCAGGTGCCCTCAGGGGAGTGCGCGCCCACATCTGCTTTCTTCGGTTGCTCCGAGCAGGCCTTCCTGGGTTTTTAGCAGACTTAATACTAATGTGGAAACTCATCTTCCCATATGTGCTAATCGCACAAGTGTTCCTTAGGCTGTGAACTTCGGGGATAGTAAACAAGACCCTGATTGCCCCAAAACTTGACATCTAGTTAGCAAACAGTTTTAATAAAATGGTAGCTCAAGGTCTGCACTCAGTGGTTTTGAAATGAAACCAGGAGTGTTTCAAGTACATATACTTCCTATTATTTTATTTATTTATTTAGGTTTTTCGAGGCAGGGTGTCTCTGTGTAGCCTGGGCTATCCTGGAACTTGCTCTGTAGACCTGGGTGGCCTCTAACTCACAGAGGTCCTCCTGCCTCTACCTCCCGAGAGTGTGGGATCAAAGGCGTTTGCCACCATTCATTGGCTATACCCCCTATTTTTAATAGTTTAATCTTTATAACTAAGGTCATCTGAAGGACGGGCAAATCTTTAAGGTGTAAGATTGCCTTAGACTGGACAGCAGGCTTAACATTCTTTCAGTAGTGTCAAACCACTTGACTGAGCCTCGTGTTCACATTTTGTTCTTGTTCTTTGTTATCTTGCTCTCAAAGTAAGTAATGAGATGGGTGGGATTTCCAAACTAGTGTACTCATACAAACGAAAATTATTGTTAAATTCTCAAAATCTAGACGTTTATGGTTGTACATGAAAGTTAAGCAGGATATTACATAATTAACATGTTCACTGAATTACTAGAGAAAAACGTAATACTAATAAAGGCAACTTAGAATCCAGTGAGTGACCCAGGTATTTAATCTCTGAAAACTGTAAATACCATTGCAGTCTTGACAAAATGCAACCCAGAGAAAAAGTTTGTAGATACTCTTCTAAGACTGCCCATGTAACAAGCTGCTTTTTTTGAACTTTATTGGGTCTTAATGATGCAACTCCAGGGTACCATTTGCCTTCCCAAATGTACCTTAGGCGCTCCTGTAGATTTATTTAGTTTTGGGAGCTGTCAGAATTGTGACAGCTTATAAAATACACTGTCTTTGAAAATATGTACTGGAATCCTAGCTTGGAATCTAAAAGCATCCATAGTAATCGAAATTGACTTTATTCTTAATAAAACATTAATTTTTACGGCCTGATTTGCTGTTTAGCTGTGTTTTGGTCTCAGACTTTGAGATCTATCTGACTTTATTTGTATTATTCATCTTCTTTGTGTGTTATGTCCCAGCCTCTGCTTTAGTCTGCAAGCTGTTTTGACCAGTAGACTTCAGTGCAATACTCTCAAACATGTTTATTATTTCTTCTTCATTTGAGACTTTTTCTTTTACAATTAAGGCACTTTTTTTTTTGCAAATTTTACAAAAAAGAAGGTATTATTTATTTGTTGGCTTTGAAAGACTGGGTTCTTACCAGCGCCAAACTCTCTGTGTAGGGGAAGATGACCCTGACTCCTGATCCTCCTGTTTCTACCTCCCAAATGCTGGGACTATAGGCATAGGCAACTTTGTTCAGCATGGGGATTTTTTTTTTTAAATCCATGGGCAATGGTCTAACTCAGTGGCAAACCACTTATATAGTAGGTGAAAAGTTCTAGGTTTGATTTCTAGCACTCCAAAATGGATGGATGGATGGATGAATGAATGAATGATTGAATGCATGCATGAATGAATAACAGAGGCCCCAAGTTCAGTTCCTAGAAACCACATCCTGTAACTCTCAACTATCTGTAATTGCAACTCTAGGGTATCTGACCTGGGCACTTACACTCATATGAGTACAAACCTGTCATCCATGTAGACACATAACAAAGGTTTGAGAAAACAAAAACAAAAGAAACCTATTACTTTTTGAGCCTGTTCATGTCAAACTTTTGATTTCCAGCATCAGACCAAACAACAACAACAACATAATAACTCCCCCACCCCACTCCCAACCACCAAGACACCCATAATGCTGCTTCTTTGGATGAACTACTGTTACTATTTTAGTATACGTTTTGATATTTTCACAGGTTAGACAATACTGAATACAATGTTTCATTTTGCTTGTTATAATCTTTAAAAGTCATGACTTTTTCATAAGCACTGTTTTTACTTTATTTTACTTTTTGTTGCGGATGTGGAATATGTGCGGGCACCTGAGTGTGAAGGTGCCTTCACCTGGGTAGGTGCATACAGAGAGTTTCCAAATGTTGTCTTCAGTTGCTTTTCCGGCTTAGTTTTTGAGACATTTCTTTTCCTCCCTGAGTTTCAAGCCATTTTGGTTAGACTGGCTGGCTACTGTGTCCCAGGGAAGCTGCTCGCCTTTGCTCCCCAATGTTACCGCCTCAGTCCTGTAAGCAGAGTTTAACTGTTTTGTAACTGTTTCAGCTATGGCCATATCATCTTTGACACAATTATTTCCATGTTGTTTAACTTTTTTGGTCAGTTCATGTAACACACATTTTTTCGGTCAAGTCTTTTGGTATTGACTATGTAAACAAACATTTGTATTCCAAAGTATGTGATGCTCTTGACCAACGTGTTCTTTTACTAATTTATGAAGATCAGTGCCTAGGAAACAACTGTTGGAAAACTTAATTCAGGAAGGAAAACAATAAATTGGCAATATGATGTAATATGAAGTTTGTCTCTGTAGTAGATTTGTCTTGGTATGGCGACAACCATCTAGGGAAGGAAGGAGAAGAATAGGAAGAATTTGTGAAGGAACTATTTCTGGGCACCCTAAAGTGGACGTAGTTGTTGGTACAGTAAAGGACAGAGACAGGCACCCTGGAAGCAGAGACTGCATGTCTAAATACTCTCATCTTGAGAAGTATGGGCGCGATAAGTAGCTGATTACAGTGACAGAAGTGTGCAGGTGTTATGGAGTTATCTTGTAGTTCCTTGTCTTGTGGAACAGAAGCATTCAGTCTAGAGAGTTTATTTATCAATGCAAAGCAAGCACTCCAAAGAGAGATTGAGGTAGGTGGTCCAAGGGTGAGTGTATGTTGACAGTAGTTCAGAGAGTTCTATGTTGTGGATTTAAAAGAAGTTAGAGGTGAGTAGCTTCTTTGTGTAGTAATGGGACTTGTTTTTCTCCCAAATCATGGTGGATCAGATTTCCTTTTTATGGTATTTCTTTCCATGATCCTCTAGAAAGATCCACAACAGGGCTGGATTGGAGAACTGGGCACAGGTGGAGGTGAAGGAGGAGGGAAAGGAGGAGGAGGACGTGATGGTTGAGGTGGTGTGTTATTAGAACCACAATGTACATGTTATGATAACGAAGCTGAGATCTTTTGAGGACAGAGGTCCTTTGCTGGTGGACATGTGGGATGATGAAGTGCCCTGGTGTCTTTGTTTTTTGGTGTAGCAGGAACTACTTATTTGTAACTTCAAGAACGTCTAACTGCAAAGACACATTCTGGTAGTCAGGAGATACAGTTATAATGATACAACTGTGGTTTGTTGGTTTGTTGGTTGGTTGGTTGGTTTTGGTTCCCGTGTATCTAATTTCTCTTGAGGCTTTTCTCAGTGCCATGACTCATCTCATGACTGTCAGTTAAGAAGGCTATATCATTCCATAGTATGACCATTCTATTAATTTTAAAATCCAAAGCGGGAGACAGAACTTTAAAACAGCCTGTTAAGTCGTATAAATAGGAACAGAGCTTGGGCTATCTTCTAGGACTCCTTTCTCCTTGCTCCATTACTCATGTCTATCTTTCACTTAACGGGGAAGCAAGAGGAGAGACTAAGGTAGTGGCCAGTGTGTAGGTCATGAACTCACATCTGTACTCACTGAACAACTGGACTTTTAATAGTGACACGAGACTTTTATTAATGTCATCGGTGAGCACCTATAAGGTCTTGACTTGCTTTAGGTAAATTTACATGAATTTGTGAGAAGCAACATGGCTTTTCTATTACCTATAGGAAGAAGGATCTAAATGGACTGTATAAAAAATTCTTTCAGGAAATACACAAAATACAATTTAAAAATATTTATTAAGAGTCACCATGGTACTGTGGGTAGAGCACTGTCTTTTGAATCAGAGCAAAGTTTTGACAATTAGATACAAAGAAAGAACAGTGAATGGAGAATGCACAGAAGTGGATCAATATGACTTTCATGTTCATCTTGCTTAATACTTTTTATTTGTTTACTTTTTTAAATATGGAGATTAGAGGCTAACCTGGAGAATCAGTTCTCTCCTTTCACCATTTGGGTCCCAGGCTTTGAAATCAGGTCATCAGGCTTGAGAGCAAGTCTCTTAACCTACTGGCCTTCACTGGTTGGCTGTCAGTGAAGGTGCAGTACACTTTAGACTATTAAGAACATATCTAGATTCATTTAGACTTTAGAGGGTGTTCATAATCTGAGCCCTTGTGGAAAGGAGTCCTCAGTTTCTCTCATAAAAAGCATATCGGACTCCTAAAGATTCAACTCATGGCCTTTGCCTCTGTCCTTATGTCTCAAGAGCAGATTACAAGTTAAAGCTATTATTATTTCTTGCCTTATTAGCAGGCCATGGAGAGCTTGGCAAGGCTGTCCACGAAGCATGATGGGCAGGCCAAATCAAAGTGTTTCAGGATTCATATCCTTTCTAATCTCTTACTAAGTTGCTCTACCTGCCCATTGTGAGGCGGCAAGCATAACTTCTAGAGTGCGTGGATCTTGTAAGAATTCCCCTCCATAAATGTCCTTTAGAATCTTTCTGAGTTCAATGTCTGACTTCGCTTCAACTTGTTCATTTAGCATTACTAGCCTCAGAATGTTCTAGACCAAATTTTTCAGCTCTTTACTTCCAGACTTCATATTGAATTTTCATGCACTGACTTTTATCTTCTTATAAATATAGGATATTTCAGCTGAATTTGATCTTAACAATTTTACATGGACATTATTATTATTTTTCTGTCTTTTATTCATAGCTTGTGAAGGAGAGTTACTTTCTATAAAACTTATCTCTCTATGTTTCTGTTTTTTAACTATGGATGTTCATCATATGTATGTTGGGTGAGATGTTTAGGTTTTGAGGGTTCTAAGCCAGCCAATAAGGTCATAAAATCAACCACTGTGTCAATGTTGTGTTTTTGGGTGGTTGTATCCTTTAACACACATAAGACACTCAGCCAGCTAAAAGAGATGAGCTCAGAGATATTAGCTCGGAGGAAAAGAAGGATCACATTGAGGTCATTGATGGGGCATCCTAGCATCTTTCTACTGAGGAGATCAAAAGCTGGGAGCATCTCATAGATAGAGAGGAGTCGTTTGTCCCACCGACATAGCCGTGTGAGGTTGTATATTATCACTGGGACCAGTATAGTGTATATTGCTACACTGGAGACACTCACAATCTGGAATACAGACAGGGAGGTCAGCCTGCATGTGATCAGCTCTGGCACATGGGTCTCATCATGTAGCAGCCCTGTCTTGACGGAGCAGCTGAATTCTTCTTGAAAGAAGACATCTAAGTGGAAGTGGCCAAGGTACAGGTAAGTGGCTGAGGTGAAGAGGAGTAAGAGGGCATTCCTCAGGAGGTAGGTGGCCACTAGCCAATGGGAGCGCTGCTTGCATGCCAGGTACCGCTCTAGCAAGGGGAATTCAAAGTACCGCTCCTTCCGGGCCCTGGGCAGGGGAAGAAAGAAGGTGTTGTTAAGGAGGACCATGTAGAACCACACCCTAAAAGTCATGTGGAAGACTAACAAGTCTGTGTATCTAACACATTAATTTTTTTTTAACCTTTATGTGTATGAATGGTTAGTCTGTATGTATGTCTGTGCACTACATGCATATGGTGCCTACAGGAGCCACAAGAAAGCATTGGAACCCCTGGGACTGGAGTTACAGATGTTGTGGGCAGCCATGTGAATATTAAGAATCTCATCCAGTCCTCTGCAAGGACAGCCAGTGCTTTTAACTGCTGATCCATCTCTCTCTCTCCAAACATGATATTCTTAGTATTGGAGAAAATCTGTATTCTCTTCATAATCACAACCACAATTCTTCCACCAGAGGAGGTGTGGGTGCCCCTCAGTTCTCTAAACATTGAATGCAGTGTCTCAAACCCACAGATGATCAATAAATTATGAATGATCACAATCCCAAAGAGTTTCTGCCCAGCAAGTTTAAATGAAGTTCAAAGCTGAAGTAGGAGGGTTGGAGAGATGGCTTAGCAGTTAAGAGCATTGACTGCACTTCCAGAGGTCCTGAGTTCAAATCCCAGCAACCACATGGTGAATCACAACCATCTGTGAGCATCCAATGCCCTCTTCTGATGTGTCTGAAGACAGTGATAGTGTACTTACATACATGAAATAAATAAGTAAATAAGTAAATAAATAAGTGAAGTAGAACTTGAAAAGCAATAAGCTTATGATTGGTAATATAAACCATAGAGCTCTGTGTTCTGAGTGTGATTTTGAAGCCAGTTCATTTATTTTGTACAGATTAATATGTGAACCACTCATTGTTGAGAGCCATGCTTGGAAGGTACAGGTAGGCCTGTCTCTGCTTTGAGGGCAAGGGCAGATAAGATATACCATATTCAATAAAATTAATACTTATTGCTAAATTCACATAAGCCATAGTAGTTGCGATTATTAGGAGATGGACTAACAGTGTAAGTTAGAGGGTTCAGAAACCGTGAATGTCTCCACCATACTGCCTTAAATCTGGGCTCCAAAAATGGCAGAGAGGAACTTATAAAAGGGGACACAGCATGCACAGAAGATAATCACAGATTTTAAGTCAACACACCTCTTACTGGTGCCTGCTGCCCATGCCAGACCCATTTAAAACTGCACCATTCTTATCTCTTAGCTTCAATCTCCCTTCCCCTCTGTTACTTTTGCTTCTGTCATACTGCTTGTCATCTATTAAAACATGTTAGTGGGTTTTGCTTGTTTGTTTGCTAGTAGTTTGCTTTCCTTCAGTGGAATGTTAGCCCCACACCATTAGGTACAACCTTGTTGCCTTTGTCCCCCTGTCCTGAACAGGTATGAGAGAGAGAGAGAGAGAAAGAGAGAGAGAGAGAGAGAGAGAGAGAGAGAGAGAGAGAGAGAGAGAGAGAGAGAGAGAGAGAGAGAGAGGTCTGATGTACTTATCACAGTGTGCCTGGTACTTAGATGAATGACTAATTTCATCAAAGATTTGTTCAGGGATCAGCGACTAGGTTGAGTATCCTATATCTCAAATCCCAGGGGCCTGGGAGTGTTTCAGATTTGGGTGGGGTTTTATTTATTTATTTTTTATTTTTATTTTGGAATACTTGAAAGACTTCAACAATGATACTTTTTTTTTTTTTTTACAATTGGTTTTGGAGTGCTAGGCAATTTTGGAGATTAGAATACTCAAAGTGTAACTAGAAATTTGAAAAGTAGTTGACAATGAGCTGGAGAGGCGGCTCAGCAGTTAAGAACAATGACTGCTCTCCTGAAGGTCCTGAGTTCAAATCCCAGCAACCACATGGTGGCTCACAACCATCTGTAATGAGATCTGACGCTCTCTTTGGTGTGTCTGAAGACAGCTTCCGTGTACTTACATATAATAATAAATAAATCTTAAAAAAAATAAGTAATTGACATTGCGCTTGAGGCCTTGGACAGATATTTGAGAATTTCAACATTTTTTGCCAAGCATGAGTGGAGTTAACTGAGGTTTATGAGCAAGGTAATAGTATACAAAGTAATATTTCAGAGCTATTAATCCCTGTGGTTCAGAATCTGTCAACTAGAGACAGAGCCTCTTCTTTCTACAATAACAAAGTTCATCCCCTCCCCTCTAAGAATGCAGGAATGAACTGAGTACTTTGCTCTCTCGAGAAGGATGGCATAGAGAAAATATAAATATGATTATGCATGAGTATCAATTTAATGCTCTACAAAGCCCTTTAGAAGAAGCTAGAGGGGGCAACTCACTTCTCTAGCTCATCCCAGAAGACGTGGGGGTCAGAGCTCCTCTGCCGAATCTTCAGCATGTGCTGCACCAGGCGGATGGAACGGTTGTAAGACTTGTCCAGCTCACTGATGATGAACAGCAGGTCCGAGCTGAGGGCCGGCACAGCTGCATACTGCCACAGCAGCACTGGCAGATACATGGCCACAGCCAGGGCCAGTAGAGAGTAGGGGAGAGCCTGCAAGAAAGAGAAGGCTGAGGAGGGAGCCCAGGGTGCTGGGGCTTGAATGATAGCTAAGTGGGGGGAGGGGGGGTTAACTGCTCTGCTGTTCTCCTTTAGAAGAAAGAAAATGTATATTGTTGACCACCTAAACTTCTCTGTCCATATGGAATAATACAGAGAAACAGGTAGAGAAGGGACATTATATCTCTGTGTTACCCAGATCCATGGTCTATGGGTTTTCTGACCTATGATCTGTCTGGGGTTCCAAGGAGAAGAGAAAGAATGAAAGCAAAAGACGGTTAGAGGGTAAAAAGTGTCTGGTAGGTGAGAACTCTGCCTTCACTGCCGCAGCACTGCAGCCTGAGTATCTAGCCTGAGATTATGATCAATATTGGCCCAACATCCTAGGGGAGAAAGAACTTTATTTCTTCTGTGTGTTCTGTCCTGTGCTGGTCTTTTCTTGTCTCTGGATCCTCAGTGATGTCAAATGACACTACCAGAGACTCTTGGAATTCCTTGGGGGGTCATTTCAGGTATGCAGATAATGCAATGGAACCTTAGGAATGTGTAGCTCGTATCTTCTCAGGTACCCTGGTGTTTGTAAAGATTCCTCCCCACCACTCCCTTATGCAGCCCACAGTGGAACCAACCAGCTGACACCTTGTATTTCTGCTGTTTAGGTCACCCTTTGTTACTGTGACCCTGGCAGAATGCAATAGGACTTTTCTCTAAGTTTCCTTATTATACTTAGGCATCTAACAGAGGGAGGCCGGTCTTTTTATTCATAGTACAGTCTCTACTTATGAAGAATTTTCATAAATTTCTACATTTGTTGCTAGGCAGTTACTATGCATTATTTCATTTGCTTTTCACAAGGATGCCGTTGGTGGGATGCCACCACTGTGTCTATTTTTACAGTGAAGGAAGCTGCAGCAGGGCCAGGTCAAGTGTCTGCACAACATCATACAGTCAGCAGGTGGAAGAGTGAAGATCTGGAGCCAGGATGGGAGGTTTAGATGCTTGTCCTAAGGACGCCTCAGCCCTCAGCGTCTTCCAAACTGCTTTGTCTTTGTAGTGGCAAGTTAAGAGGAAAAGATGGAGGGTTTTTGTATGTGTGTATATGTGTGTGTGTATGTATGTGTCTGTCTGTCTGTCTGTGTTTCTGACCTGCAGAGAGAGAGAGAGAGAGAGAGAGAGAGAGAGAGACCTCATGTAAAATTATGACCATTTGATTCTTGTTCAAGAAATTACATCCTTGAAAATAAGCCCTTCACTTCTACCGAGTCTGTTCCTGAGAGTGAGGAAGAGTCAAAGAATCTGGGTTCAGAGGACTTCCTGGTGACAGTGAGGGGTTTTAACCTTTCTTAACATGAATCAACTCCGAAATCTCTAAACTTGTCGCTATCTTGGCCTGCTGACCTGCCAGTGACAGAGGCTTCATGTGCTTTCCCCTTCAAGTCTCTGGTTTTGCTCTCTAGGATGACAAGCACGAACAAAGCCGTACTTGAAGGACAAAGTGAACAGGTGAAGAGCAGACAAGAGCAGCAGATGGTCGAAAGCTCGGCACCAGCTGCCAGACACAAGACACTGGTGTGGGGGAAGGTGGAGGTCCAGGCAAGAACAAACAAACTTGTCACAACTCAGAACCAGAAAGACTCAGGAACTAGGGATATGGGTGAAACCAAAATGCAAGAGTCTAAGTCGGTGTGAGAACTCTGAACAGTCTGTGTGACCAGCTGACCTGCAGACTTTCTATAAGGTACAGCATTCAATCAACCATCCTTTCCTCTTCCTGATGGAAGGCTTGAAGGCTTGTCTTTGGAAGAAACCAAACCATACTAAACTCTATGCTCACATCCACAGCAGGGAGGAGAACTAGCCCGAGGGGTTGAGGGATAAAGCCAGGTGAATGAGTAAGTAATGTTGGGAATGTGGCTGAGTTTGCCGAGGGCTAGCAGTCAGGCTTGATATCAGCTGCTTTTCAGGCCTGAATGACCCTTCGCAGAGACAACAGACAGCACTGAGCTAGGCCTAGATACTGATACTTGAGTTTCTTTACAGTGAAGTACACCAGAGGGATCCCTTTCACCTAAATCTGTTTGTCAACAAGTCTCACCCACACAGGCACAAAACTTCCAATGAGATGAAACTGGGCAACTTTCAACTGCAGACTAATGTGTACACCAGAGACCAACAGGCATTTGAAGGATCCCTGGAACATGAAAGTTGGCTGCCAAAAGGAATGGGCAAGGGCAGAGTGAGGTGGAAGGGAGTGAAATGGGCACGGGTGGAGTGCCCTGCGAGAGAATATAGTAGTTCAGTCCACCACCCGCTCCCAAGCCTGGAAGCCTTCCTGCAAGGGCCTCTGTCTGCTTTACCTTGTGAGGCCAGAGAGATTTCACTGTGTGCTGGCCAGCCTCGTCCTGCTTATGGTGAGCCAGTGAGTCCCAGCACGAGCTGTCCACATAGGCAGCCTGCCTGACACTGAAGTTGCTGGGAGAGAAGCAGCTGATCGGAGACCCTGCAAAAGGAGCGGAGCTTTGAGGTAGCCTTAGGTGCAGCAGAGGGATGGGAATCAGTCATTCAAGAGTTTTCTGGGTGAGGGGGACATCCTTATAAGTTGGTAGCTATCTGTGTGGGGCAGGTCTCGCCTTCTTCCCAAGCCTCACCTTTCTGGGCCCTCTACTGCTGTGTCATGGGAGGACAGGTCATGATGAAGTAGAACTCACAGTTTGACCCATGCTACCAATGTGCTGACTTGGTCTTTTAGGTCTGATGGGCCTTTTCTCTCAAGGTTCCTTCAGACTCCCATACAGGAAGCTATCAGAGATGCCTTGAACTCAGCAGTGGTGTCACCAAAAGGCTTTGATAGTGACATATCCACTTGAGAGAGGTGACAACCTTTAAAAAATGTTTTTGAAATGATTTTTTTTATTATTTATTCGTTATATGTAAGTTCACTGTAGTTGTCTTCAGACTCTCCAGAAGAGGGAGTCAGATCTTGTTACAGATGGTTGTGAGCCACCATGTGGTTGCTGGGATTTGAACTCAGGACCTTTGGAAGAGCAGTCAGTGCCCTTAGCCGCTGAGCCATCTCTCCAGCCCCTGAAATGATTCTACGTGTTTGACACGTGTGCATGTGTCCTAGCATGCTCATGGAAGTCAGAAGATGACCTTCTGGAAACGGCTTCTCTCCTTCTACCAGTTTTGTAGCTCTACCATGTGTGCACTGGGACTGAATTCAGGTTGTCGGGATTGGCAGCAAGTGCCTTTACCTAATGAGGCATCTTGTCAGCCTTGTTTTGTTTTTAGACAGGGTCTTACTATACGGCTCAGGCTGGCTTCAAACTTGTCATTCGCATGGGAAGGCAAATGGGCTTGGATGAGAGACCCTAGCTTTCCTGTGTCTTATCAGACAGAGGCAGAGCTGGGAACCAATCCTGTTGGTACTCTTGATGTGAAGCAGCAGACAGAGAGGTGGAACGCTTTATCAGGAAACTCTTTAAGCTTTTAAGACAGAAAAGAAAGCTGGGGCCCCATGGCTGCCACAGTGGGAACAGGCTTTCTGAGTTAACCCTGAGCATACAGCATTGCAAACATGCACATGTCTGTTTATGTCCAGGATCATGGAGAAGAAGCAGGGGTTTGCTCAGCACCTCTGAGCAAGGTTGTATGAACTCTACAAGAGGTGGGAAGAGAGTGCAGGGAAAAAAGTTTGTTTATAAAAAAGTGGGCTAAGAGGAAAGGATTTCAAGTTCTGAAGAGATTACAGAGTCCCAATCTCTATCTATAGAAGTCAAAATAATAGTTTAATCATTCTTTTGACATAAAATGCACCAAAATGACAACTAATTGTTATTTTAAACATATATTGCAAGTTGAGCATGTTCTCTCCTTCGTACTCCTCATCCTTGCTTCACCTGCTCCCCTTCTGCAATTAATAAGTAAATTAATTCACTTTACATCCCAATTGCAGCTTCCATCACTCCTCTCCTCCCAGTCCCGCTCTCATATGCCCCTTCCCTTACTATTACCCCTCCCCTTCTCTGAGAAGAAGAAGAAGACCCCCATGGGTACCAACCCCTCCCTGGCACGTCAAGTCCCAGCAGGGCTAAGCACATCCTCTCTCATTGAGGCTAGACAAGGAAGCCCAGCTAGGGGAGGGGGATCCAAAGACAGGCAACAAAGTATTAGACAGCCCCCCCCCAATTGTTATGGGACCTAAATGAAGACCAAGCTGCACATCTGCTACAAATGTGTAGGGAGGCTAGGTCTAGCCCCTGCATGCTCTTTGGTTGGTGGTTTAGTCTCTGTGATTCCCCACCGGCCCAGGTTACTTGACTCTGTATGTCATCTTGTGTTTTTGACCCCTCTGGCTCCCTCAATCTTTCCCTTCACTTTTCCATAAGACTCCCTGAGCCCCGCCCAATGTTTGGCTGTGGGTCTCTGCATCTATTTTCTTCAGCTGCTGGATGAAGCCTCCCAGAAGAAATTATTTTTTATTGTAAGATTTCCAAGTTGGCTTTTGTAACTGTTTGGTGCTTCTGCTCTTTTGGTGCCCCAGAGACTTATGCACGACCTGCCCTCTTGGGAATCCAGTCCAGCTCAAAGCCAGGAAATCTGAAGACAGGAGCTAGCTTGCTTTATAGCAGTTGTAGGGTAAAATAAAGTCAGGTCTCTTACCGTTTGTCAGCAGCTTACCTGATGAGAACTCCTGGGCGAAAGCCAGAGACATCAGCAGCAGGGGAAAGCCCACAGTAACGAACTTGACCATCTTATCCAGGGGCAGTTCCAGGCGCAGTCCTTTGAGCCGAGAGCCCCTCCGGTCAGGCAGCAGGGCATCAGAGAGCATGTACTCTGCAGCAGTGTGTGCGAGTGACATGATGTTGCCGAGAATGGGAGCTTGGGGGGATACAGAGGAAACTGCTACCGTTAGCAATCTAGGTACAGTGGGGTGATATGGTGATGGCTTCAGGCAGCTGGTTTCTAGCGGACAGTGTCGCAGCACCAGCTTCACATGCTAAGGATCAGGCAATGGTTCTCTACATAATTGCCCAGGCTCTGAGCCAGACACCCTGGCATAACCTCTCGGTGGGTCCTCATTGGAGGAGGGTCAGGCTTTACGTGTGGCTGGTGCCAGGCTGTTCGCCTAGATTGTCTCCCAACAGACGAAGTACTGTGGCTTTATGCTGTCCTCTGATTAATACAGTATTTTCAGCAGTGGTGGAGAGAAGGAGGACCATGGGCTCAGCCCCCCATGTAATTGGTGTGGAATTTGGGTGGAGATTGCTTAAAAGTGTTGAAGGCTCTCATTTTGTGGTTTGGGGTGGGAACGGAGGAGCCCCCTGCATTCATCAAGGATGGTTACCTCTATAGAGCAAGCTTTGTCTCAGTGATGTGTTTTGCTTAAAGTCCAGACTTCTTCCCTGAAACTGCCCTGAATTTGATGTTAATTTTCCTTCCCTGACTCTAATCTTTCAACAGTATATTTACAATTTTTCAGTTCTGCTCAGCCTACCCTTTCTCTGGGAAGTTGGGTGAGGGGTAATGGTGTGCTGTAGTGGAAAGAGCACGACCTTTAACTTTGGAAGGAAACCTTGTTCTTGGAGATCCAACAGAGCTCATATTTCAACTACATGATTTGTTTTCCCTTCTCTCAAGGTTCAGTCTGTTAGAAACCATGGGATTTGATGTGTATATGAGAACACTCTTGCTAGATTGTAAAATATAGGCATGCCCTATATTTTGGTCAGTGTATACAGGGCCCAGGTGTTAAATGATTGGCTGCCAGCCTGTGACACTCTGGGGAGGTGGTGGAACATTTCAAAGGTTGGGCTTTGGTCATTGGTGCAAGTCCTTGATGGAAGCCATGTCTACATTGGAGCCCTCATGCTCTTTGTCTTGCTCTTCCACCATGAAATTCCTCTTTTTTCCCTCTGTACTTCCTTCTGTCATGAGTCACTTTGCTACCACAAGCTCAATACTACAGAGCCAAGTGATCACAGATTCATAGAATCATGAACTAAATAAAGATTTTCTCCTTTGTAATGCAGAGGCCTCGGGCACGATGATCTCTATTCCTAACCCAGTCTTTCTCCCCTTTAAGTTGACTATGTCTGGCATTCTGTTACAGTATCAGAAAAGTGGACCAGCATAGCAAGTGTCAGTTCAAGTTGATTTCATGTGACTGAATTGGAGAACAAGACAGTCTTGTCTCTAGTACTGCCCTTAAACTTGGAAATGGAGGCCCTTAGCTAGTCTCCTCTTGGCCTTCCTTCGCTGTGTTATTCCGGTGGAACAAGGAGTATGTGGGCTGATGGGACATACCCATTATGAGCTATGCAGAACCTGTGTGCTACTCAAATCACTGTTATAGTCCTCTTGCTTCTGCAATTCCTTACCCATGGGCTGTGGCCTGCTCCCAGAGCCTGTGTGAGCTCAGGTACAGGATCATACTTTGAAGGAATGATTATGGGCATATGCTCAAGGTCTAAGGAACCTTAGTTATGGAGTATGGTTGGAGTTTAAAAGTCCTGGCATGTCCACACATGCAATTGTGACATTTTTCCCCCTTCAGTGTGGGACTTAACTCTACTGGGATAGAGACCTGGAATGGTGCAATAATTCTAAATTGAGCCTAGTATTGTTAATCCTTATGGTGTGCGTGTGTGTGTGTGTGTGTGTGTGTGTGTGTGTGTGTGTGTGTTTGTGTGAAACTAGGCAGGCAGAACATATACAACAGTTTGTTAGCTTGGTTAATAAATTTTCAGTTTTAAGATATATGGTATGATAGATCTCTATAAACACTTTTATCCTGTAGCCAAAAATGTTTAGGCTAGACTCGCCTTTCCCTCATCTCATTGGCTAGAGCACCGCCCCCCCCCCTAATTTATAGCTGTCCAGTATGTGCTGATTGCCATGATTTAGGCATCTGGACCACAAAATGAAAGCTTTCTTTGTGTCCTCCGTTTCCCTTCCCGGAGTCTCATTTCCATATCTTTTAATTACATGCATTTTTTGTCAACATTTATGGTCAGTTTTTATGCATATATGACCTTTTGTTTCTTAAAAGTATTTATATTTTTGAAGTAAATTATACATACATAGTACATATAATATACCTATTTGTGCAGCTCAGTACTGCTTCCTCTGATGCAGAAGCAGAACTTTTGACTCTTCAGACACTGCAATGTGTTCCCTCTAATAGTTATGACTTCCCTGAAGGTAGCTGCCACCCTAACTTCTAGTAGCATAGATTAGTTTTGCAGTTTTAACACCTTGCATAGACGGAGAGTTCATAGCTATAGCTTACTTGCCTAGTTGCCTTTGTGAAGCCCTTGGTTCAGCCAATCTTTGGAACATCTATCCCCTTCTCCCACAAAAAGGAAAGAACAGTTCTTATATGGACTAGAGAGATGGCTTAATGGGAAAAAAACATTTGCTGCTAAACCTGACTCTCATGTTTACGTAAATTATCCAGGTTTTTTGGTTTTTGTATTCTTTATACATGAAATCATATGTTTTTTTTGGGGGGTGGAATTTGGAGTCACAGTTCAAAGCACCTTGGAGATTCATTTGTGCTGTTATGTGAATCAGATATCTATTCCATTTTATTGTCGAAACATGTACATATTTATGTTTTCACACACTGATAGATGTATGGGTTTCCAGGTTCTGGACTTTCAAATAATGATTATGTGACCCTGTAGTATGCTTCTTGTGGTGGGCATATGTGTGCACTTGTGTTGGACATATACTCAGGAAGGATTGCATCACAATGTGCAATGCTCATCTTTATATTTTTCTGAGTGGTTGTTTACACTTTTGCCAGCAGCTTCTGAGACTCCTCAGAGCTACACATCTTTTCGAGTATTATTTTTTCCAATTAAAAAATGTTTGGAATGTGTAGAGAATTAATACCTCATGGTTTTGACTTGAAATTTCTCTGATGAATAATTAACTGCTTTGGTCATTTGAATGTCAGACTTCTATGAATTCTGTGCTTAGGACTTTTGCTGGCTTCTCTTTTGGCTTGTCTACCCTCAGTTTAATATTCTAAGACTATTTTAGGAAATATATTTTATTTGATATCCTCTTGCTGCTCATTGGTTGTTTTTTTGTTTTCTTCAAGGTGTTTCCTGATGTCCTGAGATTCTCATTTTATTGCAATCAGTAGCTTGTTTCTTTTTATTTTTTCCTCCTTTTTTTTGTTGTTAAATAACAGAAAGTGTTTTATGTGTCCTTTATAGAAAATCACTGGTTTATTCAGTATCAAAAAATATAGACAATTTCTTAGTGATCTCTAATATATTTTGTTTCTAATATATTTGTGTCTGGAGTCCATCTAGAAAAAAAATTCAACATAGGGTTGGAATGGAAGTCAAGGAATATTATTTTTCAAGTGTATATCCAATTGATTCACCCAGTTTAGTGAAAAAACCCACCCATTTCCCTTGAAAATGTACTGTTGTCAGCCAGATGCCTGGTCAACCAGATGACAGCCTCCACTTGCCTATTTTTTTGTACCAATTCTATATTTTCTTAATTTTGAGGGCATAATAATAGATTTTGATACAATAATGTAATATTTCCAGTCTTGTTCAAGATTGTTGTGGATATTGGTCTTTCCTACTTCTATTTGAATTTTACAATAATTGTGAATTTTAGTAGGGAAATCCAGTCAGAACTTTTGATCAGTCAGTTCTTTTAAATCTATAACTTAATATGTGAAAAACAAGCTCTGCTTGCTTACACCTTCTGAAGTCTGTCTTTTGTACTTTTAAGCCTTTTTAAAGATTAAAAAAATTTTAAAATCTTTTAAAAATTTCAATGTGGGTCTGTATGTGGATATGTGTATGTCTGTGTGGTGGAGCCCATGGAGAGCAGAAGAGCATTGGATTCCCTGGAGCTGGAGTTACAGGCGGTAGTGAGCTACTTGATGTGGGTGCTGGGAATCAAAGTCTGGTCCTCTGTAAAATCAGTGTGTGCTATTAACCACTGAGCCTTTTCTCCAGCCTCACTTTTTAGTTTTTAGTGGAGGTAACTTATATGGCTCCTGTTGGATTTACTGCTATATGTTTGTTATTCTTGATGCCTTTGCTAACTGAATTTAAAAAAAATGTAGTAACCTAATTGTTGCTAATATATGGAATAAAATTGATTTTTTTCTATATAATGCTTACATTCAGCAGCCTTATGTTTGTTTATTGATTATATAATGTGTCGGTAGAAAAATTTTCTATCAACACAACCATATTTTCTTAGTTAGGATTTCTATTGCTATAAAGACACAGAATGACCACAGCAGCTCTTTTAAAGAAAGCATTTAATTGGGACTGGCTTACAGGTTCAGAGGTTTAGTCCATTGTCATCATGGTGTGAAGAATGGCAGCTCACAGGCAGACGTGGTGCTGGAGAAGGAGCATCCGGAGAGTTTTACATTCGGATTAGCAAGCAGCAGGAAGAGAGAGTGACACTGGGCTTGGCTTGAGCGTTTGAAACCTTAAAACCCACTCCCAGTGACACACTTCCTCTAGCAAGGCCACACCTATTCTAACAAGGCCACACCTCCTAATAGTGCCATGCCCTATGGGGGTCTTTTTCATTCAAGCCACTGCACATCATATATGAAGAAAAAAATTCATACTTCCCCCTTTCTAGTCTTTATATCTTTTATTTGCCCATTTGCATTAATTTGATTGCTCAGGGCCTCTAGTACAGCACTGAATATAAGTTCATCCTTATCTTATTTCTTTGTCTTATGGGGAAAGATTTCAATGTTCAATATTTGTGTGGGATGCTTATTGTAGATAGCTTTCTTTCGTTTTCTTGTTTTTTTTTCCCACGTGTGGTGGATCACCTTTTTTACATTAAAGAATTTTATTGCTAGTTTGCCAAGTATGTTTATAAAGAATAGATCTTGATTTCTCAAAAGTACTTTTCTCGTACACATTGAAATATTCATAGAATTTTTCCTTATATCTGTTATTATCATGAAATGCATTGGTTGATGTTTGAATGTTAAAATATAAAATATAAAAATGTCACTTGCCTCTAGCATTCCACCATCTTGATTTTTATTACTTTCAGTTTAATAAAATTTCCTTAAGTACTTTTTTTAATATTAAGCTTTAGCAAGTTGTAATGTTGTAATGTTGTATGTTCTTGGCAGCTTATGCTGGCCACACTATTAGCAATTTTTTTAAAAAACTATTTTCAGTAAGAGTATACAGTACTAGTTCCATCTTTTTCCCAGTAAGTATTTGGAAAAACTTACAGGTGAAAATACGAAGTCTTGGAGTTTACTTTGTGTGGAAGTTATATTGATGGATATAGTTTCCTTAGTGAACATGTGACTAGAATATGTAGTTTTCCTTGTGTGGCTTATATGTTTTAGTTTTCTACTGCTGCATACACGTTTCAGAAAAACTTAGGGCTTAAAACAACAACAGAAGCTGTTTATCATTATGAAGATTCTGTAGATAAGAGGCTAGAGAGCAGTTTTGTTCGGTTGCTCTGGCCTCTGGTTAGTTTACCATCAGTATCAAATATGCTTGGTGGTTATTTACTTGGGATCAGTCTCTTTAGAGGGTGATGTGACAGCTGGTTTTCCTGGAACAGATGATCTAAGAGAAGAAAAAGAGAACTCTGAAGTGAACAAGAGTAATCATGTGGAGCCCTGAGCGAGAGGGCCTGGAGCAAGGTGGGGGGGGGGGGAGCGGGGCGGAGCTGAGGGTGGGAGGGCCAGGACTGAGGGTGGGAGGAGCGAGCGGAGGGTGGGGTGGGGGCGGGCAGGGACTGAGGGGGCGGGGGCGAATCGAACGGGCTGGAGCAAGGGGGGGGGGGAAGAATAATTATATGACCTTAACTCTTTGCATGTCTGTATATTTTCTGTAATTTAATTTGCAATGTATACTGAACATTGTGTAAAAAAACACCATCGAATTACAGTTACTCCAGCTAGTCTGTCACCGAAAGTGGGTCTTGTTTCTTCTGTTAGGCACACAAAGGGAGATGCTAATCACTACCTAATCAGGAACAGGCATGGTTGGGCCTGTGTTGAAGAGGAAGTAAGATTCATTTTGCATTATTTTCCACACTCTGAAGTCTATCTCCAGACTTTTGACTGAAAGACTTTCAACTTTGAAAGGCTGAGAACTTCCTTCATTCTCTTGAGAGTATTTTCCATTTAGCTCCTTAGCCTCTAGTTATAGGTAGCTTCAAAACATGGCCCATGTTTTTAAGGATGGTGAGTTTTCAGGAGTGAGCTTAGAGCTAGCCCTTCCTTCAAGATCACCTTTGCTTTGCAAGCACCAAGGAATGGAGGATTCTGTGTGGATAACAATTCATGCATTCCCAGTACCCAGCAAATGTCTTGTGGGGAAAAGTGGCCATGTGTTTGAGGCTCCTCCAGCTTCCATCTGTCGTTCCAACCCTGTTAACAATTTAAGGCTTTGATGGCTCATTTTCTCCCAGACAGAGACTTTCTACTTGAACCAAAGCCAATGGCGAATTGCTGCCCAGAAGCAGACGCTTCACCCGGAGTAAAAATTCCTGGTGATACATATACTTCCCCATATGGTCTTACAAAAGGATTTGTTAGGATACTAAATTTCTGTAATTTCTATGTCTCATAAGGTTACTGGCTTATAGTGATATTTCATTATTTTAATTTACATTACTTTTATTTATTTATATGTGCATTAACTATTTCTGTGAAATAAATTGCTTAATAGCTTTAAACAGCGAATGCATCATTTCCACTCCCTTTAGGGCAGGAGTGTGGGAGCAACTTACTTAGAGGGCTCACAGGTTACATTCAAGAGACTGTCTTTGCTCACCTGAAGGCAGAACTGGGCTTGAGAGAGTCACATCCCAGATGCCTTACTCGCATGGCTTTTGGCAGAAGGCCTTTGTGGCTGACAAAATGTCTCGCTTCCTTACATGTGGCCCTTTCCACAGGTCTGATTGTCTTACTAAGTGGTTCATGACATTTTTCTGTAGTGAGCAATCATAGAAGCATGGATGTAACAAACTCACAGAAAAAAACCCAACACTGCTGCTGAGGACTCTGCATTTGTCCCCTGTGAAGCCAATGAAGATGCTGGAAAGACAGTTACAGGGCATAAGGACTATCAATTTAGTGATTACTGTGTGAAACCAACCCCCAAAGAACATATTGATATCATATAGGCTGATGTATAAGATAATGCATTAATGATGACTAACTAAAAATAGGGTAGTTTGAGTTCCAGGTGCAATATCTACTGTTGATTCAATCATCCCCATCACACATGCCATAACACAGGCTGGAGAAATGGCTCAGTGGTTAGGAACAGGGGCTACCCTTCCAGAGGACCCAAGTTCAATTCCCAGCATCCACATGGTAGTTCACAATTGCCTGTAACTCCACTCTCAGGTAATCCAATGTTCTCTTTTGGATTCCAAGGATACCAGGCACACTGTGGTACACAGATATACATGCAGGTAAAAAAACAAAACCATATACATAACAATAAATAAAACAAAAATAAATACTACAATTAATTAGAAAGCTGACCAGATAGTATGTGATGACACTGGTTGTCAGTCAGTTGTAATCTTTGGTCCAGTAGACACAGGGAAGACATGTGCAGTGTGACATACTGTCCTCAGTATAAAGTTGTGTTCTTCTCTAACACAGTTTATCAGTATTTTAGGTACAGTACCAGAGCAGACATCCTGAGTGATCAATACATAATGGTAATTGGGCTTGATCTTTGAAATACACACATACACATGCACGCATGCACAGGCATACACCCACACCCATGCCAATGAGACAGAGAGAGAGAGAGAGAGAGAGAGAGAGAGAGAGAGAGAGAGAGAGAGAGAGAGAATAGTACACACACAGACAGGTTGTGCATAGAAATATTGATGGAACTTGGCTATTTTAATTTTTGTCACACAGATGCAAACATTAGAAGGCCATAAAGAAACTGTTATAGGTGCTTCATCTGGTTACATGTCACCAAAGAAGAAAAAGAATAAAGAACAAGGAATTGTACACATCTACAACACATGTATGTTTTCCTAATTATGTATTCATGAACACTGTATTTATATTTGTGGATACATATACATTGAAAAATGGAAGAAAATATGAGGGGAAGTGAGATTCAGCACTTCGCATGTCTATGCCAATAGCTGAGTTTACTTTGCATATGAAATTGGATCCGACAAATTGGGAGTTGGGCTCAAACCCCGTCTGTGACTAGGCTGGGCATAGCATTCTTCTGGAGAAGAACCAGATATTATCAATCATGAATTTTATACTTTAAAAAATTGGGTGAATTCCTCTTGGAATGCAGTATATCCTCATAAGACAAAGGTGCTAAGAAAAGAAGATGAAATCTACAGTACTCCTCCTGTGTTCAGAGGAGCTCAGGAAAGTTCAGACGAGGGCAGGATTAAAATGTGTAGCTAGATATAGAACATGACATTCTCAAACCCAAAGAAAACTGACAATTAGGGATCTGGGTCCTCTCCTCTCTGTGTCTTTTGTATTGTGGTCTCTAGAAGTCTGTCTGTTCTTTACTTCCTTATCATATCTCCTTTTTTCCTCCTGAAAAATGTCAACCTCTCTCTATGCCTCACCAGTTTTATGTGCATTGATTCACAATGCACTATATTGGGTGACCACTTTTTTTCAAAGTCTCAAGGCTTACTGTTGATGGTAATTATATGTTGATGCCAAGAGGATTGTCAAGAAATCTCAAACCACTTAAAACACATATGTTGAAATTTTATTTTTTTTAAAAATCATTTAGAAGGTATGAAACTCAGAAGATAACATCAGAAGATATTTTTATGACCTGGGATTTGGCAGTGAATCCCCCCCTTATTTATTTGTTTATTCAAAATTTGACACTAAAAATAATGGTACTGAAAATCTACAAACTTAAACATTTCCCCAAGGGAAGGATTTATATTTTCAAACAAGCATATGAAAAGATGCTAAACACTATTAGCTATTAAGAAATTTTAAAGCAAACTAACATTGAGATATCACTTTACATCCAGTAAGAGGCATATAATTAAAAAGAGATGGGCGGGGCTGCAGAAATGGCTCTACAAAGAGTCTCCATATATTGCTCTGTCAGAGGACTTTGGCTAGATTCCCTGCACTCATGTGGGGCAGCTCACAACTGCCTGGAAATCTAGTTCCAGGGGATCTGATGCTCTTCTGGCTTTCATGGACAATGGCACACACATACACATACACATACACATATGCATACACATGTGTAACCACAGGCCTTTCCATCCCTGCCCCAGTTCCTGAATAACAACTAGAAGGTTTATTATTTATTAATTAATGTCTAGGCCTTAAGCTAGTCTTGTTGGCTGACTATCTCCTAATTCATATTAACCCATTTGTGCTTCTCTCTGTCTGCCACGTGATTGGTTACCTCTTCTCAGTTTCATAAGTTCCACTTCCTTTGAGTCTGGGTGGCAAATCTTGCTCCTGACTCTTTGCCAGAGTTACAGTCTATTTACTGGAATTCATGCCTTCTACTTCCTGCCCTTTGCTAATAGGCCATTGGCTTTTTATTGACAGGTATTGCTTTTACACAGAGCACAAGAGATTAACCCTACACACATGTATGCACAAAACTGAAAAAAGAAAAAAGAAAAGAAAACCAGGATGGGCAATGACAAATGTCAGTGAGATTATAGAGAAATTGGAATTCTTACACTTAAAGAAAAAAACCTACATTTATTTATTCATTTAATTCGTGTGTGTGTGTGTGTGTGTGTGTGTGTGTGTGTGTGTGTGTGTGTGCATGCCACACTGTGTGGATAAAGGTCAGAAGACAACTTATGGAAGTTGCTTCTCTGCTTCTACCACTCGAGTTGCTTTTCTGTTTCTATCACGCGTCCCTGGGATCAAACTCATGTCATCAGGCTTGTTTACATCTTCATCCACAGAGGCATCTCATCAGTCCACAGTCTTGTATTTTAAAGACTGTTATATTGAAATGTAATTCATTTGCCATACAGTTCACTTTATTTGAAGAGTACAGTCTTACGGCTTTTATACATTCACAGCATTGTGTGACCAGCAACATGATTCACTTTAGAGTATTTTATCATCCAAGATGCAAATCCATTGCTGTTAGCATTTGTTCCCCATCCTTTCCCAACTGTGTACTTATCCATTTTCTTTCACTCTGTGGTCCCAGGCAATCACTCATTTGCTCCATCTATCTGCCTGTCTTTGTCTTTTTGTCCCTCCCTCTCTGATTTCTATATATTCTCTTTCTATACTGTATTCTACATACTTCTACTCCTATCCAGGCATTATTACACACTCCTTGACTAACACCTTCTACCCTCTACTCTAACCACACAAGCTTGTGGTAACTAAAATTCTATTATCTCCTTTAGTGAACTCAGTTTCTAGGTTCCACATATGAATAAGATCATGCAGTATTTGTGTTTTTATTTGGGTTTTGTTTTGTTTTTCTAGACAGGGTTTCTCTGTGTATCCCTGGCTGTCCTGGAACTCACTCTGTAGACCAGACTGGCCTCGAACTCAGAAATCTACCTGCCTCTGCCTCCCAAGTGCTGGGATTAAAGGTACCCGCCACCACTGCCCGGCTTATGCCTCTCTTTAAAAAAGTGTTTTCTAGTTCATCAATATTTTTGAAAAATGCCAAGATTTTGTTTTTATTATGACCTAATAGCATTTCACTGTGTTTATAACATATTTTTTTAAATCCATCCATCCATCCATCCATCCATCCACTGATGGACACCTAGGTTGATTCCATGTTTTAGTTACTGTGAATAGTTCTAGGAGCACAGATATTTCTTCAATACAGTGATTTAATTTCCTGTGGATGTATATATGTAGCAGTGGAGTATTAGTAGCGTTATTTAAAATTGCTCATTGAATTTAAATTTAAACAACCTCTGTCCAGTGTTTGTAATGACTATGCTAATTTATGTTGCTGTGCAGAGTGTGTGAAGGGAGAACTGTCATTGCAGATGGGAATGTAAAATGGTGCAGCCACTATGGAACAATTTGGGATGACCTTTTGTTTGGCAGTGATTTCTTCGGAACTGACATTAAAAGCATAATCAACAAATTTAAAACCAAATAACTTGAACTCAGACATGGTAGTCACTTGACAAGTTGAACACAACACCATATGACCCTACCCAAGATGCAATACACGAAAATATAATGATAAAGGTTTTACTGTAGTTTTTAAGGATTTAAGATAACAAAAACAATTGTCATGCATATAAAATGATTAATACATGTAAAACATTGAGAGTCAAACCATTACATTCCTTCCATTAGCAGCCTAACCGCTAACATTCTTAGCTACTTCATACCACCCTTCCAGAGATTTCCCTCTGACTTCATATACCTTATTTTCCTTTAAGTGATATTATATCTACTGTTTATATTTTCAGTGATACATTTTACAAAATGTAATTTTGGGCCAGAGAGATGGTTCTGCCAGTAGAGTGCTTGCTGTGTAAACATGAGGACCCAAATTCGGATCCCTAAAATCCTAGTAGAAAGCCTGGTGTGGAAAAGCACGCCTGTAATCCTAGAATTGGGGAGGTGAAGACAGGAGATTACCTGGATTTCACTGGTTGGTTAGTGGAGAGATACAGGTTCAATGAGATATCCTGTCTCAAAATTGAAGATGGAGAGTGATTGAGGAAGATACCAGATGTCAGCCTCTGGCCTCAACACATATGAACATGTGCACATACATGTACACACATAAACACACACACACACACACACACACACACACACACACAAATAGAAGACATTATTTTGTTTGATTTCACTTATACTCTTCATGTCCTAGAAAAGACTCTTTAGATTTCTATTTAAAGTGGTGAAGATGCGAAGTCCACATTGTAACAGGAGCTTTATACCTCAAATTAGGGCATCAGAAATGGCATTATTTATGACCTTTGGGATGTGACTTTTCTTCCTAGATAAAAGGCTTGACATCCAGAAGAGATTATACAGATCAACCACTGGCAGTTGCCTTGGCAGTGTCGGGGCCAGGGTTGAACTGACATCATTCTAGTTCCCAAGACTATGCTGAGCACTGAGTCAGACAGCTCTACTTGCCATCCAGCTGATATATATTTGACAACTAGGAGGGGAAATAGTTGTTTCTAGAGCAATGGTGGCAAACAGGGCAGCAGAGGGGGACATGGAAGGCCTCCCTCCATCCACAAAGTAACAAGGAAACTGAAAATCTTTCAGAACCAACCTTGTAGAACTCTGAGTACTAATACAGACCCTGTAGCAAAGAGCGATCATGTAATTTTTCAGCAAGAGAGCATTTTCGCTTTTAGCTCATCCTGGATGTCTCCCCTAAACCGGCTCGTTGGCAGCAGCCTTGGAGACAGCAGCCCACATTCCTGGCACCAGTATCTAGCATAGAGCACAACAGACCTCCTAAAGAAGGCTGAAGTCTTTTAATTATAGAAATTCAAGGTGAACAGCATGTTTCTTCATTCAAGGAGATGGCTTTATTTTGGAATATTTACAATTCCTTATCCAGCTGACTGCCTCTGATTTTTGTTCTTCTCCATGAGCCAATCCAAATCTTTTAAAATGTATGTATAGGAATGGAGAGGTGATTCAATGGGTAAAGTGTCTTGCTGCACAAGTGAAGGGACCTGAGTTTGACAGCTCAGAACCTATGCTAGTACCTGTCTGTAATCCCTGTTTCCCACTACGAGATGGCAGGTGAGACTACAGAATGTCCAGCTAGCCTGGCATATGAATCATCAAACAATGATCCTGACTCACTGGAACATGAGGATGGATACTCAAGGTTGTCCTTCGACCTTCACATGTGTGTGGTAACATTTAGGCACCTGCACACAAGAACACACACATATATGTAAACACCTCCAAATTAAACAAAATATTTAAACCATCACTCAGTAATCTCATGAACTGATGGAGTACTGTGGCTCTCTCAGTACATGCAACTATGTGATGGCTGGGTCTGAAAGGTTGATGTGTTTATCACTTCAGACACAGCATGACCCTGTGTTGGAAACACTGAGCATGTCCTCAATGATCTTAAAATATGCAATTGGTTACTGCTAGCTATATTCATACCACTGTGTTATAGGACTTTTATCCAACTGCATCCTTATGCCCATTAAGAAGATAAATAGCTACACATTGTGAAATGCTTGTTACAGTAAGCAATTAAGACAGCTGTTATCTCATGTAGTTAATTTTTTATGTGTAAGAACACCTAAACTCTCTTAAAAAATCACATTCTTTTTTTTAATTTACTTTTTACTTATTCACTTTATATCCTACTCACTGCCCCCTTCCAGTCACCTTCTCCCACAACCTTGCACTTTCCCTCCCCTTCTTCTCTGAGTGGGTGCTCCCTCCTGAGTATTTCCCCCTCCCCATCTGTCACTTCAAGTTTCTGCGAGGCTAGGTGCTTCCTCTTCTACTGGGGTCAGATAAGGCCCCCTAGCTAGAAGAACATATCCCACATACAGGCAACAGCTTTTGGGATAGCCCCTGCTCCAGTTGTTCAGGACCCACGTGAAGACCAAACTGCACATCTGCTACATATAAGCAGGGAGGCCTAGGTCCAGTCCACGTATGTTTTTTGGTTGGTGGTTCTGTCTCCGAGAGCCCCAAGGGTCCAGATTAGTTGACTTCCTGTGGAGTTTCTATCCCCTTAGGGACTGCAATTCTTCCTCTTATTCTTCCATAAGAGTTCCCAAACTCCATCCACTGTTTGACTGTGGGTGTCTGCATCTGTATGAGTCAGCTGCTAGGAAGAGCCTCTCAGAGAACAGTCACGCTAGACTCTTGTCTGCCAGCATAACAGAATATCATTAACAGTGTCAGGAATTGGTGCTTGTCTATGAGATGGGTCTCAAGTTGGGCCAGCTATTGGTTGGTTGTTCCCTTAGTCTCTGCTCCATACACAATCCCTGCATTTCTTGTAGACAGGATAAGTTTTGGATCAAAAGTTTTGTGGATGCATTGGTGTTCCTATTGTTCCACTGGGGCTCCTGCCTGGCCATAGGAAGCAGTATCCCTAGGCTCCATATCCTCAATGCTGTGAGTCAGAGTTAAGGACACTCCCATTGATTCTTGGGCATATTTCCTATGCCATCTCTTCCTGGAGATGCCCCCTACATTCCCCCTCCTTGTCAGTTGAAGATTTCCATTCATTCTCATGGCCATTCAGCCATCCCCTTGCCCTCCCCACTCCTTTGAGTCCCCTGCTCCCCTTCCTATCTCCTCTCCTACCCAGTTCCCTCCTTTCATTTGCCTTCCACAACCATTCCATTCCCCCTTCCAAGTGAGATTCAAACATCCTTGCTCATGCTCTCTTTCCTGTCCAGTCTCCTTGGGTCTGTTGACAGTAGCATGAGCATTCTGTATTTTATGGCTAATATCCACTTATAAGGAGTACATTCTGTGCATGTTTTTTTTTTTTTTTTTTTTTTTTTTGGAACTGGGTTACCTCACTGAGGATGATAGTCTCAAGATTCACTCATTTGCCTGAAAAGTTCATGATGTCTTTGTTTTTCATAGCTGAATAATATTCCTTTATGTAGATATACCACATTTTCTTTATCCATTCTTCAGTTGAGGGACATCTAGGTTGTTTCCAGTTTTTGACTATTAGAAATAAAGCTGCTATGAACACAGTTGAGTAAGTGTCTTTGTGGAATGGTGGACCATCTTTTGATTATATGCCCAGGAGTGGTATAGCTGGGTGGTGAGGTAGAGCTATTCCCAGTTTTCTGAGAAACAACCAAATTGATTTCCCAAGTGGTTGTACACATTTGCACTCCCACCAGCAATAGAAGAGTGTTCCCCTTGTTCCACATCCTCTCCAGCATGTCCTATCTCTTGAGTTTTTGATCTTAGCCATCTTGATCTGATGGGTGTAAGATGGAACCTCACAGTTGTTTTAATTTGCATTTCCCTGATGATTTGGGACTTTGAACATTTCTCTAAGTGCTTTTTGGCCATTCGAGATTTCTCTGTTGAGAATTCTCTGTTTAGATCTGTGCCCCATTTTTTAAATTGGGTTATTTAGATTGTTGATGTTTAACTTGACTTTTCTTTAAAATAAATTTTGGATATTAACCCCTGACAGATGTAGGGTTAGTGAAGATCCTTTTCCAATCTGTAGGCTGCCGTTTTGTCCTATTGATAATGTCTTTTGCCTTACAGAAGCTTTGCAGTTTCATGAGGTCCCACTATCAATTGTTGATGTTAGAACCTGAGCCATTGATGAAGAACAACTAAACTCATACCTCAAGTTGAGTTTTCAATATATAACATACACAATTATTATCTGTAGTCGTCTCTTCTTCTTCTTCTTCTTCTTCTTCTTCTTCTTCTTCTTCTTCTTCTTCTTCTTCTTCTTCTTCTTCTTCTTCTTCCTCTTCCTCCTCCTCCTCCTCCTCCTCCTCCTCGTCCTCGTCCTCCTCCTCCTCCTCCTCCTCCTCCTCCTCCTCTTCCTCCTCCTCCTCTCCAAGACAGGGTTTCTCTGTGTAATCCCTGACTTTCATGGAACTCTGTAGATCAGGCTTGCCTGCAACTCAGAGATCTGCCTGCCTATGTCTTCCAAATGCTGGGATTAAAGGCACAAGATATCATTTTCTGGCTTGTTAAAACTTCATAGTATTTGTGTTATACATTATTTCTTTATATTTGTTCATTTATAGTATTGCAAGTGTATACCTCTTGACCCATGTGTCCCTGTTACAGCCCTCTCTCACTTGCAGTGACCATTACTCTGCTCCATTCTGTTCTGTTTCTACACAGTTAATTTCTCCTTAATTCTACATAAAAGAGAAGCCATAAGAATGGTTGCCTTCTTGCACATGATTTATTTTACTTAGTGTAGTGTCTTTGGGGTTCATGTTCAGAGGTGAGTAGTATTACCTTGTGTATGTATGAGAATCACTCAAAGGGCTGAGATGAACTTGTAGAATGGGGGTAGGGGGGTGGGACTTGAAAGTCATTAAATGTGATTATATTAGTTGTAGCGTGAAGCAAGGTATAGCAACTGGGATAAATGATACATTAACTAGAACGCATGGGAGGAGAGAATGGGAGAATAAGACACTTAGATAAATCAAGACTTCACAAAGCTTCATGTGATCATGAGAAACTAGAAGGTTACATGCCATTGTTATTTTTCATCATTGTTGAATATTTTATTTTATTTTAGTGTGTGTGTGTGTGTGTGTGTGTGTGTGTGTGTGTGTGTGTGTGCTCAAGTACATGAAAATATGGAGGTATGGAGGCCAAAGGATAATTCTGTGGAGTCAGTTCTCTCTTTCTACCTTTTAAGTGGGTCCTGGCGATTAAACTCTGGTGGTCTTCAGGCTTGTTTAGAAGAAAGACTGGATGTAGGGGAACGCCAGGACAGAGAAACGAGAGGGGGTTGAATGGAGAAAAGAGGGAGGGAAGGGGGCTTATGGGACTTTCGGGGAGGGAGGAAATGGGAAAGGGGAAATGATTTGGAATGTAAATTAAAAAAAATAAAATAAAATAAATAATAATAATAAAAAAAATGACCCCCCCCCCAAAAAAAAAAAAAAAAAGAAGATGCTTAGTCATGTTGCCTGCCTAGAAGGCCTCAGGCACACTTAGACTGAGCACTGCTCAGAAGAGGCCCAAGTAAGTCCTAAGCCTGCGTCTTTGGATTACTTTCAGGTAGTGTTATTTATTAACAGTTTAAAAGTGGAAACAACTCACTTGACCATAAACTAATAAATGGACAAATAAGATGCAGTGTCTCCACAATGAGCTTTGATTCAGCTCTAAGAAGGAATGAGGCCAAGCCTGGTGATACACACCTGTAATCACAGCTCTTGGCAAGTGGAGTCAAGAGGATCAGGAGTTCAAGGTCAGCCTTGCTACATAGTGAGTTCAAAGCCAGTCTGGTCTACATGACACTCTATTAAAAGAGGAAAAAAAGCGCTGAAGATGTGAGGCATGCTCTGATATGGATAAACCCTGAGGACTTCATGCTAATTGACTGAAGTCAGCATGAAGGCCACAAAGGCTTTAAGTTCGTTTAGATGAAACATCCGTTGTAGGTTTGGGCCACTGGTTTCCCTGGGTTGGAGGTAACAGGCAGCAGGGAATGGCTGTGTTATAGGCACAGTTAATTTGGGGAGTGGAGTGGGAATGGTAGAATGTTTTGGAAGTAAATAATGTTTAACATCATACAGCATTATAGATGTACTAAAAGCCTAGGAATGAAAACTCTAAAAGGCTTAAAATGGTGAATTTTATATCATATGACTTTTATCTGAATAAGAAAATAATTGAAAAACAACACTAACTTATGTTCTAATAATTTTGAAACACATTTGAAATGAAGTCTCCATGGCAACAGTCTCTGTGGTAACATCAACTCAGGAGCTTTCCCTGGTGTTGCATCATTCAGCCCAGAATCCTCCAAGGTTGTTAGAGAAAAGTCAACTTTTAATGAATCCCGGAGGGCTTTCCGCTTTAGTCTTGAGAAGTGTCAGCCTTGTGGGGCTTATTTGAACTTTGTAATAATGATTTGTTTTTCTCTATATGTAACTTTTGTGCAGTGAGGTGGAGAACAGGGATTATTAGGATTTATTAGTGACTCTGAAAAAAAAACTGTAACCACATTCTGTGTAAAACAACCTACAAATGATGGGGCTGGAGAGATGGCTCAGAGGTTAAGAGCCCTTGCTATTCTTGCAGAGGATCAAGGTTGGGTTCCCACCCACATGGTGCCTCACAACTGGTTATCTTTGGATCCAGTGCCCTCTTCCGGACTTCTCAAGCACTGTATTCACATGGTGCACAAATATAAATGCAGGCAACACACACACACACACACACACACACACACACACACACACACGGGGGGGGGGGAGAGAGACAGAGAGACAGAGAGAGACACAGAGAGAGAGACAGAGACAGAGAGACAGAAAGACAGAGACAGAGAGACAGAGAGAGACCTTAAAAAAACCCTGCAAATAAGGCAGTTACTGCAGCTTGGGCTGAATATGTAACACAGGAATAGAAACATGGTGATCAGTGTATCCGTGCACTCTAGAATATAAACAGGTCTCCCTGGAATGAACGTGGACCTTGGACTTTTGAGTGTGACTCCTATTTCTTCTCCAAGAGGAGAAGTTCCAGCTTTTAACTGTCCCCAAACTTAAGTTCATTTGCCAACTGGGTTTTGAATTTCTTTAAGGAGAGAATATTCGATTTGACTAAAATGTCAGTTTCTAGCTGGTTTGTTGAGACAGATCATTCTTGCTCAGGAGTCCTGCTTAGTCCTTGCTTTTTTGTCTGGGGCTGCCTTTGAACTTACAGAAATTCTCCTGCCTCAGTGCCCCACCCCCCAATTTGTGCACCACTATACAAAGTTTTTGTTATTTTTATTATAAATATATTATTAAAATAAATTCCTAATACAACAGGGGAAGTGATGTGTTCAAGTTATCACAATCTAACTATTATTACACTTGAAGGAATGGATTTTACCGCTCCTGGGGCCTGATCAAATAATGGATGGATTTTACTTAATTTTACTTTTTTATTAGCCTATATCATGTGACATTTTCACACATGTGCATTGTGTCCTTGGGTCATGTTCATTTGCTATTACTCCTTCTCTCCTTCCACCTGTTGAACTTCTCTTCCTTTTCTAAAATAACTCTCCTTCCTCACCTTTAAACTAGATTCTGCTTGTGGGAGGAACTATGTCATACTTGATTTTCTGAGTCTGACTTATTTTGATCAATATGATGATTCAGTTCTGTCCATTTTCCTGCAAGCAATATCATTTTTGTACTTCTTTATAAAATAATTTATTTATTTTATGTGAATAAGTGTTTTGCTTGCTTGTATGTATGTGAACCACATGCATGCCTGGTCCCAAGGAGTCAGGAGAGGGTGTTGAAAAACCTGAAACTGGAATTATAGATAGTTGTAAAACATCCAGAGGACTAAAAATAGCAATGTTTAAAATGCATAGGAAAGCCAGAGTTTTAAGGTAAGGTTATATTCAAGAGAGTCATGCTGTAATATGAGATATGAATACAAATAAGCAAGATATGGAATGAATTATTTAAAAGTTAACATCATCCCTTGAAGGTAGACAAGAGAAGGTTGACAAAAGCCATGTAGAAACCTCCTGCTTTATAATCTCTGGATTATCCAGAGGGCCTCTGGATGAGCAGCCAATGCTCTTGACCATTGAGATATTTCTCCGGCCTCATGATTTTGTACTTCCTGATGGCTGATTGATAGTTTATTGCATACATAAAACAATTGAAAGGAATTTAGAGAAGCTTCAGCTGGGTGTCTGAAAAACAAAGTTGGGAGTTCACAGTTATGTGTGTTGTGTGATGCAGGATCTTTTGCATGCTCTGAACGATGTCCAGAATCTTTTCTCTTTTGAGATCAGCTCTAGCTTGATTTCTCTGTATCCTGAAACCAAAGTGCATGGTATTGTCAGCAATAGGGTCTTATTTTCATTTTATTATGTGGCAACAAAAAGCAATGGAAATATGCTGATTTCTTGGGAGCCTCTGGGACCTATCTGGCCAACAACTCATACAGCAGTGGGATTTTTATTAAAAACCTATAACTTCTCAGCACCCACATATGCTACCTTTATTCACACACACACACACACACACACACACACACATTTAGATTATAAAGTAGTAGGTTTCTACGTGGCTTTTGCACATGTCCTTTGCTTTTGTCAATCTTCTCTTGTCTACTCTCAAGAGATGATGCTAACTTTTAAATAATTCATCCCATATCTTGCTTATTTGTATTCATATCTCATATTACAGCATGACTTTCTTGAATATAATCTTATATTAAAACTCTGGCTTTCCTACGCATTTTAGACATTGCTATTTTTAGTTTTTTCCTGGACTGAAGGGAGCTTCTGAGTGAAATTTCATTCTTGTCTTTGAACTTTAGGTATGTTACCACCAGGTGGCAGTATGAGAAGGGGTCATCCTTCTGGGACAGCAGGTGATGTGCCGTCCTGTCCTGATTTAATCCCTTGTTTTTAATGTACAGAGTGTTCATAAACTTATACCTAAACACAAATTTGTTTTAAAAAACTAAAGCCTACCAAGCACTAAAGAAAATTACATTTTAGAGGGAAAGCTCAAAAAGCAACCACAGAAAAATTAAAACGACAATATTATTCCATCTTTATTTCTCATTCTGTTTACAATTGCTGAGTCCGAGAGGGTTCATTGAATGGGAAAGGATGGTTCACTTGTGTCTCCTTGAAAGCAGTGGAGCATGCGTTGCAGTGTGCTCCTCTTCGGAGAAAGATTACCATGGTTATGGTACAAGTCCTTCCTCCCAGCTCAAACAGGTTCAGCACTGCTCTTCAGAAGCAGAGGCGGGGTAAATACTTATTTTTCTCTTCATGATGTTATCTTTACGATGGCAACTGTTTAATGAAACAAACCTCTCAGAGGCTGTGAATAGTTCAATGGAATTTGGCTGAATGTGGTGCTTGGAACAATGGTTTTGCCTGGTGGAGAAAATTGAAGCCTTTCCCAATGGTGCAAGGGTATTTTATAGAGGGCATAACATTAACGGTGCCCTAGTCCCACAATGGGGAGGGGTGCTAGAAGGTATTTTCTCCCGTTGGTTTCTGTGTAGAAGTGAAAGTGAGCAGGGACTACAACAGGCTGCTTCCTGTGTGAACCAGAGGAGATGACTCAGTGGTTAAGAGCACTGATTCTTCTGAACGTCCTGAGTTCAAATCCCAGCAACCACTGATGGCTCACAACCAACCGTAATGACATCTGATGCCCTCTTCTGGGGTTGTCTGAAGACAGCTACAGTGTACTTAAATATAATAAATAAATCTTTAAAAAAAAAAGAAGGTCACACCCTCTTACCTTCTGCAAGAATTTTGGGAGAGATAGAAATCTCTGGATTTCTACATGTGTATTTAACTATAAAATTAACTTCAGTTCTTAGTTCTCTGGTTGTTCTCAAAATGAGACCCACATTACATTTACACCCAAACTGCCAGTGACATCCCAGGGACAGATCAGTAGGGATGTCTGAGTTAAAAGGGAAATCGTCTTTTAAAAATGTGTGTTAAGTTTCCTAATTAATTCCTGGGGTATTTATAGAAACTATGTATCTCAGGCATAGCATAGTTCTGAATTCCATTTACAGAACAAGTATCTAATATGAGGCAAGACTAAAACAGCCTTCAGACAGATGATTGCCCGGCAGTGCATCAGCCCGAAGTGGCAGAGTCATGAACAGCAAGGAGCCTGCTACTTCTGTGCCCTTGGAGGAGAACTAACTTGAGAACACCTTCTTTTTGATCTCCAGTGGAACTTGGAATTGCTCATCCAGAGGGAATGATGACTCTGACGACTATGGATGAGTACAGCCAGGGCAAATGTTTGCTTTCTGTCACTGGAACAAATATCTGTGCAGAATATTTATAAAGAGATATATTTATCCTGGCTACAGTGAGAGTTTTCAGGCCATGGCTTTCAGCCTTGCTATTTCGGGTCTGTGGTGAGGGAAGGGTGGAGCAAGGGTGCTCATCTCACAGCCTGGGGGGAAAAACAGAAAAGGAAGAGTTCAGGGTCTCCCAGTTTCTCAATGACCACAAGGCTTACTAGGCCCAGCCTCTGAAAGATTTCTGCGTTTCACAAAGGCTCCTTCATGCTGACCAAACCTGCCATACATGGGTCTTCGGAGGATGTTTACCACTTCACCCTTTTAGATGTGCTCTGATTTATTCATTACATCACCCACCTTTTTTTAAGCATAATGGTGTTGGGAGTCATAATGGGACAAGCTAATATAATAAGCTAATAGCAGTTGATCATCCTGAAATGGCCTACTTTGGATTATTATATAATCTGTGACAGGTGAGGCCTCATTCAGCAAGGCTGTGGGGGACTAATTTTAGGAAAGATTCCTGCTATTAATATGCTTTTCCTGTTATTATTACACATATATAATAATCAATAAGTATAGCACACCCCTTTGGAGCAGATCTCTGCAGATCCACGAAGATGTACTGTCTTATAGTGGTGTTATATAGACAAATAGATGACTTAAGTTTTAATGATGATCCTATAAGAATTCCTAAAATTATATCCTTGATTATTAAGTTCTTTTACAGTGGAACTTCTATTAGGCCCTTTTCTTTTTTTTCATTAAATTTTTTTATTATTATTATTTTTATTTTCTATATTCTTTATTTACATTCCAAATGATTTCCCCTTTCCCGGTTCCCCCCTCCCCGAAAGTCCCATAAGCCCTCTTCCCTCCCCCTGTTCCCCATTTACCTAAGAATTTCATGAATTCATTGTTTTTAATTGCTAAATAGTATTCCATTGTGTAAATATACATGGAAAATATTTCTGATTGAAGAAATATATAGAAAAACACATGTTAAGAATGACTATTTCATGAAAAAATTATATAGATAAAATGGTAGGCATAAAAATATTCCTAAGTTGATTGAAAGTAGAATTATAAACATTTTCTGATAAAATTGAAGATTTACATGGAAAATATTTCTGATAAAATTGAAAAAAATCTATGGAAAAACATTAAAATTGAAGATTATCATGGAAAATTATACAGAAAAAATGGTAGGCATAAAAATATTTCTAAGTTGATTTAAAGTGAAATTATAAACATTTTCTGAAAAAATTGAAGATTTACCTGGAAAATATCTCTGATAAAATTGAAGAAATATATAAAAAACATGTTAAGATTGAGCATTTCATGGAAAAATTATACAGATAAAATGGTAGGCATAAAAATAGTCCTATGTTTTTTGAAAGTGGAATTATAAACACTTTCTGATAAAATTGAAGATATACAAGGAAAATATTCCTGAAAAAATTCAGGAAATATATAGAGAAACATGTTAAAAGTGACTATTACATGGATAGTTATGCAGATAAAATGGAAGGTATAAAAATGTTCCTAAGTTGATTGAAAGTAAAATTATAGACATTGTCTGATAAAACTGAAGATCCACATGGAAAATACTTCTGACAAAATTGAAGAAAAATACAGAGAAACATTAAAATTGAAGATTATGATGGACAATTATACCGACAAAATGGTAGGCACAAAAACATTCCTAAATTGATTGAAAGTGGAACTACAAACAGCCACCCCCCAACGAAACCAAAGGTCTACATGAAAAATACCTCCAACAAAATCGAAGAAATACACAGAAAAAATGTTAAAATTAAAGATTATCATGGAAAATAATACAGTCAAAATGGTAGACACAAAAAGCATTACTGAATTGAAAGAGGAGTCACAAACATTTTCTGATAAAATCGAAGATCCACATGAAAAACATCTCTGTTAGACTATGCTTTTTGTTGGGGAATTGAGTCTATTGACATTATAAGATACTAAGGAATGGTGATTGTTGCTTCCTGTTATTTTTGATGTTCTTTTTATGTTTGTGTGGTTACTTTCTTTTGGGTTTGTTGGAAAAAGATTACTTTCTTGCTTTTTCTAGGGTGCAGTTTCCCTCCTCATGTTGGTGTTTTCCATCTATTATGCTTTGTAGGGCTGGATTCGTGGAAAGATAGTGTGTAAATTTGGTTTTATCATGGAATATCTTGGTTTCTCCATCTATGGAATTGAGAGTTCTGTGGGTATGGTAGTTTGGGCTGGCATTTGTGTTCTCTTAGGGTCTGTATGAGTTCTGCCCAGGATCTTCTGGCTTTCATTGTCTCAGGTGAGAAGTCTGGTGTAATTCTGATAGACCCGACTTTATAGGTTACTTGACCTTTTTCTCTTACTGCTTTTAATATTCTGTCTTTGTTTAGTGCATTTGGTGTTTTGATTATCATGTGCCGGGAGGACTTTCTGGTCTGGTCCAGTCTGTTTGGAGTTCTATAGGCTTCTTGTATGTTCATGGACATCTCTTAGGTTAGGGAAGTTTTCCTCTATAATTTTGTTGACAGTATTTACTGGTCCTTTAAGTTGGAAATCTTCACTCTCTTCTATACCTATAATCCTTAGGTTTGGTCTTCTCATTGTGTCCTGGATTCCCTGGTTGTTTTAGTTCAGAAGCTTTTTGCATTTTGCATTTTCTTTGACTGTTGAGTCAATGTTTTCTATGGTATCTCCAGCCCCTGAGATTCTTTCTTCTATCTCTTGTATTCTGTTGTTGATGCTTGCATCTATGACTCCTGAATTCTTTCCAAGATTTTCTATCTCCAGAGATGTCTCACTTTGTGATTTCTTTATTGCTTCTACTTCCATTTTTAGATCCTGGATGGTTTTGTTCAGTTCCTTCACTTGCTTGTTTGTGTTCTCCTGTAATTCTTTCAGGGATTTTTGTGTTTCCTCTTTAAGGGCCTCTCCCTGTTCACCCATGCTCCCCTGTATTTCTTTCAGGGTTTTTTGTGTTTCCTCTTTAAGGGCCTTTATCATTTGACCCAAGTTCTCCTGTATTTCTTTAAGGGAGCTATTTATGTCCTTCTTGACGTCCTCTAATAGCATCGTGAGAAGAGACTTTAAATCCAACTCTTGCTTTTCCAGTGTGTTGGGGTATCCGGGATTTGCTGTGGTGGAAGAACTGGGCTCTGATGTTGCCAAGTAGCCTTGGTTTCTGTTGGTAGGGTTCTTGTGCTTGCCTTTTGCCATCTGGTTATTTCTGGTGTTAGTTGGTCTTGCTGTCTCTGGCTGGAGCTTGCCCCTCCTATGGTCCTGTAAACCTGTGTCTGTACTCCTGGGAGACCAACTCTCTTCTTGCAGGGTCTGTACACGGAAGGCTGTGGAGCTGTCTGGTTCCCTGCTGCAAATGGCGGCCGAAAGGGAAGACTCCTGTCCTAGCTGCTCTAATGATCATATGCCTTGTGCTTTCCTAGCTGTACCGCTCCAGAGAGAAGGTGGAGATCTCATCTCCGCACTGAGTAGTGAAATCACTGCTGGGAGATCATTCTCTCCTGGTGGGCTAAGCACCGAAGGCCTTGGAGCTGCCTGGTTCCCTCCTGCAAATGGTGGCTGGAAGGGAAGACTCCTGCCCCAGCTGCTCCACTGATCATATGCCCTGTGCGCTCCTAGCTGTACCCTTCCAGAGAAAAGGTAGAGATCTCACCTCCGCACTCAGAAGTGAAATCACTGCTCTCCTGGTGGGCTAAGCACAGAAGGCTGTGGAGCTGCCTGGGTCCATGCTGCAGATGGCGGCAGGAAGGGAAGACTCTAGGTTCTTTTCTGATAGTCAAAACTGCAATGAGAACTCTGCCAGTGTCCCAAGTGTCACCAGTTAATTGCTCTTAGATGGCAACCAGACTTTCTCCTACTCAGAGCACATTCCAAGACGTTGTAAAACAACTACCCAAAGGTCATAAAAAGGGAACTAATGATTTATTATAGGTGCTAGGACAGAAGATAAAATATTGACTGGTTTTATCTGTATAAAACTTCACTTATAACTTAGTTATGGTGTTAAACTTTCTATGAACCTGTAGAGAAGGCAAATGGTAGATGTTTAGCTAGATAATTACTCCTAATGGATATGCATGTAAACATTCTCTGTTGTAAACTTCTATTTCAATTTATGGTTTGATTTTCATGTGAACTTGTGATGAACTTTGTAACATGTGATCATGTATTCTGAAAGATGTTTAAGTACTGAAGACAAAAGAATCATCTCATTCTCATTCTCAATCTCATCTCATCTCATCTCTTCTCATCCCTTCATCTCATCTCATTCTCAATCTCAATCCTCTTCTCTTGTCTTCTCTTGTCTTCTCTTGTCTTCTCTTGTCTTCTCTTGTCTTCTCTTGTCTTCTCTTGTCTTCTCTTCTCTTCTCTTCTCTTCTCTTCTCTTCTCTTCTCTTCTCTTCTCTTCTCTTCTCTCCCTCTCCCTCCCTCCCTCCCTCTCCCTCTCCTTCTCTTTCTACCTTTCCCCACATAGAAGAATTTTTCCTTTTCTCTACTTAAGATCTTTCCACTTTTCCCTCTTAGATAGCTTTCATAGGAAACCTTTTACAACTTAGTAATAAACTCATTAACCACTTCTCTAAGTGTCCCATTTTTTTCCCTGTGACTTCTGACCAGCAGGCTGAAAGTTAGAGCCCAGCAGTTCCTGTGGAGACAGTACAAAGGCAATTTACCTAATCTTTAGCAGTTTGAGGAAGAGGTGCTAAATGCCAGAAACTGCAGTTTCTGGCCTCAGAGGATTATAGAAGACAGGTCAGCTACATTAGCATAGTAACTTAGACTTAGATAAGCAAACTTTTTATTATACAGCAACCCTAAATTTTCCGTAAGACAAAGTCTTACCCCCAGAATTTCGTAAGACAGTCTTACCCCTGCCGATGCTCTTCCCTACTCTGCTGCCTCAAGAAGAACCAAGAAGAAAGAACACCTCTGCCGGGGCTGGCTCCCGGCATAATGGAATTTTTTGTGGCTCCCTAGAAATTGTGCTATTTTCTCTGCCTGGAAAGCTCTCATTCTCTTCTCCTGGTCATTTAGGATTCTGCTTACCATTTAGGGATCATAGTACAAATGCCACCTCAACTTATGATAGAACTACATCACAGTAAACACGTACATTGAAAACACCATTAGATAAAAATGTTTAATATGTTAACCTACTACACACAAACTTAGCTCCGTGCACCTTAAACTTATTCAGAATACTTACTTTATCCCACAACTAGGTGATGTTGTCTACTGTTTGCCTAATATTTGAGAATGTTCCCTGGAGGTTCATGTGATGGAGGCTTGCCCTTCCCTTTGGTCTGGTAGTATTGAGATGGTGATGGAGTATTTAAAACTGAAAATTAATCATGTCAAAGGGCATCGCTCTTGTGAAGTAGTTAGTTCTTGTGAATGATTTGTCCCTGAATCTCTCTGACTTCTTGTCTTGCTATGTGAATTCTTCTACATGCTTCCCCTATTGTAAATGTCATCTACCACAAGGCCCTAACCAGAGTCAACACAGATGGAGCCACCTGATCTTTGATTTCCAGCTTCCAAACTTGTAAGCAACTATACATCTTTTCTTTAGAAGTACCCAGATTCCAGTATTTTGTTGTAACAATGAAAATAAGCTAATGCATTAGTGAATATAAAATTATTTTGTAGTAAAGTGTTATTTGCTCATGTAATTTATTGAATACTGTATTAAAATAAAAACTAGAATGATTGTGTGACTATTCATTATTAGTACATACATTCCAACCTACACTTGGCCTAAGAAATGTTTGAAGTATTGAACTAAAATTCACTACTGGGATGCTATTTGACTGAACCGTTAAGTTCCATCTCTTTTGATAAGGCCCCAGAGCAGCCTATAGAAGGCACTGGGCACTGTCATGCAGGCATAATGTTCTTCAAGAAGATATCAAACTTTGTTTTTCATTATACAATCGGTACAGTAACCAAGAACATCTTGAACATTCAGCTTGTATCGTTCATAATTAATTTCCATTTCTTCTAGAATCTGCTTGACACTGTTGAATATATCTTTGCCAGTGAATTTTCTTGGTTCTTTGGGTATAGGTTCTGTCACAACTTTCTCTCTCTCTCTCTCTCTCTCTCTCTCTCTCTCTCTCTCTCTCTCTCTCTCTCTCTCTCCCTCTCTCTCTCCCTTTCCCTGCCCTTCTCTCCCTCTCTTAGTTCAGTCATCTCCTTACTGGATAGCCCCCCAGCACAGTGCTAACAAGCTTTGATTCCTACTATGCCAGTAATCCTTCTACCTTAGTCTCCCAAGTACTGGAATTACAGAGGGAGCTACCACAACCAGTTAGTTTCTTGCCTTTTTGATGTGTGTGTTGGTGGGGGTGAAGCTCAGGGCCTTGTACATGGTAGGCAAGCAGTCTACCACAGAGTTACATCCTCATCTCTGGTCACAGCAGAATCCTTAGTAAGACCCTGAAGGTGTTCATGTATGTCCTCAGCAATTCTTGTAAACACCACATAATACGGTGGGGCTTCTTCCCAAGATGAAGTGACGACCCAGGTAGCATTTAGAATATTCAAATTCTTTCATGACTCTTAGAGTATTTAGCTAGGATCAGGACTTTTATTGGCCTTTCATAAATGTTTGTCATGAACATGATGCTTTGGATGCAGCTATTGTCTCTGGATTTATTTACTGAGTATGGATTCAGTAGCAGATATGCAATAAGGCCATCTGGGTCTTGCTAGAGCATTGCCGGGTACTGGGAGAATCTAGAATCACGTTACCTATAGTATTCTCTTGTTGAGGAATGACACAGTTCAAACCTGTTTTCAAACAGTCCTGAAGCTCTGCAGGTCTAATTGTTATGATTGCGACCAGAATATGTTCATGAACACTGTTGTATGCTCTAGAGTTCAAATAATTAGGAAAAGACTTACTTTGGTTTTTAAAACAATTTAGCGCATCCCTAAATTACTAAACATAGTAAGGCTAAGTTCATCATCATAACTTACATATTTTACACATGGTATATAGTTAGTATTTGGATTTTAACCCATGACTGTTATGACAGGCTCAGTCTCTTGTGTGATACCCACATGCACATATATGTATGATATGTATATATGCATTAATGCAAGGAATTAAATGTGTTCACTTTATAAATCTTACTTAGGAAAGGCTGCAGTTGGACTCCACAATATTATACTAAAGCAATGTTAGCCACTTTACGAGTGCCCTGAATCTTTGCCTGACATTGCTTTGGGCTCTTGCTGAATGGATGTAAGCTCTGGCCTTTGCTTCCCCCAAAAATGTATTTCATTTATATTAGATATTTGTTCTGGTAAATATTTCTTAGTTGCAAGTATCTTCTGCAGCTTCTCTTTAAGAACTCAAGCATGGTCAGAATCAGCCCTATTGCCTTGTCATAATTGTCACATTATGAGTTTGATGCTTCTGAAACATTGGAACTACCCATAACTTGATGTATGTGTGTGCACGCACACAAAATCATTAGCATGCTTTTAGACATCAAAAGAACTTCTTAGTGTGGATTGTTAGTAAACTGGGCAGTATGGGCTTCTGTATTGATTTTCCTTCTATGCCAAAGTACTCTCCCATTATCTAGAGTTCAGCTTTCTTTTTCATGAAGGTGGATTTCATGGATGCTGATGGTTTCTCTGTCTTACTGATTAACTTCCTGTACATTGACATGTCTGTGTCCCATACCAATTGTGAGAGCCTTTACTCATCTGTAATGATCACTACTGACTTCTACCTTCATGTTGGTTAATTATCTGAGTTTTATCTCAGTAGTAGTTATAGCTGGTATGGTACCCTGTCTCCGAAAGGCAAACAACAAAAAATCAAAAAACAACAACAAAAAACCCCACCACCACCACCAAAAAACAACAAAAAAGGAGGAATTTGGGTTTGGAAATTTAACTTAGTGGTAGAGTGCTTGGAAGGAAGACCAGTACAGAAGTCCATTTTGTTGCCAGGAGATGCAAAAACACAAAATGCAACATCCCCAAACCTTTGGAATACCCCTGAGCATCAACTGAAATCCTATGGCTGACTGGGAGCTAGTGACTCATTTCGCTGCTTGGCATAGTGAAAGAGCATCTGACTGCAGGTTCCATTAGGTAAAGAGTAAAAGTCAAAGTTTAATGTATAATTTCTACTTTCATATGATTGTAGAATATATATATACACACACACACATATTCATTCTACTATATATGTAGTAGATAGATTAGTATACATAGTATATAGTATGTGTATTCTACTATTTAGTAGAATATACTATGAATATTACATAGAGTATATATACATTATGCAGAATATATATTATATAATATATATTGTGGGGCAGTGGACTGTGCCACCAGACAGAAAACTTGGTAAGGTCAAGTGGATTCAGAAACGCTGGTAATTCTCATAACTGAGAACAGTAGTTGTTTAAATCTTATCCTGGAATACATGACCATGACACCCCACGAAGAGGACTGTGATACTCAGTCACAAAGGGCAACATCAGGAACTCTTCCACATGCAGATGAAGCATCCCTGACATCTCAGACCAAGTTAATAGAAAGCATCTACCTTTAGACTCTACCCAAAATGTATATAAGCCCTTATCCACAAGGAATAAAGTGCATGAGTTATTTAACCAAAGACCATCTGAGAGTGTCTGTCTTATAGAACTGTAATATTTTGGGAAAGAGAATTCTCTCCTGAAGCTTTTGCTGCTGGGAGCTGCTCGAGCCTACCACAATCACTTCCTGCTCAGTGGCGCTGACCTTGGCTCCTAGCTACCTGCTGCATCCAACCTGCTTGTCACCTGCCACTGACTCCAGGGTGCTGCCTGTGACTGACTCAGGGGCAGCAGCCTGAAGGAAGAGGCCAGGCAGCCTGTCTTGCTCCAGGTCCCCTTACCCCTCAGAAAGCTCCAGCTTGGCCAGGCCCTGCAGATCTCCATGAATAGCACTTGATACACAGACAGGCAATATATAACATACAACACACAAAACACAACATATAACATATAACATAACACATGACACATGACACATGACATATGATATACAATATAATACATAATACATAGTACATAGTACATAAAACATAATATATAAGCCAACCAATGGTGAATTGAGAGTGTCTATAATAGACTATTAGCATACCATAACAATGAGTTCCCACAGTAGCAATGCTAAAATACACAACAGGGTTCCCAGCAAAGACAGAGCATAAAATATGGATATGGCCACTTACCTGTCATGAAAGCAAAGGTAAATCACGCATTAAAGCTATTGTCATTTAAAAATATAAAACTGTTAAATGAATTTTATGAAATCCACTGACAAGGGATGTGTGTCTGTTTCCATATATGTGCATTTGTGTATCACATAAAAGATTGACCTCTGGCATACCTGTGATAGTTTAAAATGTAAATTATAACCAACCCATTTATTAAACACTTTTAATAAGGATGCCTTTTACTTATTGGGCTTGGGAATATTTTGGGATGTAATAAGTTATTTTAAGAAGTTTTCCCACAGAATTTGATTTGGTCTTTTTGCTTGTTGACATTAGAGAATTAATATTTATTTTTATTCCTTTAAATATAGCTCTTGTAAAACAATTGACTACAGAATCTGAGTGGGTTTATTTTTTGCTCTTAATAAAACAACAAAGAAGAATGAGAAGAATCTAAAAGTACTGCAGAGGAAAAGAAGGAGAGTGGAGAATTGTAACCAGATGTGGAGTAGAAGAGAGCTGGGCACACCTGGAATGTCTTCCTCACACCTCTTGCTTCCGTCGGCTTCCCATCTGGATATTTTCTTATTAAAAAGTCTTTTACTCTCAAAACATGGAATATAACCCTGGTGAAATCAGTTGTTTGGGATTTTTTGAAAGATACAGGATATTTCACAGAACGGTAGAGAAAGATTTACAAAATGACCAGAGTCCAGGGAAGCTAGGCAACTAGAACCATAACTAAAGCCATACGGAATAAACACATTGATTTAAGGTGTGAGAACAAATGATCATTCCCCCATCCATCACTGTGCGACATACTTCAATGCCATTAGCTATCAGTTTGTCTTTTCCATTGTAGACTCGAAATTATCCTTGCTTATTCATACTGTTTGCATAGAAGTACATTTCTGCGTGGGAATATGTAATTGGTGGAGGCTGATTGTCCTCTGCACTGCTCACATGAGGGTACATGTAGACATTTTCTTAGGCTCTGATAGCTTCTAATTATCTGGTATAATTAGGCAGTCATACCTCCAATCCTTCAGATCTCTAAATTCTACTTCTGAAGGAGGCTACTCCTGATCCTCAGAAACCTAGGTCAGGTGCCTCCAGAGCACATTTTCACACAAACTTGTGCTTCTCTTTGGAGTAGTTACCACACATATACTTAATGGCTAGAGATAACTCTATGGCGTCTCTGTAATAAATGGTTGGCCTGGAATTTTTCAAGTTAGGGAGTATAGATTTCAAGCTTGTACACATGTGAGTACTACATTTACTCAGGGATTCTCCATGGGTAGGACTTTCCCCCCTTATTCTGTTCTATCCAGAGCAAAAGTGAAGGCCAGCCTGTATCTTCACTCTCTCTATGAGAGGAACAGTTTATTTCTTTAATTAGTTCAGAGGTTATCTTCTTTATTGGCTCACAAGGTGGTGAGGACAGTGAGATGGCCTGTGCCCCTACCTCTATCCTACTGGGTTCCACATGTGAAAACCAAGGCTCTAGATCTTCATTGATTGACATACAATCCTGGGTCAGTCCCAGCTCGGGTCAGTCCCAGCTGTAGCCTTTATTTACAATTTCAGATTTTGGCTTGTTTACCTCCCAATTTCCATGTTACAATTATTTCTTTTTTATATAAACCATATGGTGAAGTAATAATGTGTATATATGTTGTGCTGCACTAGGGTTTTAACAAAAGAAACTTAAGGAATGAAGTATATGGAACTCCACTTTATGTTCAGTTTTTTGGAAACCTGAAACTACTTTTAAAAATTTAAGGGGTTGGAGAGATGGCTCAATGATTAAAAGCACTTGAAAAGGACCTATGTTTGATTCTAAGAACCTATCTGAAGGTTCACAACCATCAATAACTCCAGTTCCAGGGGATTTTATGCCTTTTTTCCAGCCTTTGAGGACACTAGGAAAGCACACACATACATGCAGAAAAGCACTCATATATATGTATACATATATACATACATATGTATATATAATCTAAAAACAAATAAAATGATTAAGTGGAGATTTTTCTGGTAAAATTTCACCACCTTATATATTTTGGACGATGAGACATGGACATGATATGGGGCAAATCTTATTCTTTTGGCCTAGATGGATTTGTTGAGACCTGATCAGTGCATATTATTAAATTCCTATCTCTCACAGCTTTACAAATCTGATTGGGCATCTAAGGAAGACACTGCTTGAGCCTACTCATGGATGCTCCTGTGAATGCCGATGGTGCATTCTAGAACCATCACTTGACTGATGGCACACCAGTCCTTCCTCTTTTCACTGCTCTATACAGGAACCATTCTTCCAGGCAGAGTTGGAAAGGATTCTTATGCTTCTTAAATTAGGAGACTGGAGGATTTCTGGTGAAACTGACAACTCTAAAATGTTTTAGATCTGGTAGAGTGGCTTGTATACTCTTCACCTGAAGCCATGTTTGTCCAAGCATGGCCCTAGCTCAGCAGCATTAACATCACACACAGGCTTAATAGATATGCAACTTTCCCAGCACAGGGGAAGCTGAGGCAGGAATACCTCAAGTTGAGTGGCAGCATGAACTATACAGTAATGCAAGCTATAAGTCTTCGTTCTTTGGTCAAGTAAATGGGTAGCTATGGAATATGTCGCAGCTCTTTGTCCTCATAAGCTTCATTCTGACTCTAGCTGAAGTTTGGGAATCTTTTATCTGGGTTATTGAGATGGCTTTTTAGGTAAAGGTGTTTGTTACCAAGGTTGATGCTGAGAGTTTGATTTTTGGAACCCACATGATGGAAGGAGAGAACCAATTGTGACAAGTTTTCCTCTGACCTTAGCACGTGTATATGTGCCCTACCCCTATAAATAAAATGTAATAAAGAAAACCATTGATCTGCCTTTCAATTGAGTACTTGTTTTAATTATATTGAAGTTGTGGGTCCTAAAAACTGTTCAATTTCTTCAGCTATGTTAAATTAAATAAAAATAAAAATTTAAAATTTAGAATGACATGATAATTACACATCTTTTGAATCTATAACACTCTATGTCTAGCTCTTTTTGACGAGAAATTTGTAGAGCTATTTCTAATGATTTACTGGTTTATATGCTTGCATGCTTTGTCTTTGTATCATTGGCCCAAAGCAGTAAAATTTGGTCAGTGTCTGATTCATATTGGTGCTGTCTTACTACAAATTCAAATACCAGGAAAAGAGAAGTAAAAGGTAGTCCCGATTATTCTGCTGCCTTGAGAAGTGGCAGCATTGTATTGGAGGACTTCTTAGGGGGAAAACAGGGCAGGTGATCTATAAATCTTGGCAGCTGCCAAGAGGAAGGAGATGGAGAGAAAGGGGGAGAGAGTAGGGGGGAGGGAGTGAGGGAGTGGGAGTGGGAGTGAGGGGGGAGGGGGAGGGGGAGGGATAGGGAGGAGAGGGAGGAGAGAGAGAGGGGGAGGGGGAGGGGGAAAGGAGGGGAGGGGGAAGGGGAAGAGAGATGGAAAGGGAGAAGGAGGGGGAAAGGGGGAGGGAGAAGGGGAGGGGAAGGGAGAGGGGGAGGGGAAGGGGAGGGGAAGGGAGAGGGGGAAGGGAAGGGGAGGGGGAGGGGAGGGGGAGGGGAAGGGGGAGGGGAAGAGGGAGAGAGAGAGAGAGAGAGAGAGAGAGAGAGAGATACTGTTTGCAAAAGAGGTTGTATGGGATCTGCCTGTCTAGGACAAGAGAAGCAGTTATAAGTGGTACAATCAGATAGAGTTCAAATTGTTGAGAGGTACCCATGTCTCCAGTCCTCCTTTGCCTGTGCACCTTCCTCAGGATCCAAATTTGAGGTGCTCAGTCTGAATCTAAGACTCTCTTTATACTACTAAGGACACTGATATTCTCTGTCTAAATACTCACACTATTTATAAAGAACATGTTCTGAGGGCAGACCATATTATTAGGCCAAAGGGATGTTTGTAGTTAGGAGAATTGATTTCAGGAGTGGAAACAGACAGAGCAAAGACATGAGATATATATGTGCAACAAACTGGTCTATGAGGAAGAAGTTTTATTTATGTTTTTCTTAAAAATATTTCATTATCATTTATTAATTGTAGAGAATAGTGGGTTCATTATGACATTACATACATGTATATACTGTACTTTCATCATCTTCAGTATCTGTTATCATATACTGATCCCATCTCCCTATTTCTCTTCCTTTCTCCAAGCCTTCCTTCTACCCTCATGTATTATCTTTCTCATTTTCTTTTTAATTATTACTGTTATACACACACACATATGCGTGCATGCGCGTGTGCACACACACACACACACACAAATACAACCTGATGAATCCATTTAGTATACATGTGTTTTTAGGACTGACCACTTGGTTTTTGTGCTGGTTAGTCTTTTTTTTTTCCAACAAAATACCTTTTAGTAATTACTGATTAGTGATTTAGTTAGAACTTCACATCATGCATCTCAATCACATTCACTTTCCAGTTTTCCCAAGTCTGCCTCCCTCCCTTTGTGGCCTCCTTGAAGAAGAAAGAGGAGGAGGAGGAAGAGGAGGAGTAGGAGAAGGAGGATGAAGAAGAGGGGGAGAGAGTGGGGGAGGGGGAGGAGGAACAGGGCAAGGGGGAAGACGAGGGGAAGGGGATGAAGAGGATGAGGAGGGAAAGAGGGGGAGGGGGAGAAGAAGAGGAAGAAGGAGGAGGGGTAGAGGGAAGCAGAAGGGGAGGAGGAGGGGGAGGTCTAATTTGTTTTGCTCATATACTCACTGAAGCATGGTCAAACTCCCAATGGACAGCCCTTTAAAGAAAACTGAGACATCCATTTGCAAACCCCCCCCCCAGAAGTCCTCATTTTTGGAGAATTACACTTCAGCATACTTATCACAGTTTTTTGATATTTTTTCCATTAATTTATTAGTTTATTCATTTTACATCCCTGTCACTGCTACTCCTTCCTAGTCCCTCCTACATAGAGTCCTTCCCCTATCTCCTTCTCTTCTGAGAGGGTGGGGGTGCCCCTGATTATCCCCCAATCTTGGTGCATCAGGTCTCTGCAGGGTTAGACTCATCCTCTCCCACTGAGGCCAGACAAGGCAGCCCAGTTGGAGAACAGATTCCACAGACAGGCAACAGCTTTAGGGACAGCCCCAACTCTAGTTGTTGGGGTCCCACATAGAGACTGAACCGAACATCTGCTACATTGCTGGGGACTGTGATCCAGCCTGTGTATGTGCTTTGGTTGGTAACTCAGTCTCTTGAGAGTCCCCCAAGGGAGCAGTGTAGTTGACTCTATTGGTCTTTCTGTGGAGTTACTGTCTCCTTCAATCCTTTCCCTTACTCTTTCATAAGAGTTTCTGAACTCTGTCCAATGTTTGGCTGTGAGTCTCTGCATCTGTTTCAGTCCGCTGTAGGGTGGAGCCTCTCAGATGACAGTTATGCTTGGCTTCTGTCTGTAAGTACAATGGAGTATCAATAGTGTCAAGGATTGTTGCTTGCCTATGGGATGGGTCTCAGGTTCGGCCAGTTATTGGTTGGTCAGTTCATCAGTATCTGCTTCATCTTTGCCCCTGTATTTCTTGTAGACAGGAAAAATTTTGTGTCAAAAGTTTTGTGGGTGCATTGGTATCCTTATTCCTCTACTGGAGTTCCTGCCTGGCTATAGGAGGTGGCCTCTTCAAGCTTCATATCCCCACTGCTAAGAATCTCAGCTACGAGTCTCAGCTAAGATCACCAACATTGGCTCCTGGGAGCCTCCCCGATCCCAGGTCTCTGGCATGTCCTAGAGATGCTCCCTACTCCAACCTCTGCCAGCTTCAGATTTCCATTCATTCTCCTGTCCCTCTGGCTATCTTTCCTGTCTCTACCCACACTTGATCCTGATCCACTCTCCTTTCCCCTCCCAATTACTCTTCCACCAAGCATCTCTCTCCATCTGCTTCCTATGACAATTTTATTCCCCCTTCTAAGTGAGATGCAAGCATCCTCAATTGGGCCTTCCTTCTTGTTTAGCGTCTTTGGTTCTGTGGAGTATATCGTGGTATCCTGTACTTTATGGTTAATATTTAAATATAAATGAGTTCATAACATGCATGTCATTTTGAGTCTGGGTTACCTCAATCAGGATGATAATTTTTAGTTCTATCCATATGCCTGCAAAATTTATGATGTCCTTGTTTTGATTTTTTTAATTTTATTTTATTTTCTAAGTTTTTGTTATTTATTTATTTTTTATTTTCTAAGTTTTTTTTTATTTACATTCCAAATCATTTCCCCTTTCCCGTTTCCTCCCTCCCCGAAAGTCCCATAAGCCCCCTTCCCTCCCATTCAACCCCCTCTCGCTTCTCTGTCCTGTTATTCCCCTGCATCCAGTCTTTCCAGGACCAGGGGTCTCTCCTTCCATCTTCTTGGAATTCTATTGATATGCTGATTGTGTCTAGGGTATTCTGAGATTCTGGGTTAATATCCCCTTATCAGTGACTGCATACCATGTGTGTTCTTTTGTGATTGGGTTACCTCACTAAGGATGATATTTTCAAGTTCTGACCATTTGCCTAGGAATTTTGTGAATTCGTTGTTTTTAATTGCAGAGTAGTATTCCATTGTGTAAATATACCACATCTTCTGAATCCATTCCTCCATTGAGGGACATCTGGGTTCTTTCCAGCTTCTGGCTATTATAAATAAGGCTGCTCTGAACATAGTGGAGCATGTGTCCTTATTGCATGCAGGTAAAGCCTCTGGGTATATGCCCAGGAGTGGTATAGCTGGATCCTCCGGGAGTGTCATGCCCAGTTTTCTGAGGAACCGCCAGACAGCTTTCCAGAGTGGTTTTACCAGCTTGCAATTCCACCAGCAGTGGAGGAGTGTTCCTCTTTCTCCACATCCTCGCCAACAACTGCTGTCTCCTGTGTTTTTGATCTTAGCCATTCTGACTGGTGTGAGATGGAATGTCAGGGTTGTTTTGATTTGCATTTCCCTAATGACTAAGGATGATGAACATCTCTTTAGGTGCTTCTCAGCCATTAGATATTCTTCAGGTGAGAACTCTTTGTTTAGCTCTGTACCCCATTTTTAACAGGGTTACTTGGCTCTCTGGAGTTTAACTTCTTGAGTTCTTTGTATATCTTGGATATTAGCCCTCTGTCGGATGTAGGGTTGGTAAAGATCATTTCCCAGTTAATTGGTTGCCGCTTTGTCTTTTTGACAGTGTCTTTTGCCTTGCAAAAACTTTGTAATTTAATGAGGTCCCATTTGTCAATTCCTGATCTTAGAGCATAAGCTATTGGAGTTCTGTTCAGGAAATTCTCCCCTGTGCCCATATGTTCAAGGTTCTTCCCTAGTTTCCTTTCTATTAGTTTCAGTGTGTCTGGTTTTATGTGGAGGTCCTTGATCCACTTAGAATTGAGCTTAGTGCAAGGAGATAAGAATGGGTCAATTTGCATTCTTCTGCATGTTGACCTCCAGTTGAGCCAGCACCATTTGTTGAAAAGGCTATCTTTTTTCCACCGGATGGTTTTAGCTCCTTTGTCAAAGATCAAGTGACCATAGGAGTGTGGATTCATTTCTGGGTCTTCAATTCTGTTCCATTGATCTACATGCCTGTCACTGTACCAATACCATGCGGTTTTTAACACTATTGCTCTGTAGTACAGCTTGAGGTCCGGGATACTGATTCCCCCAGAGGTTCTTTTACTCTTGAGAAAAGTTTTAGCTATCCTGGGTTTTCTGTTATTCCAGATGAATTTTTGAATTGCTCTTTCTAACTCTATGAAGAATTGAGTTGGGATTTTGATGGGGATTGCATTGAATCTGTATATTGCTTTTGGCAAGATGGTCATTTTTACTATATTAATCCTGCCAATCCATGAGCATGGCAGATTTTTCCATCTTCTGAGGTCCTCTTCAATTTCTTTCTTCAGAGACTTGAAGTTCTTGTCATACAGATCTTTCACTTGTTTGGTTAGAGTCACACCAAGATACTTTATATGGTTTGTGGCTATCGTGAAGGGTATCATTTCTCTTACTTCTTTCTCAGCCTGCTTATCCTTTGAGTATAGGAAGGCTACTGACTTGCTTGAGTTGATTTTATATCTGGCCACTTTGCTGAAGTTGTTTATCAGCTGTAGGAGTTCTCTGGTGGAGTTCTTTGGGTCGCTTAAGTATACTCCTTGTTTTTAATAGCTGAATAATGAATCACATTTTCTGTAACCATTCTTTGGTTGAGGGACATTGGGTTGTTTCCAGTTTCTAGCTATTACGAATGAAACTGCTATGAACATAGTAGAGAATGTGCTCTTGTGGCATGTTGGAGCATCTTTTGGGTATATGCCCAGGAGTGGTATGGCTGGGTCTTCAGGTAGAACTATTTCCAGTTTTCTGAGAAACTGCCAGATTGATTTTCAGAGAGGTTGTACAAGTTTGGACTCCCACTAGCAATGGAGGAGTGTTCTCTTTTCTCTATAACCTTGTCAGCATGAGCTGTCACTTGAGTGTTTAATCTTAGCCATTCTGATGGGTGTGAGATGGAATCTCAGGATTATTTTGATTTGCAGTTCTATAATGACTAAGGATGCTGAACATTACTAAGAGCTTCTTGGCCATTTGAGATTCCTCTGTTGAGAATTCTCTGTTTAGCTCTTTTAATTGGGTTATTTGGGTTACTGGTGTCTAACTTCTTGAGGTCTTTATATATTTTGCATATTAGCCCTCTGTTGGATGTAGGGTTAGTGAAAATTTTTTCCCAATGTGCAGGCTGCCATTTTGTCCTACTTATTGTGTCCTTTGACTTAAAGAAGCTTTCCGGTTTTATGAGATCTCATTTGTCAATTAATGATCTTAGAGTCTGAGGTGTTCTGTTCAGAAAATTGTTTTGTGTACCAATGCTTTCATGGCTATTTTTCACTTTATGCTCTCTTAGATTTTATGTATCTGGTTTTATTTTATTTTTTATTAGATACTTTCTTTATTTACAGTTCAAATACTATCCCCTTTCCTTGTTTCCCCTCCGAAAACCCCTTATCCCATCGCCCCTCCCCCTGCTCACTAACCCACCCACTCCCTATTCTCTGACCTGGCATTCCCCTACCCTGGGGCAATGAGTCTTCATTGCCTTTCCTCTCATTGATGTCTGAACAGGTCATCCTCTACTACCTATGTGGCTAGAGCCATGGGTCCCTCCATGTGTACTCTTTTATTGGTGGTTAAATTCCTGGGAGCTTTGGGGGGTACTAGTTGGTTCATATTGTTGTTCCTCCTATGGGGCTATAAACCCCATTCAGCTCCTTGTGTCCTTTCTGTAGCTCCTCCGATGGGGACCTAGTGCTCAGTTCAATGGTTGTCTGAGAGCATCCCCCTCTGTATTTTTCAGGCACTGGCAAGACCTCTCTGGAAACAGCTATATCATGCTCCTGTCTGCAAGCACTTGTTGGCATCCACAATACTGTCTGGGTTTTGTAACTGTATATTGGATGGATCCCCATGTAGGGCAGTTTCTTGATGATCTTTCCTTCAGTCTCTGCTCCACATTTTGTCTCTGTATTTCCTCCCATGGGTATTTTGTACCCTATCTAAGGAAGGACAAAAGTAACTGAACTTTGATTTTCCTTCTTAAGCTTCATGTGTTCTGTGAATTATATCTTGGGTATTCCAAGCTTCTGGGCTAATATCCACTTATCAGGGAGTATATACCATGTGTGTTCTTTGTGATTGGGTTACCTAACTAAAGATCATGTTTTCTAGTTCCATTCACTTGCCTAAGAATTTCATGAATTCATTGTTTTTAATAGCTGAGTAGTACTCCATTGTGTAAATGTACCAAATTTTCTGTATCCATTCCTTCGTTGAGGGACATCTGGGTTCTTTCCAGCTTCTGGTAATTATAAATAAGGCTGCTATGAACATAGTGGAACATGTCCTTATTACATGTTGGAACAGCTTCTGGGTATATGCCCAGGTATATAGCTGGGTCTTCAGGTAGTACTATGTCCAATTTTCTGATGTACTGCCAGACTGATTTCCAGAGTGGTTTTACCAGCTTGCAATACAACCAGCAATGGAGGAGTGTTCCTCATTCTCCATATCCTCTCTAGCATCTGCTGTTCCCTGTGTTTTTGATATTAGCCATTCTGATTGGTGTGAGGTGAAATCTCAAGGTTGTTTTGATTTGCACTTCCCTGATGACTAAGGATGTTGAACACTTCTTTAGGTGCTTTTCTGTATTCCTCAGTTGAGAATTCTTTGTTTAGCTCTGTACACCATTTTTTAATAGGGTTATTTGGTTCTCTGGAGTCTAACTTCTCTAGTTCTTTGTATATATTGGATATTAGTCCTCTATTGGATGTAGGATTGGTAAAGATATTTTCCCAATCGGTGGGTTGCCCTTTTATCCTATTGACAGTGTCCTTTGCCTTACAGAAGCTTTGCAGTTTTATGAGGTTCCATTTGTTAATTCTTGATCTTAATAGTGTAAGCTATTGGTGTTCTGTTGAGAATCTTTTCCCCTGTGCCCATATGTTCGAGGGTCTTCCCACTTTCTTTTCTATTAGTTTCAGTGTATCTGGTTTTATGTGGAGGTCCTTGATACACTTGGACTTGAGCTTTGTATAAGGTGATAAGAATGGATCGATTCGCATTCTTCTATATGCTAACTGCCAGTTGAACCAGCATCATTTGTTGAAAATGCTGTCTTTTTTCCACTGGATCGTTTTAGCTCCTTTGTCAAAGATCAAGTGACCTTAGCTGTGTGGGTTCATTTCTTGGTCTTCAATTCTATTGCATTGATCTACCTGCCTGCCACTGTACCAATACCATACAGTTTTTATCACTATTGCTCTGCAGTAGAGCTTGAGGTCAGGGATAATGATTCCCCCAGAAGTTCTTTTATTGTTGAGAATAGTTTTCATTATCCTGGGCTTTTTGTTATTCCAGAATTTGCAAATTGCTCTTTCTAGCTCTATTAAGAATTGAGTTAGAATTTTGATGAGAATTGCACTGAATCTGTAGATTGATTTCTGCAAGATGGCCATTTTTACTATATTAAATCTGCCAATCTATGAGCATGGGAGACCTTTCCATCTCCCGAGATCTCTGATTTCTTTCTTCAGGGGCATGAAGTTCTTGTCATACAGATCTTTCACTTCTTTAGTTAGAGTTGCACCAAGGTATTTTATATTATTTGTGACTATTGTGGAGGGAGTTATTTCTCTAATTTCTTTCTCAGACTGTTTATCCTTTGAGTAGAGAAAGGCCACTGATTTGTTTGAATTAATTTTATATTCAGCCATTTTGTTGAAGTTGTTTAAAAGATTTAGGAGTTCTCTGGTGGAATTTTGGGGGTCACTTAAGAATACTATCATATCATCTGCAAATAGTGATATTTGAAGTCTTCCTTTCCTATTTGTATCCCTTTGACCTCCTTTTGTTGTCTAATTGCTCTATCTAGGACTTTGAGTACTGTATCGAATAGGTATGGAGAGAGTGGACAGCCTCGTCTAGTCCCTGATTTCAGTGGAATTGCTTGAGTTTCTCCATTTAGTTTGATGTTGGCTACTGGTTTGCTGTATATTGCTTTTTCTGTGTTTAGGTATGGGCTTTGAATTCCTGATCTTTCGAAGAGTTTTATCATGGGGGGGGGGGTTGGGGTTTGTCAAATGCTTTTTTAGCACCTAATGAGATGATCATGTTTTTTTTTTCTTTGAGTTTGTTTATGTAGTGGATTATATTGATGGTTTTCCTTATATTGGACCATCCCTGCATCTCCGGGATGAAGTTTACTTGATCATGATGGATGATTGTTTGATGTGTCCTTGGATTCAGTTTGCAAGAATTTTATTGTGCTTTTTTGAATTGATATTCATAAGGGAAATTGGTCTGAAGTTCTCCTTCTCTGTAGGGTCTTTGTGCGGTTTAGGTATTAGAGTAATTGTGGCTTCATAGAACGAATTGGATAGTGTTCCTTCTATTTTGTGGAATAGTTTGGAGAGTATTGATATTAGGTCTTCTTTGAAGGTCTGATAGAACTCTGCACTAAACCCATCTGGTTCTGGACTTTCTTGGTTGGGAGACTACTGATGACTACTTATATTTCATTAGGAGTTATGGGACTGTTTAGATAATTTATCTGATCCTGATTTTACTTTGGTATTTGGTATCTCTCTAGGAAATTGTCCATTTCATCCGGATTTTTAAGTTTTGTTGAATAAAGGCTTTTGTAGTAGGATCTGATGATTTTATTGCTTTCCTTAGTTTCTGTTGTTATGTTTCTCTTTTCATTCTGATTTTGTTAATTTGGATACTGTCTGTGGCTAAGGGTTTATCTATCTTGTTGATTTTCTCAAAGAACCAGCTCCTGGATTGGTTGATTCTTTGTATAGTTCTTTTTGTTTCTACTTGGTTGATTTTAGCCCTGAGTTTGATTATTTTCTGTTGTCTATTCCTTTTGGGTGTATTTTCTTCTTTTTGTTCTAGACCTTTAAGTGTGCTGTCAAACTGCTAGTATATGCTCTCTCCAGTTCCTTTTTTCAGGTACTTAGAGCTATGAGTTTTCCTCTTAGGAGTGCTTTCATTGTGTCCCATAAGTTTGAGTATGTTGTGGCTTCATTATCATTAAATTCTAAAATGTTTTTAATTTCATTCTTTCTTTTTTTTATTTTTATTTTCTAAGTTTTTTTTATTTACATTCCAAATCATTTCCCCTTTCCTGTTTCCTCCCGCCCCGAAAGTCCCATAAGCTCCCTTCCCTCACTCTTTTCCCCATTCAACCCCCTCTCGCTTCTCTGTCCTGGCATTCCCCTACATCTAGTCTTTCCAGGACCAGGGGTCTCTCCTTCCATCTTCTTGGAAATCTATTGATATGTGAATTGTTTCTAGGGTATTCTGAGATTCTGGGTTAATATCCCCTAATCAGTGACTGCATACCATGTGTGTTTTTTTGTGATTGGGTTACCTCACTAAGGATGATATTTTCAAGTTCTGACCATTTGCCTAGGAATTTTGTGAATTCATTGTTTTTAATTGCAGAGTAGTATTCCATTGTGTAAATATACCACATCTTCGGAATCCATTCCTCCATTGAGGGACATCTGGGTTCTTTCCAGCTTCTGGCTATTATAAATAAGGCTGCTATGAACATAGTGGAGCATATGTCCTTATTGCATGCAGGTAAAGCCTCTGGGTATGTGCCCAGGAGCGGTATAGCCGGATCCTCCGGGAGTGTCATGCCCAGTTTTCTGAGGAACTGCCAGACTGCATTCCAGAGTGGTTGTACCAGCTTGCAATCCCACCAGCAGTGGAGGAGTGTTCCTCTTTCTCCACATCCTCGCCAACAACTATTGTCTCTTGTGTTTTTGATCTTAGCTATTCTGACTGGTATGAGATGGAATGTCAGGGTTGTTTTTCCCTAATGACTAAGGATGATGAACATCTCTTTAGGTGCTTCTCAGCCATTAGATATTCTTCAGGTGAGAACTCTTTGTGTAGCTCTGTACCCCATTTTTTAATAAGGTTACTTGACTCTCTGGAGTCTAACTTCTTGAGTTCTTTGTATATATTGGATATTAGCCCTCTGTCGGATGTAGGGTTGGTAAAGATCATTTTCCAGTTAGTTGGTTGCTGCTTTGTCTTTTTGACAGTGTCTTTTGCCTTGCAAATCTTTGTAATTTAATGAGGTCCCATTTGTCAATTCTTGATCTTAGAGCTTAAGCTATTGGAGTTCTATTCAGAAAATTCTCCCCTGTGCCCATATGTTCAAGGTTCTTCCCTAGTTTCCTTTCTATTGTGGCTTCATAGAATGAGTTGGGTAGTGTTCCTTCTGTTTCTATTTTGTGGAATAGCTTGAAGAGTATTGGTGTTAGGTCTTCTTTGAAGGTCTGATAGAATTCTGCACTAAAACCATCTGGACCTGTGCTTTTTTTGGTTGGAAGACTTCCAATGATGGCTTCTATTTCTTCAGGGGTTATAGGACGGTTTAGATGTTCTATTTGATCCTGGTTTAATTTTGGTATTTGGTATCTGTCAAGGAAATTGTCCATTTCCTCGAGATTTTCTAGTTGTGTTGAATACAGGCTTTTGTAGTAGGATCTGATGATTTTTTGAATTTCCTCAGTTTCTGTTGTTATCTCTCCCTTTTCGTTTCTGATTTTGTTAATTTGGATACTGTCTCTGTGCCCTCTGGTTAGTCTGGCTAAGGGCTTATCTATCTTGTTGATTTTCTCAAAGAACCAACTCCTAGTTTTGTTGATTCTTTGTATGGTTTTATTTGTTCCTACTTGATTGATTTCAGCCCTGAGTTTGATGATTTCCTGCCTTCTACTCCTCTTGGGTGTATTTGTTTCTTTCTGTTCAGGGCTTTCAGGTGTGCCAAAAGCTGCTAGTGTATGCTGTCTCCCGTTTCTTTTTAGAGGCACTCAGGGCTATGAATTTTCCTCTTAGCACTGCTTTCATTGTGTCCCATAAATTAGGGTATGTTGTGCCTTCATTTTCATTAAATTTTAAAAAATCTTTGATTTCTTTCTTTATTTCCTCCTTTACCAAGTTATCATTGAGTAGAGCATTGTTCAGCCTCCATGTGTATGTTGGTTTTCTGTTGATTTTGTTGCCATTGAAGACCATCCTTATTCCATAGTGATCTGATAGGAGGCATGGGATTAGTTCCATCTTCTTATATCTGTTACGGTTTGATTTGTGACCAATTATATGGTCCATTTTGGAGAAGGTACCATGAGGAGCTGAGAAGAAGGTGTATTCTTTTGCTTTAGGATGAAATGTTCTATATATATCTGTTAGTTCCATTTGGTCCAAGGCTTCAATTAGATTCACTGTGTCCCTGTTTAGTTTCTGCTTTCCTGAACGATCCATTTCAGAGAGCAGGGTGTTAAAGTCACCCACTATTATTGTGTGAGGTGCGATGTGTGCTTTGAGCTTTTGTAAAGTTTCTTTTAGGAATGAGGGTGCCCTTGCATTTGGAGCATAGATATTCAGAATTGAGAGTTCTTCTTGGTGGATTTTTGCTTTCATCAGTATGTAGTGTCCTTCTGTGTCTTTTTTGATGACTTTAGGTTGAAAGTCAGTTTTATCTGATATTAGGATGGCTACTCTGGTTTGTTTCCTGGGACCATTTGCTTGTAAAATTGTTTTCCAGCCTTTTACTCTGAGGTCTTTGTCTTTGACACTGAGGTGTGTTTCTTGCACGCAGCAAAATTCTGGGTCCTATTTATGCATCCAGTCTGTTAGTCTATGTTTTTTTATTGGGGGAGATGAGACCATTGATATTAAGAGAGATTAAGGAATAGTGATTATTGTCACCTGCTATTCTTGATGCTTTCTTTATGTTTGAGTGGTTATCTACTTTTGGGTTTGATGCAAAAGTTTACTCTCTCGTTTTTTCCAGGGTGTTGTTTCTCTCCTTGTATTGGCGGTTTCTACCTATTATCCTTTGCAGGGCTGGGTTTGTGGAAAGATATTGTGTAAATTTGGTTTTATCATGGAATATCATGGTCTCTCCGTCTATGGTGTTTGAGAATTTTGCTTGGTATAGTAGTCTAGGCTGCCATTTGTGTTCTCTTAGTGTCTGCATGAGATCTGCCCAGATTCTTCTGGCTTTTACAGTCTCTGATGAGAAGTGTGATGTGATTCGGATAGGTCTTCCTTTCTATGTTACTTGGCCTTTATTTTATTTTATTTTATTTTTTTTATTTTACATTCCAAATCACTTCCCCTTTCCCGTTTCCTCCCTCCCCAAAAGTCCCATAGGCCCCCTTCCCTCCCTCTTTTCTCCATTCAACCCCCTCTCGTTACTCTGTCCTGGCGTTCCCCTACATCCAGTCTTTCCAGGACCAGGGGTCTCTCCTTCCATCTTTTTAGAAATCTATTGATATGCGGATTGTGTCTAGGGTATTCCGAGATTCTGGGTCAATATCCCCTTATCAGTGACTGCATACCATGTGTGTTCTTTTGTGATTGGGTTACCTCACTAAGGATGATATTTTCAAGATCTGACCATTTGCCTAGGAATTTCGTGAATTTATTGTTTTTAATTGCAGAGTAGTATTCCATTGTGTAGATATACCACATCTTCTGAATCCATTCCTCCGTTGAGGGACATCTGGGTTCTTTCCAGCTTCTGGCTATTATAAATAAGGCTGCTATGAACATAGTGGAGCATGTGTCCTTATTGCATGCAGGTAAAGTCTCTGGGTATATGCCCAGGAGTGGTATAGCCGGATCCTCCGGGAATGTCATGCCCAGTTTTCTGAGGAACCGCCAGACTGCTTTCCAGAGTGGTTGTACCAGCCTGCAATTCCACCAGCAGTGGAGGAGTGTTCCTCTTTCTCCGCATCCTCGCCAACAACTGCTGTCTCCTGTGTTTTTGATCTTAGCCATTCTGACTGGTGTGAGATGGAATCTCAGGGTTGTTTTGATTTGCATTTCCCTAATGACTAAGGATGATGAATATCTCTTTAGGTGCTTCTCAGCCATTAGATATTCTTCAGGTGAGAACTCTTTGTGTAGCTCTGTACCCCATTTTTTAATAGGGTTACTTGCCTCTCTGGAGTTTAACTTCTTGAGTTCTTTGTATATATTGGATATTAGCCCTCTGTCGGATGTAAGGTTGGTAAAGATCATTTCCCAGTTAGTTGGTTGCCGCTTTGTCTTTTTGACAGTGTCTTTTGCCTTGCAAAAACTTTGTAATTTAATGAGGTCCCATTTGTCTATTCTTGATCTTAGAGCATAAGCTATTGGAGTTCTGTTCAGGAAATTCTCCCCTGTGCCCATATGTTCAAGGTTCTTCCCTAGTTTCCTTTCTATTAGTTTCAGTGTGTCTGGTTTTATGTGGAGATCTTTGATCCACTTAGAATTGAGCTTAGTGAAAGGAGATAAGGATGGGTCAATTTGCATTCTTCTGCATGTTGACCTCCAGCTGAGCCAGCACCATTTGTTGAAAAGGCTATCTTTTTTCCACTGGATGGTTTTAGCTCCTTTGTCAAAGATCAAGTGACCATAGGAGTGTGGATTCATTTCTGGGTCTTCAAATCTGTTCCATTGATCTACATGTCTGTTACTGTACCAATACCATGCAGTTTTTAACACTATTGCTCTGTAGTACAGCTTGAGGTCTGGGATACTGATTCCCCCAGAGGTTCTTTTACTCTTGAGAATAGTTTTAGCTATTCTGGGTTTTCTGTTATTCCAGATGAATTTTTGAATTGCTCTTTCTAACTCTATGAAGAATTGAGTTGGGATTTTGATGGGGATTGCATTGAATCTGTGTATTACTTTTGGTAAGATGCTCATTTTTACTATATTAATCCTGCCAATCCATGAGCATGGCAGATTTTTCCATCTTCTGAGGTCTTCTTCAATTTCTTTCTTCAGAGACTTGAAGTTCTTGTCATACAGATCTTTCACTTGTTTGGTTAGAGTCACGCCAAGATACTTAATATGGTTTGTGGCTATCGTGAAGGGTATTATTTCTCTTACTTCTTTCTCAGCCTGCTTATCCTTTGAGTATAGGAAGGCTTCTGACTTGCTTGAGTTGATTTTATATCCGGCCACTTTGCTGAAGTCGTTTATCAGCTGTAGGAGTTCTCTGGTGGAGTTCTTTGGGTCGCTTATGTATACTATCATATCGTCTGCAAATAGTGATATTTTGACTTCTTCCTTTCCAATTTGTATCCCTTTGACCTCTTTTTGTTGTCTAATTGCTCTAGCTAGAACTTCAAGTACTATATTGAAAAGATATGGAGAGAGAGGGCAGCCTTGTCTAGTCCCTGATTTTAGTGGGATTGCTTCAAGTTTCTCTCCATTTAGATTGATGCTGGCTACCGGTTTGCTGTAAATTGCTTTTACTATGTTTAGATATGGGCCTTGAATTCCTGATCTTTCCAAGACCTTTAGCATGAAAGGATGCTGAATTTTGTCAAATGCTTTCTCAGCATCTAATGAGATGACCGTGTGGTTTTTTTCTTTGAGATTGTTTATGTAGTGGATTACATTGATGGACTTCCTTATATTGAACCATCCCTGCATCCCTGGGATGAAGCCTATTTGATCGTGGTGAATGATCGTTTTGATGTGTTCTTGGATTCAGTTGGCAAGAATTTTATTGAGTATTTTTGCATCGATATTCATAAGAGAGATTGGCCTGAGATTCTCTTTCTTTGTCGGATCTTTGTGTGCTTTTGGTATTAGTGTAATTGTGGCTTCATAGAACGAGTTGGGTAGTGTTCCTTCTGTTTCTATTTTGTGGAACAGTTTGAAGAGTATTGGTGTTAGGTCTTCTTTGAAGGTCTGATAGAATTCTGCAGTAAAACCATCTGGACCTGTGCTTTTTTTGTTTGGAAGACTTCCAATGACAACTTCTATTTCTTCAGGGGTTGTAGGATGGTTTAGATGGTCTATTTGATCCTGATTTAATTTTGGTACTTGGTATCTGTCAAGGAAATTGTCCATTTCCTCAAGATTTTCTAGTTGTGTTGAATACAGGTTTTTGTAGTAGGATCTGATGATTTTTTGAATTTCCTCAGTTTCTGTTGTTATCTCTCCCTTTTTGTTTCTGATTTTATTAATTTGGATACTATCTCTGTGCTCTCTGGTTAGTCTGGCTAAGGGCTTATCTATCTTGTTGATTTTCTCAAAGAACCAACTCCTCGTTTTGTTGATTCTTTGTATGGTTTTATTTGTTTCTACTTGATTGATTTCAGCCCTGAGTTTGATGATTTCCTGCCTTCTACTCCTCTTGGGTGCATTTTCTTCTTTTTGTTCCAGGGCTTTCAGGTGTGCCATTAAGCTGTTAGTGTATGCTGTCTCCTGTTTCTTTTTAGCGGCACTCAGGGCTATGAATTTTCCTCTTAGCACTGCTTTCATTGTGTCCCATAAATTAGGGTATGTTGTGCCTTCATTTTCATTAACTTTCAAAAAGTCTTTGATTTCTTTCTTTATTTCCACCTTGACCAAGTTATCATTGAGTAGAGCATTGTTCAGCCTCCATGTGTACGTGGGTTTTCTTTTGTTTTTGTTGCCATTGAAGACTACCCTTATTCCATAGTGATCTGATAGGAGGCATGGGATTATTTCTATCTTCTTGTATCTGTTGAGGTCTGATTTGTGACCAATTATATGGTCAATTTTGGAGAAGGTACCATGAGGAGCTGAGAAGAAGGTGTATTCTTTAGCTCTAGGATGAAATGTTCTATATATATCTGTTAGTTCCATTTGGTCCAAGGCTTCAATTAGATTTACTCTGTCCCTGTTTAGTTTCTGCTTTCCTGAACGATCCATTTCAGAGCGCGGGGTGTTGAAGTCACCCACTATTATTGTGTGCGGTGCGATGTGTGCTTTGAGTTTTAGTAAAGTTTCTTTTACAAATGAGGGTGCCCTTGCATTTGGAGCATAGATATTCAGAATTGAGAGTTCTTGATGGTGGATTTTTCCCTTGATCAGTATGTAGTGTCCTTCTGTGTCTTTTTTGATGACTTTAGGTTGAAAATCAATTTTATCTGATATTAGGATGGCTAATCCACCTCGTTTCTTGGGGGCCATTTGCTTGTAAAATTGTTTTCCAGCCTTTTACTCTGAGGTAGTGTTTGTCTTTGACACTGAGGTGCGTTTCCTGCATGCAGCAAAATGCTGGGTCCTGTTTACGTATCCAGTCTGCTAGTCTATGTCTTTTAATTAGGGAATTGAGACCATTGATATTAAGAGAGATTAAGGCATAGTGATTATTGCCATCTGCCATTCTTGACGCTATCTTTATGTTTGAGTGGTTATCTACTTTTGGGTTTGATTCAAGAAGGTTATTATCTCATTTTTTCCAGGGTGTTGTTTCTCTCCCTGTATTGGAGGTTTCCACCTATTATCCGTTGCAGGGCTGGATTTGTGGAAAGATATTGTGAAAATTTGGTTTTATCATGGAATATCTTGGTCTCTCCATCTATGGTGATTGAGAGTTTTGCTGGGTATAGTAGTCTAGGCTGGCATTTGTGCTGTCTTAGTGTCTGCATGAGATCTGCCCAGGATCTTCTGGCTTTCATAGTCTCTGGTGAGAAGTCTGATGTGATTCGGATAGGTCTTCCTTTGTATGTTACTTGGCCCTTTTCTCTTACTGCTTTTAGTATTCTTTCTTTGTTTAGAACATTCGGTGTTTTGATTATTATGTGACGGGAGGTATTTCTGTTCTGGTCCAGTCTGTTTGGAGTTCTGTAGGCTTCTTGTACGTTCATCGGCATCTCTCTCTTTAAGTTAGGGAAGTTTTCCTCCATAATTTTGTTGAAGATGTTTACTGGCCCTATAAGTTGCAAATCTTCACTCTCATCTATACCTATAATCCTTAGGTTTGGTCTTCTCATTGTGTCCTGGATTTCCTGGATGTTTTGGGTTACACGTTTTTTGCATTTTGCATTTTCTTTGACTGTTGAGTCGATGCTTTCTATGGAATCTTCAGCACCTGAGATTCTTTCTTCCATCTCTTGTATTCTATTGTTTATGTTTGCATCTATGACTCCTGATTTCTTCCCAAGATTTTCTATCTCCAAAGTTGTCTCCCTTTGTGATTTCTTAGTTGTTTCTACTTCCTTTTTTAGATTCTGGATGGATTTGCTGAGATCCTTCACTTGTTTGTTTGTATTTTCCTGTATTTCTTTAAGGTATTTTTGCATTGCCTCTTTCAGGATTTCTTCCTGATGACCCACGTTCTCTTGCATTTCTCTGAGTGATTTTTGTGTTTCCTCCTCATGGGAATCCATCTGTTGATCCATTGTCTCCTGCATTTCTTTAAGCAGTTCTCGTGTTTCCTTTGTAAGGGCATCTAACCGTTGATTCATTTCTTTAAGCAATTTTTGTGTTGCCTCCTTATGGGCATCCGTCTGTTGACCCATATTCTTCTGCATTTCTTTATGCCAATTTTGTGATTCCTTTGTGAGTGCATCTACCCGTTGATTCATCTCGTTAAGCGATTTTTGTGTTGTCTCCTTGTGCGCCTCCATCTTTTGATCCATGTTCTCCCGCATTTCTCTAAGCGATTTTTGTGTTTCCTTTGTAAGGGCTTCTAACCGTTGATTCATGGTCTCCTGTAACTCTTTATGAGATTTATTTGTGTCCTTCTTGTGATCCTCTAATAGCATCATGAGAAGTGATTTTAAATCCAGATCTTGTCTTTCGGGTGTGGTGGGGTATCCAGGACTTGCTGCTGTTGGAGAGTTGGGTTTGGATGGTCCCACATTACTTTGATTTCTGTTAGTAACATTCCTACGTTTGCCTTTTGCCATCTGGATACCTCTGAAGTTAGTTGGTCCTGCTGCCACTGGCTGTTGGTTGGACCTCCTGTGAGCCTGCAAAGCTATTTCTGCCCCCCCCCCTGGATTGCCAGGATTCCCCTGGCACCGATTTCTGGGGCCTGCCTGCTCCTGGGTGACTTTGGAGCCCTAATGTGCCTTTCCCCAAGTGATCTTATATTGGGGAGGCCTTACACATCCAAAGGCTCAGCCTAGTGGATTCCTGGAGCAGAGGTCGCCAAAGGGAGGCTGGTAGGCTCCTGCCCTGTGCAGGAGTGAGTGATCTCTCCTGGGTGGGGGAGGGGGCATCCCTCTGCCAGGCAGAAGTCCCACAGCAGAGCTAGCACGCTGGTTACTGCAGATCTGCCCAGCACTTGGGAGCTGCACACACACAAGCCGCCCGAGACCCAAGCGATATTAAGCCTGTCTGTCTCAGAACCTGGCTGTCCCAACTTCCCAGTCACTGGAGCAAAGATGGCGGAGTGCAATCTGCACACTCTCCGTGCTGCTGCTCACCCTGCAGACGCGATGGCCTGCAGATCTGGCACCCAGACGACCACAGCACTGACCCGTTCTCGGGCACAGATGGAAGCCCCAACAGGCCGTGTCCCAAGTGATGTTATATTGGGGAGAGAGAGCTTGGGGTACCTGTCTCTTCAGCGCAGTCTGCGGGAACAGAGGTCGCGGAAGGAAAGCTGGTAGGCTCCCGCCCAGTGCGGGGTCCCTCTGCCAGGCAGAAGTCTGGCCTTTTTCTCCTACTGCTTTTAATATTCTTTCTTTGTTTAGTACATTTGGTGTTTTCATTATTATGTGATGGGAGATATTTCTGTTCTAGTACGTTCATCAGCATCTCTCTCTTTAGGTTAAGGAAGTTTGTTGAAGATATTTACTGGCCCTTTAAGTTGCAAATCTTCACTCTCATCTATACCTATAATCCTTAGGTTTGGTCTTCTCATTGTGTCCTGGATTTCCTGGATGTTTTGGGTTACGCGTTTTTTGCATTTTGCATTTTCTTTGACTGTTGAGTCGATGCTTTCTATGGAATCTTCAGCATCTGAGATTCTTTCTTCCATCTCTTGTATTCTATTGTTGATGTTTGCATCTATGACTCCTGATTTCTTCCCAAGATTTTCTATCTCCAAAGTTGTCTCCCTTTGTGATTTCTTAGTTGTTTCTACTTCCTTTTTTAGTTCCTGGATGGATTTGCTGAGATCCTTCACTTGTTTGTTTGTATTTTCCTGTATTTCTTTAAGGTATTTTTGCATTACCTCTTTCAGGATTTCTTCCTGATGACCCACGTTCTCCTGCATTTCTCTGAGCGATTTTTGTGTTTCCTCCTCATGGGATTCCATCTGTTGATCCATCGTCTCCTGCATTTCTTTAAGCAGTTCTCATGTTTCCTTTGTAAGGGCATCTAACCGTTGATTCATTTCTTTAAGCAATTTTTGTGTTGCCTCCTTATGGGCATCCGTCTGTTGACCCATATTCTTCTGCATTTCTTTATGCAAATTTCGTGATTCCTTTGTGAGTGCATCTACCCGTTGATTCATCTCGTTAAGCGATTTTTGTGTTGTCTCCTTGTGCGCCTCCATCTTTTGATCCATGTTCTCCCGCATTTCTCTAAGCGATTTTTGTGTTTCCTTTGTAAGGGCTTCTAACCGTTGATTCATGGTCTCCTGTAACTCTTTATGAGATTTATTTGTGTCCTTCTTGTGATCCTCTAATAGCATCATGAGAAGTGATTTTAAATCCAGATCTTGTCTTTCGGGTGTGGTGGGGTATCCAGGACTTGCTGCTGTTGGAGAGTTGGGTTCGGATGGTCCCACATTACTTTGATTTCTGTTAGTAACATTCCTACGTTTGCCTTTTGCCATCTGGATACCTCTGGTGTTAGTTGGTCCTGCTGCCACTGGCTGTTGGTTGGACCTCCTGTGAGCCTGCAAAGCTATTTCTGCCCCCCCTGGATTACCAGGATTCCCCTGGCACCGATTTCTGGGGCCTGCCTGCTCCTGAGTGACTTTGGAGCCCTAATATGCTTTGCCCCAAGTGATCTTATATTGGGAGGCCTTGCACATCTAAAGGCTCAGCCTAGTGGATTCCTGGAGCAGAGGTCGCCAAAGGGAGGCTGGCAGGCTCCTGCCCTGTGCAGGGGTGTGTGATCTCTCCTGGGGGGGGGAGGGGGCGTCCCTCTGCCAGGCAGAAGTCCCACAGCAGATCTGGCGCGCTGGTCACTGCAGATCAGCCCAGCACCTGGGAGCAGGTTACACACAAGCTGCCTGAACCCGAAGCGATATTATGCCTGTCTGTCTCTGAGCCTGGCGGTCCCAACTACCTGGTCACTGAAGCAAAGATGGCGGAGGGCACTCTCCGTGGCGCCGCTCACCCTGTGGTCACGATGGCCCGCCGATCTGGCACCCAGACGACCACAGCGCCAACTCGCCCTCGGGCACAGACGGAAGCCCCAACAGGCCGTGTCCCAAGTGATGTTATATTGGGGGGAGAGCCTGGGTACCGGTCTCTCCAGCGCAGTCTGTGGGAACAGAGGTCGCGGAAGGGAAGCTGGCAGGCTCCCTCCCTGCGCGGCCCAGCTGTTAGAAACTTTTTATATTTGCCGTTTTCTTTGACAGACATATCAAGTTCTTCTATGGTGTCTAGTACACCTGACATTCTCTCTTCCATCTCTTGTGTTCTGTTGGTGATGTTTGCATCTGTAGTTCCTGCTCTGTTTTCTAGGTTTTCCATCTCCAGGATTGCCTCTGTTTATGTTTTCTTTATTGTTTATATTTCCATTTTCAGGTCTTGAACAGTTGTATTCATTTCCTTCACTTGTTTGGTTGTATTTTCTATATTTCTTTAAAGGATTTATTTGTTTCCTCTTTAAATGCTTCTACCTATTTGAGTGTATTTTTCTGTATTTCTTTAAAGGATTTATCTATTTCCTTGTTAAAGGCCCCTATAATCTTTATAAGATAAGATATAAGGTCACAGTCTTGTTCTTCAAGTGTGTTAGGATATTCCTGGCTTGCTATAGTAGGAGAGCTGGGCTCTAGAGGTGCCATACACTGGCTTTTGTTGATTGTGTTCTTATGCTTGTCTCTGGTGTTGGCTGCCCTAGTAGTCCCTGGGAGTAGTAGCCCTCTGGGACTTACTGTCATGGGTGGCAGCAGGCTTTCTGAGATGCAGGCAGAGCTATGGCCAGGGAATGTTGTGTAGATCCACAACTACAGGTAGAGACCAGAAGATGGAGCTCAGAAAGGATGGGGCAGAGCTCATGGTTGTTGGGCTTGCTTGGGGCACAGCAGGTAGGGGATTGGGACATGGGTGTCTTACCTGGTTATTTTGGGTAGGAGCAGGCCTTTTGAGAGTCAGACAGAGTTGTGGGCTGGGGAAGAATGTGCTGAACCAAGACTGTAGGTAGAGGTATGTCTCTTATCACAGCCCCCCCCTTTATTGGATATTTTCTTTATTTACATTTCCAATGTTATAAAACAGGTCACCCCTTTGGAAACCCCCTATCCCATCCCTCCACCCTCTGCCACTATGAGGGTGCTCCCCCACCACCCACTCACTCCCACCTTCCCATCCTGACATTTCCCTATACTGGGGCATCAAATCCCCTCAGGCTCAAGAGCCACTGCTACCACTGATGTCCAACAAGGCCAGACTCTGCCACTTATACAGCCAGAGCCATGGGTCCCTTCATGTGTACTTTTTGGTTGGTGGTTCAGTCCCTGGGAGCTCTGGGGGGTCTGGCCAGTTGAAACTGTTGCTCCTCCCATGGGGCTGTAAGCCCCCTCAGCTCCTTAAGTCCCTTCTCTAACTCCTCCATCAGGGACCTTACACTCAGTCCAATGGTTGGCTTTGAGCATCACCCTCTGTATTTGTCAGGTTCTGGCAGAGCCTCTCAGGAGACAGCAGTATCAGGCTGCAGTCAGTAAGCACTTCCCAGCATCTGCAATAGCTTCTGGGTTTGGTGACTGTATATGGGATGGATCCCCAGGTGGGGCAGTCTCTGCATGGCCTTTCCATCAGTCTCTGCTCCACATTTTGTCTCCATATTTCCTTCTGTGAGTGTTTTGCTCCCTCTTCTAAGAAGCACTGAAGCATCCACACTTTGGTCTTCCTCCTTCTTAAGCTTCATATGGCCTGTGAATTGTATCTTGGATATTCTGAACTTAGGAGTGAGTGCATACCATGTGTGTTCTTTTGTGACTGGGTTTCCTCACTCAGGATGTTATTTTCAAGTTCCATCTATTTGCTTGTGAATTTCATGAAGTCATTGTTTCTAATAGCTGAGTAGTATTCCATTGTGTGAATGCACTACATTTTCTGTATCCATTCCTTTGTTAAGGGACATCTGGGTTGGTTCTAGTTTCTGGCTATTATAAATATGACTGCTATGAACATATGTCCTTATTACATATTGGAACATTTTCTGGGTGTATGCCCAGGAGTGGTATAGCTAGGTCCTCAGGTAGTACTATGTTCAATTTTCTGAGGAACCACCAGACTGATTTTCAGAGTGCTTGTACCAGCTTGCAATCCCACCAGCAATGTAACCTCCTGGTGGCTACATACGAACTGGTTATTGGGTTCTTTGGACGGAGAGCTGGGGAAAGAAATGGGGTGATGAGAAAAACATGGACCAAGACAACAATGCTGTTCAAAGTCTGTCCTTTGTTTTGGGGACCAACAATTTAAGGTTTCAGGCAAGACCCTTCCCCCAAGGTTGAGAGTCTGCTCAGCGGGGCTTCGGCTCTACTGCTCCATGGATGTCAGTCCCACGGCTCTGTTGTCTAATTGCTCTAGCTAGAACTTCAAGTACTATATTGTGTAGATAGGGAGAGAGAGTGGGCAGCCTTGTCTAGTCCCTGATTTTAGTGGGAATACTTCAAGTTTCTCTACATTTAGTCTGGTGTTGGTTTCTGGTTTGCTGTATATTGCTTTTACTATGCTTAGGTATGGGTCTTGAATTCCTGATCTTTCCAAATCTTTTAACATGAGGAGATGTTGAATTTTGTCAAATGCTTTTTCAGCATCTAATGAAATGACCATGTGGTTTTTTTTTCTTTGAGTTTGTTTATGTAGTAGATTACGTTGATGAAGTTCCATATACTGACCTATGCCTGCATTCCTGGGATGAAGCCTACTTGATCTGGGTGAATGATTGTTTTGATGTGTTCTTGAATTCTGTTTGTGAGAGTTTTATCGAGTATTTTTGCATCGATATTCATAAAGGAAATTGGTCTGTAGTTCTCTTTCTTTGTTGGATCTTTGTGTGGTTTTGGTGTCAGTATAACTGTGACTTCATAGAATGAATTGGGTAGTGTTCTTTCTGTTTTTATTTTGTGGAATAGTTTGGAGAGTATTGGTATTAGGCCTTCTTTGAATGTCTGATAGAGTTTTGCACTAAACCCATATGATCCTGGGCTTTTTTTGGGTTCAGAGACTTTTAATGACTGCAACTATTTCTTACAGGTTAAGGGACTATTTAGATGGTTTATCTGATCTTGACTTAACTTTGATATTTGGTATCTGTCTAGAAAATTGTCTATTTCATCTAGATTTTCCAGTTTTGTTGAGTATAGGCTTTTGTAGTAGGATATGATGATTTTTTTTTAATGTCCTCAGTTTCTGTTGTTATACCTCCCTTTTCATTTCTTATTTGGTTAATTTGGATACTGTCTCTGTGCCCATTCATTTGTCTGGGTAAGGGTTTATCTATCTTGTTGATTTTTCTCAAAGAACCAGCTTCTGGTTTTGTGATTTTTTGTATAGTTCTTTTTGTTTGTACTTGGTTGATTACAGCCCTGAGTTTGATTATTTCCTGCATTTGCTCCTCTCAGGTGTATTTGCTTCTTTTTGTTCTAGAGCTTTTAGGTGTGTTGTTAAGCTGCAAGTGTATGATCTCTCCAGTTTCTCTTTGGAAGCACTCAGAGCTATGAGTTTTCCTCTTAGCCATGCTTTCATTGCGTCTCATAAGTTTGGGTATGTTGTGCCTTCATTTTCATTAAATTAAAAAAGTCTTTAATTTCTTTCTTTATCTCTTCCTTGACCAAGTTATCCTTGAGCAGGACATTGTTCAGCTTCCCTATGTATGTAGGTTTTATGTTGTTTTTGTTGCTATTGAAGACTAGCCTTAGTCCGTGGTGATCTGATAGGATTCATGGGTTTATTTCCATCTTCTAGTATCTGTTGAGGCTTGTTTTGTGATTGGTCAGTTTTGGAGAAGGTACCATGAGGTGCTGAGAAGAAGGCATATTCTTTTGTTTTAGGATGAAATGTTCTATAGATATCTGTTAAATCCATTTGATCCATAATTTCTGTTAGTTGCACTGTGTCTTTGTTTAGTTTGTGTTTCCATGATCTTTCCATTGATGAGAATGGTGTGTTGAAGTCTCTCATCATTTTTGTGTGAGGTGCAATGTGTGCTTTGAACTTTGGTAAAGTTTATTTTATGAATGTGGGTACCCTTGCATTTGGAGCACAGATGTTCACAATTGGGAGTTCTTTTTGGTAGATTTTTCCTTTGATGAATATGAACTGTCCTTCCTTATCTTTTTTGATAAATTTTTGTTGAAAGTCAATTTTATTCCATATTAGAATTGCTTCTCTTACTTGTTTCTTGGGACCATTTTCTTGAAAAATTGTTTTCCAGCCCTGTACTCTGTATGTATGCAGCAAAATGTTGGGTCCTGTTTATGTATCTAGTTTCTTAGTCTATGTCTTTTTATTGGGGAATTGAGTCCATTGATGTTAAGAGAGATTAAGGGATAGTGATGGTTGCTTCCTGTTATTTTTATGTTTGTGTGGCTATCTTCTTTTGGGTTTACTTTCTTGCTTTTTCTAGGGTGTAGTTTCCTTCCTTGTGTTGGCATTTTACATCTATTATCCTTTGTAGCACTGGGTTTGTGGAAAGATATTGTGTAAATTTGTTTTTGACATGGAATAGCTTGGTTTCTCCCTCTACGGTAATTGAGAGTTTTGCTGGGTGTTGAACCTGGGCTGGCATTTGTGTTCTCTTAGGGTCTGTATGACATCTGCCCAGGATCTTCTAGCTTTCACAGTTTTTGGTGAGAAGTCTGTTGTAATGCTGATAGGTATGCCTTTATGTGTTAATTGACCTTTTTCTCTTACTGCTTTTAGTATTCTTTCTTTGTTTTGTGCATTTGGTGTTTTGACTATTGTGTGACAGGAGGAATTTCTTTTTTGGTCCAGTCTTTTTAGAGTTCTGTAGGCTTCTTTTATATTTATGGGCATCTCTTTCTTTAGGTTAGGGAAGTTTTCTTCTATAATTTTGTTGAAGATATTTATTGGCCCTTTAAGTTGTAAATCTTCGCTCTCTTCTATACCTATAATCCTTAGGTTTGGTCTTCTCATTGTGTCCTGGATTTCCTGGATGTTCTGGGTTAGGAGTTTTTTGCATTTTGCATTTTCTTTAAATGTTGTGTCAATGTCTTCTGCACCTGAGATTCTCTCTTCTAACTCTTTTATTCTGTTGGTGATGCTTGCATGTATGACTCCTGATTTTTTTCCTAGGTTTTCTATCCCCAGAGTTGCCTCACTTTTTGATTTCTTTATTGTTTCTATTTCCATTTTTAGGTCCTGGATGGTTTTGTTCAATTCCTTTATCTGTTTGGTTGTTTTCCTGTAATTTTTTAAAGAGATTTTTGTGTTTCCTCTTAAAGGCTTCTACCTGTTTACCTGTGTTCTCCTGTATTTCTTTAAGGGAGTTATTTATGTCCTTCTTAAAGTCCTCTATCATCATCATAAGGTGTGATTTTAAATCAGAGTCTTTCTTTTCTGGTGTGTTGGGGTATCCAGGGCTCGCTGTGGTTGGAGACTTGGATTCTGATGATGTCATGAAGCCTTGGTTTCTGTTGCTTATGTTTTTGCCCTTGCCTCTTTTCATCTGGTTATCTCTGGTGTTAGCTGTTCTTACTGTCTCTGACAGTGGCTTGTTCCTCCTGCAAGTCTATATGTTATTACTCTTGGGAGGAATTTGGGTATGGAGAACTGTGGCACAGGCTCATCTCCAGGGTGCAGACAGAAACAGGAAAGATCCTGTCCCTGGCTTTTCCTTGGTTCCTGTGTCTTCATGGCACTTGGCTGGTCCCTCTTAGGTCAGGAATTTGAACAGAAGTGGTGGTCTTACCTGTGTTCACAGGTGTGTCAACACTCCTGGGAGACCAGCTCTCTCCTGGTCATATTTGGGTCTGTAGAGCTGCAGCACAGTTTCAGCTTCTGGTGCAGATGGAAACCAGAAGCTCTTTATCATAGATTTTAAGAGTTCTCTTTGATGGCTTTCTATTTATGCTGTTACTTTTTTTGGAGTAGTTCTGAAATCATCACTGCTTTTCTTCCCTAAAATATCCAGCAACTTTACTAAGATATATTTTGGTATTCATTTTAATGGGTAATTTTCTTTGATGTGATGTATGATTTTTCTTCTTTCTGTCCTTGTTTGTTTTCTTCCTTTTGTTTCTCCTCTTACTACTATTAGAGCATGCATATATATGTATGTATTATATATATGTATATGATGTATACAATGTATAAGATATATAAATATGTATATGATATATAAGTATTTATTTGAGTATATATGTAAGTATGTATATGAGTATGTGTATGTATAAATATATTAGAAGATATGTGTTTAGAGGAGTGTATAGTATGAGTAGATGTGTGTGTAGATGTATATGATGCATGCCATGCATGTCTAATTGTATATGGTGAGTGGTATGTGTGTGTATGTATATGACATGTATGGTGTGTGTGTTATGTATGATGTATATGTATATGATATATTTGTAGATGCATATGTATATGATATATACATAGATGTATAAGTGTATGATGCATGTGTAGATGTAGGTATGTACAATGTATTATGGATGATGTAATTATGAGGATGTAGGTGTGTATGAAGCAGTTGTGTGTGTATATGTGTATGATGTAGATGTATATGATGTTGACTTTTCAGTTGACCTGTGCAGATCTTGTCTGCTGGACCTGGGATCTGAGGACCTGAAAGAATGGAGGTGGAAAATAGTCTAATGCTCTTGACAATTTTACTTTAGTTTCAATGTAGTTTTATACACGAATGTATCAAAGAAAGCAATCATCCAAGGAAAGTTGCTTGAGTCCAGAAAAACATGATAAGAAAATTATGTAAACACCAGTAAGCACATACTAAATATTAACAGAGTAGCCCTTTCCCAAAAGGTTCACAGAACACAATTTTTTCCCCATATTTTTATATTGATTATTGTATTTATTTACAGTTCAAATGTTATCCCTCCTCCTAGTTTCCCCTCAACAAACCCCCATCCTTTCCCCCACCCCCTGCCTCAATGAGTGTGCTGCTCTCCCACCTGCCCACTCACTTCCACCTCAGTGATCTTGTTTTCCCCTATTCTGGGTCATTGAGCCTTCACACAACCAAGGATCTCCCCTCCCATTGATATCAGATAAGGCAATTCTTTGCTACATATCCAGCTGGAGCCATGGGTTCCCTCATGTGTGTTCTGTGGTTGGTGGTTTAGTCCCTCGGAGCTTTGGGGGTGGGGGTTGGGGCTCTGATTGGTTGATATTGTTGCTCTTCCTATAGGGTTGCAAATCCCTTCAGCTCCTCCAGTCCTTTCCTTAACTCCTCCATTGGGTTCCCCGTGCTCAGTCAAATGTTTGGTTACATGCATCTGCATCTGTATTGTCTCAGGGGACAGCTATACCAGGCTCCTGTCAGCAAGCACTTCTTGGCATCAGCAATAATGTCTGGGTTTGGTGTCTCCCAAGATTATTTTCTTCCCCCTTCTGAGTAGGATTGTAGGACAAACCAATTTTAATACAGTTGCCTGGCACATACTGTAGATTATATCTGGGAAAGGACAAAAACAAAGCAGGTCCCATCCAGATTCAGGGTGGACTGACCAGATTGGGTTCTATAGCTATAATCTGACATCTAACAAGAATACACGTCTTATAAATTGAATGTAAATGTTTCACACAGGAGGCATGAAATCAAGTCTAAAAACAATTCAGGAAACAAAATGCACTTGAGGTAAAAGACACCTTGCCTTTTTTCCTGGAGCCTCTCTCACAGTTCTCCGAGGCATTGTTTATCATGCTTCATTATTTTGACCGTATTCTGCCAGTATGTATGTACATAACTGTATACATGTGTGTGTGTGTGTATATATATATATATATATATATATATATGTTTTTTTAATTTATCTTTCATCATGTGTTCTGTTCTATTTGTTAGGATTTCTTTTCTAATCTTTTAGTAAAGGATAAAAGAGGTTCTTACTTTAATTCAATCTCCTTTGCCCAGTTTCTGTATTTACTGTTTTCTCATACGATCTCTTCATTTCATTTTGAATTTTTTGTTTCTCCCTTTTCACTTTCGATTTCCCCTTATACACATGCTTTGTTTATTTTCTGTTACTTCTTTTTAAATCTTTGTGGCTAAAGTTATTTTTCTTGTTGTCTTTGATCATTTCTTGTATTCCATTGTTTACTTTGTTATTTTTCTAATGCAAGGTTTTCTGGCCCCTTCCTGAGTTGTATTTGTTTCATAATGTGTTTTAGAACATTTTTGTTTTTTTTGTTTTTTTTTTTTAAATTTCTTTTTATTATTATTATTATTATTTTATTTTCTATATTCTTTATTTACATTCCAAATGATTTCCCCTTTCCCAGTTCCCCCCTCCCCGAAAGTCCCATAAGCTCTCTTCCCTCCCCCTGTTCCCCATTTGACTAAGAACTTCATGAATTCATTGTTTTTAATTGCTGAGTCGTATTCCATTGTGTAAATATACATGGAAAATATTTCTGATTGAAGAAATATATAGAAAAATACACGTTAAGATTGACTATTTCATGGAAAAATTATACAGATAAAATGGTAGGCATAAAAATATTCCTAAGTTGATTGAAAGTGGAATTATAAAGATTTTCTGATAAAACTGAGAAGCTACAAGGAAAATATTTCTGATAAAACTCAAGAAATATATAGAAAAACACGTTAAAACTGACTATTTCTTGAAAAATTATGCAGATAAGATAGTAGGCATAAAAATATTCCTAAACTGATTAAAAGTAGAAGTAAAAACATTTTCTGATAAAATTGAAGATTTACATGGGAAATATCTCTGATAAATTGAAGAAATTTATACAGATAAATTGGTAGGAATTAAGATATTCCTAAGTTGATTGAAAGTAGAATTATAAACATTTTCTGATAAAATTGAAGATTTACATAGAAAATATTTCTGATAAAATTGAAAAAAATCTATGGAAAAACATTAAAATTGAAGATTATCATGGAAAATTATACAGATAAAATGGTAGGCATAAAAATATTTCTAAGTTGATTTAAAGTGAAATTATAAACATTTTCTGATAAAATTGAAGATTTACCTGGAAAATATCTCTGATAAAATTGAAGAAATATATAAAAAAAAGTTAAGATTGAGTATTTCATGGAAAAATTATACAGATAAAATGGTAGGCATAAAAATATTCCTATGGTTTTTGAAAGTGGAATTATAAACACTTTCTGATAAAATTGAAGAACTACAAGGAAAATATTCCTGAAAAAAATTCAAGAAATATATAGAGAAACATGTTAAAAGTGACTATTACGGGGACCTCCAGGCTCAGGGACAGACAGGCATAATATCGCTTGTGTCTCAGGCAGCTTCTGTGTACCCTGCCCCCAAGAGCTGGGCAGGTCTGCAGTAACCAACGCGCCAGTTCTGCTGTGGGACTTCTGCCTTGCAGAGGGTCCCCCGCTCTGGGAGAGATCACCCCCCCAACCCCCCTCTCCCCGCACTGGGCGGGAGCCTACCAGCTTCCCTTTGGCGACCGCTGTTCCTGGATCGACTGCACTGAGGAGACAGGTAGTCAGGTTCCCCTCAGTATAACATCACTTGAGACACAGTCTGTTGGGCTTCCATCTGCGCCCAAGAGTGGGACAGCGCTGCGGTCATCTGGGCGCCAGCTCTGCTGTGGGCCATCTCTCCTGCAGAGTGATCTGCGCCTAGAGAGTGCAGAGTGCATTCCGCCATCTTTGCTCCAGCATCAGGGCAATTGGGACCTCCAGACACAGGGACAGTCAGGCATAATATCGCTTGGGTCTCAGGCAGCTTGTGTGCACCCTGCTCCCAAGAGCTGGGCAGGTCTGCAGTAACCAACGCACCAGCTCTTCTGTGGGACTTCTGCCCTGCAGAGGGACTCCCCCCTCCCCCCACCTCTGGGAGAGATCACACACCCCTGCACAGGGCGGGAGCCTACCAGCCTTCCTTTGGCGACCTCTGCTCCGAGAATACACTACTTTGAGCCTTTGGATGTGCAAGGATTCCCCAATATAACATCACTTATGGCAAGGCACATCAGGGCTCCAAAGTCACTCAGGAGCAGGGCAGGCCCCAGAAATCAGTGCCAGGGGATTCCTGGTAATCCGGGGGGGGGGTGTCATAAATAGCTTTGCAGGCTCACAGGAGGTCCAACCAACAGCCAGTGACAGCAGGACCAACTAACACCAGAGGTAACCAGATGGCAAAAGGCAAATGTAGGAACGTCACTAACAGAAATCAAAGTAATATGGCACCATCCGAACCCAACTCTCCAACAGCAGCAAGTCCTGGATACCCCACCACACCTGAAAGACAAGATCTGGATTTAAAATCACTTCTCATGATGCTATTACAGGATTTCAAGAAGGACACAAATAAATCTCATAAAGAATTTCAGGAGATCATGAATCAACGGTTAGAAGTCCTTACAAAGGAAACACAAAAATCACTTAGAGAAATGCAGGAGAACATGGGTCAACAGATGGAGGCCCACAAGGAGGCAACACAAAAATCGCTTAAAGAAATGAATCAACGGGTAGATGCACTTTCAAAGGAATCACAAAACTCGCATAAAGAAAAGCAGAAGAATATGGATCAACAGATGGAATCCCATGAGGAGGAAACACAAAAATCGCTTAGAGAAATACAGGAGAACTTGGGTCAACAGGCAGAAATCCTGAAAGAGGAAACGCAAAAGTACCTTATAGAAATACAGGAAAGTACAAACAAACAAGTGAAGGATCTCAGCAAATCCATCCAGGATCTAAAAAAGGAAGTAGAAACAACTAAGAAATCACAAAGGGAGACAACTTTGGAGATAGAAAACCTTGGGAAGAAATCAGGAGTCATAGATGCAAACATCAACAATAGAATATAAGGGATGGATGAAAGAATCTCAGGGGCTGAAGATACCATAGAAAGCATCGACTCAACAGTCAAAGAAAATGCAAAATGCAAAAAAAGTGTAACCCAAAACATCCAGGAAATCCAGGACACAATGAGAAGACCAAACCTAAGGATTATACGTATAGATGAGAGTGAAGATTTGCAACTTAAAAGGGCCAGTAAATATCTTCAACAAAATTATGGAGGAAAACTTCCCTAACCTAAAGAGAGAGATGCCGATGAACATACAAGAAGCCTACAGAACTCCAAACAGACTGGACCAGAACAGAAATACCTCCCGTCACATAATAATCAAAACACCAAATGTACTAAACAAAGAAAGAATATTAAAAGCAGTAAGAGAAAAAGGCCAAGTAACATACAAAGGAAGACCTATCCGAATCACATCAGACTTCTTACAAGAGACTATAAAAGCCAGAAGGTCCTGGGCAGATCTCATGCAGACACTAAGAGAACACAAATGCCAGCCTAGACTACTATACCCAGCAAAACTCTCAATCATCATAGATGGAGAGACCAAGGTATTCCATGATAAAACCAAATTTACACAATATCTTTCCACAAACCCAGCCCTGCAAAGGATAATAGGTGGAAACCGCCAATACAAGGAGAGAAACAATACCCTGGAATAAACGAGAGAGCAACCTTCTTGCATCAAAACCAAAAGTAGATAACCACTCAAACATAGTTATAGCGTCAAGAATAGCAGGTGGCAATAGTCACTATTCCTTAATCTCTCTTAATATCAATGGTCTCAATTCCCCAATTAAAAGACATAGACTAACAGACTGGATACGCAAACAGGACCCAGCATTTTGCTGCGTACAGGAAACGCACCTCAGTGTCAAAGACAAACACTACCTCAGAGTAAAAGGCTGGAAAACAATTTTGCAAGCAAATGGTCCCAGGAAAAGAGACAGAGTAGCCATCCTAATATCAGATAAAATTGACTTTTGACCTAAAGTCAACAAAAAAGACACAGAAGGACACTACATACTGATCAAAGGAAAAATCTACCAAGAAGAACTCTCAATTCTGAATATCTATGCTCCAAATGCAAGGGCACCCTCATTCGTAAAAGAAACTTTACTGAAGCTCAAAGCACACATCACACCTCACACAATAGTAGTGGATGACTTCAAATCTCCACTCTTTGAAATGGATCGTTCAGGAAAGCAGAAACTAAACAGGGACACAGTGAAGCCTTGGACCAAATGGAACTAACAGATATATATAGAACATTTCATCCAAAAGCAAAAGAATACACCTTCTTCTCAGCACCTCATGGTACCTTCTCCAAAATGGACCATATAATTGGTCACAAATCAGACCTCAACAGATATAAGAAGATAGAACTAATCCCATGCCTCCTATCAGATCACTATGGAATAAGGGTGGTCTTCAATGGCAACAAAATCAACAGAAAACCCACATACACATGGAGGCTGAACAATGCTCTACTCAATGATAACTTGGTCAAGGAGGAAATAAAGAAAGAAATCAAAGATTTTTTAAAATTTAATGAAAATGAAGGCACAACATACCCTAATTTATGGGACACAATGAAAGTGGTGCTAAGAGGAAAATTCATAGCCCTGAGTGCCTCCAAAAAGAAACTGGAGACAGAATAAACTAGCAGCTTAATGGCACACCTGAAAGCCCTGGAACAGAAAGAAGCAAATACACCCAAGAGGAGTAGAAGGCAGGAAACCATCAAACTCAGGGCTGAAATCAATCAAGTAGAAACAAATAAAACCATACAAAGAATCAACAAAACTAGGAGTTGGTTCTTTGAGAAAATCAACAAGATAGATAAACCCTTAGCCAGAGTAGTCAGAGGGCAAAGAGACAGTATCCAAATTAATAAAATCAGAAACGAAAAGGGAGAGATAACAACAGAAACTGAGGAAATTCAAAAAATCATCAGATCCTACTACAAAAGCCTGTATTCAAAACAAATAGAAAATCTCAAGGAAATGGACAATTTCCTTGACAGATACCAAATACCAAAATTAAACCAGGATCAAATAGAACATCTAAACTGTCCTATAACCCCTGAAGAAATAGAAGTTGTCATTGGAAGTCTTCCAACCAAAAAAAGCACAGGTCCAGATGGTTTTAGTGCAGAATTCTATCAGACATTCAAAGAAGACCTAACACCAATACTCTTCAAACTATTCCACAAAATAGAAACAGAAGGAACACTACCCAACTCGTTCTATGAAGCCACAATTACGCTAATACCAAAAGCACACAAAGATTCGACAAAGAAAGAGAATCTCAGGACAATCTCTCTTATGAATATTGATGCAAAACTACTCAATAAAATTCTTGTCAACTGAATCCAAGAACACATCAAAACGATCATTCACCACGATCAAGTAGGCTTCATCCCAGGGATGCAGGGATGGTTCAATATAAGGAAATCCATCAATGTAGTCCACTATATAAACAATCTCAAAGAAAAATACCACATGGTCATCTCATTAGATGCTGAGAAAGCATTTGACAAAATTCAGCATCCTTTCATGTTAAAGGTCTTGGAAAGATCAGGAATTCAAGGCCCATATCTAAACAGTAAAAGCAATTTACAGCAAACCGGTAGCCAGCATCAATCTATATGGAGAGAAACTTGAAGCAATCCCACTAAAATCAGGGACTAGACAAGGCTGCCCTCTCTCTCCATATCTTTTCAATATAGTACTTGAAGTTCTAGTTAGAGCTATTAGACAACAAAAGGAGGTCAAAGGGATACAAATTGGAAAGGAAGAAGTCAAACTATCACTATTTGCAGACAATATGATAGTATACTCAAGCAACCCAAAGAACTCCACCAGAGAACTCCTACAGCTGATAAACAACTTCAGCAAAGTGGCTGGATATAAAATCAACTCAAGCAAGTCAGTAGCCTTCCTATACTCAAAGGATAAGCAGACTGAGAAAGAAGTAAGAGAAATGATACCCTTCATGATAGCCACAAACCATATAAAGTATCTTGGTGTGACTCTAACCAAACAAGTGAAAGATCTGTATGACAAGAACTTCAAGTCTCTGAAGAAAGAAATTGAAGAAGACCTCAGAAGATGGAAAAATCTGCCATGCTCATGGATTGGCAGGATTAATATAGTAAAAATGACCATCTTGCCAAAAGCAATATACAGATTCAATGCAATCCCCATCAAAATCCCAACTCAATTCTTCATAGAGTTAGAAAGAGCAATTCAAAATTCATCTGGAATAACAGAAATCCCAGGATAGCTAAAACTTTTCTCAAGAGTAAAAGAACCTCTGGGGGAATCAGTATCCTGGACCTCAAGCTGTACTACAGAGCAACAGTGTTAAAAACCGCATGGTATTGGTACAGTGACAGGCATGGAACAAAATTGAAGACCCAGAAATGAATCCACACTCCTATGGTCACTTGATCTTTGACAAAGGAGCTAAAACCATCCAGTGGAAAAAAGATAGCCTTTTCAACAAATGGTGCTAGCTCAACTGGAGGTCAACATGCAGAAGAATGCAAATTGACCCATTCTTATCTCCTTGCACTAAGCTCAATTCTAAGTGGATCAAGGACCTCCACATAAAACCAGACACACTGAAACTAATAGAAAGGAAACTAGGGAAGAACCTTGAACATATGGGCACAGGGGAGAATTTCCTGAATAGAACTCCAATAGCTTATGCTCTAAGATCAAGAATTGACAAATGGGACCTCATTAAATTACAAAGTTTTTGCAAGGCAAAAGACACTGTCAAAAAGACAAAGCGGCAACCAATTAACTGGGAAATGATCTTTACCAACCCTACATCCGACAGAGGGCTAATATCCAAGATATACAAAGAACTCAAGAAGTTAAACTCCAGAGAGGCAAGTAACTCTATTAAAAAATGGGGTACAGAGCTAAACAAAGAGTTCTCACCTGAAGAATATCTAATGGCTGAGAAGCACCTAAAGAGATGTTCATCATCCTTAGTCATTAGGAAAATGCAAATCAAAACAACCTTGAGATACCATCTCATACCAGTCAGAATGGCTAAGATCAAAAACACAGGAGACAGCAGTTGTTGGAGAGGATGTGGAGAAAGAGGAACACTCTTCCACTGCTGGTGGGATTGCAAGCTGGTACAACCACTCTGGAAAGCAGTCTGGCAGTTCCTCAAAAACTGGGCATGACACTCCTGGAGGATCTGGCTATACCACTCTTGGGCATATACCCAGAGTCTTTACCTACATGTAATAAGGACACATGCTCCACTATGTTCATCGCAGTCTTATTTATAATAGCCAGAACCTGGAAAGAACCCAGATGTCCCTCAATGGAGTAATGGATTCAGAAGATGTGGTATATTTACACAATGGAATACTACTCTGCAAGTAAAAACAATGAATTCACGAAATTCCTAGGCAAGTGATCAGAACTGGAAAATATCATCCTTAGTGAGGTAACCCAATCACAAAAGAACACACATGGTATGCAGTCACTGATAAGGGGATATTAACCCAGAATCTCGGAATACCCTAGACACATTTCGCATATCAATAGATTTCCAAGAAGATGGAAGGAGAAACCCCTGGTCCTAGAAAGACTGGATGTAGGGGAATGCAAGGACAGAGAAGCAAGAGGGGGTTGAATGGGGAAAAGAGGGAGGGAAGAGGGCTTATGGGACTTTCGGGGAGGGAGGAAACGGGAAAGGGGAATTGATTTTGAATGTAAATAAAAAAAAACTTAGAAAATAAAATAAATAAAAAAAAATTAAAAAAGGTGACTATTACATGGAAAATTATGCAGATAAATTGGAAGGTATAAAAATGTTACTAAGTTGATTGATCGTAAAATTATAGACATTGTTTGATAAAACTGAAGGTCCACATGGAAAATACTTCTGACAAAATTGAAGAAAAATACAGAGAAACATTAAAGTTGAGGTTTACGATGGACAATTATACCGACAAAATGGTAGGCACAAAAACTTTCCTAAATTTATTGAAAGTGGAACTACAATCCCCCCACCCCCTCTCCCCCACACGAAACCAAAGATCTACATGAAAAACACGTACGACAAAATTGAAGAAATACACAGAAAAAATGTTAAAATTAAAGATTATCATGGAAAATAATACAGTCAAAATGGTAGACACAAAAAGCATTACTAAGTTGAATGAGGAGTCACAAACATTTTCTGATAAAATCGAAGATCCACATGAAAAACATCTCTGTTAGACTATGTTTTTAGTTCAGAAATTGAGTCTATTGACATTATAAGATATTAAAGAACAGTGATTGTTGCTTCCTGTTATTTTTGATGTTCTTTTTATGTTTGTGTGGTTACTTTCTTTTGGGTTTGTTGGAAAAAGATTACTTTTTTGCTTCTTCTAGGGTGTAGTTTCCCTCCTCATGTTGGCATTTTCCATCTATTATCCTTTGTAGGGCTGGATTTGTGGAAAAATATTGTGTAAATTTGGTTTTATCATGGAATATCTTGGTTTCTCCATCTATGGTAATTGAGAGTTTTGCTGGGTATAGTAGTTTGGGCTGGCATTTGTGTTCTCTTAGGGTCTGTATGAGATCTGCCCAGGATCTTCTGGCTTTCATCGTCTCAAGTGAGAAGTCTGGTGTAATTCTGATAGGCCTGCCTTTATAGGTTACTTGACCTTTTTCTCTTACTGCTTTTAATATTCTTTCTTTGTTTAGTGCATTTGGTGTTTTGATTATTATGTGCCGGGAGGACTTTCTGGTCTGATCCAGTCTGTTTGGAGTTCTATAGGCTTCTTGCATGTTCATGGACATCTCTTTCTTTAGGTTAGGGAAGTTTTCTTCTATAATTTTGTTGACGGTATTTACTGGTCCTTTAAGTTGGAAATCTTCACTCTCTTCTATACCTATAATCCTTAGATTTGGTCTTCTCATTGTGTCCTGGATTTCCTGGATGTTTTGGCTCAGGAGCTTTTTGCATTTTGCATTTTCTTTAACTGTTGAGTCAATGTTTTCTATGGAATCTTCAGCCCCTGAGATTCTTTCTTCTATCTCTTGTATTCTGTTGTTGATGCTTGCATCTATGACTCCTGAATTCTTTCCAAGATTTTCTATCTCCAGAGATGTCTCACTTTGTGATTTCTTTATTGCTTCTACTTCCATTTTTAGATCCTGAAAGGTTATGTTCAGTTCCTTCACTTGCTTGTTTGTGTTCTCCTGTAATTCTTTCAGGGAATTTTGTGTTTCCTCTTTAAGGGCCTCTACCTGTTCAGCCATGCTCCCCTGTATTTCTTTCAGGGATTTTTGTGTTTCCTCTTTAAGAGCCTTTACTATTTGACCCATGTTCTCCTGTATTTCTTTAAGGGAGTTATTTATGTTCTCCTTGAGGTCCTCTAACAGCGTTGTGAGAAGAGTCTTTAAATCCAACCCTTGCTTTTCCGGTGTGCTGGGGCATCCGGGACTTGCTGTGGTGGGAGAACTGGACTCTGATGTTGCCAAGTAGCCTTGGTTTCTGTTGGTAGGGTTCTTGTGCTTGCCTTTTGCCATCTGGTTATTTCTGGTGTTAGGTGGTCTTGTTGTCTCTGGCTGGAGCTTGCCTCTCCTATGGTCCTGTAAACCTGTGTCTGTACTCCTGGGAGGGTCTGTGCACAGAAGGCTGTGGAGCTGTCTGGTTCTCTGCTGCAAATGGCGGCTGGAAGGGAAGACTCCTGTCCCAGCTACTCCACTGATCATATGCCTTGTGTGCTCCTAACTGTACCCCTCCAGTGAGAAGGTGGAGATCTCACCTCTGCGCTCAGAAGTGAAATTGCTGCTGGGAGATCACTCTCTTTTGGTGGGCTAAGCACAGAAGGCTATGGAGCTGCCTGATTCCCTGCTGCAAATGGCCTAGAACATTTTGAAACAATGGTATGAGGGCCATTTATGTGTATTCTCGTGTCTTGCTTTATGCATCTTGTAGGAAGAATATTTTGCTGTCCTATAAATATTTTAAGTAGAATTTTATTTTGATTATTTTTGTTGTTAAGTTCTGTATAAAACTACCACTTTTAAATCATCCGTATAAAACCTCCCTGGTTAATTTCTGTGAAATGTTCATGATGCGTCAGCACCTGGACTCTTAGGGCTTTGTGACCTTTCTGCCCCTTTTCCCACAACTAGGCTTGTGGTATTTGGATTTTTTTCATATCAGAGAATTCTTGCTGCTATGGACATTTCACAATGCCAGCACTGCTGTGGTCCCTGCAGATCTCATCATGATTCCTGAACTTCCCACCACAATTAGAGCATGCAAACCTCCTTCAGTGGTAGCTGATGGCCTCCACTCTGCCTTTTGAATTTGGCATAGGGTATTTGTTAGGAAATTTGTGTTTTTCAGTTTTAGCAGTCACCCTGTCACCTTTCTGTCACTAGCATCTATCGGTAGATTAGTTTGTTTATGAAGTCAGAGCACTGATCAAAGCCCACCAACTGCTCTCAGCATATAGCTTATGGCAGACATTTCAAATATCAACCTTAACAGCTGCTAAGGGTTTAACATAAAATGTCATGTGGATATTCATGGAGAAGAATAATTTGAGAAGAGAAGGGAAAAAAGGAAGCATCCTGACAAGAAAGTGATTATGCACAACTTCATTATTTTAAGAGTTGATCACTCTGTTGTATATATCTTATGTGAAAAATGTCAGAAGTAAAATAATATTTTCATATTGACAGTAATAAGACCACAAATGACCCATAAGTTGTAATGCTGATGTTTAGTTTAAGTTATAATAAAACAATAACTGTTAAAACAAAGGATTCAGGAATGGGGAAATGAATCCCAAATATAAGAAAAATGACCTTAAAATAGACAAATGGAAAAACAAACACATAATCAAAGAGGGAAGTGATTGTCTTCTCTACACAGTTGGGTGAGTTTGCAGATTACATTTTCCAGCTGTTCATAACCATTTACTTTTACATGAAGAAAGATCAACATTTATGTCAAAAGAGTTTTCTCCTCAGTGTTTTGTCCAGTGCAGCCTTCACCTCCTTGTTCCTCAGGCTGTAGATCAGGGGGTTGAGCATGGGGATCACCGTGGTGTAGAACACAGAAGCTACATTCTCCTGGGCCAGGGAACTAGCTGTGGAAGGCTTTAAGTACATGAATGCGGTGGATCCATAGAACAAGCCCACAGCTGCAAAGTGGGAGCTGCAGGTGCTGAAGGCTTTGGACCTGCCCTCAGTGGAGCTGATGCGAAGGATGCTGGACAGGATGAATGCATAAGATATGAGTACGGTTAGGCTCGTGACTATAATGTTGAACCCAGCTAAAAAGAAGACAGCCATCTCTACATCATAGGTACTAGAGCAAGAAAGCTTCATGAGGGGAAGGATGTCACAGAAGTAGTGGCTGATGAAATCCTCACAATAGTTTAGTTTCAACATGAGGCTAGTCTCTATTGTTGAGCCAATGAGTCCCATGACATAGACAAAAGCCACTAGCAGAGAGCAGAGGGCAGGAGACATGATGATGTTGTAAAGCAAGGGGTGGCAGATGGCCACATAGCGGTCATAGGCCATCACGGTGAGCATGTAACACTCGGCAATGACGAAAACCAGGAAGAAGTATAGCTGAGACATACACCCCACATAGGAGATGAGGTTTCTTTGGGACACAAAGTTGACGAGCATTTTAGGGGTAATGACAGAGGAGTAGCAGAGATCCACGAGTGACAGGTTGCTGAGGAAGAAGTACATGGGGGTGTGAAGCTGTGTGTTGAGTCCAATCAAGGTGATCATGCCCAGGTTTCCCACCATGGTGACTATGTAGATCCCCAGGAAGAGGAGGAAGAGGGGCAGCTGGAGCTCTGGCCTGTTAGTCAGCCCCCCGAGGATGAACTCTGTCACTGTAGATTGATTTTCCGCAGCCATTGTGTCAGGGTGGCAAGCCTGTGGGGTGGGAGAAAGGGAGCTTGTGAATGACTGTTCTTGCTCTAGTCGGAGCAGCTGGTTTTCTGCATCTGGCTCTTGCTGAGCTATCTTGGTTATGGTAGATGCATCTTCTTCACAGTGTTGCCCTTTGCTGTAGGAACCAGCCCCAGAGTTTCAGAGATCTTGAAGTTGAGAGTCACAGGGGAGAGATTTAAATGAATGTCATATGTATTTCACAAATGACCCAGAGCTATGGTTCTGGACCAACAGTTACCTTTTTACACAATCTATCAGGTTTCATTTCATAGGCATTAATTAGAAAGTTTATGTTTGAGGCCAGGAAACTGTTTCAAGAGTCTCTCTAAGGATGCTGATGTTTTTCAACTCTGTAGCTAGTTAATGATATTTTCATAGTTCATAACTGTCATCTATGATTTCTTTTATAAAATGTATGTTTGTTTACCTAAGTGTATGCATGTGTACTATGTGTGTGCAGGGGTCTGTGGACGTCAGAAGAGGTATAAGGTCTCCTGGAGCCATAGTGAACAGCTGTGTTGGTATTGAGAATGGAATCCATGTATTCTTCAAGAACAGTTAAGTGCTCTTAGCCACTGAGACATCATCTCTCAATCCCCCCAATGTCACTTCTAAATATTCAGTTAATGAACATACTAATATTTGAAATACATACCCTGTTGGATGACACAGTGGTTAAAACCCTCATTGAGTTGCAAGTCAAGTTCTATATCTGAGACACAGTAACATTAATTTAAATGTTCATTGTGGAAATATCACAGGAAAACTCACATTTGAAAAGGTTCAAAGATGGCTCACCATACAGAATCCCAGTTTCCAGAAGGTGATGGCAGGAGGATCACTAAGAGTTTGTACAGGATAACATTGCTTGGGACACAGCCAGTTAGGGTGCCGCCTGCTCCCAAGAGCTGGGCAGCTCTGTGGTCATCTGTGTGCCAGCTCTGCTGCGGGACATTTGCCCTGCAGAGTGACCCACGCCTGGAGGGAGCGCCACAGCCTCTGCCATCTTTGCTCTGGTGATAGATCAGACAGGGACTCCAGCGTACCATCTCCAAGTGGCGCAGGAAGCCAGTCATCTACCCAGCTGCGTGGAGGAGTCAGCTAGCCCAGGTGAGATCTGCATTGCAGAGCAGAGGACCCTGTTCAGAATAGTCTGGCAGGAGACTTCTGGCTCTGATCCCTGGTCTGGGACCATCCTCTGCAACAGCGCACCATCTCTAAGTGGTGCAAGAAGCCAAGTGTCTATCCAGCTGCTCGTAGGAGTCAGCCAGCATAGGAGAGACCTGCATTGCAGAGCAGAGGAGCCATCCTCTGCCACTGGGTACCATATCCAAGGGACACACAGAGGTAGCTAACTACTCAGGAATTCAGAGAAGCCTGGAGGTACAGTAGGACCACCCCTGCTGCTAAGAGGAAACAGCCTGAAACTCTGAGGACGCAAGAACCTAGGAACAGCCTGGGACAGGAGTCTTCTGATTACTGCCTGCACACAGAGTTGACCTGGGCCACAGAGGTACATACTCAAATACAAGTATAAGAGAGCGGGTCTTGCAGAAGTACTTACATATCAGTGTACACAGAGAGAACAGGTCTCCCAGGAGCACAGAGAAACCACAGTCAGAGTCAGCAACACCAGCCAACACCAGAGAAAACCAGATGGCAAAAGGTAAATGCAAGAACACCACCAACAGAAACCAAGGAAACATGGCTCCATTGGAACCAAGTTCTCCAACAACAGCAAGTCCTGGATACCCCAACACACCAGAAAAGCAAGAACTGGATTTAAAGTCACAGCTCATGATGCTGATGGAGGGCTTCAAGAAGAACATAATAACTCCCTTAAAGAAATACAGGAGAGCACAAGTAAACAGGGAGAAGCCCTTGAAGAACTAAGGGAAAACACAACAAAACAGGTGAAGGAATTGAACAAAGCCATTCAAGATCTAAAGATGGAGGTAGAAACAATAAAGAAATTACAAAGGGAAACAACTCAGGACATAGAAAACCTAGGAAAGAAGTCAGGAGTCATGGATCCAAGCATCAACAACAGAATACAAGAGATAGAAGAGAGACTCTCAGATGCAGAAGATACCATAGAAAGCAAAATGAAAAATGCAAAAATCTCCTAACCCAAAACATCCAGGAAATCCTGGACAAAATGAGAAGACCAAACCTAAGGATTATAGGTGTAGAAGAGAGTGAAGATTTACAACTTATAGGGCCAGTAAATGTCTTCAAGAAAATTATAGAAGAAAATTTCCCTTACCTAAAGAAAGAGATGCCCATGAACATACAGGAAGCCTACAGAACTCCAAATAGATTTGACCAGAAAAGAAATTCCTCCCATCATATAATAATTAAAACACCAAATGTACTAAACAAAGAAAGAATATTAAAAGTAGTAAGGGAAAAGGGTCAAGTAACATATAAAGGTAGACCTATGAGAATTACATGGGACTTCTCACCAGAGACTATGAAAGCCAGAAGAGCCTGGGCAGATATCATACAAACCCTAAGGGAACACAAGAGCCAACCCAGACTGCTATATCCAGCAAATCTCACAATTACCATAGATGGAGAAACCAAGGTATTTCATGACAAAAACAAATTTACACAGTATCTTTCCACAAATCCAGCCCTTCAAAGGATAATGAATGGAAAACACCAACAAAGGGAGAGAAACTATATAAGCAAGAAATTAATCTTTCAACAAACCCCAAAAAAGATAACCACACAAACATAAAAATCACATCAAAAATAGCAGGAAACAACAATAACTTTTCCTTAATATCTCTTAACATCAATGGACTCAATTCCCTAATAAAAACACATAGACTAATGTACTGGATACATAAACAGGACCCAGTATTTTGCTGCATGCAGAAAACGCACCTCAGTGTCAAAGACAAACACTTTCTCAGAGTAAAAGGCTGGAAAACAATCTTACAAGCAAATGGTCCCAGGAAACGAGCCGGAGTAGCCATCCTAATATTGGATAAAATTGACTTTCAACCTAAAGTCATCAAAAGAGACATGGAAGGACACTACATACTGGTCAAAGGAAAAATTCACCAAGAAGAACTCTCAATCCTGAACATCTATGCTCCAAATGCAAGGGCACCCTCATTCGTCAAAGAAACTTTACTAAAGCACACATTGCACAACAGATATAAGAAAATCAAATTAATTCCATGCCTCCTCCTATCAGATCACTATGGAATAAGGGTGGTCTTCAATATCAACAAAAACAACAGAAAGCCTACATACACATGGAAGCTGAACAATACTCTATGATATCTTGATCAAGGAAGAAATAAAGAAAGAAATCAAAAACTTTTTACAATTTAATGAAAATGAATGCACAAATACCCTAATTTATGGGACACAATGAAAGCAGTGCTAAGGGGAAAACTCATAGCCCTGAGTGCCTCCAACAAGAAGCTGGAGAGAGCTTACACTAGCAGCTTAATGGCACATCTGAAAGTCCTGGAACCAAAAGAAGCAAATACACACAAGAGGAGTAGAAGGCTGGAAATCATCAAACTCAGGGCTGAAATCAATCAGGTAGAGACAAATAGAACCATACAAAGAATCAGCAAAACTAGGAGTTGGTTCTGTGAGAAAATCAACAAGATTGATAAGCCCTTAGCCAGACTAGCCAGAGGGCACAGAGACAGTATCCAAATTGACTAAATCAGAAATGAAATGGGAGAGATAACAACAGAAACTGAGGAAATTCAAAAAATCATCAGATCCTACTACAAAAGCCCATATTCAACACAACTGGAAAATCTGGAGGAAATGGACAATTTCCTAGACAGATACCAAATACCAAAATTAAATCAGGATCAAATAGGCCATCTAAACCATCCTATAACTCCTGAAGAAATAGAAGTGGTCATTGAAGTCTTCCAACCAAAACAAGCACAGGTCCAGATGGTTTTAGTGCAGAATTCTATCAGATCTTCAAAGAAGACCTAACACCAATACTCTTCAAACTATTCCACAAAATAGAAACAGAAGGAACACTACCCAACTCGTTCTATGAAGCCACAATTATGCTAATACCAAAAGCACACAAAGATCTGACAAAGAAAGAGAATTTCAGACCAATTTCTCTTATGAATATCGATGCAAAAATACTCAATAAAATTCTTGCCAACTGAATCCAGGAACACATCAAAACGATCATTCACCATAATCAAGTAGACTTCATCCCAGGGATGCAGGGATGGTTCAATATAAGGAAGTCCATTAATATAATCCACTACATAAACAATCTCAAAGAAAAAAAACCACATGGTCATTTCATTAGATGTGGAGAAAGCATTTGACAAAATTCAGCATCCTTTCATGCTAAAAGTCGTTCAAAGAGCAGGAATTCGAGGCCCATATCTAAACGTATTAAAAGCAATTTACAGCAAACCAGTAGCCAACATTAAATTAAATGGAGAGAAACTTGAAGCAATCCCAGTAAAATCAGGGACTAGACAAGGCTGCCCTCTCTCTCCATATATTTTCAATATAGTACTGGAAGTTCTAGCTAGAGCAATTAGACAACAAAAGGAGGTCAAAGGGATACAAATTGGAAAGGAAGAATTCAAACTATCACTATTTGCAGATGATATGATAGTATACTTAAGTGACCCAAAAAACTCCACCAGAGAACTCCTACAGCTGATAAACAACTTCAGCAAAGTGGCCGGATATAAAATCAATTCAAGCAAATCAGTAGCCTTCCTATACTCAAAGGATAAGCAGGTTGAGAAAGAAATTAGGGAAATGACACCCTTCATGATAGCCACAAGCAATATCTTTATAGACCATATAAACTGTCCTATAACCCCTATCTTGGTGTAACTCTAACCAAACAAGTGAAAGATCTGTATGACAAGATCTTCAAGTCTCTGAAGAAGGAAATTGAAGAAGACCTTAGAAGATGGAAAAATCTGCCATGCTCATGGATTGGCAGGATTAATATAGTCAAAATGACCATCTTGCCAAAAGCAATATACAGATTCAATGCAATCCCCATCAAAATCCCAACTCAATTCTTCATAGAGTTGGAAAGAGCAATTCAAAAATTCATCTGGAATAACAGAAAACCCAGGAAAGCTAAAACTATTCTTAACAGTAAAAGAACTTCCGGAGGATTCAATATCCCAGACCTCAAACTGCACTACAGAGCAATAGTGTTAAAAACTGCTCGGAATTGGTACAGTGATAGGCAGGTAGATCAACGGAACCGAATTGAAGACCCAGAAATGAACCCACCCTCCTATGGTCACTTGATCTTTGACAAAGGAGCTAAAACCATCCAGTGGAAGAAAGATAGCCCTTTCAACAAATGGTGCTGGTTCAACTGGAGGTTAGCATGCAGAAGAATGCAAATCGATCTATTCTTGTAGTATAGATCCATTCTTACTCCTTGTAGTAAGATCAACTCCAAGTGGATCAAGGACCTCCACATAAAACCAGACACACTGAAACTAATATTAAAGAAACTAGGGAAGATCCTTGAACATATGGGCATAGGGAAAATTTCCTGAACAGAACACAAATAGCTTATGCTCTAAGATCAAGAATTGACAAATGGGACCTCATAAAATTACAAAGTTTCTGTAAGGCAAAGGACACTGTCAAAAGGACAAAATGGCAACCAGCAAATTGGGAAAAGATCTTTACCAACCCTACATCCAACATTGGGCTAATATCCAATATATACAAAGAACTCAAGAAGTTAGGCTCCAGAGAGCTAAATAACCCTATTAAAAATGGGGTACAGAGCTAAACAAAGAATTTTCACCTGAAGAATATCGAATGGCTGAGAAGCACCTAAGACATGTTCAACATTCTTTGTCATTAGGGAAATGCAAACCAAAACAACTCTGAGATTCCACCTCACACCAGTCAGAATGGCTAAGATCAAAAACACAGGAGACAGAAGTTGTTGGCGAGGATGTGGAGAAAGAGGAACACTCCTCCACTGCTGGTGGAATTGCAAGCTGGTACAACCACTCTGGAATGCAGTCTGGCCGTTCCTCAGGAAACAGGGCATGACACTCCTGGAGGACCCTGTTATACCACTCCTGGGCATATACCCAGAGGCCTCCCTGGCATGCAATAAGGACACATGCTCCACTATGTTCATAGCAGCCTTATTTATAATTGCCAGAAGCTGGATAGAACCCAGATGTCCCTCAACAAAGGAATGGATACAGAAGATGTGGTGTATTTACACAATGAAATACTACTCTGCAATTAAAAACAATGAATTCATGAAATTCTTAGGCAAATGGTCAGTACTGGAAAATACCCTTAATGAGTTAACCCCATCACAAAAGAACACACATGGTATGCAGTCACTGATAAGTGGATATTAACCCAGAATCTCGGAATACCCAAGACACAATTCACATATCAATTGATTTCCAAGAAGAAGGAAGGAGACACCCCTGGTCCTGGAAAGACTGGATGTAGCAGTGTAGGGGAATACCAGGACAAAGAAGCAGGAGGGTGTTGACTGGGCAACAGCGGAGGGAAGGGGACTTATGGGACTTTCGATGAGGGGGGAACCTGGAAAGGGGAAATCATTGGGAAAGTAAATAAAAATATAGAAAATAAAAAACCAAAACCAAACAAACAAAAAGGGATACATCTAAGAAAAAAATAAAATGTAAAAAAAAAAAAAGAGTTTGTACAGCCTGGATTATAGAGACTCTATTTCATAATACAAAGAAACAATCCAAATCTTACTTAAATGCTGTCTTTCTATAAGAAAAGGAGTTGACAACTAGTAGTCTCAGTGATTCAAAAACCTTGAGGGCCTGAGGCACTTCAGTTACCAGTGTCACATGCTTTGTTTGACTACCTGAAGCACTTAGGAAACACTGATGACTAGAGTCTATCCAGATGTTTGGACCCCATAATATTATCTTCAGTAAGTGTGCTACAGCTAACTTATGGTCTTTACTAGTTTCAGTTATTAATATCAAAACAAAGCATCCTCATACTTCTAGTGTTAAATGCTGAGAGCATCTGTCATTGTTATTGTATACATTATTCCACAAATATCCTCTTGTGTTGTACAATACATTTCCTTCCTAAAAAGTTTAAAGATGTTGGATAGGTTATACATTTCTGCTAGAGATCAGTGTTATAATCCCCAAAGTTCTGAGTTAAATATGTATGAGGAAGGATTTCTGAGAAAACATATGTGCCAGAGAGACTTGGAATCAAACTCACTTCTGCTCTCTCTGCTTTTTTCCTTTGATGCTCGTGTGAAGTCTTGGAGTACTATCCTGCCCTCTAAGAAATGAATAACTTGGGTAGGATGTGTTCTCCACATCTTAGGATGTGCATAGAGAAAGAGGAATGCTGGGTAACAATTTGTTATTTCTTAGAATATAGAAACGCCCAAACCTACATGTTTTTCGAAGTTACGCAGGTCTTAAGAGACACAATTAGATTCTTAGGCAAATGGTCAGAACAGGAAAATATCATCCTTAGTGAGGTAACCCAATCACAAAAGAACACACATGGTATGCAGTCACTGATAAGGGGATATTAACCCAGAAACTAGGAATACCCAAGACACAATTCACATATCAATAGATTTCCAAGAAAATGGAAAGATAGACCTCTGGTCCTGGAAAGACTGGCTGTAGGGGAATGCCAGGACAGAGAAGTGAGAGGGGGTTGAATGGGGAAAAGAGGGAGGGAAGGGGGCTTATGGGACTTTTGGGGAGGGTGGAACCGGGAAAGGGGAAATCATTCAGAATGTAAATAAAAGAAATATAGAAAATAAAAAAAGAAAATATTTTAAGTATAATGGACTTAAAATTAAAAAAAAAGAGACACAATTAGGAGTCACGTAAAGAACTATGACTTTTGGTCTGTGCAGTATTTGTTAATTTGGTCTGCTGTTTTGTTGTAGCTTTTCTTTGTGAATCATCTCATCATTTATTCAAAATAATTTATTAGAATTTGGAGGTATATGAAGTATATTAAAAACTTTATTGTGCTTTAAAAAAAATCAAAGATGCCAAGATGCATTGTACTGATTATAGATTCAAATGAGAAACTATGAAACAAAAATATCAACAAAGAAAAAGCCAACAAAATATATAAATATAAAATAATTTCTTATTTAAAATATAATATTAGTTGGAATTTTTGTTTATTGGCATTACATGGTAATGCATTATGATAAAATAATCCTTACATTCTAAGAGATGGGAACTTTTGAATGATCCAGAGCCAGAGTTAATAATACACCTTAAGGTCACTTAAAATTGCTATTCTACTGTGTACTTAGACTGCTTAACCTGACTTTAAGAAAACAATGTAGGAATCAACCTTACTTGTATCCATCTAATGAATTTTTACAATCTAAGCTAATGCATAACTGTAGTCTTTTATTTAAAAGTTTTATCTAATACAATATGTTATGATCATATTTTTATTCTCCCCCAACTCCACCTAGATCCTTTCTACCTCCTTACCCACCCAACTTCATGTTCTCTCTCTCAAAAAAGCAGTTAACAAAAAACAAACAAAAACTTACCAAAACCTCCAAATCAAATCATATCAAATCAAACAAACCCAAAGAAGATGAAAAACATGGTCATACAAAGTGAAATGAAACAACCTTTCACCCCCAAACCCTGAGAACATGGAGTTCATTTGGTCTTAGGTATTATCCTAAGTTATTACTGTTCCATGCCCATGATCCAAGAACAATGCATATGTGCTTGCATTGTGTGCATGTATTATGATATGCTTTATGATAACCATTTGCTGAAAACATAAAATAGGTTGAAAGCAGTTTTATAAAATGAACATCTACTGCAAATGTTGAATACAGCACTTGGATATTATTTGATAAAAAATGATGTTTGAAAAAAAATGATGTTTGTTATTTGGGTCCTTTATGTTCAGTTGGAGCCAGTAATGTGATCCCTTAAAAAATTCGGTTAAAGGTTTCTGTATAGTTCATTCCTTCCCCATGTGATACTTTCTCTATTGTTAAATTACAGAGAGATAGCAAAGCCCTTTATTAGTGACAGAAATATGGACACAGACTTAGACAGACACACAAGGACAACTCCATAAGATAGCCTTCAGGCAGGCATAAATTCAGACACATACAGCAGATGAAAATGGCAGAAGACTCAGGGAGACAAGGTAGAGAATTAGAATCTGTGCTGCCTTTTGGTTAAGTGACACCAAGAGGAAGTGTTTTGATTTCTTTCTTTTCTTAATTAGTACCCAGTGACTCCAAGTTTATTATTAATGTGTCAAATCTATGCAACCTGTGTCCAAAATAAAATGATTTGTAAACCTTTGTTTAGGATTTAAAAACTGCTACATCATTTAATTCCTTTAATCTGTCATTTTCAGGTTTAAGAACAAGTTTTTAATTCCTTAGATTGTGGTCTGAAGACAGGAAAATATATGTAGATAAATAAACTTTTCATGTTAAATTATTATTGGTAGTGAATTTAGTTTTATATTAAAAAGTATTTGAAGCATCTGCTATCGTTTAGATATTTCACTTATTATTAAAGATCATTAAAGATCAATTATTTTCTACATACAAATGGTTAAAGAAATCCTACAAAGTCCCTTTGAATCAACCCTGCTTCTAGAAGCAATATGAAATATAGAAAATCTACCATGAACAAACATTCTCCTGGATTAGACTGTTTTGATCTATGAAGAATAGAATGGACATCATTCACTGAATGCTGTGAAAAGGAGAGAACCCTTAGGTAGGAGAGTCTACAGAGCTTGGCTTAAAAATCTCACTTCTGTAGTCTTTTAATTATATAAAAATGGAACCACCCACCATGTGTTTCCTGCAAGTTATCACTACTATGATCTCTATATTTACCAAAGCTGCAGAGTCTCAGGAATGTTGTTGATAAGAAGAGAGCACACAAAGAACGAGACACTTGAAGAAGAAGAAAAACAAACATATGATTAGAAACATGCTGTATAAAAAAGATTATTGAAGAAAGATTTTTTCTTAAAACATTATTCAAGTGTGAAATTAAATACCTTTGTGAATGGAAGTGACAACGAGTTCCCTGGAAACTTTAAGAGATGCCTTTGATCTCAACAATTAGCAGATGCTCAAAACAGTATAAATAGATTTATATCTAATGCCAAATTTACTGCAAGGGCCTGGAACTGTTAGGAAAAAGGAATCGTCATGATAGTGGAGCTAGGGTTCTGTTTACATAGATATATACAGAACATCTCCTGGGAGGATTCACATGGGGACTGTGTCCTCTCTAAAGGAACAATTAGTCTTAGCTTGTATGTACTTTTCATTCCTATATGTGTCTCTGAGGTTGAGGTATCTTGATGGAAAATTAGAATGCAATGTGAGTATTAGAATAATTTAGTACCAAGAGCTACTTCACTACTGTAATTATCACTGTCTTTATCACCATTACCATCATCACGGTTTATAACTTTCTTAGTCACTACCAGCAACATCACCCATAGTTACTGACTTGAGACTTGCTGCACATCACTACCAATTCATCATGTAGGCTGCAACATCAGCTATTTTTGAAACAACTACTTTAAAGTGTTTTAAAAACAAGCTCAAAAATTTTGCTAAAACAAATTGGATACTTTTAGTAAAAAAATGGTGAACTTGTAAAGATGGTCAATCCCCTTTGCCTGCTTATCTACTTTTAGACTGATTGAAGAATTGATGAGATGGGAAAGCATTTGAATGTGGACCTGTAATAGTGTTGATCTGAAGATGCTTATTTACTCGGGGGTTTGTTTATGAGAAAATTTCCACCTCAAGAGTATATTGGGGCTGAAGAGATGGAGATGTTGGGAGAGCTTGCTATTTTTCCAGAGGACCTGATTTTGGTTCCCAGTACCCATCTTGGGTGATTCAAGCTACCTGTAACTCTAGCTTCAGAGTATCTGGGACCCTTTTCCAGGCTTTATGGATGCCTGAACACACCACACACACACACACACACACACACACACACACACTTTCTCTTATTTCAGTAACACTAAATTAAAAAAAGAATATGTTCAGCATAACAAAATCAATGAACACATTCATATTTCAGAGTTTTAAATTGAAGTCTTTATTTGGTGATAATTGCAGATTACCTATAGGTATGTTGAACAATACAGGAAGATCTCACGTTGGACTTTCTCTGCTGTTTTACTGAACTTACCATCTTACGAAGCAATAGTACATTCTCATGCCCAGGATACAGACAGTGATACATTCCATTGATTTTGTTCTTGTCTCCTGGTTTAACTTTACTTCTTCCTTTGCATTTTTGTTTCGTTCTGTGTAGTTTAACCAACCTGACTGAGTCCTTGGATCTACCAGTATATACTATATACATAATGGAATTTTATTCAACAATTTGTAAATGAAAAATAAAATTATAAAACTGGAAGGAAGTTGAATTTTATTGGTCTGTAAAGAAAATAAAATGATGACCATTTTCAGGAAAATAGAAGAATATTGTATTAATTAAGATGACCCAGGCTTAGAAAGATAAACAGTACATATTCTCTCTCACACACTTATCCTAGTTGCTAGGTTTTATGCATGTGCATTTATGTGGTAGTGAGTATACAGAGGCCAACCAATCTGAAAGAGAGCCATGAGAGGGGAAAAGAGACTTCAAGGGAGAAGGTAATAAAGCACTTAGGATGTGAAAGAGAAGGGGTAATATTGAGGGAGAAAGGTTTTAGTGAGGATGGAGCTATGGAGATGTTTGTGAGGAGGGGTGGGGAACAGGCTCAGCTAAACCTGAGTAATTATGAAAGTGTCAAAAGGAAACCAAGTGTACTGGCTAGTTTTAAGTCAACTTTACACTAGCTGGAGTCATCAGAGAGAAAGGGGCCTTAATTGAGAAAATGCCTCCTTTACATCCAGCTGTAAGGCATTTACTTAATTAGTGATCAATGGAGGAGGGTCCAACCCATTGTAAGTGGTGTCATCCTAGGACTAGTGGTTCTAGGTTCTATGAAAAAGCAGTCTGAGCAAGCCATGCAAGCCAGTAAGCAGCATCCCTGCATGGCCTCTGCTTCAGCTCCTGCTTCCAGATTTCTGCCCTGTTTGAGTTTCCGGCTTTACTTCTTTTGGTGATGAACAGTGATGTGGAAGTGTAAACAGAATAAACCCTTCTCTCCCCAACTGGCTTTTTGGTTATGATGTCTTATTGCAGCAATAGAAACCCTAACTAAGATACCTGGTTATTTGTAAGTTAATCAAAACAAAGAAATAAGAAAACCCCTCCCACCTATATCACCTTCATTTTCTATTTTTCAGAATAGTGGTTTGATTTTCTGTTATCACCTCTGACCTGTCATTTATTTATTTTTTTATTTATTTAGTTTTTAGTCTCATTATAAACTCATCAGTTTAATCATATTTATAAGGTTTGACCCATTGCCACTATTTTGCTTTTATTAATATGTTTTTATTAATCAGTTTTTAATCTTTGCATTTGGAACCTCTTCTGTTTCTTTCTATGTACTTTTTGACCCAGTAATAGCATTTTCTAATGCCTTCCAATGTCTGATATGACATTGTAATTCTTTTTATATTTTTCATTCTTTGCACCTGAAATCAACCAATTCTCTAAGATTCTTGCCTTCTCTTTTTACAATAATGGAATGATGTTTCAGGAACACATCACCATTGTGTAGGGGTCCATGATTCAGAAAGAATTATACCCCAGACTCAAGTAGTATACAACAGCAAGGAACATTTATTCTTTAGAGAACCAGCATCCAGGGGTCCACAACACATTGAGATGGAAGACAGAGGTGTGGACGTTGCAGGATTAATTTAAAGCCTTTTAAGGTAGGAGTGGGAGACTTTTAACCTTTCTTTCCCTTGACTGGTTGGTTCTTTCTCCAGGGGTATGGGAGCCTTTGTGACTGGTTAAAGCTCTGGGGAATTTTGGGGACTTTTGCTGATTAACTGTCCTTGGCTCAGGCTAGGTTGTGGGGTAGCTTCTACAGTTCCTTACTGGTTGCCTGTGAGGGGTGTTTTTTTCCTGGAACTGACTTGCTTTGACCTTTTCCAGTTCTGGGAAACAGAAACTTAGGCCTAGTCTCCCAAACTGCTAGTTTGCAGCCTCTCATGGAGTCAGTCTGGCTCTGGCTGACTCAGTCTTCTCAATTGTTTCTGTACTCATCTTCGACTTAAATCTTTTCTAACAGAGGGAGGCATTTAAGACCACGTTGTTCTAAAATGATTTCTTCCTCCCTCCATCCCTCCCTCCCTAAGTTTCTTGATCCCTTTCCCCTTCTTTCCATTTTCTTCCCTCTCCTCCATCTTTCTTTCATTTTCCTTCCTCCTTTTTATCTCTTTCTTGTTCCTTTTCTTTCTTCCTCCTTTTGAAACTAAAAGAAAATGCCTATTAGTATCACCAGCTATGTTTTATTGTTCATTATGGGATATTGTTCATGGGTATGACGTTTCTTCTGTATATTTCATTTCAGTTAATTTACACTGGGAAAAGTACCATTATCTTCTGTATTCCTTGGTTTGCAGTTCTTTCTTTTGAGATTTTTACTCTATGTCAATTAGATTTTTTTATCCTAACATTTAAATTATTTATACATAAATTTCATTTTAACATTTCTTCTTTTCAGTTTGCTAATGTTAACCATTGTCTTTACTTTTTCCTGTTACACCTTATTTTGTCTTCATTTAATTTTCCCCTGTATTTCTAATAGTTTTATGAGATCTATGTAATTTATGAGTTTTTCAAATTCAGAGTTTCTTGCTCCTTCATACATTATTTCACTTTGTATAATGTGTTTGACTTATTTTAAAGTTATTAATATTTAAAGCTATAATATGTGTCTTTGAGCCTATGTTTATGCCTTCTTTTGTATCTTTTAATTTTTTTATACTACAAGTGATACATTTTTTGATATAAACAATTTATTGACTTTGTTCAACAAAGAAAACAAACGAGAGACCAATTTTTCAATGACATAACCTTTTGTTTTTGTTTTCTGTTGCTGTGATCAAGTGAAAAAAAGGTTATTCTGGCTGATAGTTGAAGTCTAAATCACTACAGGGAAGCAAAGGTGGCCAGAGTTTGAACCAGGTGGTCATAACTGAAAACCAGACATTGATGAATGTTGCTGCAGCTTGTAAGCCTTCTCTATTTTTTACAGTCCAAGATCCCAGCCAGACAGTGGTATCATCCATAGTGATCAACTCTTCCTACATCAGTTGATGTAATCAAGGTAATTCAGGCATGCTTAAAGTCCTTTCTCCTAGGTGATTCTAGATTCCATCAAGTCGATAATCAATACTAACCATAAAACTCCACCCTAATCAACCTGATACCCAAACACACCACCTTCAAGTCATAACTTTCTACCCCTTATCTTCATAAGCTCATGAAAACTTTATAATATAAAGTATAAAGTTCAATATAAAAATTCTCCATAGTTACTAAAAGTTCCAACACTTTAAAGGTCAAAATTTCTTAATGTGAGCTCTGCTAAAACAAAACACCAAATTATATACCAACATAAAATGGCACAGAGAAAACATTCCTATTTCAAAATGAAGGAGTCAGAGTACAGGAAGAAGTTTATATGACCAAAATGAAGTCAAATTCCTGCAGGGAAAACATCAGGCCATGTCCAGCATGTAGAGCTTGTGATGGAATCAACTGAGCTCCGAAAGACTTAGTACTCCAGCACTGCCACCTGCAGCAAGCAAAGCCTCTCATTTAAGTCAGTTGTACATCACACTTGCAGCCCTCCTTGATGAATGTTTTATGGTCCTTGCTTCTGTAATATCATAGGTGTTCTACTTCACATCTGGCTTTACCTTTACTGTTCCAAGCAGCTGCCTCTCAGACCCTCTCTGGAGGGACTCCAACCACGATACAATAAAGCTGCTTTCTATGATGCCTCCAGTCTTTGAAGGTATCTTTCATGCCTTCAAAACCACACTCATGTGCATGCTGCTGCTAATGCTGTCTGACAGCTTGAGGTGCTACTTGAAGTCTTTGGAGCATATTTTATCTATTTTGTGTGCTTACTCAAGAGAAATACGTTCTCATGTAGCTTCTTTGGCGGAACAATGAACCTATTCAGTGTAGGATTTCTTTCTTGAGATGAATTTGGATTTCCAAATGTGGAAACTCTGCAACATGAAGTTTTGACCACAGGACACTTTTCTTATCATTTCAGTGCAATGCAAGAGTTTCTCTTTAGTGATATCTATAACAATTAGAGCTGCTTTCTCAGTAAGAGTCTGAATGTTCTCTTGTTTTTAAATGTCTTTGCAAACCAGTTAGTCCATTAATTTAATGTTCAACCCCACTCAGGTTCTCATGATGTAGGCACAAATAACTCTCCACTTCCTGATTTTTGTTTTATTCTGAAATCTCATGAGCCAGGTTCCCATTGCCCTTTTTTCCTCTTAGCATTCTTCCAGGTTCCCACCAAAATATCCAATTAACCTTGGCTCCCAGTGTTCAAGGGTCTTTCTAACCCTAAGTTGCAAATACTTTTTTGTTTTTACAGAACTGTTTCAGTGATCTAAGGTATATAAATGGCCAAGTTTATTCTAGGAACAGTTTCACATGTTAGTACCAATTTTGGTCTCAGTTAATTTTTGTTGCTGTGATAAAGTATTCTGACAAAAGTAACTTAAGAGAGAAAGGGTTTATTCAATTTCACAGTGGAAGGATGTAGTTCATCATGGCAGGGAAGGCAGCAGGAACTTGAAGCAAATGGTTACACTGCATTCCTAATTGGAAAGCAGAGAGCAAGAAGTGCTTGCTGTTTCTCAGTAACCCAGGATCCCCAGTCAGACAATGGTGCCTTCCACAGTGGTAAGTCTTCCCATCTCAATTCATGTTATCAAGATCACCCCTCACAGCCATGCCCAGAGACCTGTTTCCGGGTGACTATAGATTCTGTCAAGTTGGGCATTATTACAATAAGATCACAAATTCTGAAAATTTGGAATCATACAATGTCTATTTTCAGCCCCCAGTTAAACTAGAAATCAACACCAGAAATGTAAATGGAAAACCAAGCACACATGGAGATTAAAAAAAAAAACATAGTTGTAAATGTATGTCAAAGAAAAATACCCTAACATTTTAAAATAACTTGAACTAAGTGAATATTTAAAAATGGTTAAGAAATTGTAAGATTCATGGGAAATGCTTAGAGGGCTAGGTGATGGTGGCACTTTGATCCCAGAACTCAGGAGGCAGAGGCAGGCAGATCTTTGAGTTTGAGTCCAACCTGGTCTACAGAGTGAGTTTCAGGGCAGCTAGGACTACACAAGAGACATCTTGCGAAATACATACATACATACATACATACATACATACATACATAAATGCTTAGTAGCATTAAATATGCAGATTAGAAGGGAAAATCATTATTCACATTTCCTTCTTTGGAAATTAATAAAAGAAGAACAAATTAAATTAAATTATAAGTAAGGAAAAAAGTGAAACAATTATCTTGGTTCAGTTCTACTTTGTTTCTTGCTGAAATGAAGAACTGAAGAAATCAAGTTGTCAACATATTGAATTTCAGACATACCACAAGGCCCTGGTAGAATCTTCACAGGTTCAAAGGTTCACAGGATCAAAAAAGTACTGACAGTGGAAGGCTGGTCAAAGCTAGGGGCAGAGAGAAATGCAAAGCAGAAAACTATGGGAACACAGGCAATCGAAAAAAGAAAGCAAGTAAAAAGAATACAAACGTGAAAAGAAAATGTCAAATGGTTTCTACTTGTAGATGATATTATACATAAAAGATTCCAAAAACTTCATCAGAAAACTTTTGGAAATAATCTACATTTTCTTTTTTTTTTTGAAAAGAGATTTTAATGTTTATTTCTAAGTTGTAAAAAGTTTCCTATGAAAGTTCTCTAAGGAGAAGGGGAAAAGCAGATCTTGAGCTGGATAGGTGAAATTTGCATGCTTCACTTTATCCTTAGCACTTACACATCTTTCAGAATACATGATCACATGGTAAATAGTTGATGACAAATTTACACATAAATTCAACTCATAAATTGAATAAGAAGTTTACAACAGTGAATGTTTACATGCATATTCATTAAGAGTAATTACCTGGCTAAACATTCATCACCTATCACCCATTCCACAGGTTCATGGAGGGTTAAACACCATAAGTAAGTTATTAGTTAAGATGTGTAAATATAAATCCAGTCAATATTTTATCTTCTGTCCTAGTGCCTATAATGAGTCCTTAGTTTCTTTTTATGACCTTTGGTTAATGATTTTACAACCTCTGGGCAGTAGAATGTCTGGTTACCATCTCAGAAGTGACACTAATGACTGGTAGAGTTCTGATTGCAGTTCTGACTACCAGAAATGACTTAATAGTGTTATTAAAAGAGCTTAATAATTTCTATCAACTTAAATTCTTATAGGGTCATCATTAAGGATAAAGAAACCATCTGCTTATCTTTAGATTATCACTACAAGATAGTCCCTCTTGTAGTTCTGCAGACATCTGCTCAAAAGTATGGGCTAATATCCAGTGACTGTTATGCATGTTTAATAGTAACAGGAAAAGCACATTAATATCAGGAATCTTTTCTAAAATGAGATTATCCTGGACCTTGTCTACTGGAGCTCAATGATAAATTAGTTAATCTAAGGTGAAGTCATCTCAGGAAGATCACCAGCTTGTCTGATGATACTATGACACATTATCATGTCCTATGATGACTCCTGACACCTAAGCTTGTCATGACCACCATGCCTCAAGATCTGGATTGGAAGTATTTGTCACCAAATGTCAAGTTCTGAATCAGAAGCCTGTGTCTTAGAGACTCAGATCTGGATCACAGGTGTTCCCTCTATTTCTGGATTTTAGTACATTCCAGAAGTAGTCAAGTAGACAAGAAATAGCTATCCCAATAATACACCATTTTTAAAAAATGGAAAGGAAAAGTCCATGTAAATATCTTACTATATATCAAAAATATGTTTGAAAAAATACAACACCCGTTTTTGATAAGTCTTGGAGAGAGTAGGGATATAGTGGTCATATCTAAACACAATTTAAGTGATGTACAGGAAACCAATACTCAATACCAAATTAAATGGAAAAAAACTTAAAGCATTTCCACCAAAATCGGGAACAAAACAAGGCTGCTCACTCTCCCAATATCACTTCAATATACTACTTGAAGTTCTAGCTACAACAATAAGACGGCTAAAGAAGATGAAGAAAATACAAATTGAAAAGGAAGAAGTTAAAGTATCACAATTTTCAGATGATATGACAGTATACATACCTGAGCCCACAAATTCCACCAGAAAATTGCAGTTCATAAATATTTTAGCAAAATAGCTGGATACAAATTTGACTTGAAAAAATAAGTAGCCCTCCTCTACAGAAGCAAGTTCTTCCAGTAGAATGTTCTCACTGAACATGGGTGCACAACTGAAAAGGAAGTTTTTTTTTTAATGTAAAGATGGTAAACAATTTGTTTCAGCAGGAATGAACCATTTATAGTCAGCAGGTTCCCAACACAGTTAAGATATGGACAGTAGGAACTGAGGGTCAGTATTCTCATGAGCAGGAGAGAAAATAGTCTCAGTCATCATCCAGTTCTTGTCTTTCCACTAGCCAAAATGCACCTGTGCCCTGGGAGTTTCCATGGCTTCTTCAGTGTACTTCCACCCACTACTGGGGTGACTGATACTTTTTCCAAGGCCCACAAACAATAGATTGTTGTAATTCTCCAACATTACATGCACAATGCCCACTGACCAAGACTGAGACATTCCCATTCCTCCAGTGAGAAGTCCAGAGCCACATCCTTGAAGGTTAACAGACCCTTCATAAATTTTCTGTGGTTTACAGAGACTTTATCAGCAAATGAAAACTTTGCACCATCACTACATTCGAAAATTTTGTGTGAAGTTGGGACTGTATAATATCTTTTAAAGTCCTCTATTATGAAATCTGATTCCCAGCAACCTCATGGCACTACACAATGGATTTTTAAATGCAGTTCTTTAAAATCCAATGATCTCTATTGTACACTGTGGAGTGTTTACCAGAGAAGCACTCATTCTTTTTGTTGTTCTTCTCCTAGTTTCAAATATTGGAACTCTGGCAGGTGACAGGACCGACTGCTGAATGTTCTAGGGAGCCAGCACAGCAACTGTAGCTTAAGGAAGTTTTCAGGTTCTGCAAATACTAGGCACTAGTCTGTCTTCATGACTTCCTGACCACAAGGCAGCCGAGATACATGGAGAATGCTGGCATGGCGGCAATAATCTACATTTTCAAAAAAGTTATAGAAACAAAATTATAACTCATAAAAATCAGATGTCTTTCTATATACTGATAGCAAGCACACTGAAAAAGAGATTATAGAAACACTCCCATTCACAAAAGCTTCCACATATTAAAATTTCTAAGAATAAGCCTAACCGAGGAGATGAAAGACCTCTACAATTAAAACTTTGCAGTTTTGAAGAAAGAGCTTGAAGAAGACACTAGAAGACGGAAAGAACACTCATGCTCATGGATTGGTAGAACTCACATTGTGAAAATGACCATATGCCCAAAAGCAATCAAAGATTCAATTCATTCCCACTTAAAATTCCCACAACATCTTCACAGAAATAGTGAAACTATCCTAAAATTGAAATGGAACCATAAGACATCAAGGAGAGCCAAAGAAATCCTGAGCAGAAAGTACAATCCTTGAGAGATATAATACAGTTTCAAGTTGTGTTATAGAGCTATTGTAATGAAATAGCATGGTACTGGCAACAAAATAAAGCAAAATAAATCACCAATCCAATGGGCATTTAAATCAGATGAACAGAATGGAAAACTGAAACATGTGTATAGTCATCTGATATTTGACAAAGATGTTAAACATAAACATGACATAAAGGCAAACTCTTCAACAAATAGTGCTGGGAAAACTGGATGTCCACATGTAGAAGAATAAAAATAGTCCCATATCTATCATTAGGTACAAAAATTACAAATGGATCAAAAACCTCCATAGGAAATGTTAAATTCTAAAAACACTTCCCCTCTAAGCTAGAGGTATAGTAAAAGACCTTCTGAGAAAGACTCTATTTGCTCAGTCATTAGGGTCAACAACTGACTACTCCCCACCCACAACAAGCCTGGATCTGAAGAGAAAGATCTCAGAAGAAGAAATCAAAATGGCTGACAAATATGTAAAGATGTGTTTACCCTCTTTTGCAACTATGAAAATGCTAATTAAAAGCAAAATCTAATTTCAGATTAGATAACCTACCAGAGAGCCTATACTTGAAGAAAACTAATGACCCCTCTGTCAACAGAGATTTTTTTAGATTTTGCCTTATTCCAGTCAGATGGTTAGGATCAAGAAAACAACTGAAACAAATGATCAGGATTCAGGGAAAGGCAAAACCTTATTGATTGTTGTTTTGGTTGCAAACAGGGAAACCCTATGGCAATCAATTTTGAGGATTCTCAGAAAGTTACACCTGGATGTACCACAGGATCTAGCCCTATTCTTTGGTCTTTTGTCAAAGGACTGGATGTCTTCCTCAACAGATACTTGCTTGATTGTGTTCATTTCCATTTTACTCACAGTAGTTAGAAATGGCAACAACCTCAAAGTCTTAAGGCCTGCTAACTAGGAGGGAATTCATATCTGATACTATGGCAGAGATCTACAACTACAGGTAGCCATTATATTTAAGGTTCAGGGATCATCACAGAATAGTGGTGGAAAAATAAGAGCTAGAAGAACAGGGTACCTGCTGTGAGATATGGCAACGAAGCTGCACCTATGAAATCCTGACAACCTCAACAAGAACTATGCAATGACATCAGCTGATAAATGTGGATGAAGGAAATTTCATAAGGCCTAACCCTTAGATGAAAAGCTACAAAAAAAAAATCTCTGTTGACAGAGGGGTCATTAGTTTTCTTCAAGTATAGGCTCTCTGGTAGGTTATCTAATCTGAAATAGTTAGCCCTAATCACATATACTTATGAGCAATGCTATGTAGATTCTGGTTTCATTTTCTGATCCAATAGTAATAATTAAAAAAGAGGTCAGGAATTTAGGGGAGGGTGCAGGAGGTGTTGGAGAGGTGAAAGGGAGAAATAAAAATGATGTCAATACAGTATTCATGTATGAAATTCTCATAAAAATGAAATATTTAAATAAGAAAGAGAAAGCAATGGCAAGTTACTCCAAACACGTGTGTTCATGAAAGGTGATGGAAGGAATGAAAGTTTCCCTCAACATGTCCACAAAAGGCATTAGCTTGTTGACAGCAGAGATGCTTGGGAAGGCTTGTGGGAAGTGGAGTCATTACTCACAAGCTATGTGAATGTAGGAAAGGTCAATACTGTAAGACAGTGTCCTCTAGTGAAGACCAGAAGTAAAAAATAAAATAGAAGGTATGTGAGGAATATTACATAATTGAGACTATTTAGAAGGTAATTAAGGGAAAAAGGAAACTTCACAGATGTTCACGAGGGTGGACATTTTAAGAGTGATGGACAGCTGTACTCTTGATTGGCTAAGAGGAGGGACTGAAAATGACCTTGAATTGGTTTTCTCCTACATTATCACTCATAACTGCTTAGTACAATGGACACTTTCACTGTCATATAGTCATTTAAAGGCTATATTTTACAGGTTTCAGGAAGATCGAACTTTTCTTCCAAATAAATTTTGCCTTTTTTAGCCTTTGTACACACAAACACTATTGGTATTTAGTACACAGATGAACACATCATTGAACTAGCTTCTTAAGAACTGGCTTCATGAGAAAAGAAGAGGAAAAGAAGAAAAGGACTAATTAAACATTTCATAAGTTGGATATACTATTTTCTGAACACCACAAGATGTGTTACTATAGTTCATCAAAAATTCATAATGTAAGCCTATAAATTTAGGGATGGCCTTGTATGTTTTGAAGCCATTCACAAAGGATTCCTGTAAATATTTGGTGAAGAGTCTTATACTGTCTACATCAAACACTAAAGAAAGACACCTTATTTTTCTAAATCAATTTGAGATCATGAAAATACTAACGTTAGTTTAAAAAGTTTTTTAAAAGCAGTGATATATGCCAGATTATGTACACCTACTGTTGGAGATTTTTATTTATGTGTCAGAAACAACAGTTTCAGCACAAAGTCAGAGGAAAGATTTTTGGTGCTGAGCTCCTCTCTATTATAGGTACTTTCATAAAGATCTTCAAAATAAACTTTTCTTTAAATACTACATTTTTGAGAAATTCATCCAATTGGTAAAGCAATATGCCATTACAATACCATCAGATCGATCAATTCTAAAGAATGAAAAAATACATTTGTGTTTGTAATAAACTGAAGTAGTCAAGGCTAATGATAAAGGACTTCTGGTCTTCCCATAGAAGGTGTTTATTATGAGGATGCTGTTGTTGATGGGAAGAATTGGTGGTTCTAAGTATAGTGGAGCCAACTTTATGAAAAGGTAAAGTTTAAAAGGGAAAAGTCATTACTAACCAGGGAATGAAAACTGAATGTCCTAGCTCTGGTGACAAAGACCTTTCTTGGTCTAAAATCCATGGGCAGTCTAGCGAGGTGTTCCATGCTTCACCAGTCTTCTCTCTAGGACTTTATTTTGTTGAGCAGCTTAAACTAAGAAGCACTCTGTTACTGTGCTCTGGAATAACCTCCTTTACAGATTTGGATCTGATTGCTTTGGCTTGTATGGAACACTGAATTCTCTTTCCCTGGTTTTGCCCACTTTGCAGATTAGCAATATTTAAAACCAATGTAAGTAAATTGTGAAACTGATTAAATCAAGTCAAAATCAGTGTCTCACCCTCTTGAGGCATCTATTCTAACTCAGAATTACACTTTTGCCTCCATTTTTAAAATTTATTTATTTATTTATTTATTTATTTATTTTTTTATTTATTTTTTGCATTGAGAGGTCTCCCTCTGAGATGTTTTCCTGCCTTTAAGTGTAATTAGAACATATCAACAGTGGTAGAAATTTCTTCTTATGTTGGGGAAAGGTCAGAAGAAAATGAGTAAAAAGCTATTTAAGCGAGACTGTCCCACTAACCCTTTAATACACAATCTATTTAGTGTAAACAAACTGGAAACTGCATTTCCCAGAATCACTTGCAACTACCTAGAAGTAAATTATATTTCATTAATTAAATGAATTTGTGTGAGATTTGCTGGTAGGTTACCCATGCTCCTGTGGATGGCCAGACACTAATGTAAATATAAACAGTATTAATTGGGCCCAGTTGGTTATTCAAAAATGAAGAGGACATGAAAATGGGAGGTAGATATATTGGGGATGATAAAGAAAGAACAGAAGAGGGTGGGGGTGGATATGATCAAATACATTATATAATAGATGAAATATCAGTAGTAAAAACTATAAAACTGCTTGCCATTGGCCTCATATAGAGGAGACAGACCCAATAAAATAAAAATTGCCTTAAAATTGAATAATTATAAATTGAAACAATAGTAGAGAAGATAAGAATGAGGAAAAGGAGATTGACCTTGAGCCCAACCATGGAGAGAAGTGATTCCTGTTTCCTGTTCACAGTTGGGTAAGCTTGCAGAGATTATTGTACAGGTGTTCATAACCACTTACTTTTACATGAAGAAAGATCAACATTTACGTCAAAAGAGTTTTCTCCTCAGTGTTTTGTCCAGTGCAGCCTTCACCTCCTTGTTCCTCAGGCTGTAGATCAGGGGGTTGAGCATGGGGATCACCGTGGTGTAGAACACAGAAGCTACATTCTCCTGGGCCAGGGAACTAGCTGTGGAAGGCTTTAAGTACATGAATGCGGTGGATCCATAGAACAAGCCCACAGCTGCAAAGTGGGAGCTGCAGGTGCTGAAGGCTTTGGACCTGCCCTCAGTGGAGCTGATGCGAAGGATGCTGGACAGAATGAATGCATAGGATATGAGTACGGTTAGGCTCGTGACTATAATGTCGAATCCAGCTAAAAAGAAGACAGCCATCTCTACATCATAGGTACTAGAGCAAGAGAGTTTCATGAGGGGAAGGATGTCACAGAAGTAGTGGCTGATGAAATCCTCACAATAGTTTAGTTTCAACATGAGGCCAGTCTCTATTGCTGAGCCGATGAGTCCTACGGAATAGACAAAAGCCACTAGCAGAGAGCAGAGGGCAGGAGACATGATGATGTTGTAAAGCAAGGGGTGGCAGATGGCCACATAGCGGTCATAGGCCATCACAGTGAGCATGTAACACTCAGCAATGACAAAAAGCAGGAAGAAGTATAGCTGAGACATACACCCCACATAGGAGATGAGGTTTCTTTGGGACACAAAGTTGACGAGCATTTTAGGGGTAATGACAGAGGAGTAGCAGAGATCCACGAGTGACAGGTTGCTGAGGAAGAAGTACATGGGGGTGTGAAGCTGTGTGTTGAGTCCAATCAAGGTGATCATGCCCAGGTTTCCCACCATGGTGACTATGTAGATCCCCAGGAAGAGGAGGAAGAGGGGCAGCTGGAGCTCTGGCCTGTTAGTCAGCCCCCCGAGGATGAACTCTGTCACTGTAGATTGATTTTCTGCAGCCATTGTGTCAGGGTGGCAAGCCTGTGGGGTGGGAGAGAAGGGGTTTGTGAATGACTGTTCTTGCTCTACTCGGAGCAGCTCGTTTTCTGCATTTGACACTTGCTGAGCTATCCTGTCTGTGACACACATACCTTCTCTATAATGTTGCTTCTTGCTTACAGAAGGACCAGCCCTTAGGGTTTCAGAGTTCTTCAAGCTTAGTAAAGGGCAAAGTTCTGTATTTCTTACTGCTATCCTGTCATATTTGATGAACAGTTGCATGTTATAGGGTCAGCAAGTGCTTTCTAGATGATTTTAACTATTATTTTTAGATCATCATTCTGAAACATTGTACCATTTATCACGATGTCAAATTATATGTATTGCATATACATATATAGTATATTTTTCTAAGAAGCATGTATTATTAGTAGATGTGATACATACTGAATCCAATTATCATATTTGAGATAGTCTTTTCCATTGTTCTTTGTCTGTCTTTTTTTTTTTAAATTGTCTTTCTATATAGCATTGGCTATCCTTGAACTTGTCATACCCCTTCCTCTTCTTCCTGCTTACTGGGATTTTAGGAATGTGCTGCCCCTGCACAGCATGGGATACATTTCTTAAGGTACAGTACATATCTCACTGTGGAAATTGTTTCTGACACAATCATTAATTATTGACATATCTGCAGTTTGTAATTAGCTCATTCTTTCAAAAGTCACTTATAGTACCAGTTTTGTGAAAAGAGATTTTGTGTGTAGTGAGTGTGATGTAGTGTAGTGTGTGTGTGTGTGTGTGTGAATACAACTTGCAGAGATTGTTTTTCTCCCTGTTTCTTATGGCTTCTAGGGATATAACTCAGTTTGTAAGGTTTGATGGAAAATGGCTTTATCTACTGAGTCAGGTGACTTTCTTTTTCTTAATTATAAGAGAATCTTTTACATATTTGGAATATGCTTTGAATAGTAGAACATATGCATTATATGCAGGGTTTATATATTGAATTAGTGACAGAAAGTTGCTTAACTAAAGTTACATATTGACATATTAGATGGGTATGATTTTGAATATTACTTTTATTTACTACAAAATGATTTTTATCTAGGTGACAAATAACTAAAAATATTACCTATCCCTCTTCACAGAATCTCTACTTCTAAACATGATAAGAAACATATTCAGTAACCATTAGCAGAGATGAAAATACAGCACAAATCTCACTATGGAAATTGCTTCTGATACAATTATTAATTATTGACACATCTGCAAATCAGAACAGGGTGCAAGCTGTATACCCAGTGCAATGTAGATGAGAACATTGTCTTGTAGAATGAGCCCAGACAACTAGGCTCATTTTTTTCACTTATATAATCTTCTTCTGCAGCTTTTTATTCTTGTCTTTTTTTCCTACCACTGGTTTTTGAGACAAGATCTCACTCCAAAGCCCAGGTTGACCTTCAGCTTGCAGCTATTCTCCTGCCTTAGCTTGCCAAGTGCTGAAAGTACAGGTAGAAGTGTTAGCTATCAGGTACGGCTTAAATTTTCTAATAATATAAAAGACCAACCAGGACTATACATTTCTTATGAGTTCCTATGAGTATTATTATCAAGCTTTTAGAAGCTCAGAATTTTTTCTGAAGAAAATACACCATGTAGAACAAAGCATTTAAAAGTGAAGGTCAACCTATGATCATAAATTGTCTGAACTATGAACAAGAGCTCAGAAGAGAAGAAATTTTCTTGTGTAGTTTTTAGGCATGTAGATAAATACCTGTGCTGAAGGGAAATCAAACAGTGTCTCAAATGAAACTTCAGGCAATGTTCAACATTCAGTGGCTTCATCATTCAGTAAATTCTAGAAGTATACAGTTGTGTATCCATCATGAAATTTACTTAAAGCGCCCAGTCCAATAGTGAAAAAGGAGATTGCCATTTGGAAAGGTGATATAATATGACTAAGAACTGGGGCTTCTGTTTACATATTTATGGGTGGATCATCTCCTGGGATGTCGTCACTCTAGAGACCATTGTTGTCTCTAAAGTAACAATTAGTTCATGTTTTCTCTTGTTCTGTGAATCATGTTTTAATTCTTCTTTTATCTGTAAAAGTCATCTTTCAGTTCCAGAAACATAGAATATAATGGGGCAATGAAGAATTGAGCATCAACAGCCCCATTACCACCACCATTACCCTTCTACTGTTACCACCACCATCACCTACCCAACCCTTATCATCATCACCATTATGACCATTGCTATCACCTTTACTACTGCTGTATCATTGTTATTGTCATTTTCATCTTAATAGGTACCCCAGTAACTACCAGCGACATCATTCTCAGTGCCATGATGGTTATTACGCATTGTTGGTTAGTCGCCATGATGCACCATGAGCTAGCCTTGACACGCTTATTTTAAAGAGTTTTGTTGGAACAAAATTTTGCCAGGTAAGGCAACTCAGGGACAGAAAGACAAATGAGACACATTACCTCTCAAATGCAGGTCCTGGCTTCTTTGTTTTGCAAGTTTAACTTGAAGCACAAGTGGAAACCTGTTGCTAAAATTCCTTCCCAGGAAGAGAGTAACATCTTTGAAAACAACTGTACTCATCTTGGCCAGATTATTGACATCAATCGTAATTTTAGCCAGAGATCTCCAATTTTAACCACACTCATTTTGGTGTTTATTTTTGTGCTATCTATTCAACAGAATTGGTTCTTGTATTTACTATCGCAGTTAAAATAGAAAGATATGTTTTTATAATTTTAAAACAATGATTTGGTTTCCTTATATCCTCCTCTATAAATTCACTAGTGTGAACACATTTAATGTGGTTTAATCCAATACAATTAATATGCTTTTGTTAACAGAATTTTGTTTTTATGTTTTGCATTTTATTTTCATTATTCTAAATTGTATACATGTCTGTGTTAATACATTCACATGAACACAAATACCTTTGAAGGGAAAGGCAATAAATTCCTTCTTGAAAGTTGAGTTATAGGTTGAGTTATGTGTTGAGAACCACACTCAGGTGCTCGGCAACAGCAGTGTGCATGCTTAACCAGTAATTGCTTACTCCCTCCAGGCATTGATGGTTTCTGGACTTCTCCGTTTGTCTCTGAACTTAACTATAGTAGTCTCTAATATCTTTCTTACCATCTGATATGACAAGATGTTGTGATTTATCACATTCTTTTCATTCTTCAGAGATGAGTCATTCATTTCTCCAAGAATCTTGGTTTTTTTCAGTGGGGAAATGACACCCCAGGAATGTGAATCTGGTGCCAGAGAAGCTCATTACTTCTGGAGGATCATTGTTTCCAGGTCTTTTCTGACAGGAAGTCAGTACTACAAATTACTACCAATGTATCATCATTATCATTATTTTCATTTCTATAGCTATCTAGTGACTACCAGCAACATCATTCTCAGTACCGTAGTTGTTATTATACAATGCCAGTTAATCTTGTTTCTCTCTGTGTCTATTTTCTGCACTTTTCCCCATATAGCCTTCTTAAAAAAGAAGTCTGGCAAGTTTATTATTATTATTATTATTATTATTATTATTATTATTATTATTTTATTTTTATTATTATTACTACTACTATTATTATTGTTATTATAGAATATTTTAGTTGTTCTTTCTGGGATAGTTTTCGTATGTGTAATGTTTTTTCTCAAAGTGTAACTTTGTATCTCTTAAACACACTAAATACAAAGCCAGAGGCACCAAACCCATCAGTGTCATATTAAGGAAAGAAAACAAAGTACTTCCCTTTGGATTAATTTGACCATAGTGAGCCCAAGTCTGAGCTCCCCACTCCTCTCTGTATGTGCTATGACTGTAATTTGATTTCTGTCTTGTCTGTTGTGAAACTATCTGATATATTCCTATTGCCTATCTCTGTGTCTTGTCTATCCCTACCTGATGTCTAACTGACTGTAACATAGGTCTCTCTGTCTTTGTAGAACAATACAGAAAATACCACATTGGAAAGGAAAGAAGTATACTTTACAGAAATCTGAAAGTTTTACAAAAAATTAAGTTACTTACTCCAACTGAATCTAAAACTCTTAGTACTGCAAACTTATCCTTATCAAGTAATAGCAACACCTGAAATTTCTTATACTGAGAATAGGGAATGAAATCTGTTAGAAATCTGTAACTAAAAACTCAAATAACTCTACTGAAGTGGGTTTGACCTAATGCTGCTTGTGTTATAATGGTAATTTTGGTCCCCAAAACTGCTTACACGAGTGCTGCCTGCATGTAAGATACTGAGTAACTCTGCACCCAGTTGACTCTAATTGGTAAAAAAAAGATGCCAGAAACCAATGGTTGAGTAAAAGACAGAGACAGGACTTTTAGGATTCCTGGCCTTGGTAGAGAGAAGGGAGGAAGAGGAGAATCACCATTAGAGGGGCATAGGATGGAACAGCCGTGTAAGAAATTTGGGTAAGTGGCCCTAGTGGCCACTTCCTCTATTGGGTCTGGGGTAGCAGAGATGAAATATAGATTTTAAGGATGTTAACTCTAGAATACAGGAGGGGAGTATTTGCTAGCCATGGGAAGGTTTAGAAGTGCCAAACTTTAGAGTTAGCCAAGGCATATCAAAATTTATCAGAGCAGGTGTGTGTGTGTGTGAGTGTGTGTGTGTGTGTGTGTGTGTGTCTTTAATTCGAGAATCTAGATAGGTCTTGGGCAGGTGTGCACATGCAACCTGTCGGGATCACAGAGCAGGTTAATTAATTCACTGCTACATTCTACCAAAACCAAGTCATATTTAATAATTGTTATTTTATAGAAGAAAATATCAAATGAAGAGAAATTACTATCCTTATAGACTCTAATAATTATAGGAAATGAAATTAGAACCAAATCCACAGAGTGTGTTCTTTCCATGATTTTATAATTGCTTCACAATTTTAGCTGGTTACTAGAATAAAGTTCAGGGAACACTTTATTCTGGAAAGGTTTTTGTAAACTAGGTTTAGTTCCTTCAATTACTCTCTTTCTTTGTTTCTTCTGTTTGTTTGCTTGTTTGTTTCTTCTTAATTTGTTTATTTCAACTCATTGCACTCTCTCTCTCTCTCTCTATCTATTTATCTATCTCTATCTATCTATCTATCTATCTATCTATCTATCTATCTATCTATCTATCTATCTATCTATCTGTGTGTGTGTGTGTTGTTTTTGGGAATTATAGAATCTATATTTGCTTTATGAAATAGCACACATGTCTCTGGAATGTATTATTTTAAGAGAAGAATTTTTGATTATCAAAATCTTTGTGGGGCCAAGACTGGCTGTGAGTGAGACAGCTGTGTCTACAAATTTCTTTCCATTTTTTTTGTGATATATTTCTGCTTAATTTCTTCCACAAATATGTTTAATCTTGTAAATCTTCTACATGGTGTCATGTGATCTGGCATTCTTGTTAAAAAAAATCTCAAGAGTTCTGAGTATGAGTTATGTTGTAGATGTGTCTATTGGGGTTGAGCTTCCCGAAGTTGTGATCCATTGATCTCTATATTGTGTCCAGTAGTGGTTTTCTGTAGTGGATTCCATTTGCTGTAAAGAGAAGCTTCTTTAATGAGAGGTAAGAGCTATAGTTATCTGCGGGTATAAGGATGAGCTTTAGAATGTATTAGTAATATATTAGGAATTATGTATTAGGGATTATGCTCATCTAGTGAAGTGGTAGTAGTAGGTTCACTGTTAAGACCCTTGACCTCGCTAGCCTCAAGTAAGTAATAATAATCAAAGTATAAGAGGTCACTAATTTGAGAGGGAGTAAGGGAGTAAGATAGGAAGGCTTAGAGAAAGGGAGAATGGGAGGGGCTGGATGGAGTAAAGGGAAGGGGAAGTAATATAATTATATTTTAATTCAAATATATTAACATAAGAAAGCAAAAGAGGTCATGAATTTGAGAGAGCATAGGTAGGAGGGATGGATTTAAAGGAGGACAGGGAGGGGGAAATCATGTAAATGCAGTACACATATTTGAAATTTAAGAATTCTAAAATATTTAATACCCAAGGCTTATTTAGGAAAACTAGTTTTGTTTCTTTTTTGTGTGTGTATGGTGTATAGGGCTGGGGAATGTTATGGCTCTTCATCATTTATCCACAGGACCCACTGATGAGTCGCTTCAGAGTACATGAGCATCTGATGTGTGCCTATTTTCTCTGAATTGAAACATCCTCTACCTATTGGAGCTTCATTAAGAATGAGGAAGAAAAAACAAACAAGCAAACAAACACCTAAAAACCAAAACTAAACCAAACAAACAAAAATCCCAACCAATGAAACAACAAAAACAAAAACAAAAACCCCATTTCACTAGGTTCAGAAAATTCTTAAAATTTAACTACATCCACAGTGCTGCTTCCAAAGTTCTACAAGTCAGAGTATCTATCTATCTATCTATCTATCTATCTATCTATCTATCTATCTATCTATCTATCTATCTATCTATCTATCATCTATCTATCTATCTATCTATCTATCTATCTATCTATCTATCTATCTATCTATCTATCTATCTATCTATCTTCTGTATGTCTGTTTTTCTTCCTTCCTTCCTTCCTTCCTTCCTTCCTTCCTTCCTTCCTTCCTCCCTCCTTCCCTCCCTCCCTCCCTCCTTCTCTCTCTCTCTCTCTCTCTTTCTTTCCATCTATCTCTATCCTCAATCAATCATCTATCTATTGATCATTTATCTGTCTGTCTGTCTCTGTCTCTCTGTCTCTTTGTCTCTCTCTGTATATTTATCATCTATCAATCTAAGACAGTGTCTCATGTATACCAGGCTGCCACAAAACTTGATATGCTGCCAAGGATGACCTTCAATTTCTGTTTTTTCTGCCTTTAGCCTCTCAGTGCTGAGATCACAGACACATACCACCATGCCCCATTTATTTGGCATTAGGAATAGAGTATTAGGCTCTGTGTTTAATAGACAAGCACTTTACCAATTTTTTTAAAGAACAAGTGAACAGTAAGGGAATGATGTAATTTAAGATCATATGCAGTTCTTTCTTGGCAGCTCAAGGACATAGTTATCCTTTCACCTTTGAAATGTTCTCCATCCCTGGCACATACAAAACTTCTTTTATTCTACAATTTTTTTTGTTAAATTGAGTATTTGTTGAGGTTACGTGTAGTACTCAAAAATATCCTATAATTTTTCCTGTTCTTTTCATGGCCATATTGGGTCATTGTTAAGCATGCTACTCAAGCTCATATTCTGGTTTACTTCTGAAAGACACTTCTAGATGTTGTACATGTCTTCAAATACTTCTCTTGATCAATTTCCCTTCCTCTGTGTGGTCATATTTTAGGATGCCCTCAACTCCTGAATTTCAATTATTGCCTCTTTAAAGACATATGTTTAAAGCAAATTATAGTTGTTCTACTTTTTAGATTAGCTCTGTATTAATAATTCTTGAGTAAGCATCTCTTTCTTTTCTATAACAGACTGACTTTACATTGCCCTCTTCTTTCTGATATTTGTCTTTTGGATGATATGGTAGCACTTTATAGTCTTATCTAAAAGTTTTTAATTGCCCTCTTCAGTCTTCTCATATATGTCATATTTATGCTTTTCTGAGTCTCAAACCTTAGTCAAATTTGGTTTGTGTTTTTTCCATCAATCTCTTTTTTACCACTGGGACATCAATATATATCAACTGCTCCATTACTGTGTCTCCTGCACCATTTACCTCTTTCTGTATTTATTGGTGTGGGAAGTATTCTGGCTGTTCTCCCTGTCTGCCTTTATCTCTCTTTCAGCCTGTTCTGACATTACCATCTATATAAAACATCATTGCTATTAAGAAAGACAGTTCTGATTGCTAGTGTTATTTAATCAATTCTTTTTGCCTTCTAAGTTCTATATTCAGCACCATTTATTCACTCTTTGAGTTATGATTATTATTAGTATTAAGATTAGAGATTGAAGTTCAGAGAGAGGTTGAACAGCTACTAAGGTCACATGTATAGCAATAGGCAAAGCCACGATTTGTACTGAAGTTAGTTCACATTTTGAATGCTTAGGAACATCATAATTTATAATTTACCATTATTACCAATAATTTTGTTAGAATTACGCCATAAATTTGACTGTTATAGGCAAGTTGACAAGTGGTCACTTTATTGGTATTATGCTATAATTCCTCTCCAGTGGTTATACTCATTTAGATATATGGGAAAGGTTGAGGAATTATCTCCTTTTAAAAATATTTTTCAAAAGCTAACACACCAATGTCAGGCTTCATTATGACATTGTCAAATTTGTTCTTGTTAATCTCTCTTATCCCATCCCCTATCCCCCATCCCTCTGCTTTTTCATCTCCCTCTCCAGAAACTTCTTGTTACATGTATTCTATTAACCACCACCACAACAACATCTCCTTTTCTCTTATCATGGCCCCCTTTCTAGCTTCACACCCTATATCTACACTCACTCACACACACACACACACACACACACACACACACCACACACACACAACACAGACACACACACATACCTTAACAGAACATTAAAGCTAGATCTGCATATGAAAGATAACATGCAGATATTACTTTATCTTTCTAAGTCTAGATTACCTTACATAATATGATAATCTCTAAATTTATCTATTGTTCTGCAAATTTTGCTGAATAAAAAAAACTACATTGTGTATTTATACCACATTTTCATCACCTATTGATGGACATTTAGAGGACTTTAGTATTTTCTTGGTATTTAAAATAGGGCATCAATAGATATGGATATATAAATAACTTTGCAGTAGAATGTAGAGTTCTTTGGTCATATGTCTTAGTCAGTATTCTATTGCTATGAAGAGATACCATGATCATGACAACTCTTTTAATTAGGACTTGCCTACACTTTCAGAGGTTTAGTCCATTGTTCTCATGGCAGGGAGCATGGTAGCTTGTAGGCAGATATGGTAGCTGAGAGTTTTGTAGCCAGATCTGAAAGCCAATCTCTGGTGACACACTTCCTCTAACAAGGCTACAGCTACTAATCTTTTCAAGTAGTGGCACTTCCTAGTGACCAACAATTCAAATTTATGAGACTATGGGGATTGTTGTTATTTGAACCACCATAGCATATGCCCAGAAGTGGTATGTGTGGGTCATATGGTAGTCCTGCTTTTAGGTTTCTGAGGTCTCTACACTAATTTCCATAGAGGGTGGACCAGTTTATATTCCACCAGTAGTGAACAGAGCTACTTATTTTCTCTCATCCTCGCCTCTGTTTATAATAGCCATTCTGACTAAGGCAAGATGAAATCTTACAATAGTTTTATTTGAACTTCCCTGATGGATAAAGATATTGAAAGCTTTTACAATAGTTATTGACTGAGCCAGTAGGATGATCCAGCAGGCAAAGATTATTTCTATCAAGTTGGATAAGCAAAAACCAATCCTTGTGACTCACATGGTAGATATGTCTTCTTTCCACACAGTAGCTTTGCTATGCATATATGTGCATGTACACATAATGAAGAAATGTGATAAAATATATTTATTGGTTATTTGTATTTTTCTTTTGAGAAGTTTTGGTTTTCTGTGTGTTTAATTTTTACAGTTATTTGTATATTCTATATATTAATACTCAACTGTCTAAATATCCTTAAACTCTGGCCTTTATTTCACTAACAGTCACCCTGTCATTTGCTTGGGAGTATGTGTGTGTGTGTGTGTGTGTGTGTGTGTGTGTGTGTATATATATATAAATACAAAACTATGTATGTTTTGGAAGTTTCCACTAAGGAAATAGTTGGGGTGGCTATAGTAGGTGCATATTTTTTATGCACTTTTGTCAATATTTTTATTCTTATAATTACCTGCTGTTTACAGTTTGCAAATAGTTGCTTTGTGTTTTCTTGTTTTTATATTGCTTGTGCACAAAGAAAGCACTATACCAGCTATGCTATTGCATGTAATCTAATAACTGATTTTGAAAGCAGGCTGTGCATTTTTATTCCTTTTACTTTTCATTCCAGTCAAACTAAAGGTCATGTGGGTTCATGGAGAAGGAGAGGTCAGAAACAGAGACTTAAAGCAATCTGGCACCTCACACAGTCATCTTCCTTTTTGCAACCTGCATTCTGTGTCTTTGCAGGTGATAGTAGCTGATGACTGTAAATCCTAAGTTGCTGGTTCTGAAAATATTTAGAAGTACTTGGAAGACACTCTGGCCAAACCCATACCTAGAGATTTTGATCCATGTCTCAGACTTTCTAAGACTCAGTCAAGATAATTGTAGTGAGCAGCCAGGTTTGAAAAACAGGGAAACACAACCGCTCCTGATTTTTCAGGTGTCAGCTCCCATGAGCATGTGGCTTTGATGCTTGAGAAGACAAAGCATAGAGGAAGGATGGTGAAGGCAGATGTTAGGGGTTGGGAGTAGGAGACACAAAAGAGACAGAGGCAACTTGGAGGAGTGCTCGAAGAGTGTGGTTGAAAGCAGAGACAGTTGACAGTCATGGAATTTTGACTAGTTAGTAATTTAGACAAAAACTGCTTGGGCATAGATGTAGGGAGGGCCTGCTATCCTGAGATTTTCTTTTCTTTTTAATCATTAAACTTACTTAGAGTGGAGGGGAGTAAGAATTCTTTCTGATTTCTTATTAATTGCATTCCAAGAATTAATATTGATCCCTGGAATGAGTTAAAATTTGAATAATCTTTCATTATGCTAAAGCATAATAGATCTGCAAAATTTTTCTCAACTGAACAAACTTCTACTGAAATTATTGGACATTATTTGTCATTTTTAAGACATTGCCTTATGGGTTTCAGTGGGACCTATAAGGAAGTTGGTCTAATGGTTAGGATAAGGACTTTGAATTGGACAGACTCAGATAAGACTGTGGGTTTTGAAACACACATCTCTGTGTGTTGTATCTCTGCAGAGATCCAGACTTTAACATCCTAAGCAAGAGCTGTAATAAGGAATAAATGGATGTTTCTAAAAACTTTATTTCTTTTATTATTTTGAGATTATCATATGATTACATCATTTCCTCCTTCCCTTTCATCTCTCTAAAATACCTCTCCCATATACTCCTCCTTGGTCAAATTTTGTGGCCTCCTTTTTCATATATATGTATACCTAAATACATAAGTACAAAAATAGACATGTTTCTGAATGCTTTAGACCTTGTCAGCTGGGACTCAGTTTAATGACATAGTATTAAGTACATTATAGGCTATTTAAGAAGTAGTGATTGTTGTTATTTTTGTAATACTTATTTTCTTGAATACTATGTGTAACTATTAGCTGAAAGAAATAATGCTTCTAAAAGCCTAATTATGATGTATACAGGAAACAAACATTTTGCTTCCTTTGGGAAGATAACTCTGAGGAAATGATCCTGAGGGAGCCTCTGTCTTCATAATCAGGCCACTGAGATTGTGAACCAGACTGAGTCTGTTTATTCTCCTATTACCATAGGCCAGGACAGGAGCTTTCTCTTTCCTGGAAGCTGGAGGACCCATTGGATAAATTAAAAGTTATGTCAAGGTTGTCAGTACAGAGAGAAATATAAGGGGAAACTGAGATTCTGAGCTTTGACCTGGGAAAGGAGAAGGTCCAAGCTCTAAGCTGTTGTCTTCTACTCATCAGGTCTTTGTCTTCTCCAGAACACATTAGAGGAGAGATAGTAAGCAGAACATTCCTGCTGTAAGTAAGGGAAGGTATGTGCCCTTCTGACCCTAAGAAGTCATGAAACAAGGGTTAGGAATGCAGTCTGTGTATGGGACTTCGGGAGCTTCCCTCCCACTTGAATTCTTGACGGTCTGTGAATTTGGGTATTTCATTCTCACTTATCCAGTCTGTAAAGTGAGGATAACATTACAGTCACATATTCTTAGAGCCTCTCACAGTAACTCCTAAATAAGTGTTAGCTTATAATGTATGTAGTCACCCGGCATGCAGTTGAGCTAAGAGATTGTGAGAAGTCTGACTTTACACACACACACACACACACACACACACACACACACACACACACACACATATACATATATATTCAATTATATATATAATTATATGGTGCAGACTGGGAGACACTGTCATAGCTCTGGTGGCATTTGCCTGTCAGGACCCACCCCAGGGAAGAGACTCATGTTTTAGCATCTTGCTCAGAGGCAGGAAACGGGAAGAAATCTCAAATGGACTAGCTTCAGAATCTAAGAGATACTCCCTTTGTTTAGTCTCTCTCTCTCTCTCTCTCTCTCTCTCTCTCTCTCTCTCTCTCTCTCCCTTTCTCCATCCCTCCCCCCTCTCCTCTTTCAAAGACAGGATAGATTTTTGAGGATGGTGGTGATGTTTCCCCCCCACTGGTTCTCCTCTCTGTCACACAGGCTCCCTGCCCGAGAAGAATGACTGTCAAGAATTCCTCTGTGACTGAGTTCATCCTCGCAGGCCTGACAGATCAGCCAGGACTCCGCATGCCCCTCTTCTTCCTGTTTCTAGGTTTCTACATGTTGACTGTGGTGGGGAATCTGAGCTTGATCTCCCTGATCGGATTGAACTCTCACCTTCACACCCCTATGTACTTCTTTCTCTTCAATCTTTCTGTAATAGATTTCTGTTATTCTTCCACTATCATCCCTAAAATGCTAATGAGTTTTATCTTAAAGAAGAACATCATCTCAAATCCAGGGTGCATGACACAGTTGTTTTTCTTCTGTTTTTTTGTTGTCTCTGAGTCCTTTATTCTGTCAGCCATGGCATATGACCGCTATGTTGCCATCTGTAACCCCCTGATGTACACGGTCACCATGTCTCCCCAGGTATATTTACTTCTTTTACTGGGAGTCTATGTGATGGGTTTCTCTGGGGCCATGGCCCATACAGGGAACCTAATGAATCTGATCTTCTGTGCAGACAACCTTGTCAATCACTTCATGTGTGACATCCTACCCCTTCTTGAACTGTCCTGCAACAGTACCTTCATAAATGAACTGGTAGTCTTCATTGTTGTGGCCTTTGATATTGGTGTGCCCATTGTCGCCATCTTCATTTCTTATGCCCTCATCCTCTCTAGCATTCTTCACATACATTCCACAGAGGGCAGGTCCAAGGCCTTCAGCACCTGCAGCTCCCACATGATTGTGGTTTGTCTTTTCTTTGGTTCTGGGGCTTTCATGTACCTCAAGCCTCCTTCCATTTTGCCCCTTGACCAAGGAAAAGTGTCTTCCTTGTTCTATACAATTGTAGTGCCCATGTTGAATCCTCTGATCTATAGCTTGAGAAATAAGGATGTCAAAGTTGCTCTGAGGAAAACCTTGGGTAAGAGAACATTTTCTTAACTGAAGAGCAGTATCACGAGCTGCAGTGATGTGATTAGTCAGTGAGCAGTATTCATATGGAAAGAGCTGTGTTTGGATAAGAAGATGCAATGTTGCCATGAGAGGTTCAAGTTCTGGTCCTTTTTTCCTCTTCTTGTACAAGAAGAGAAGTTTATGGCATTATGGAGTGAACTAGGTCTTCATGGATGCTTGGCAATAGTTCAACCAACAAACTACATGCAACCCAGGGTTTCAAATCCTTACATTTGAGCTACATTTTAACACAGCTCTGTTCCTCCTGATCCTTATTCTGCCTAAATGCTTCCAAAACTTATTTTTTAAAATGAAATATTTTACATCTGTATTGAAAATGTACAAATATATAATTAACAGTTATTTTCTCTTTCATTCATTGACTTTTTTTTGTAACTTGTAAATACTGAGCAAAATAGCAGTTTTCAATAGTATTGTGTCAGTTAGGTTCACAACCTGTGTCTCAAGAAACCAGGTTCTGGCATTCAGCCAATTTTTAATTTTATGAAAAATTTTAATAGTCATAGACAATTTATTCTTGAATAGGCCTTATAAATTATTTAATCTAATGCTATTTAATATATATTAGAGACTCAGAAACACATTGTTGTTCAAGGATAACAAACTATTGTCAAAAATAAACTCAAGTTCAGAAAGTTGAATTTATGTCTATTTTTTGGGTTGTCTTTATGCTGTATTTTCCTGTCATAGTATCCCCCCTTTAGCATTTCTTTTTGTTAATAATAATTTTAAATTATTTTATTTAATTAAGTTGAAGTATAATTACATATTTTGCCCTTCTCTTTCCTCTCTCCATTACCTCCCAGGCATTGCTTTCTCTTTCAAGTTCATGACCAGTTTTTCTTTAATTGTTATATAGTCCTAAGTATACAAATGCAACTTGATTAGTCTGTATTATGTGACCTGTAGATATATAATGTCAGGGACAAACCCTTGGTAGGATTTCTTTTTTAGCATGAAAATACGTTAAAATCTTAGTCTACTTACACTAATGTAATGTAAATTCTCAGAAAGAGAATTTGTGGGTAGTGGTGGGATTATTCAGTGGTTAAGAGCACTTGCTGCTCTTTCAGATGATGTGCACATAGTTGTTAGCATCCAAATTGAGCAGCCACCCTACTGCATGTAGCTCTATATCTACAGGATTCAACACCTTCCTCTGTCTTACTAGTACACCAACACACATGTGGCACACATGCGTGCACACACATACACACACACACACACACACACATACACACACAAATTAAAAAAATCTTTAAAAATCAAGAAAATTATCATTATTATGTTTTAGATAGGGGAAGAAAATTTTCCTTGTTTTTGGCCAAGTGACAAAATAATAGGACTGCATTATGTTTTCCATTGACTTAAGGGTAAGGTCATGTGTGGAGCCCAGCAACTTCAGCCTCCTGAATTAGGATTCTTAAGGTCTCAATTGTTGTAACGATACTGAATCATGTAGGTTTAAAGGTAAATGAGCAGAATTTAGAGCTTTTGGGATATGAAATTGAGCATTTGAGTCTTGATGGAGAAATCTGTGACTCAGGATAACCAAGTAAGGATTGAGCATTTTAAAGAAACAATGAATAAATTGAAGGGATGAAGTTATTTATCAAGACAAGATAAAGGTGATACTTGTTAGAAGTATATGTATTGGATTCTTCTTTTTTTATTAAACTTTTTTTCTTATTCATATTACATCCTACTCACTTATCAGGATGTAATCCCTCCCACAATCTGTCCCCCTCACCCCTATTTCTCTATGTGGGTAAGGGTCTCCCTGGGTATTTGCCCACCCTGGTACATCAAGGCTCTGTAAAGCTAGACACATTCTCTCCCCTTAAGGCTGAACAAGGCAGCCCAGCTAGAAGAACTTATCCCACATACAGGCAACAGCTTTTGGAATAGCCCTGCTCTAGTTCGGTATCCACATGAAGACCAAGCTGCTATATATGTGAGGGGAGTCCTAAGAGCAGTCTGTATATGTTCTTTGTTTAGTGGTTCAATCTCTGAGAGCCCCAGGGGTTCAGGTTAGTTGAATCTGTTGGTCTTCCTTTGGAGTTCCTATCCCCTTTGGGGTGCAATCCTTCCTCCTATTCTATAAGTGTCTCCAAACTCTATCCACTGTTTGGCTGTGGGTGTCTGTATTTGTCTGAATCAGCTGCTGGGTAGAGCCTCTTAGAGAACAGCCATACTAGATTACTGTCTACAAGCATAACAGGGCATCATTAATAGTGTCTCAAGTTGGGCCAATTGTTGCTTGGCCATTCCCTCAGTCTCTGTTTCATTCCTCATGCCTATATTTCTTGTTGACAGGATAAGTTTTGAGTTGAAAGTTTTGTGGGTGGGTTTGTGTCCCTATCGCTTCATTGGAGTTCCGGCCTGACTACAGGAGGTGGCCTCTACAGGTTCCATATCCATGATGCTGTAAGTCACAGTTAATGTGATGCCCATTGATTCTTGGGACTATTTCCTATCCCAGGTCTCTGTTTTTTCCTGGAGATGCCCCCTACCTCCCCAACCCTGTCAGATGCAGATTTTTTTTTCATGCTCATGGTCACCTGGCCATCTCTTCTGTCCTTCTTGAAACCCCCATTCCTTTCCCTGTCCCCTTTTCCACCCAGTCCCCTCCCTCCATCTACCTCTTGTGGCTATTTTACTTGCCTTTCTCTGTGAGATTCAAGCATCCTCGCTTTTGCCTTCATTCTTGTTTAGCTTCTTTGAGCCTGTAATACATAGTATGGGTATCCTGTATTTTATTGCTAATATCCACTTATAAGTGATTATGTACCTTGTATGATATTTTGGGACTGGGTTACCTCACTCAGGATGATATTCTCAAGTTCTTTCCATTTGCCTGAAAAATTCATGATGTCTTTGTTTTTCATAGTTGAATAGTATTCCTTTATGTAGATGTACTACATTTTCTTTATCTATTCTTCAGTTGAGGGACATCTAGGTTGTTTCAAGTTTCTGAATATTCCAAAAAAGCTGTTATGAACATAGTTGAGCAAGTGTCTTTGTGGGATGGTGGAACATCTTTTGGGTATATGCCCAGGAGTGGGATAGCTGGGTTGTGAGGTAGAACCATTCCCAGTTTTCTGAAAAACAGCCAAATTGATTTCCAAAGTGGTTGTACAAGTTTGTACTCCCACCAGCAATAGAGTCATGCCCCCCCTTTCTCCACAATCTTGCCAACATGTGCTATCTCTTGAGTTTTTGATCTTTGCCATTCTGATGGATGTAAGATGGAACCTCACAGTTGATTTGATTTGCATTTCCCTGATGACTAAGGACTTTGAACATTTCTTTAAGTGCTTCTTGGACATTCATGATACCTCTACTGAGAATTGTCTGTTCAGCTCTATGGCCTGTTTTTAAATTGGGTTATTTGGATTGTTGGTGTCAAACTTCCTAAGTTTTTATAAATTTTGGATATTATCCCTCTGTCAGATGTAGGGTTCATGAAGGTCCTTTCTCAATCAGTAGGCTGCCATTTTGTCCAATTGATAGTGTCTTTTGCCTTACAGAACTTTTAAAGTTTCATGAGGTTCCATTTATCAATTGTTGATCTTAGAGTCTGAGCCATTGGTGTTCTGCTCAAGAAATTGTCTCCTGTACCAATGTGTTCAAGGCTATTTCGCACTTTCTCTTCTATGAGACAGTGTATATCATTTTAGGCTGAGATCTTTGATCCACTTGGATTCAAGTTTTGTGCAGGTTAATAAATATGGATATATTTTCATTCATCTACGTATAGATATCCAGTTAGTACAGCACCATTTGTTGAAGATGCTTTTTCTTTTCCAATGTGTCATTTTGGCTTCTTTATAAAAAAATCAAGTGTTCCTAGATATGTGGGTTATTTCTGGATCTTTGATTCAATTCCATTGATCAACATGTCTGTTTTTGTACCATTATCATGTGGTTTTTAATCACTAGTGCTCTGTAGTACATCTTGAGGTCAGAAATGGTGATTCATCCCAAAGTTATTTTATTGTTCAAGATTGTTTTGGTTATACAGGGATTTTTGTTTTTCCATATGAAGTTAATAATTGTTCTGTAGTAGTAGGTGATTAATCTGCTCTAATCTCCCCAGCAGTGCCAGTGTGTGTTCCTTGCTCTCGGCCCCAGTGTTCTGGATTCTCAAATGAAACACACACACACACACACACACACACACACACACACACACACACAGACTTATATTTACTTATACTTACTAAAATCTATATTCCATCTTTACTACCCTAGACCCAATGAGGGAGTGCTGTTCTTTCCCAGCTCTTACATTATTGTATGATTTCTCTTCTACAGCTCCTAAGCCTATGTTTTATTCCTTTCCTGGCGTGGTGATTCTGTTTTTTCCTCTGTCTCCTTTTGCTCTTTCCCTGCTTACCTTCCCACTGCTCTCCACATTCCTCCCCCCACCCCCCACATGCTCAGGGTTGGTCTCTACTTCTCTACTCTTTTTTTTTATTATTATTTATTTTATTTTATTTTTTTAATTTACATTCCAAATCACTTCCCCTTTCCCGTTTCCTCCCTCCCCGAAAGTCCCATAAGCCCCCTTCCCTCCCTCTTTTCTCCATTCAACCCCCTCTCGTTACTCTGTCTTGGCGTTCCCCTACATCCAGTCTTTCCAGGACCAGGGGTCTCTCCTTCCATCTTCTTAGAAATCTATTGATATGCGGATTGTGTCTAGGGTATTCCGAGATTCTGGGTCAATATCCCCTTATCAGTGACTGCATACCATGTGTGTTCTTTTGTGATTGGGTTACCTCACTAAGGATGATATTTTCAAGATCTGACCATTTGCCTAGGAATTTCGTGAATTCATTGTTTTTAATTGCAGAGTAGTATTCCATTGTGTAGATATACCACGTCTTCTGAATCCATTCCTCCATTGAGGGACATCTGGGTTCTTTCCAGCTTCTGGCTATTATAAATAAGGCTGCTATGAACATAGTGGAGCATGTGTCCTTATTGCATGCAGGTAAAGCCTCTGGGTATATGCCCAGGAGTGGTATAGCCGGATCCTCCGGGAGTGTCATGCCCAGTTTTCTGAGGAACCGCCAGACTGCTTTCCAGAGTGGTTGTACCAGCCTGCAATTCCTCCAGCAGTGGAGGAGTGTTCCTCTTTCTCCACATCCTCGCCAACAACTGCTGTCTCCTGTGTTTTTGATCTTAGCCATCCTGACTGGTGTGAGATGGAATCTCAGGGTTGTTTTGATTTGCATTTCCCTAATGACTAAGGATGATGAACATCTCTTTAGGTGCTTCTCAGCCATTAGATATTCTTCAGGTGAGAACTCTTTGTTTAGCTCTGTACCCCATTTTTTAATAGGGTTACTTGCCTCTCTGGAGTTTAACTTCTTGAGTTCTTTGTATATATTGGATATTAGCCCTCTGTCGGATGTAAGGTTGGTAAAGATCATTTCCCAGTTAGTTGGTTGCCGCTTTGTCTTTTTGACGGTGTCTTTTGCCTTGCAAAAACTTTGTAATTTAATGAGGTCCCATTTGTCTATTCTTGATATTTCTCTTCTCTTCTCTTCTCTTCTTTTCTCTTCTCTTCTCTTCTCTTCTCTTCTCTTCTCTTCTCTTCTCTTCTCTTCTCTTCTCTTCCCTTCCCTTCCCTTCCCTTCCCTTCCCTTCCCTTCCCTTCCCTTCCCTTCCCTTCCCTTCTCTCTCTCTCCCCCTCTCTGCCTTTCTCTGACTCTACTAACCTCTTGACTCAACTCCTCATGCCCTGAATAAACTCTATTTTATACTATATCATAGTGTGGCTGGTCCCTCAGGGGTAAGGGATGCCTTGGCATAGGCCCACTAAGGCACCCATACCTCACCATATCTATGGAGATAGAACACGTTCCCCACCCCTTTTTACCTTTTTATAAACACAATATTGGTGCCAAAACTTGGGATTTATAAACTCTGCAGGTTTGCATCCCACCCCAGCTTTCAAATGGAGATCCACACTCCCTAGCCCAAACTTTGGAGAACTAGTAAGTCCTCTCCCACCACATTGTCCCAGGGGAGAGTTCTTGAGCTCAGAGCTACTCCTGTGTTGCCCTTGTGGATGGGAGGCATTCAGTCTTACTGACCCTTGTTCTAAGACTCTTTCCCCTTGGATAAGACTTTCCTCTTTCCTTTTGAGACAGGTTCTCATGGCTGAGAATCCCTGGGTAAACTGCTCTCAGACTCAAGGGCACCAGCTTCGAGTGTATCCCCAAGTCCCCACATAACAACCTGGCAGTCTGGGCCTGTGTTAGAATTTCTCTGGTTGTTAATGATACCCTCAGGATGCTGGTAGGGGCAGTTAATAACCCTATTCTCTCACCCATGGGTCCATCTTCACTGTCTTCTCCCTACTTACTGGTATGTCTTGGTCTTATTCACAGTTAACAGATAGCAATATCTCTACAAGGCCACTGAACTGCCACTTTCTCCCTAGCAACCCCTAGCATAGGCTTCCCCCTTCCCTCATTCGCTGGCTCCAGCTCCCGCTGTGGGTGCCGCTGGTTCCACCAGTTCATTGACTGAAAAGCGGGTCTGGCGCCACCCCCTGCTAAGGACTCTGCTTGCTGCTCTCCCCCTTCTTGCATTTGCTCCTTAGCTCTGCTCCAGGTTCACCATGGGAAAAGTGGGTCGGGCCCTGCCCCTTATGTCCTGCCAGGGACTCTGTTTGTGAGACTTGCTTTCCCACTTGTGTGCGACCACCTGCTCACTTCTTACTTGAGTGGCTCCTGTGCTCTGCCTGCCAAAGCTGCCACTGGGCCCTGCCCGCCTGCTAAAAGTCGCTTTGGTCCTGCTTGCCTTTATCTGCCCTGTGGCCACTTCCTTCTCTGTCCACTATTGTAGTTGCTTTTAGATGTCCCGCTGCAGCCCCAAGAGAAAACAGCTTTCGCCTTGTCCAAGAAGCAGCTTTCCTGCTCACGCAAGGGAGCCCCTTCCTCTCTTCCCCCCTCTCTCTCCTTCTCTGGCCAGGACTCATTAAATGAGGGCTAGCTGCACTGTGCACCGCAAGAATAGCGTGCACTTTCCTGGGATACAGGACACTACTTCAGGTGCTTCCTTTCCCTCCCCACCACACCCACAGTGGACTCCGGCATCCTGAAACACTGGGCCATGGCTTCCGGCTGCTGGGAGGAAGTCCCACCCAGGCCACTGCTGCTGCCACCAGCATTCAGCAGCATCTTGACCTCATGTGTCGCACGCTGGTGCCTCAACTGCACATATAAACGCATGTCTCCTCCGACCAGCCTGCTCTCTTTACAATCCTTTTCATCAGCAATACATGCCCGTGTCCTTGGCCTGTTATCCTGGCTTGCCTGCATAGTCTGCGTCACAGGCCTAAACCTTCCTGGACAAACTCACTTTTTGTCACCACAATCTCAAGCCACTGCTGTCAGCTGAATGTGTTTTTCTTTACTTACACGACTTGTCAAAATTGCTTAAGATTTTCATTCCTATTCTGTCTTGATAGATGGTGATTTTTACTACTGCCATTAAATTATGGTGTGTTCTATTCAGATATAACCAATCAATATAGCCCTCAATCTTGTCAGAAGTTTGCTAATTATTAATATACCTAAGTTTATGACAGACAGAATCTCCTGAAGACTTTAACAGTTTAACCCCACAAGGTCTCAGAAGATTTGGACACAGTTTCAAGATACTGCCTGGATTGTGGTATGATAATCACTGAGAAACACAGTGGACAAAACTGGATACCCTGAGTCAAATGACTTATCTAAATCAAGGTAAACCGTTTCTCATGTTATTCTGATATCCATTCCAAACGGAGAAAAGAGCCCTGTATCTTCTGGGCTTGAAGTCAGTCTGACACTGCCCAAGTTGCCATGGAGGCCACAGGGAACTGTTGGCTAGTATATTCTGTCAATTTTTAAATAATATATAACTGATAGATTATTGTTTATTCTCCCCCCAGATTTCTGACTATATTAACAACTAAGGTAACTGTAGCTTGATAGCTAGGAAACAGATCTAACTCCTTACCAAAACTCATTTTCTGATGACTAGTTCAGATGTAAGCTTTCACAGATATAATCTGTTACTTCCTTACCTAAACTCAGTTTCCATCAATTAAATGCTTCATATTTCCTCTTCTTACTATGTCACTGTCCTAACATTTTTTAAGTTCCTATAAATTTGCCTAATTCTACTAATGAAACTTTGCACTATATGGCCCAACTTTTTTTTAATTGGATATTTTCTTTATTTATATTTCAAATATTTTCCCCTTCCAGGTTTCCTCTTCGGAAACCCCTTTTCCCATCCCCTCTCCCCCTCCCACTGCTTCTATGAGGATACTCCCTCACCCACCTACCCACTTCTGTCTTCCTACCCTGGCATTCCCCTACACTGGGGCACCAAACACGCTCAAGCCTAAGGGTCTCTCCTCCCACTGATGTCCAACAAGGCCATCCTCTGCTACATATGCAACCAGAGGCATGGGTCTCTCCATGTGTACTATTTGGTTGGTGGTCCAGTACCTGGGAGCTCTGGGTGGCCTGGCCAATTGACACTGTTGCAACCACCATGGGGCTGTAAACCTCCTCAGCTCCTTCAGTCCCTGTGCTCAGTCCAATCATGGGCTGCAAGCAACTGCCTCTGTATTTGTCAGGCTCTGGCAGAACCTTTCAGGAGACAGCTATATCAGGATGACATCAGCAAACACTTCCTAGCATTCACAATAGTGTCTGGGTTTGGTGACTGTATATAGAATGAATCCCCATGTGGGGAAGTCTCTGAATGGTCTTTCTTTCAGTCTCTGCTCCACACTTTGTCTCTATATTTCCTCCTGTTAGTATTTTGTTCACCCTTCTAAGAAGCACTTAAGCATCCACACTTTGGTCTTCTTTCTTCTTGGGCTTCATATGGTCTATGAATTGAATCTTGGGTATCTGAACATTTGGGCTAATATCCACTTATCAGTGAGTGCATACGGAGTGTGTTCTTTTGTGATTGGTTTACCTCACTCAGGATAATATTTTCAAGTTTGATCCATTTGCTTTCGAATTTCATGAAGTCATTATTTTTAATAGCTGAGTAGTACTCATTGTGTAAGTGTACCACATTTTCTGTATCCATTCCTCTGTTGGGGGACATCTGGGTTGGTTCCAGCTTCTGGCTATTATAAATATGGCTGTGATGAACATAGTGGAGCATGTGTCCTTATTACATGCTGGAGCATTTTCTGGGTGTATGCCCAGGAGTGGTATAGCTGGGTCCTCAAATAGTACTATGTCCAATTTTCTGAGGAACTGCCAGACTGATTTCCAGAGTAATTGTACCGGCTTGCAATTCCACCAGCAATGGAGAAATGTTCTTCTTTCTTCACATCCTTGCCAGCATCTGCTGTCACCTGAGTTTTTGATCCTAGTCATTCTGACAGATGTGAGGTGGAATCTCAGGGTCGTTTTGATTTGCATTTCCCCGATGTCTAAGGATGTTGAACATTTCTTTAGGTGCTTCTCAGCACTTCAAGTTTCCTCAGTTGAGAATTCTCTGTTTAGCCCTGTTTCCCATTTTTTAGTAGAGTTATTTGGTTCTCTGGAGTCTAACTTTCTTGAGTTCTTTGTATATATTGGATACTAGTCCTCTGTTGGATGTAGGATTGGTAAAGATATTTTCCCAATCTGGGGGTTGCTGTTTTGTCCTATATACAGTGTCCTTTGCTTTACAGAATCTTTCCAATTTTACAAGGTCCCATTTGTCAACTCTTGATTTTAGAGCATAAGCCATTGGTGTTCTGTTCAGGAAAATTTCCCCTGTGCCATGCCTTTGAGGTTTTTCTCCACTTTTTCTTCTATTAGATTCAGTGTATCTGGTTTTTTTTTTTGAAATGTAAGCTTCCTATGTCAAGGATTTGCTTTGGTTTTTTTTTTTTTTGTTGTTGTTGTTTTTGTTTTTTTATTTTCCAAGTTTTTTTTTTTATTTACATTCAAAATCATTTCCTCTTTCCCATTTCCTCCCTCCCCAAAAGTCCCATAAGCCCCCTTCCCTCCCTCTTTTCCCCATTCAACACCCTCTCGCTTCTCTATCCTGGCATTCCCCTACATCCAGTCTTTCCAGGACCAGGAGTCTCTCCTTCCATCTTCTTAGAAATCTATTGATATGCGAATTGTGTCTAGGGTATTCCGAGATTCTGGGTTAATATCCCCTTATCAGTGACTGCATACCATGTGTGTTCTTTTGTGATTAGGTAACCTCACTAAGGATGATATTTTCAAGTTCTGACTATTTGCCTAGGAATTTCGTGAATTCATTGTTTTTAATTGCAGGGTAGTATTCCATTGTGTGAATATACCACATCTTCTGAATCCATTCCTCCGTTGAGGAACATCTGGGTTCTTTCCAGCTTCTGGCTATTATAAATAAGGCTGCTATGAACATAGTGGAGAATGTGTCCTTATGCAAGCAGGTAAAGCCTCTGGGTATATGCCCAGGAGTGGTATAGCCGGATCCTCCGGGAGTGTCATGCCCAGTTTTCTGAGGAACCGCCAGACAGCTTTCCAGAGTGGTTGTACCAGCTTGCAATCCCACCAGCAGTGGAGGAGTGTTCCTCTTTCTCCACATACTCGCCAACAACTGCTGTCTCCTGTGTTTTTGATCTTAGCCATTCTGACTGGTGTGAGATGGAATCTCAGGGTTGTTTTGATTTGCATTTCCCTAATGACTGAGGATGATGAACATCTCTTTAGGTGCTTTTCAGCCATTAGATATTCTTCAGGTGAGAACTCTTTGTTTAGCTCTGTACCCCATTTTTAATAGGGTTACTTGCCTCTCTGGAGTTTAACTTCTTGAGTTCTTTGTATATCTTGGATATTAGCCCTCTGTCGGATGTAGGGTTGGTAAAGATCATTTCCCAGTTAGTTGGTTGCCGCTTTGTCTTTTTGACAGTGTCTTTTGCCTTGCAAAAACTTTGTAATTTAATGAGGTCCCATTTGTCAATTCTTGATCTTAAAGCATAAGCTATTGGAGTTCTATTCAGGAAATTCTCCCCTGTGCCCATATGTTCAAGGTTCTTCCCTAGTTTCCTTTCTATTAGTTTCAGTGTGTCTGGTTTTATGTGGAGATCCTTGATCCACTTGGAATTGAGCTTAGTGCAAGGAGATAAGAATGGATCCATTTGCATTCTTCTGCATGTTGACCTCCAGTTGAGCCAGCACCATTTGTTGAAAAGGCTATCTTTTTTCCACTGGATGGTTTTAGCTCCTTTGTCAAAGATCAAGTGACCATAGGAGTGTGGATTCATTTCTGGGTCTTCAATTCTGTTCCACTGATCTACATGCCTGTCACTGTACCAATACCATGCGGTTTTTAACACTATTGTTCTGTAGTACAGCTTGAGGTCTGGGATACTGATTCCCCCAGAGGTTCTTTTACTCTTGAGAATAGTTTTAGCTATCCTGGGTTTTCTGTTATTCCAGATGAATTTTTGAATTGCTCTTTCTAACTCTTTGAAGAATTGAGTTGGGATTTTGATGGGGATTGCATTGAATCTGTATATTGCTTTTGGTAAGATGGTCATTTTTACTATATTAATCCTGCCAATCCATGAGCATAGCAGATTTTTCCATCTTCTGAGGTCTTATTCAATTTCTTTCTTCAGAGACTTTAAGTTCTTGTCATACAGATCTTTCACTTGTTTGGTTAGAGTCACACCAAGATAGTTCATATGGTTTGTGGCTATCGTGAAGGGTATCATTTCTCTTACTTCTTTCTCAGCCTGCTTATCCTTTGAGTATAGGAAGGCTACTGACTTGCTTGAGTTGATTTTATATCCGGCCACTTTGCTGAAGTTGTTTATCAGCTGTAGGAGTTCTCTGGTGGAGTTCTTTGGGTCACTTATGTATACTATCATATCATCTGCAATTAGTGATAGTTTGACTTCTTCCTTTCCAATTTGTATCCCTTTGACCTCCTTTTGTTGTCTAATTGCTCTAGCTAGAACTTCAAGGACTATACTGAAAAGATATGGAGAGAGAGGGCAGCCTTGTCTAGTCCCTGATTTCAGTGGGATTGCTTCAAGTTTCTCTCCATTTAGATTGATGCTGGCTACCGGTTTGCTGTAAATTGCTTTTACTATGTTTAGATATGGGCTTGGAATTCCTGATCTTTCCAAGACCTTTAGCCTGAAAGGATGCTGAATTTTGTCAAATGCTTTCTCAGCATCTAATGAGATGACCATGTGGTTTTTTCTTTGAGATTGTTTATATAATGGACTACATTGATGGATTTCCTTATATTGAACCATCCCTGCATCCCTGGGATGAAGCCTACTTGATCGTGGTGAATGATCGTTTTGATGTGTTCTTGGATTCGGTTGGCAAGAATTTTATTGAGTATTTTTGCATCGATATTCATAAGAGAGATTGGCCTGAGATTCTCTTTCTTTGTTGGATCTTTGTGTGCTTTTGGTATTAGCATAATTGTGGCTTCATAGAACGAGTTGGGTAGTGTTCCTTCTGTTTCTATTTTGTGGAACAGTTTGAAGAGTATTGGTGTTAGGTCTTCTTTGAAGGTCTGATAGAATTCTGCACTAAAACCATCTGGACCTGTGCTTTTTTTGGTTGGAAGACTTCCAATGACAACTTCTATTTCTTCAGGGGTTATAGGACGGTTTAGATGGTCTATTTGATCCTGATTTAACTTTGGTATTTGATATCTGTCAAGGAAATTGTCCATTTCCTCGAGATTTTCTAGTTGTGTTGAATACAGGTTTTTGTAGTAGGATCTGATGATTTTTTGAATTTCCTCAGTTTCTGTTGTTATCTCTCCCTTTTCTTTTCTGATTTTATTAATTTGGATACTGTCTCTGTGCCCTCTGGTTAGTCTGGCTAAGGGCTTATCTATCTTGTTGATTTTCTCAAAGAACCAACTCCTAGTTTTGTTGATTCTTTGTATGGTTTTATTTGTTTCTACTTGATTGATTTCAGCCCTGAGTTTGATGACTTCCTGCCTTCTACTCCTCTTGGGTGTATTTGCTTTTTTTTGTTCCAGGGCTTTCAGGTGTGCCAAAATCTGCTAGTGTATCCTGTTTCCCGTTTCTTTTTGGAGGCACTCAGGGCTATGAATTTTCCTTTTAGCACCATTTTCATTGTGTCCCATAAATTAGCGTATGTTGTGCCTTCATTTTCATTAAATTTTAAAAAGTCTTGATTTCTTTCTTTATTTCCTCCTTGACCAAGTTATCATTGAGAAGAGCATTGTTCAGCCTCCATGTGTACATGGGTTTTCTTTTGTTTTTGTTGCCATTGAAGACCACCCTTATTCCATAGTGATCTGATAGGAGGCATGGGATTAGTTCTATCTTCTTATATCTGTTGAGGTCTGATTTGTGACCAATTATATGGTCAATTTTGGAGAAGGTACCATGAGGTGCTGAGAAGAAGGTGTATTCTTTAGTTCTAGGATGAAATGTTCTATATATATCTGTTAGTTCCATTTGGTCCAAGGCTTCAATTAAATTCACTGTGTCCCTGTTTAATTTCTGCTTTCCTGAACGATCCATTTCAGAGAGCGGGGTGTTGAAGTCACCCACTATTATTGTGTAAGGTGCGATGTGTGCTTTGAGCTTTAGTAAAGTTTCTTTTACGAATGAGGGTGCCCTTGCATTTGGAACATAGATATTCAGAATTGAGAGTTCTTCTTGGTGGATTTTTCCCTTGATCAGTATGTAGTGTCCTTCTGTGTCTTTTTTGATGACTTTACGTTGGAAGTCAATTTTAACTGATTTTAGGATGGCTACTCTGGCTCATTTCTTGGGACCATTTGCTTGTAAAATTGTTTTCCAGCCTTTTACTCTGAGGTAGTGTTTGTCTTTGACACTGAGGTGCGTTTCCTGCATGCAGCAAAATGTTGGGTCCTGTTTATGTATCCAGTCTGTTCGTCTATGTCTTTTTATTGGGGAATTGAGACCATTGATATTAAGAGAGATTAAGGAATAGTGATTATTGCCACCTGCCATTCTTGATGCTATCTTTATGTGTGAGTGGTTATCTATTTTCGGGTTTGAAGCAAGAAGGTTACTATCTCATTTTTTCCAGGGTGTTGTTTCTCTCCTTGTATTGGCGGTTTCCACTTATTATCCTTTGCAGGTCTGGGTTTGTGGTAAGTTATTGTGAAAATTTGGTTTTATCATGGAATATCTTGGTCTCTCCATCTATGGTGATTGAGAGTTTTGCTGGGTAGAGTAGTCTAGCCTGGCATTTGTGTTCTCTTAGTGTCTGCATGAGATCTGCCCAGGATCTTCTGGCTTTCGTAGTCTCTGGAGAGAAGTCTGATGTGATTCGGATATGTCTTCCTTTGTATGTTACTTGTCCCTTTTCTCTTACTGCTTTTAATATTCTTTCTTTGTTTAGTACATTTGATGTTTTGATTATTATGTGACGGGAGGTATTTCTGTTCTGGTCCAGTCTGTTTGCAGTTCTGTAGGCTTCTTGTACGTTCATCGGCATCTCTCTCTTTAGGTTAGGGAAGTTTTCCTCCATAATTTTGTTGAAGATGTTTACTGGCCCTTTAAGTTGCAAATATTCACTCTCATCTATACGTATAATCCTTAGGTTTGGTCTTCTCATTGTGTCCTGGATTTCCTGGATGTTTTGGGTTACACGTTTTTTGCATTTTGCATTTTCTTTGACTGTTGAGTCGATGCTTTCTATGGTATCTTCAGCACCTGAGATTCTTTCTTCCATCTCTTGTATTCTATTGTTGATGTTTGCATCTATGACTCCTGATTTCTTCCCAAGGTTTTCTATCTCCAAAGTTGTCTCCCTTTGTGATTTCTTAGTTGTTTCTACTTCCTTTTTTAGATCCTGGATGGATTTGCTCAGATCCTTCACTTGTTTGTTTGTATTTTCCTGTATTTCTTTAAGGTATTTTTGCATTACCTCTTTCAGGATTTCTGCCTGTTGACCCAAGTTCTCCTGCATTTCTCTGAGCGATTTTTGTGTTTCCTTCTCATGGGATTCCATCTGTTGATCCATCGCCTCCTGCATTTCTTTAAGCAGTTCTCGTGTTTCCTTTGTAAGGGCATCTATCCTTTGATTCATTTCTTTAAGCACTTTTTGTGTTGCCTTCCTATGGTCATCCGTCTGTTGACCCATATTCTTCTGCATTTCTTTATGCAATTTTTGTGATTCCTTTGAAAGTGCATCTACCCGTTGATTCATTTCTTTAAGCGGTTTTTGTGTTGTCTCCTTGTGGGCCTCCATCTTTTGATCCATGTTCTCTTGCATTTCTCTAAGCGATTTTTGTGTTTCCTTTTTAAGGGCTTCTAACCGTTGATTCATGGTCTCCTGTAATTCCTTATTAGATTTATTTGTGTCCTTCTTGTGATCCTCTAATAGCATCATGAGAAGTGATTTTAAATCCAGATATTGTCTTTCGGGTGTGGTGGGGTATCCAGGACTTGCTGCTGTTGGAGAGTTGGGTTCGAATGGTGCCATATTACTTTGATTTCTGTTAGTAACGTTCCTACGTTTGCCTTTTGTCATCTGGTTACCTCTGATGTTAGTTGGTCCTGCTGTCACTGGCTGTTTGATTACTTGTTACTTGTTTGGTTAGAATCACACCAAGTTATATTATATTGTTTGTAACTTGTGAAGGGCCTCGTTTCCCTAATTTCTTTCTCAGCCTGTTTAGCCTTTGAGACTACTGATTTGTTTGTTTTGTTTGTTATATTGAATAGATATGGAAAGAAAGGGCAGCCTCGTCTAGTTCCTGATTTTAGTCGGGTTGCTTCAAGTTTCTTTCTATTTAATTTGATGTTGGTTACTGGTTTGCTATATATTGCTTTTATTATGCTTATGTATGGGTCTTGAATTTCTGATCTTTCCAAGTCTTTTACCATGAAGGCTTGTTGAATTTTGCCAAATGATTTTTCAGCATCCAATGAAATGATCGTGTGGTCTTTTTCTTTGATTATTTTTTTTGAGTTATGTAGTGGATTTCATTGATCGATTTCCATTTATTGAACCATCCCTGCATTCCTGGGATGAAGCCTACTTGATTGTGGTGAATGATCATTTTGGTGTGTTCTTGGATTCAGTTTGCTAGGATTTTATTGAGTAATTTTGCATCAATATTCATAAGGAAATTGATCTGAAGTTCTGTTTCTTTGTTGGGTCTTTTTGTGGTTTAGGTATCATAAAAGGAATTGTGTAGTGTTCCTTCTGTTTCTATTTTGTGTAATATTTTGAAGAGTATTGGTATTGGGTCTTCTTTGACATTCTGATAGAATTCTGCACTAAACCCATCTGATTCTGGGCTTTTTTTGATGTGGAGTCTTTTAATGACTTCTTCTATTTTTTTTAAGGATTTTTGGGATTGTTTAGATTGGTTATCTGATCCTGATTTAACTTTGGTATTTGGTATCTGTCTAGAAAATTGTCCATTTCATCCAGATTTTCCAGTTTTGTGGAGTATAGTCTTTTATAGTAGGATCCGATGATATTTTGAATTTCCTCAGTTTCTGTTGTTTATAATTTGCTTTTCATTTCTGATTTTGTCAATTTGGATACTGTCTCTGTGCCCTCAGCTTATTCTGGCTAAGGATTTATCTATCTTGTTGATATTCTCAAAGTACCAGCTCCTGATTTTGTCGATTCTTTGTATAGTACTTTTTGTTTCTACATGGGTAATTACAGCCCTACTCCTCTTAGGTGTACTTGCTTCCTTTGTTCTAGAGCTTTCAGGTGTGCTGTCAAGCTTCTAGTTTCTATTCTTCCTTCAGTTTCTTTTGGGAGGCACTCAGAACTGTGAATTTTCCTCTTAGCAGTGCTTTCATTGTGTCCCATAAGTTTAGGCATGTTGTGCTTCTTTTTCATTAAGTTAAAAAAGTCTTTCTTTATTTCTTTCTTGACCAAGTTGTCATTGAGTAAGGTGTTGTTCAGTTTTCATGTATATGTGGGCTTTCTGTTGTTTTTGTTGCTATTGGAGACCAGCCTCAGTCTATGGTGATCTGATAAGATGTATGGGATAATTTCAATCTTCTTGTATCTATTGAGGCCTGTTTTGTGACTGATTGTATTGTCAATTTTGGAGAAGCTACCATGAGGTACTGAGAAGAAGGTACATTCTTTTGTTTTAGGATGAAATGTTCTATAGATATCTTTTAAATCCATTTGGTCCATAACCTCTGTTAGTTTCAAGGTGTCTCTGTTTAGTTTCTGGTTCCATGATATGTCCATTGATGATAGTTGGGTGTAGAAGTCTCCCACTATTATCGTGTGAAGTGCAATGTGAGATTTGAGCTTTAGTAAAATTACTTATATGAATGTGGGTGCCCTTGCATTTGGAGCACAGATGTTCAGAATTGAGAGGTCTTCTTGGTAGATTTTTCGTTTGATGAATATGAAGTATCCTTCCTTATCCTTTTTGATAACTTTTGGTTGTAAGTTGTTTTTATTTGATATTAGAATGAGAATTCCAGCTTTTTTCTTGGGACCATTTGCTTGGAAAACTGTTTCCCAGCCCTTTACTCTGGGGTAGTGCCTGTCTTTGAGAGTGAGGTGTGTTTCCTGTATGCAGCAAAATGCTGGATCTTGTTTATGTATCCAGTCTGTTAGTCTATGTGTTCTTATTGGGGAATTAAGTCCATTGATGTTATGAGATATTAAGTAATAGTGATTGTTGCTTCCTGTTGTTTTTGATGTTATTTTTATATTTGTGTGGCTATCTTCTTTTGGGTTTGCTGAAAGAAGATTACTTTCTTGCTTTTTCTAGGATGTAGTTTCCTTCCTTGTGTTAGCATTTTGCATCTATTATTCTTTATAGGGATGGATTTGTGGAAAGATATTGTGTAAATTTGTTTTTTTGTCATGGAATATCTTGGTTTCTCCATCTATGGTAATTGAGAGTTTTGCTGGGTATAGTAGCCTGGGCTGGCATTTGTGTTCCTTAGGGTCTGTATGACATCTGCCCAGGATCTTCTAGCTTTGAGAAGTCTGGTGTAATTCTGATAGGTTTACCTTTATGTGTTACTTGACCTTTTTTCCTTACTGCTTTTAATATTCTTTCTTTGTTTTGTGCATTTTGTGTTTTGACTATTATGTGACTGGAGGAATTTTTTTCTGGTCCAGTCTTTTGGAGTTCTTATATGTTTGTGGGCATCTCTTTCTTTAGGTTAGGGAAATTTTCTTTCATAATTTTGTTGAAGATATTTACTGGCCCTTTAAGTTGGGATTCTTCACTTTCTTCTATACCTATTATCCTTAGGTTTGGTCTTCTCATTGTGTCCTGGATTTCCTGGATGTGTTGGGTTAGGAGCTTTTGGCATTTTTCATATTCTTTGATTGTTTGTCAATGTTTTCTATGGCACCCGAGATTCTCTCTTCTATCTCTTGTATTCTGTTGCTGATGCTTGCATCTATGACTCCTGATCTCTTTCCTAGGTTTTCTATGTCCAGGGCTATCTCCATTTGTGATTTTTTATTGTTTCTATTTCCACTTTTAGATCCTGGATGGTTTTGTTCAATCCCTTCACCTGTTTGGTTGTGTTTTCCTGTAATTCTTTAAGAGATTTTTGTGTTTCCTTTTTAAGGGCATCTACCTGTTTACCTGTTTTCTCCTGTATTCCTTTAAGGGAGTTATTTATGTCCTTAACATTCTCTATTATCACCATGAGGTGTGATTTTTATTCAGAATCTTTCTTTTCTGGTGTCTTTTAGTATCTAGGTCTTGCTGTGGTGGGAAAAGTAGGTTCTGATAATGCAAAGTAGCTTTGGTTTCTGTTCCTTATGTTCTTACCCTTGCCTCTTTCCATCTGGTTATCTTTTGTGTTAGCTGGTCTTGCTGTCTCTGACTGTGGCTTGTCCTTCCTGCAAGTCTGTGTTTCAGTACTCCTTGGAGACCAGCTCTCTCTGGAATAAATTTGGGTATGGAGAACTGTGGCACAGGGTCAGCTCTGGGGTGCAGAGGGAAACTGGAAGGATCCTGTCTCTGGCTTTTCCTTGGTTCCTGTGTCTTGATGACTCTGTGTGGATCACTGTTGGTTGAGGAATTTGAGCAGAAGTGTTGGTCTTACCTGTGCTTGCAGGTGTGTCAGCACTCCTGGGAGACCAGTTTTCTCCTGGAGGCTATACTTATGTATGGAGAGCTGTTGCACAGGGTCAGTTCTGGGCGAAGACAGAAACTAGAAGGATCCTGTCACAGGCTTCTCCTTGAGTCCTGTGTCCTGAGGACTTTGGGTGGGTTCCTCTGAGCAGAAGTGGTGGCTTTACCTGTTTTCACAGGCTTGTCAGCACTCCTGGGAGACCAACTCTCTCCTGGAGGTATTTGGGTATGGAGAGCTGTGGCATGGGATCAGCTACAGGCACAGATGGAAACTGGAAGAATCCTGTCTCAGGCTCATGATCCAACTTTTTAATCACAAATTCTTGTTCCTTCTGTTCCACAAAGGCTCATTTTAAATACTGCTCATTTTGTTATCTCATGTTGCTATCTTGCTTGTAAACTTATAAGCTTCAGGAAACCTACTCAGATCTACCTCTGGTGGACCAAATAGACTCCACCCAGATAAGTACATCTGCCTAAAATTCTCACTTACTACCTATTCCAGAGGGTGTGTGATTCTCCTGGGTTTCAAATGTACATCTCAAAAAAAAAGTTTTTTTTCCTCCCAAATGTAATTCTCTATCTAAGAGTTTGGCATTGTTCCTTCTGTTTCTATTTTGTGGACTAGTTTGAGGAGTATTGGAGTTAAGTCTTTTCAAAAGTCTGGTAGAATTCTGCACTAAAACTATCTGGCCCTGTTTTTGTTTTGCTTCTTTGTTTTTTGTTTTTTTGCTTTTTTTGTTTAGAGACCTTTGATGACTGCTTTTATTTCTTTATAGGGTTATAGAGCTGTTTAGATAGTTTACCTGAACTTGATTTAACTTTGGTAAGTGTCTAGAAAATCATCCTTTTCTTTAAGATTTTTCAATTTTGTGGAGTACAGTCTTTTAAAGTAAGACTTCGTGATTCTTTGAATTCTCTCATTGTCTGTTGTTATGTTTTTCTTTTCATTTATCATTTTGTTTATTTGTATACCATCTCTCTGTCTTTCAGTTAGTTTGGCCAAGTGTTTGTCTGTCTTGTTGATTTTCTCAAAGAACCAGCTCTGGGTTTTATTGATTCTTTATATATTTTTTTCTAACTGATTTCAGTTCTGATTTTGCTTATTACCTGCCTTTCACTCCTCTTTGGTGTGCTTGTTTTTTGTGTGTGTGTGTGTGTGTGTGTGTGTGTGTGTGTGTGTGTGTTTGTTTTTGTTTGTTTTAATGCTTTTAGGTGTATTTTTAAGTTGTTGGTATGAAAACTTTCTAATTTCTTTATGGAGGCACTCAGTGCTATGAACTTTCATCTTAACACTGCTTTCATTGTGTTTCATAAATTTGGGTATGTTGTACCTTCATTTTCATTGACTTATAGAAAGTCTTTAATTTCTTTATTTCTTTCCTGACCTAAGATCATTGAGTAGAGAGTTGTTCAATTTCCATGTGTATGTAGGCTTTCTGGTGTTCATGTTGTTAAAGTCCAGCTTTTATTTACTGTGGCTTGTAAGATACAAGACTTTCTTTCTTTCTTTCTTTCTTTCTTTCTTTCTTTCTTTCTTTCTTTCTTTCTTTCTTTCTCTCTTTCTCTCTTTCTCTCTTTCTCTCTTTCTCTCTTTCTCTCTTTCTCTCTTTCTTTCTTTCTTTCTTTCTTTCTTTCTTTCTTTCTTTCTTTCTTTCTTTCTTTCTCTCTCTCTTTCTTTCTTTCTTTCTTTCTTTCTTCTTTCTTTCTTTTTATCTGTTGGGGCTTGCTTTGTGACAAACCATATGGTCAATTATGGAGAAGGATCTATTAGGTTCTGAGAAGAAGGTATATTCTTTTGTGTTTGAGTGAAATATTCTATAGATGTCTGTTAGGTCCATTTGATTCATAATATCTGTTAGTTTCATTATTTCTCTGTTTAGTTTTTGTCTGGATGATCTGTCAATTGGTGAGAGTGGGGTGTTGAAGTCTCCCTCTAAAAATGTGTGTGGTTTGATGTGCAATTTATGCTTTAACAATGTTTCTTTTACAAATGTGGGTGCGCTTGTGTTTGAGGCATAGATGTTCAGAACTGAGATATCATGTTGGTAGATTTTTTCTTTTTGATGATTATGAAGAATTTTTCCCCATCTCTTTTGATTAATTTTGGTGGAAAGTTTGTTTTTATTAGATATTAGAATGACTACTCCAGATTGCTTCTTGGGCTCATTTGCATGGAAAACTTTTTTCATGCTCTTTACTCTGAAGATCTAACTTCATTGTTGAAGAATGCTTTTTGTATACAGAAGAATGATGGATAATGTTTTTGCATCCATTCTGTTAGCCCGTGTCTTTTTATTGAGGAATTGAGTCCATTGGTGTTGAGAGATATTAATGACCAGTGATTGTTATTTCTGTTATTTTGATGTTGGTAGTGTTAGTGTTAGTGTGCATGTGTTCTTTTTTTTTTTTTTTTGCTGTTCTATTTATTTATTTATTTTATTTTCTAAGTTTTTTTTTTATTTACATTCCGAATCATTTCCCCTTTCCCGTTTCCTCCCTCTCCGAAAGTCCCATAAGCCCCCTTCCCTCCCTCTTTTCTCCATTCAACCCCCTTTCGTTTCTCTGTCCTGGCGTTCCCCTACATCCAGTCTTTCCAGGACCAGGGGTCTCTCCTTCCATCTTCTTAGAAATCTATTGATATGCGAATTGTGTCTAGGGTATTCCGAGATTCTGGGTTAATATCCCCTTATCAGTGACTGCATACCATGTGTGTTCTTTTGTGATTGGGTTACCTCACTAAGGATGATATTTTCCAGTTCTGACCATTTGCCTAGGAATTTCGTGAATTCATTGTTTTTAATTGCAGAGTAGTATTCCATTGTGTAGATATACCACATCTTCTGAATCCATTCCTCCGTTGAGGGACATCTGGGTTGTTTCCAGCTTCTGGCTATTATAAATAAGGCTGCTATGAACATAGCGGAGCATGTGTCCTTATTGCATGCAGGTAAAGCCTCTGGGTATATGGCCAGGAGTGGTATAGCCGGATCTTCCGGGAGTGTCATGCCCAGATTTCTGAGGAACCGCCAGACAGCTTTCCAGAGTGGTTGTACCAGCTTGCAATTCCACCAGCAGTGGAGGAGTGTTCCTCTTTCTCCACATCCTCACCAACAACTGCTGTCTCCTGTGTTTTTGATCTTAGCCATTCTGACTGGTGTGAGATGGAATCTCAGGGTTGTTTTGATTTGCATTTCCCTAATGACTAAGGATGATGAACATCTCTTTAGGTGCTTCTCAGCCATTAGATATTCTTCAGGTGAGAACTCTTTGTTTAGCTCTGTACCCCATTTTTAATAGGGTTACTTGCCTCTCTGGAGTTTAACTTCTTGAGTTCTTTGTATATATTGGATATTAGCCCTCTGTCAGATGTAGGGTTGGTAAAGATCATTTCCCAGTTAGTTGGTTGCCGCTTTGTCTTTTTGACAGTGTCTTTTGCCTTGCAAAAACTTTGTAATTTAATGAGGTCCCATTTGTCTATTCTTGATCTTAGAGCATAAGCTATTGGAGTTCTGTTCAGGAAATTCCCCCCTGTGCCCATATGTTCAAGGTTCTTCCCTAGTTTCCTTTCTATTAGTTTCAGTGTGTCTGGTTTTATGTGGAGATCCTTGATCCACTTGGAATTGAGCTTAGTGCAAGGAGATAAGAATGGATCAATTTGCATTCTTCTGCATGTTGACCTCCAGTTGAGCCAGCACCATTTGTTGAAAAGGCTATCTTTTTTCCACTGGATGGTTTTAGCTCCTTTGTCAAAGATCAAGTGACCATAGGAGTGTGGATTCATTTCTGGGTCTTCAGTTCTGTTCCATTGATCTACATGCCTGTCACTGTACCAATACCATGCAGTTTTTAACATTATTGCTCTGTAGTACAGCTTGAGGTCCGGGATACTGATTCCCCCAGAGGTTCTTTTACTCTTGAGAATAGTTTTGGCTATTCTGGGTTTTCTGTTATTCCAGATGAATTTTTGCATTGCTCTTTCTAACTCTATGAAGAATTGAGTTGGGATTTTGATGGGGATTGCATTGAATCTGTATATTACTTTTGGTAAGATGGTCATTTTTACTATATTAATCCTGCCAATCCATGAGCATGGCAGATTTTTCCATCTTCTGAGGTCTTCTTCAATTTCTTTCTTCAGAGACTTGAAGTTCTTGTCATACAGATCTTTCACTTGTTTGGTTAGAGTCACGCCAAGATACTTTATATGGTTTGTGGCTATCGTGAAGGGTATCATTTCTCTTACTTCTTTCTCAGCCTGCTTATCCTTTGAGTATAGGAAGGCTACTGACTTGCTTGAGTTGATTTTATATCTGGCCACTTTGCTGAAGTTGTTTATCAACTGTAGGAGTTCTCTGGTGGAGTTCTTTGGGTCGCTTAAGTATACTCTCATATCGTCTGCAAATAGTGATAATTTGACTTCTTCCTTTCCCATTTGTATCCCTTTGGCCTCTTTTTGTTTTCTAATTGCTCTAGCTAGAACTTCAAGTACTATATTGAAAAGATATGGAGAGAGAGGGCAGCCTTGTCTAGTCCCTGATTTTAGTGGGAGTGCTTCAAGTTTCTCTCCATTTAGATTGATGCTGGCTACCGGTTTGCTGTAAATTGCTTTTGCTATGTTTAGATATGGGCCTCGAATTCCTGATCTTTCCAAGACCTTTAGCCTGAAAGGATGCTGAATTTTGTCAAATGCTTTCTCAGCATCTAATGAGATGACCATGTGGTTTTTTCTTTGAGATTGTTTATATAGTGGACTACATTGATGGATTTCCTTATATTGAACCATCCCTGCATCCCTGGGATGAAGCCTACTTGATCATGGTGAATGATCGTTTTGATGTGTTCTTGGATTCGGTTGGCAAGAATTTTATTGAGTATTTTTGCATCGATATTCATAAGAGAGATTGGCCTGAGATTCTCTTTCTTTGTTGGATCTTTGTGTGCTTTTGGTATTAGCGTAATTGTGGCTTCATAGAACGAGTTGGGTAGTGTTTCTTCTGTTTCTATTTTGTGGAATAGTTTGCAGAGTATTGGTGTTAGGTCTTCTTTGAAGATCTGATAGAATTCTGCACTAAAACCGTCTGGACCTGTGCTTTTTTTGGTTGGAAGACTTCCAATTACGACTTCTATTACTTCAGGGGTTATAGGACGATTTAGATGGTCTATTTGATCCTGGTTTAATTTTGGTGTTTGGTATCTCTCAAGGAAATTGTCCATTTCCTCACGATTTTCTAGTTGTGTTGAATACAGGTTTTTGTAGTAGGATCTGATGATTTTTTGAATTTCCTCAGTTTCTGTTGTTATCTCTCCCTTTTCGTTTCTGATTTTATTAATTTGGATACTATCTCTGTGCCCTCTGGTTAGTCTGGCCAAGGGCTTGTCTATCTTGTTGATTTTCTCAAAGAACCAACTCCTAGTTTTGTTGATTCTTTGTATGGTTTTATTTGTTTCTACTTGATTGATTTCAGCCCTGAGTTTGATGATTTCCTGCCTTCTACTCCTCTTTGGTGTATTTGCTTCTTTTTGTTCCAGGGCTTTCAGGTGTGCCATTAAGCTGTTAGTGTATGCTGTCTCCTGTTTCTTTTTGGTGGCACTCAGGGCTATGAATTTTCCTCTTAGCACTGCTTTCATTGTGTTCCATAAATTAGGGTATCTTGTGCCTTCATTTTCATTAACTTTCAAAACGTCTTTGATTTCTTTCTATTTTTCCACCTTGACCAAGTTATCATTGAGAAGAGCATTGTTCAGCCTCCATGTGTACGTGGGTTTTCTTTTGTTTTTGTTGCCATTGAAGACCACCCTTATTCCATAGTGATGTGATAGGAGGCATGGGATTAGTTCTATCTTCTTATATCTGTTGAGGTCTGATTTGTGACCAATTATATGGTCAGTTTTGGAGAAGGTACCATGAGGTGCTGAGAAGAATGTGTATTCTTTAGCTCTAGGATGAAATGTTCTATATATATCAGTTAGTTCCATTTGGTCCAAGGCTTCAATTAGATTCACTGTGTCCCTGTTTAGTTTCTGCTTTCCTGAACGATCCATTTCAGAGAGCGGGGTGTTGAAGTCACCCACTATTATTGTGTGAGGTGCGATGTGTGCTTTGCGCTTTATTAAAGTTTCTTTTACGAATAAGGGTGCCCTTGCATTTGGAGCATAGATATTCAGAATTGAGAGTTCTTGATGGTGGATTTTTCCCTTGATCAGTATGCAGTGTCCTTCTGTGTCTTTTTTGATGACTTTAGGTTGAAAATCAATTTTTTCTGATATTAGGATGGCTACTTCACCTCGTTTCTTGGGGCCATTTGCTTGTAAAATTGTTTTCCAGCCTTTTACTCTGAGGTACTGTGTGTCGTTGACACTGAGGTGCGTTTCCTGCATGCAGCAAAATGCTGGGTCCTGTTTACCTATCCAGTCTGCTAGTCTATGTCTTTTAATTGGGGAATTGAGACCATTGATATTAAGAGAGATTAAGGCATAGTGATTATAGCCATCTGCCATTCTTGACGCTATCTTTATGTTTGAGTGGTTATCTACTTTTGGGTTTGAAGCAAGAAGGTTATTATCTCATTTTTTCCAGCGTGTTGTTTCTCTCCCTGTATTGGCAGTTTGCACCTATTATCCGTTGCAGGGCTGGATTTGTGGAAAGATATTGTGAAAATTTGGTTTTATCATGGAATATCTTGGTCTCTCCATCTATGGTGATTGAGAGCTTTGCTGGGTATAGTAGTCTAGGCTGGCATTTGTGCTCTCTTAGTGTCTGCATGAGATCTGCCCAGGATCTTCTGGCTTTCATATTCTCTGGTGAGAAGTCTGATGTGATTCGGATAGGTCTTCCTTTGTATGTTACTTGGCCCTTTTCTCTTACTGCTTTTAATATTCTTTCTTTGTTTAGAACATTTGGTGTTTTGATTATTATGTGACGGGAGGTATTTCTGTTCTGGTCCAGTCTGTTTGTAGTTCTGTAGGCTTCTTGTACGTTCATCGGCATCTCTCTCTTTAGGTTAGGGAAGTTTTCCTCCATAATTTTGTTGAAGATGTTTACCGGCCCTTTAAGTTGCAAATTTTCACTTTCATCTATACGTATAATCCTTAGGTTTGGTCTTCTCATTGTGTCCTGGATTTCCTGGATGTTTTGGGTTACACGTTTTTTGCATTTTGCATTTTCTTTGACTGTTGAGTCGATGCTTTCTGTGGAATCTTCAGCACCTGAGATTCTTTCTTCCATCTCTTGTATTCTATTGTTGATGTTTGCATCTATGACTCCTGATTTCTTCCCAAGGTTTTCTATCTCCAAAGTGTCTCCCTTTGTGATTTCTTAGTTGTTTCTACTTCCTTTTTTAGATCCTGGATGGATTTGCTCAGATCCTTCACTTGTTTGTTTGTATTTTCCTGTATTTCTTTAAGGTATTTTTGCATTACCTCTTTCAGGATTTCTGCCTGTTGACCCAAGTTCTCCTGCCTTTCTCTGAGCTATTTTTGTGTTTCCTCCTCATGTTAATTCATCTGTTGATCCATCGTGTCCTGCATTTCTTTAAGCAGTTCTCGTGTTTCCTTTGTAAGGGCATCTATCCGTTGATTCATTTCTTTAAGCAATTTTTGTGTTGCCTCCTTATGGGCATCTGTCTGTTGACCCATATTCTTCTGCATTTCTTTATGCAATTTTTGTGATTCCTTTGTGAGTTCATCTACCCGTTGATTCATCTCGTTAAGCGATTTTTGCATTGTCTCCTTGTGGGCGTCCATCTTTTGATCCATGTTCTCCTGCATTTCTCTAAGCGATTTTTGTGTTTCCCTTGTAAGTGCTTCTAACCATTGATTCATGGTCTCCTGTAATTCTTTATTAGATTTATTTGTGTCCTTCTTGTGATCCTCTAATAGCATCATGAGAAGTGATTTTAAATCCAGATCTTGTCTTTCGGGTGTGGCGGGGTATCCAGGACTTGCTGCTGTTGGAGAGTTGGGTTCGGATGGTGCCATATTACTTTGATTTCTGTTAGTAACGTTCCTACATTTGCCTTTTGCCATCTGGTTACCTCTGATGTTAGTTGGTCCTGCTGTCACTGGCTGTTGGTTGGACCTCCTGTGAGCCTGCAAAGCTATTTCTGCCCCCCCCCCCGTTTTACCAGGATTCCCCTGGCACAGATTTCTGGGGTCTGCCCTGCTCCTGAATGACTTTGGAGCCCTGGATGTGCCTTGCCCCAAGTGATGTTATATTGGGGAGTCCTTGCACATCCAAAAGCTCAGTGTAGTGGATTCCTGGGGCAGAGGTCGCCAAAGGGAGGCTGGTAGGTTCCTGCCCTGTGCAGGAATGTGTGATCTCTCCTAGAGTGGAGGGGAGGAGGGGGCGTCCCTCTGCCAGGCAGAAGTCCCACAGCAGAGCTGGCATGCTGTTTAGTGCAGATCTGCCCAGCTCTTGGAAGCCACATACACACAAGCCGCCCGAGACCCAAGCGATATTATGCTTGTCTGTCTCTGAGCCTGGCAGTCCCAACTTCCCGGCCACTGGAGCAAAGATGGCGGAGTGCAATCTGCACTCTCTCCGTGGCACTGGTCACCCTGCAGAGGCGATGGCCTACAGCAGATCTGGCACCCAGACGACCACAGCGCTGTCCCGTTCTTGGGAGCAGGCTGAAGCCCCTACAGGCCGTGTCCCCAGCGAAGTTATATTGGGGAGAACCTGGGTACCTGTCTCTTCAGTGCAGTCTACCGGAACAGAGGTCGCAGAAGGGAAGCTGGTAGGCTCGTGTTCTTTGTTTTTGTGTGGAATTACTTACAGCCTGTGTTTTCTTGGATGCAGTTATCCTCATTGGGTTGGAGTTTTCCTTCTGCTATTTTCTGTAAGGGTGGATTTATGAATAGATATTGTTTGAGTTTGGATTTGCCTTTGAATGTATTATTTTCTCCATCTATGGTGATTGAGAATTTTGCTGGGTATAATAGCCGAGGTTGGCATGTGCTGATTTTTAGAGATTGCATGATATCTTTCTAGGCCTTTCTAGCTTTTAGAGCATCTGTTGAGAAATTAGGTGTAATTCTGATAGGTTTGATTTTTGTATGATACCTGGCCTTTTCCACTTTCCGCTTTTAATATTCTTTCTTTGTTCTGTAGATTTTGTGTTTTGTTTATTATGTGCTGGGAGGAGTTTCTTTTCTGGACTAGTCTAATTGGTGTTCTATAAGCTTCTTGTATGTTTATAGGTAACTCTTTCTTTAGGTTGCAAAAGTTTTCTTCCATGATTTTGTTCAAAATATTTTTGGACCTTGGAACTGGGACTTTTCACCGTCTTCTATTCTTATTATTATGACACCTAAGGCTTAACCTAAGAAGGTTAGATATTTTCATGTTATCCTAGATTTCTTGGAAATTTTGTATCAGTAATTTTTAGATTTAACATTTTCTTTGACTGATGTATCAATATTTTCTACTGTATCTTCTATGCCTGAGATTCTTTCTTCTATCTCCTATATTCTGTTGGCATCTGTTGTTCCTGTTCTCTTCCCTTAGTTTCCCATCTTCAGGATTCTCTCAGTTTGCCTTTTCTTTATTGCTTCCATTTCAACTTTCAGAACTTGCACTTGGTTTTTAATTCATTTTATATTTTATTTTCTTCACCTTTTTATAATTGTTTTATCCTGTATATCTTTAAGATATTTGTCTATTATGTCTTACTGAATGGTAACTGGTGGATTGTGTTTTCTTGTATTTCTTTAAGGGACATACTCATTTCTTCTTTAAAGGCCTTATTATTTTTATAATACTGGATTTAAGGCCATTTTCTTGGGTGTCAGTTGTGTTCGGATATCTAGGGCTTGCTGTAGTAGGGTAGCCATACTCTGAAGGTGTCTTATTGTTCTGGCTTCTGTTGATTTTGTTATTTTGGGAGCCTTTAACCATCTGGATGACTTTAGTCCCTGGATATTCCTGTTTTAGTAGGTTTTTGGAGGGAGGTTAACCTTCATGGTTCAAGTGTGACAGGCTTAGGATGGGTATCCTTGGGCTTTTTGGTTTCAGATCTACAGGTCTGTATGGTTCAGGAGTTGCAGGTCTGATGAAGGTAGGCAGAGAGATCGTGGGAGAATAGAGGTCCACCTAGGCTAACAATCCATCAGAGCAGCTTGGCAGGCCCTAGAGGAGTCAACCAGCAGGGAAGAAGGGTGGGGGAAGGGAAGCTAACCTGTGTGTTTCAGGCTGCAAAGGTCTGATGGAGATGAGCAGAGAGATGGGGGGAAGAATGGAGGTCCAGAGGGGACAGCAGGCTGCTTAAGGAAATTTGGTGTGTCCCAGACTCAGCAAGCAGGGTAGATGGAAGGGGCAAGGGAAGCTAACCTGTATGGTTCAAGTTGTAAAGGTCTGATGAAGATGGGTAGAGAGGTGGGGGGGAGAATGGAGGTTCAAAGGGGACAGAAGGCTGCTTAGTGCAGCTTGGCTTGCCACAGAGGACTCAGGGAGCAGGGAAGATGGGTGGGGGAAGGGAAGCCTTGTGTTGGATTTTTAAGGACATACTAATCTGATTAGTGTCTTAGCATTTTATTTCAGCCTTTTAGTCAGCATTTTCAGTTTTTGAAGCAGTGAAAAGCTTGTTACATGTATTTTGAAATTATGCTAGTTTAATTATGGAACTTGTTCCTAAATAAAATAAAAGTACTACTTTCAAAGCCATTCACAATGCTGATGTCCTAAGCATGCATTTTGTTTGCCTATGACCCAAATTGTAAAATCTCCATAACAAAAAAGTCACATTTGTAGCAACTTGTTGTTTGCTCTGGACCACTGGCAGCACTGGACAAAGTAGTTAGATTCTCTGCTGATCAAAATAAATTCATCGGTCAAGGATTTCTGGTCTAATACCAAGAACACCAGCAATAACTTAAAATTATTAAAACAAAACTGACATTACTTTTAGGAGACACTTAAGAAAAAAATTTCTTAACCACCTTAGTTTTTCTAATTCAGAGGAAGTGTAGAATAAAAACTACTACTTACAATGTGAATTGGGCTTCTGGGTAGGTAAGTAGGTACAAAGGATCTGAGAGGAGTAGTAGTAAGAGATAGGAAATGATTTAAGTATATCAGATGAAAAATATTTAATAAAAATAACTAGAAAATTTAGACTCTGTTTCTTCATGTGTACTGTTACACAAGAAACAATAAATCCACTGACTTCAAGAACATACACACGTGACACAAGGTATACCTAGATTCTGTTTCAGAAACACAACATCTAATAGACAATGAGTCAGCAAGTAAGAAGGCATGCTAAATGGCCACTAAGGATATGAAAATAGTATGGCTTCAACTAATGGTAATGTTAGAGTCCGTCAGAAAACCCCCACTCAATAAGGTCCTCGCTGCAGTGACCGGAATTGCTGCAATCTGCAAGAGGTTTAATGTTCCAATGTACACTGGGGTCCCCCAGTACGCAGGCAAGAGGAGACCCCGAGCTCACAAAGCATACCCTTTTTATAAACATTTTGGCAGGGACTTCAGTGGTTGCCTGAGTTGGACGACTGTGATTGGTTACCCTGAGCAATATTTAAAATTATTGGTCAACTCGAATGGGGATGTTGTCTCTGCCATTCGGCTCTGTCCTGCCCACCTTGTGGTATTCGTGGTATTTCCTGGAATTGTCTTTTTTGTCGAGTCACTTCCCTCTCTGTCCTCACTCTAGACAGGGTAATTCTCTGTTTAGGCCATTTCCTTATCTGTCCTTCCCCAGGCAGTCCTGGGTGGAATGGAAAGTTTCAGTCTGGCTGTGAGACTTGATCATGGGGAGCTGGCCTGCTGTTTCTGACAGGGTTTTCACAGTAAGAGAAATGTAGACAGAATCACCATAGCATTGTGAATTAACAGAACTGGATAAATTAAAGACACCAATAACACAAGTATTGGGGAGTGCTTCAGGCCCTCATTTTTTACTGATGGAAGTGTCAAATGGGAAAACTGTTATCATTTTGTCTAATCTCTGTCCCACAGTTAGCTGGCAACAGCCAGGGATACTTGACTCACTATAAAAGGGCATGTTTTCCCCCTCCTCTCTCTCTTGCTCTTATCTTCCTGCTCCCACTCTCTCCCCATTCCCTTCCCCCATCCCACTCTCTACATGCTTATGGCCGACTTCTATTCCTCAACTTGTCTACTGTCTGTCTGTCTTTCTTTCTCTGCCTCTACTACTCTCTTAACTCCCCTTCCCAAGCCCTGAATAAACTCTATTCTACATTATACTATCCTATAAATAGTATCCCTTTCCTCCAAACCTCATCACACATCCATAAAACATATTCCTTCTGTTGTGATCATAAAAAGAGAAAGAGGCTATTAAGATATGTTCTATGGGCATGTGGGGGAAGGGCGTGCCTCAGCAGGCCCATGCTGAAGCATCCCTTCCCCCTGAGGGAGAATAGAGATTATTTAGGGCATGGGGAGGGGAGTTAAGGGGATAGTAGAGGCAGAGAAGGGCAGGGAGAAGGAGAGAGTAGGGAAGTAGAGGCTGGCCATGACCACGTGGAGAGAGGGGGGAAGGGAAGAGCCCAAGAGGGCAAGAGAGAAGCTAAGAGAGTAAAGAAGCCCCTTTTATAGTGGGCCAGACCCACCTGACTGTTGCCAGGTAACTGTGGGGAGAGGAATTCCTGGCTGTTGCCAGATAACTGTGGGGTGGAGCTTAGACAGAATCCTAACACCTTCTCTCTTTATCTTTTTTTTTATTATTATTTTATTTTATTTTTTTAATTTACATTCCAAATCACTTCCCCTTTCCCGTTTCCTCCCTCCCCGAAAGTCCCATAAGCCCCCTTCCCTCCCTCTTTTCTCCATTCAACCCCCTCTCGTTACTCTGTCCTGGCGTTCCCCTACATCCAGTCTTTCCAGGACCAGGGGTCTCTCCTTCCATCTTTTTAGAAATCTATTGATATGCGGATTGTGTCTAGGGTATTCCGAGATTCTGGGTCAATATCCCCTTATCAGTGACTGCATACCATGTGTGTTCTTTTGTGATTGGGTTACCTCACTAAAGATGATATTTTCAAGTTCTGACCATTTGCCTAGGAATTTCGTGAATTCATTGTTTTTAAATGCAGAGTAGTATTCCATTGTGTAGATATACCACATCTTCTGAATCCATTCCTCCGTTGAGGGACATCTGGGTTCTTTCCAGCTTCTGGCTATTATAAATAAGGCTGCTATGAATATAGTGGAGCATGTGTCCTTATTGCATGCGGGTAAAGTATAAACACATCAAAAGCCACTTTAGCAAATGCTATGGAAGACTTTAGGCACTCTGTATTGGATAAAAGTTTGCATAAGTATTTTCCAAAACACAATGGAAATATTATTTACAAAGACACCTGTAAGGATGTTTCTAGGAGCTTTGCTTATGATAGTCCTGTTAGGTCACAAAGCTGAACCCTTAGTTGGTAGCACAGCTGCCAATACACTAGAATGGCTGCCTTAGCTCAGCCAATGAAGTGGCTATGTGGCAACAGAAACCTAACCCTCAACCTTTCTTAGAGACTCTGTGACTCAGGCACTTTGTTTATCAGGTAACTGGTTTCCCCATTCCTTCTGCTGCCCATAAAATGGCCTGAAAAAATGGCTGAGTCATATGGGGATTAGTTTGGGAGAAGGGAGGCTCACTTACAAAGTTCAAATTAGAAATTTTAGGTCTCAGAAACTGAGGAAGACAAAGGTAGCTGAGGTGCCTTGTAACACATCAAAGCAGATGCTGGCTAGCTCTCCCAGCATCACTCAGTATCTATGGCTCCTCCCAGCACTTCTCACCTGCCCCTACTTTCACTTCTCTCTCCCAGGTCTGGACCTCAGCCTCCCTTCCCCAAGACTAATCCCCATATGACTGCAGCTGTTTTGCCTACATCTCTTTCTTGGCCTCTTGGCCTGGGGCTGCCTCTAAATTGTGGCTCCTCTCACTCCCTTCCCGCCCCTCTTAGGTTTAGTCAGCTGGTCATGTTCAGCCTAGACTCTTCGCTCTGCCTGCTTTCTCACTTATATATACAATAAAAATCTTCTCCATATTTTAGAAGAAGTCATATCCTCCATCTTATATTTCATTGTTTTTCATTCAGAAACAATTCATTTTTTTCCTGTGATATCGCCTTAAAGTGACTGAGTAACTGATATGTTCATACGATTAAATGTTATTTAGGAATTATCAACCTATTAAGTTCATATACATACATAAAATAATTTAAATATGAACAAGTCTTAAGACTTTAAATGAAAGGAACTTCACATGACAGTGGACAACATTTGAAATATGTAAAAGTAATATGATAGTTTTAATCAGGTAGTAGTTACATAGCATGAGGATAATTCATGCTAGCAAGTTTTTATTTCTTTTTTATTTTGAAATGAAAATATAACAACTGAGTTTTGGTTGTGTGTTTATGTAGTTTTTCAATAGTGAATTGTACATACAATTTGGTTTAATTTTCTTGAATTTCACTTATACTTCAATAAGGTAGATTTCAGTATTCATATACTTCAATGAATGGTCATGGGCAAAAAAACATAAAAATAAACTCTTGACTTGATGTGAACCTAGGAGTTACTCAGGTTTCTTGGTAGGCAGACAGATGGGGGTGGGGTGGGCATGATTAGGTAATAAAGACTGCTAACTTCTAAGATGTCGGACCTCTTCCTCATCCTCCTGATCTGAGACAAACACCTGGCAGCTTAAAACAAAGGCCTTGTAGGCTTTAGTATCCCACCAGCAGACCTCCTGCTCAACAAGTTCAGGGCGGATCAGGATATGTTACCCAACAGTGGCCAGCCAATCAACCATCCTATATTTCTTCAAATGGAACAAACTCAAATTAGGGGAGGAAAACTCTTCAGACACTTTAAAAACCTTGGTCCTCTAGAAGACATTAGATTTTTGGCTTCCTAAGTGCCCCTTCTTTCTGTGTCTGCTTCAGCAAGTGTCTTCTCTGTGTGCCTGTGCTGCATGTGTGTTTGTTTCCTCGCACTCAATAAACATCTTCCCTCAACTACCAATTCTGTGTGTGGTGGTCAGCTTTCTCTACTTACTTCTTGTTATACTCAAGGTTTTTCCTGCCCTTTGAATCTTTAATGGGCAGAGAAAATGAACCAGATAAAGTTCTCTGGACTGCATCCCTGACATTGGTTAATGTTGATTACCAACTTGACAGGATAGGTATTTACCTAGGAGACAAGCCTCGTGACAGACTTGTGAGTGATATATCTAGATTAGGTGAGCCTCTGGTCATAAGTGTGAGAGATTGGAATGGTCATGTAAATTGTCATGGGAATGCTCTTCCCAGTGTGGCTAGCTCCATCCCATGTCTGGGGCCCTGGCCTGAATGAAAGGGAGAGAAATCTGTGCACAAGCAATCATCTCTCTCTGCTTTCCAGCTGTGGATGCAATGCGCCTAGCTACCTTAATCTTCTATTGTAAAGGAATTTTTACTTTTTTAAGTGGCTTTGGTCAGGGTGGTTCATCACAGCATCAGGAAAAATAACTAAGACAACTGCAGAAATGAAGAGCTATAAATTAAAATATCAGGATGGCAATTTTAGCATCTACTTGTCTCAATTTGTAAAGAAATTATTACAAAATGTAGGGAAAAGAGTGTGCTTGTATTTCTGGCAGGAATGTTCCTGAGAAAAGATTTAATGAGAACAAATTCAGTTTTCTTGCAGAGTACGTGATTAGAAACATCAATGTTAATTGCTAGGAGCTTATCCTTAGAAAATGAGTGAAATATTAGGCACAGAAGAGCAAATACCATGAGAGTTCACTCACATGCACTATGATTCTGTTGATCTTACAGAAGGTAGTAGTAAAATAATGGCCAATAGTGTTTGAGGAAACTTTAAGTTCCCAAGACCTCCCTGGGAATTAACATCCTACTTGGCAGAAAGAGACTTGTATGTGGGTAGCTGACATCTTGGTTAGCAAGTTAAGACATGAATGTTAGACAAGACAAGTCACATCCTAGTAGACAAGTTAAGGAATGAATGTTAGACAATGCAAGTCTCCTACTACAGTTGAATATCTCAACCAAAGGAAACAGGATAGACATGTTCCTAAGGAAATCCCCAGTCCCTAAATCCTGATTGGTGGAATAACTTGGCACAGATGTTTGTGGATTTTAGGCTTAAAAGTCCTATAGGATCTTAACTCATTTCCACAGTTCAGTTCTAGAATCTGGATTGTGGCCATAATTGATCAGTCCTGGGGCATATGCTCAATAAACTATCCCTGTCTGACTGAGATTGGTATTCATGTGGTTTGTGACGTGATTCCTGGAGCCTAACAGAGATACTTGAACTTTTTGTATTTGTATCCCTTTTCTTTCTTTCTTTCTTTCTTTCTTTCTTTCTTTCTTTCTTTCTTTCTTTCTTTCTTTCTTTCTTTCTTTCTTTCTTATCTTCTTGCTCTAAGACTTCAAGAACTATATTAAACAGAACTAGAAAGGCTAGACATCCTTGCCTTATTTCTGATCTTAGTGGACATGTTTTGAGTTTTTCTCCATTTAGTATGCTATTAGTTGTCATCGAACAGAATTTATTATGTCAATGTAAGACCTGAACCAGCTGTTTCAGGGCTTTCAGCAGGGTACTGACGGGAAAAACTGGAGAGAGAGAGAGAGAGAGAGAGAGAGAGAGAGAGAGAGAGAGAGAGAGAGAGAGAGAGAGAGAGACAGAGAGAGAGAGAGAGACAGACAGAGAGAGAGAGAGACAGACAGACAGAGAGAGAGAGAGAGAGAGAGAGAGAGAGAGAGAGAGAGAGAGAGAGAGAGAGAGAGAGAGCCAAAAGCTGGGTTCAGGAGGGCTGCAAAAGCTGATGACCCAGGCCAGAGAGTTTATTAATGGGACAGCTCTAATTATTCCCCTCACACAGGGAAGTGGAAAACAAGTCACAAAGTAAAGAGCATCACCCAGCAGAATTACATGGAGTTTAGAACATCTCAAGTTCTTCTTTAGCCAATGCATTCTGGGATATAAGACAAAGTATTTCACATCTCAGAGTCTGGAACATTTGGACACATAAATATGGAACAAATGGATTTGGTTCACACTTCTACATTATAGTCCATCGTTGAAGGAAGACAAGGCCTGAACTCAAACAGGGCTGAAAATGAGGTGGGAGCTAAAGCAGAGGTGATGGAGGAGTGCTACTTACTGGCTTACTCCACATAGCTTGTTCAGCCTGCTTTCTTATAATCCAGGATCACTAGCCCAGGGATAGCAGCACTCACAATGGGTTGGGCCCTGCCACATCAATAGCTAATTAAGGAAATGCCCTCCAGGCTTGCTCATGGCCATGTCTTATGGAGGCATTTTCTCAACTGAGGTTTCTTCCTCTTTTATAATTATAGCTTGTGTGGAATTGACATTAAATAGTCAGCACAGGTCATGTGCATCTGGAAATTAATTCATTTTTTAAAGTCTTCAATTTAGTGGACTATAGCATTTTATAGCATGTATTCAAGACTTTCTGGATTTTATTGGTATTTTTGAAATATTTCTATCTTCTCTAATTTTGTCGATTTGGGTCTTCTTGTTCTTCCTTTTGGCTAATTTTCCAATCTTTTCTATGTTGTCAAAGAATGAACTTTTCATCCCTGATTCCTTGAATTGTTTTTTTTTTATGTCCATTTCATTAAATTTTGCCCTGATTGTTACTTCTCTTTATCTACTACTGAGGGATTTGGTTTGTTCTTGTTTTTCTAAATCCTTAATGTATAGCATCAATTTATTAATTTGGGCTTGCTCCAATTTTATGAGGTAGGCACTTAGGATTATAAACTTTTCTCTCGAGGCTTCCTTTACTGTATCTGAAGGTTTCAGTATGGAGGGTTATCATTTTCTAAATTCTAGGAAATTTTGGCTTTCCTCTTTGTCAGCGACTTATTACTTGTTTAACAGTGTGCTGTTCCATTAGTTTGCATAATTTGTTTTGTTGTTGATGTCTGGTTCCCCATCCCTTACTATTGTGGTCAGATAAAACAAATTATGTTGTGCTGACTTTCCTATGTTTACTGAGATTTGTCCTTGCTCTATTTTTGAAAAGTTCTATGTGGTAATGTGAAGAATGTATATTCTTTGGTCTTGTGTATTATCTTTATTGGATTTATGGTTTTATTTAACTTTAATGTTTCTTTTAATGTTTATTTTCTTGCCTATTGATGATAATAGGTTATTTGAAATCTCCCACTATTACTGTGTTGGGATTTATGTGGCATTACACTTAGTAGAATTTGTTTTATTAAATATAGTATACTTGTGTTTGGTTTATTAAGAATTATAATATCTTCTCATTCCTCAGCTTCTTTTTCATCATCCTTGATCAATTCCAGCTGGTCATCCCCCTGATTTTCATTATCATCATCACCCAGTAGGTCACCCTTGTCAGCAGAGTCATCTGCACCTTCCCCAGACTCAATCTTCACATTAGTCTTTCTTCACAGAGATGCTGCTAGGCGCTTCTTCAGGCTTTTCATTCTTCATTTCTACTGGGGATGAGAAGGACAAGTCTGCTTGTTTGCTTTGTTCTTTTTCAAAAATTTTCAGGCTTTCTAGCAGAGAATACACTCTTTGTTTTATCTGAGTTAGTTCCTTCTTAATGGCCTGAAGGTCATCACCTTTCAACTTTCCAGACTTGGAAGAAGATTCCCTGACAGAGACAGCACCAATGGGGAGGATGACTCTTGAGCACATAGTGGAGCTGAGAAATCTTACCCCATTATTCATTTACTCAGGTGCTTGTGAGAGAACAAAGTAACACCAGATTCTCTACCTAGTACCTTCTGCACATTCTCACTGTTGTCCCTCCTTATCCTTCCTGTGTTAATTCATAACTGCTCTGTGCATAGCTTCATTTTAAGTTTCTTTGATGCTCTTTAGTAGTTTCAGCAAGTTTTACCCTGTAAGTTTTGCTTTAATTTGATACCTCTTTGACTTAACAATAACAAGATGTATGTTCTTTTTTAAAAAGATAATTATAATGTCTAATTTATAGATTGTCCCAGGGGTGGGTGAAATAACACTTATTGGGACAATGGACTACACACTGAGTGTCTGCACTAAGTGGGACTGGAGGTAGGGCAGGCAGGCCAGGCCATGGTGATCTCATGGAGTGGTTCTGACACAAGGAAATGGAGGCATGCCAGAATGGACCATGGATATGTACCTGCCAGTAAGACCATGTGGATTGGCTTTAGCAGGTGGGATTGGAAGCAACACCACATATAAACATTTTCATATACATATATATTGATTTAATTTAATTTTTTATCTTATTGTGTTTGGGATTAAGTTCAGGGACTTGGGCTTGCTAGGGAAATGCTCTGCCACTGAGACATGCCCCTCTTAATTAATGAAAGCAGTAGAAACCTAGATTAAAAAGGTAGCTTAATCACTTGTTCACTAAGGGTTATATTTCTTCAAGTAGAAATTTCTTTCTTCTTTGGCTAAAGGCATCATAAATAGCCTTGAGAAAGTATTTAAAATATAGTTGGCTAGATACCAGCTCAATTTGTGCCTTATAGGAATACACCGGATCTCTGCCTGAAAGCTGATTTAAAAATTAGGGAAACTCAGAGAAATGGATGATACATTTAGATTAGAGATACACAGACATTAATACTCTTCTCTGTATGACTTCTGATTCTGAAGAAAGGCCAGAAAGTTCTTTTGCTGCTGTAACTTGTGATATCTAAAATTCTCTTCAGTAGAGAAGTACTTTTGGTGGAGTTGTTGTCTGAGTCAGACAATGAGTGCTGTGATAAGTTAGTCAATGGTCACCCAGTGACCCATTAAAGTGATGGAGACTGACTGAAACAGTGTGATCATCACTTTTTAAAGACCTGACCAACATGATTATCACATGGTTCAAAACCCATCCAGTCTCCGTAAATGTTTCATGATTTGTCATCTTGTTTAAATATATAATGCAGAATCCCTGCCCTTTTTTCTCTTTCCTCATTCTTACTATCTGCTGTGATATATTACATACTTTGTATATTATTTGTCTTCTCTTTCCTAGCAATTGATAGGTACTTTGTTTTTGTTAATGTTTTCTCTATAATCTCTAGAAGAGGGCATGACAGAATTTCTCAACTTGTTGAATAAATTAGTGAGTATCACTCTTTTTCAGAGTCTCAGATGTGCCTTTGTCATTAATGAAGTACCTTTGAGCTTAGCATTTGAGGTTCCCTTCAGTGTATTCTTTGTTATCTCTCAGAGATGGATCCTTTGCTTCTTTTCTGAACTCATTCAGGTTGACTTAGTTAGGATTTCTATTGCTATGAAGAGACTCTGACCACATTGATTTTTATAAAGGAAAAATATTTAATTAGGGCTGGACTATGGGTTCAGAGGTTTAGTTCATTATCATTATGGCGGGAAGCATGGTAGCATGAAGGCAGAAATGGAGCTGGAGAAGATGAGAGTTCTACATCTGGATCTTCAGACAGTAGGAGGAGAGAGTGACACTGGGCCTGGTTTGAACACCTGAAACCTTAAAGTCCCCCCTTCAATTCCCCCTTACTATGACATACTTCCTCTAACAATCTACTCTAACAAGGGCACACCTCCTAATAGTGCTGTAATAGTCCTATGAGGCTATGGGGGCCATTTTCATTCAAACCAGCACACCACACATTTCAGTAGTCTTTTCTTTTTATTGCTGAGTTGTATTTCATTGTAAAGAAACACAATGGCTTATCCATCCCTTCTGTTAAGGTTTATTTTGTTAATTTCCAGTTTGAGCACTTGTGAGATGTCAAGTCCTACTTGGCCATGTGTAAAGGATGGCATGACATGGTTTTTGCCCCTGGAACAGAGCCAGCAGGATGTGGGCCTCCATGAGTTTTGATGGTTTCTGTGTACAAAAGACTTGTTTATATAGTAGTAAACATATTTTCATGTTCTTTCTTTGAGGAATGCCCTCTCTGCCAAGGTTAATGACTCCATGATAATCAGACACAGCATGAGTCCAGGAGATGAGGGTGGGTCTATGTTTCAGCAAAATGATAGAACACTGTGACCTTCAGGACTGTCCTTATGGCTATGGGAAAGAATGCTGAAAACATGAGTTTGAAAATATATAATTTCTCAACTATGCAAAATATAAAGAATGCAATAGGAATTGTATAAGGAGTTTCATAGATCTAAAGGAACAGAGGCAGTTGCACTATGATCCAGCTTGTCAGAAAGATACTAAGGAAGGAGATAAGGAGATTTAGGGATTGGTGATTGTAAGGTGGGTTCCCACCCAGCTAAATTTATTGTTTATGCTTACAAAGGCAGGTAGATTCTGGGTTCAAAGTCAGCTTGGGACAGAGGGAATTTAGGTCCAGGCCCAGGAGTGGTAGAAATGGTAATTTCAGAACTGAGTCCCATCAAGCTATCTTATTGTTTGTGCTTGTGTTTGCTGTCTCTTTCTAAGAATCAAGGGGCTGGGGTCATGGGATATTGATTCAGGAGAACCTGAATTGAAAGGGAACCTGGGGTAATGACTAAATTGATATGCAAATAAAAAACTGGGCTTTTGATCTGTAAGAGATGAGCTACCCAGAGAGTTTTTAGAATATCGCAAGTGAAAGCTATCTTGAGCAGAACACAGAGAGCAGTCTGAAAGCCTGTGTTGAGAAGAAGAAGAAGAAGAAGCAGAAGAAGAAGAAGAAGAAGAAGAAGAAGAAGAAGAAGAAGAAGAAGAAGAAGAAGAAGAAGAAGAAGAAGGGGAAGGGGAAGGGGAAGGGGAAGGGGAAGAAGAGGAAGAAGAGGAAGAAGAGGGAGAGGAAGAGGAAGAGGAAGAAGAGGGAGAGAGGGAGAGAGGGAGAGGGAGAGGGAGAGGGAGAGGGAGAGGGAGAGAGAGAGAGAGAGAGAGAGAGAGAGAGAGAGAGAGAGAGAGAGAGAGAGAGGAGAGATGAGAGACGAGAGGAAAGAGAGATCAGTCGGGAAAGCTGTCTCAAGGAGAAAACAAGTCATCAGCTTAGACCCATGATTTGACTTTGAGTCATTTGTTTTGCTGCTCCCAGACACCCCTTTTCTTAGGAACCCTTCTTCAAGCTGAGGCTGATCCTTCGCAGTAAAATCTAGGTGTTAGATCTTAATTCTAAGCAGGGTATTATTCTGGGGGAGGATTTCCTTGAGAGTATAATTGCTGGGTCGTAGAGTAGGTACATATTTTGTCTTGCTAGATACTGCAAGCTTTACAAGTGAGTACATCACATTTCTACTAGGACTAGAAAAGCAATATAAAATTTCTCCACAATTTTTGATAGGACTTATTATTATTAGTCTTTTTAATTTTATTGCCAGTGAAGCACCCATCCATTCATGTAAATGTTCTTGATGGATTAAATAGACATCAGGCACCAGCTGTATGTATCAATTGACATTGGTGAGAATTCACACTTTAGGGTAGCCTTATGAAGCTGGAATAAGCCTTTGAAAATATGCCATTGAAAATGTATTTCTGATATCATCTCGGGATTATAAGACTTGTTGGGTTTTGATCTTGTATTCAAGTTAGCTGTTCCCTTGATATATATCTAATAGTTTGTGCATATCTTGATTTAAACCCCCTAGTGCACGTGGATTGTCACTTGGAGGCTGAGGAGAGTGCAGTACAGAATAGAAACTCTTCAGTTTGGCAGAGCTGAGCAAGAATAGGACAGTGGTCTGGGAAGGGTTTGAGTGCCACAGAGGACTGTTCCAGAATACCTTGAGGCTGGTAAGGATTTCTGGGCCAATTTTCACTTCTGTCATGCCTGCCTAACAGGATGGGAAGGTCCAAGGTTTAGGACTCAGTTTCCACTCTGATGTTTTCTCTCTTCACACTAGGTTGCTACTTGTGCTGAACTGAAAATGTTTGCATTTACATTTGTAAATTTTTTGATTCTGTTGATTTATGCTTGGTTATTTTAATGTAACTTCTCTTGTAGTTTTCATTGCACATCTCTATACTTTTGGCTATATTATGTTATTGTTTTATTGCATTAAACAACCAAAGTTATTTTTGAAGGAAAACTAAAAGAAATTACTTTACACATGCCCATGTATTTGGTATTTTCACAGATACGAAGTTCCTCCTGTAGACTGGAACTTTCTTTTTTTTTTCTTATATTTTTAAGATTTATTTATTTATTTTGTGCACATGACTATGCTGTAGCTGTACAGATGGTTGTGAACCATCGTGTGGTTGATGGGAATTGAATTCAGAATCTCTGCTTGCTCCAGCCCTGCTCGCTCCTACCCAAAGATTTTATTGTTATATGTAAGGACACTGTAGCTGTCTTCAGACACACCAGAAGAGGGCATCAGATCTCATTACTAATGGTTGTGAGCTACCATGTTGTTGCTAGGATTTGAACTCAGGACCTTCAGAGGAACAGTCAGTGCTCTTAAACTCTGAGCCATCTCTCTAGCCCGTAGACTGGTACATTCATCTGGAAAGATTAGTGTCTCACTTCTTAGCAGTGCTTGGTAATAAATCCTTTCACTTTTCATTTGCTTGACGATTTCTTTGTTTCGTTTCTGGAGGTATTTTTACCAGATATGTAATATTAGATTGACAATTGTTTTTCTTCTGAGTTTTAAAGCTGCCATTTAATTGTCTTCTCATTTCCATTTCCTTTATAACAGGTAAGTTGATTTCACTTCAGCTCCCCAGGAATCTCTGAGCCTCTTGTCTATGCCTATTTCAAAGTTCTTTTCTTTTTAATCCAGTTTTCAGCTGTTGTTATATGTAACTATGATATGTTTTGTATTCACTGTTTTCTTGCTCTGATTTCCTTAACTTTGTTTTCTTGTTCATCAATATTATTGCATGGAAACTTTTTCATTTAGTGCTTAAAAGTAATTTTTCTATCTATTTTTTTAGGTCACAGTTTGGACCTGTGATTACACATATATTGGACTTGTTTAAGATTATCCCAGAGGCTTGGGATACTATGGTCTCTTGAAAATTAATTATTTTTAAATAACTAATTTAGTATAGATAATGTCTATTAATTCTGTCTTTTATCTCACTGATAATTTGTGTGACTTTACCTAATCTGATATTAACCCAACTCACAAAATTCCTAACCCTCTATAAAAAGTTTCAGTGTAGTAGTACTCAATTAATCCTACTCATATCCACCCTGGAAGTGGCAGTGTCCCTCCTAACTACCTGCCCAATTCAATATTCTTGGTTCTTGAATGAAAGATACACACACACACACACACACACACACACACACACACACACACACACACACACACCTTTAACAGCTCAGTGGCTTGCCCACTTCCAAACCTCCATGTGGTTAACACACTCCTTCTTCTTATATTTCTGAGTTATTGCTTACTAAAATCTATATTCCATCTTTGTTGCCCTAGACCTAGTGGAGGGGGGGGCTTGGGACTGCTCTTCCTTGCCTCTTACATGTCAGCTCTTTCTGTCCTCTGCGCCTCTCAGGCTTGATGTCTCCACTCCTTCCCTGACAAGGCAGCTATGTCCCTTCCTGCTGCTTCCTCAGGCCCCTGCCCAGAAATCCTAAGATCCCACCTCTGTCTCCTTGCCCAGTCATTGGTCACCAGCAACTTTATTTACCAATCATAACCACAGGGTCCCTCAGCATCTTACATGCAGATATGCAGACTGCAGACATGTGGATTCTCCTGCAATCTTGAGAGCCAAATTAACATAATACAAGCAGCATTAGACTAAATACACCACATTTCAGTTTCACAATTTTCATTTGGTATTTTGTTGTTCCTTATACTCTGTTGGAATGTAGTATTTGTTAGCTTATCATTTTTCTTCTATGTAAATTAAAATGCAATTCAAGTGGCTATTTTAAAGTCCTTACTTCTAATTCGAGACTATACAGCTCTGTATTACTGAATATATTTTGGATCCTGGGCCATGTTTTATCATTTTATTGTATTTCTAGTAACATTCAACCTTCTGATATTAGGGATTTGGATATGTTGTAGGACCCAGAATCATCCCCTCCATCATAATTATAACTGTTAATTGCCAGAATTTTTTCTAAAGGCTAAACAAGGAATTCTACAGATCAACCAAACATTTCTGCTTCCTTAGGGAGTGAAACTCTGAGGAAATGGTCCTGAGAGAGCCTCTGTCTTCATAACCAGGCCCCTGAGATCTGCAAACCAGAATGAAACTCTTATCCTGGTACACAAGGACAGGAGCTGCTTCCTTTCTGGATACTGCAGGGGCCACTGGAAAAACACAAATTGTGAATCAATATTGTCAGCATGGAAAGGGTTACAAGATAAACCTGAGTCTGCACTTTGGCTTGGCAGAAGAGACAGCCCTGTAATCTAAATTATTATTTACTATTCACGAGGTCTTTATTTTTTCCAGAACACTTCAGATGAATTGTCCTTGATCATTTTGACTCCTCCAATCTTTCCTCTCCTTCCACTGCAGGACTCCCAGACCTCTGCCAAATATTTAGAATTCCATAGAATTCCATAGAATTTCCAAATTGTATGGAACTTTGCATCTGATTCCCTCAGTTGCTAGATGAAGTCTCTCTGGTTTCTGTGATTAAGATTTATGCTAGACTCCAGTCCCAGCACATGCTTCAGGTGTGATATACTGTGGGTCAGAGGTTTTCTGACTGGATTCATGTCCCAAACCTCCACTGAGGTCTTGCCTGGTTACAGAGGGTAGCCAGTTCAGGCTCCATGTACCCCATAACTAGAAGTCTTTGCTAGTGTCACCCTCATAGATTCCATGGCATTTCCATTGTACTAGGCTGCTACATTACTTCTAAAATGTCCTCCAATTCCAGGTGTCTCTCCCAGTACTCTTTCCCTTCATCCTCTGCACAGGATCCTTACTGTTTCTATCCCTACCCACACCAAGTCCACCTTCAAAATCTATTGTATTTCCCCTTCCCAAGAAAATTCTTTCATCCCCCCTTAAGCTCATCTTGTTAGTTAGCTTCTTCAGGTCTGTGGATTGTAGCATGATTCTCCTTTACTTTACAGCCAATATCCATGAGTACATACCGTGTTTGTCATTCTGGGTATGAGTTACCTCACTTAGGAGGAGTTTTTCTAGTTCCATCCATTCGCCTGAAAATTTTGTGATATCATTGTTTTTTTTTTTTGTTTTTGTTTTTTTTGGGGGGGGTCAGTAATACTCTATTGTGTAAATATACCACATTAAAAAGTTTCAGTCATTGGTTGAGGGGCATCTAGGATGTTTCCAGTTTCTCACTATTATGAATAGAGCTGTATGAGCATAGTTGAGCAAATGTCCTTGAGGCATTTTCTTGAGAGTCCCTCTTTTCACATGATTTTTGCCTGTGTTAAGTTGACATAAAACTAGTCCAGCACACTGTCTTAGTCACTGTTATGTTCCTGTGAAGAGACATCATAACCAAGGTAACTCTTAAAAAGGAAAGCATTTAATTGGGGGGGCTGTCCCAGTTTCAGAGACTTAGTCCATTATCATCATGTCAGGGAGAATGGCAGCACACATGTCGCTGGAGCAGTAGCTCCTGGTCTTCAGGCTGCAAGACAATTGGACCTGGCACAGATTTTTGGAACCTCAAAGTCCACCTCCAGTGACAAACTTCCTTAAAAAAGGCCACACCTACTACCAGGCCATACCTCCTAATTCTTCTCAAATAGAACTAGGCCCTGATGATTAAACATTCAAATATATGAACTTATGGGGGCTATTCTTATTCTGACCACCACATTTGTGTAGTTGTAGTTGTATGGATTTATATCTGGGTTCTCTGCTCTGTACCATGGATCTATGTGTCTGTTTTTGTGCCTATGCCCTGGTTTTATTCATTTAATTTTTTATTGCCATAGCTTTGTGATGATTTGAAATCATGAATGGTGGTACCTCCAACAGCATACCTTATGTTCAGGAATTCTTTTTAGTTGTTTGTGTTTCCATATAATTTTTTCTATATCTTTAAAGAATGACTCTAAAACCTTCATTGAATCTTCAGACTTCTTTCAGTAGGACATTTTCATTTTCACAAGATTAATTCTTCTACTCATGAGCATTTCAGGTCTTTTTATCTTCTGGTATCTTTGTCAACTTCTTCAGTGTCCTCAAATTTTTATCATAGAGTGTACTAATCAAGGTTCTCTAAAGAAAATGAATATTAGAACAAAAGTATCTATACCTACACACACACACACACACACACACACACACACACAGAAAGAGAGAGAGACAAAGACATAGAGACAGAGACAGAGATAGAGAGACAGAAAGGAGAATTTATTACCTTGTCTTAGACGCTGTTTGCCAGCTAGTCCAGCAATGACTATCTATTCAAAGAAAGTCTAAGAATCCAGTAGTTATTCAGTCCATGAGGCTGAATGTCTTAGCTGGTTTTCAGTACACATTGGGATCCAGAAGAAGTAGGCTCTAATGCCCATGAAGGAATGAACTTGCCAGAGACAGAAATGGCAAACAAGCAAGAAGCAATGCTTTCATTCTTTCATGCTCTTTATATAGACTGTCACCAGAAGGTATGACCCAGATTTACAATGGATTATCTCACCTCAAAAGATCCAGATTTAGGGTGGGCGTTTCCACTTCAAATGATCAACTGAGAAAAAGCCTTCACAACTATACCCAGCAGTTTGGGTTTTAGTTAATTCCAGATGGATTCAAGTTAACAAGCAAGACCAGCTATCACATGGAGGTCTTTCCGCAACATCCTTGGCTAGGGATTCTTAAGTCTGTGTGTGACTATCGTGTATAAGATAGAATTGGTATAGCTGATTTCTATTAATTCTGTCTTTGGTTTTACTGGTACTTTTTGTGCTTTTACTGAGCCTGACATTAATTCAACTCACTGAACTCCTAACCCCCTATAAATAGTTTCAGTTTTGAAATTTTCATTAGGTATTTTGATGTTTCTTATGATCTGTTAAATAATATATCATTTGTTTGATCATCTTCAAATATAAATGATATGTAATTCAACTGGCTGTTTTAAAGTCCTTTTAACTCCAGACCACACAGCTCTGCATTTACAGAATATATTTTTACTGTTGGATCTTGGGCCACTTATTATTTTATTGTATTTCTAGTAATCTTCAACTTTCTGACATTGGAGATTTGGATAGGTTACAGGACCCATGATCATCCCCTATCACATAATTATAATTAGAAGGAATTGTTTCTATAACCAAAGAAAGGAATTCTACAGAAGAATCAAACATTTCTGCTTCCTTAGGGAGTGAAAGTCTGAGGAAATGGTCCTGAGAGAGCCTCTGTCTTCATAACCAGGCCCTTGAGATCTGCAAACAAGAATGACACTCTTATTCTGTTATTCAAGGTCAGGAGCTGCTTCTTTCCTGGAAACGGCAGGGACCACTGGATAACAACAACAGTTAGTCAATATTGTCAGAACAGAAAGGATTACAAGATAAAACTGAGTCTGAGCTTTGACCTGATACAGGAGAAGGTCCAAGCTCCAAGCTCTTGTCTTTTATTGATCAGATCTTTGTTTTCCCCAGAACACGTCAGGGGAGAGATAGTAGGCAGAACATCCCTGCTGCAAGTAAAGGAAGGTATGTGCTCTTCTGATCCTGAGCTGCCATTAAACAAGGGCTAGGAATGCAGAGTCTGTGTAGGTCTGCTGGAGAGCCCCTTCTGCCTGAAGTCTGGAGGGTCTGTGACTTTGAGAACACCCTGTCTCCTTTGTGAAGTGTGGATTGCTCTATGGTCACAAATGCTTAGAGCTTTGCCCGATAATCCCTAACTGTTATCTTAGAACATGATTATTACTAAGCCTATGTATAGTTAAGAGATTGTAGGAAACATAACTTCAACTTGTTACTCTATAGTGATGACCTAGATCTAGGATGCATTCTGCCTGTTAAGATACATTGCAGAGAAGAGGTACAGGTATCAGAAACTGGTGCATGGTAAAAAGGACTATCTTCAGAGTCTAAGAGTTGCTCACTCCTTCATTCTGAAGGATAAGTATAGCCCTTTCTGTGCTCTGGAAGTTAGAGTCACCTGGTAGTTCACTACTACACACTGTAAATAATTTAAACCTTCCTACCACAGTTCAAACCTCCTTTGGATTCCATTTTCACAAAGAGGACTTTGATTTGTGAGGATGATGATGATGTTTCTTTTTCTCCACTGGTTCTCTTCTCTGTCACACAGACCTTCCTCCTGAGAAGAATGACTGTCAAGAATTCGTCTGTGACTGAGTTCATCCTCGCAGGCCTGACAGACCAGCCAGGACTTCGCATGCCCCTCTTCTTTCTCTTTCTAGGTTTCTACATGGTGACTGTGGTGGGGAACCTGGGCTTGATCTCCCTGATTGGGCTCAACTCTCACCTTCACACCCCTATGTACTTCTTTCTCTTCAATCTTTCTGTAATAGATTTCTGTTATTCCTCTACTATCTCACCCAAAATGCTGATGAGTTTTATCTCAAAGAAAAACATCATCTCACACCCGGGTTGCATGACACAGTTGTTTTTCTTCTGTTTCTTTGTTATCTCTGAGTCTTTTATTCTGTCAGCCATGGCATATGACCGCTATATTGCCATCTGTAACCCCCTGATGTACATGGTCACCATGTCTCCCCAGGTTTGTTTGTTCCTTTTGTTTGGTGTATATTTAATGGGTTTTGTTGGAGCCATGGCCCACACCATATCCATGGCAAGACTGACCTTCTGTGCTAACAACCTTGTCAACCACTACATGTGTGATATCCTTCCCCTCTTGGAGCACTCCTGTACTAGCACCTATGTGAATGAACTGGTAGTCTTTGTTTTTGTGAGCTTTGATATCGGTGTGCCCATTGTCACCATCTTCATTTCTTATGCCCTCATCCTCTCTAGCATTCTTCACATGCATTCCACAGAGGGCAGGTCCAAGGCCTTTAGCACCTGCAGCTCCCACTTAATTGTGGTTTGTCTTTTCTTTGGTTCTGGGGCTTTTATGTACCTCAAACCTCCTTCCATTTTGCCCCTTGATCAAGGAAAAGTGTCTTCCTTGTTCTATACGATTGTGGTGCCCATGTTGAATCCTCTGATCTATAGTTTGCGAAATAAGGATGTCAAAGTTGCTCTGAGGAAAACCTTGGGTAAGAGAACATTTTCTTAACAGAAGAGCAGTATCATGAGCTGCAGTGGTGTGATTAGTCAGTGAGCAGTATTCATATGGAAAGAGCTGTGTTTGGATAAGAGGATGCAATGTTGCCATGAGGGGTTCAAATTCTGTTCTTTTTTCCTCTTGTACAAGAAGAGAAGCTTATGGCATTATGGAGTGAACTAGGTCTTCATGGATGCTTGGCAATAGTTCAACCAACAAACTACATGCAGCTCAGAAACAGGGTTTCAAATCTTTTCATTTGAGCTACATTTTAACACAGTTCTGTTTTTCCTGACTCTGACTCTGCCTAAACTCTGTCAATATTTGTTTTTTAATGTGAAAAATGTACTTGTCTATTGAATATGCAAAAAATGTATCATTAATAGTTACACATTTTCTCTCATTCATCAGCCAGTTTTCTGTAATTTACAAACATTGAGCAAAATAGAAATTTGTGCCTTGCTTCAATAGTATTTAGCACGAAGAGTCCCAGGGACTCCCTCTTTGTTAGCTTCCACCAGCCTTATAGTCTCTCTTGTCTTAGCTTCCTGGACCATCTCTTCTATGCCTTTGGCTCCTAGGACCAGCCAGCCTAATCTCTTTGTGATGAGCTCCAAACCTCAGGTCAGCCATGAGCTCCCTGATTCTTTTTTTTTTTAAGGTTTATTTATTTATTTTATGTATATGAATACAATGTCCCTGCCCTCAGACACACCAGAAGAGGGCATGGGATCCCATTACAGATGATTGTGAGTCACCATGTGGTTGTTGGGAATTGAACTCAGGACCTCTGGAAGAGCAGTCAGTATGCTTATCCACTGAGCCATCTCTCTAGCCCTCTGATTCTTATTACACCTAAGTAGAAGCTACCATGAACTGCCTTGTCAACGTGCAGCTGCAGATCTCCTACATCTACCTTTCTCTGGGCTACTATTTTGATCAGGATGACTTGGCTCTGGAGGGTGTAAGCCACTTATTTCATGAACTGGTTGAAAAGTATGAGGGCGCAGAGTGTCTCCTCAAGTGGCAGAACCATCTCAAGGGCCACACACTCTTCCAGGGATATGTGGAAACAATTTCAAGATGAGAAGGCCATGGATGCAGCTTTGTCCCTGAAGAAGAACATGGACCACGCTCTCTTGGATCATCATTCCCTAGGTTCTGCTGTCACAGATCCTCATCTCTGTGACTTCTTGGAAAACTATTTCCTCAATAAAGAGGTAAACCTCATCAAGGAGATGGGCGGCCATCTGACCAATCTCTGTAGGCTGGCTGGGCCAGAGCCAGTGCAGACTGTAGTGCCCCAGTCATCTCTGGGTGAGTATCTCTTTGAGCAGCTCACTCTTGAGCAGACTAGGAGGTATCCTTACCTTCAAATGGCTGCTTCTTTTGGTCTGCACCAGTCATCCTCCAGTCTCCACCTGAACCTCTCAAGGCACTAGGCAGCTTTGTAACTACCCTACATCCCCTCCCAAGTCTTGGACAAAGTAAAAATAAGTCTTTTTGAAACAGAAACAAAGAAAAAAAGAAAGAGAGGAAGAAAGGAAGAAAGAAAGAAAAATTCAAGCAAATTTTTTTATTTTGTTTTTCTAAATTTTTTTTTATTTAAATTCAAAATCATTTCCCCTTTCCCATTTCCTCCCTCCCCGAAAGTCCCATAAGCCCCCTTCCCTCCCTCTGTTCCCCATTCAACCCCCTCTCCCTTCTCTGTCCTGGTATTCCCCTACATCCAGTCTTTCCAGGACTAGGGGTCTCTCCTTCCATCTTCTCGGAAATCTACTGATATGCGAATTGTGTCTAGGGTATTCCGAGATTCTGGGTTAATATCCCCTTATCAGTGACTGCATACCATGTGTGTTCTTTTGTGATTGGGTTACCTCACTAAGGATGATATTTTCAAGTTCTGACCATTTGCCTAGGAATTTCGTGAATTCATTGTTTTTAATTGCAGAGTAGTATTCCATTGTGTAAATATACCACATCTTCTGAATCCAATCCTCCGTTAAGGGACATCTGGGTTCTTTCCAGCTTCTGGCTATTATAAATAAGGCTGCGATGAACATAGTGGAGCATGTGTCCTTACTGCATGCAGGTAAAGCCTCTGGGTATATGCCCAGGAATGGTATAGCCGGATCCTCTGGGACTGTCATGCCCAGTTTTCTGAGGAACCGCCAGACTGCTTTCCAGAGTGGTTGTACCAGCTTGCAATTCCACCAGCAGTGGAGGAGTGTTCCTCTTTCTCCACATCCTCGCCAACAACTGCTGTCTCCTGTGTTTTTGATCTTAGCCATTCTGACTGGTGTGAGATGGAATCTCAGGGTTGTTTTGATTTGCATTTCCCTAATGACTAAGGATGATGAACATCTCTTTAGGTGCTTCTCAGCCATTAGATATTCTTCAGGTGAGAACTCTTTGTTTAGCTCTGTACCCCATTTTTTAATAGGGTTACTTGCCTCTCTGGAGTTTAACTTCTTGAGTACTTTGTATATATTGGATATTAGCCCTCTGTCAGATGTAAGGTTGGTAAAGATCATTTCCCAGTTAGTTGGTTGCAGCTTTGTCTTTTGAGAGTGTCCTTTGCCTTACAGAAACTTTGTAATTTAATGAGGTCCCATTTGTCAATTCTTGATATTAGAGCATAAGCTATTGGAGTTCTATTCAGGAAATTCTCCTCTGTGCCCATATGTTCAAGGTTCTTCCCTAGTTTCCTTTCTATTAGTTTAAGTGTGTCTGGTTTTATGTGGAGGTCCTTGATCCACTTGGAATTGAGCTTAGTGCAAGGAGATAAGAATGGGTCAATTTGCATTCTTCTGTATGTTGACCTCCAGTTGAGTCAGCACCATTTGTTGAAAAGGCTACCTTTTTTCCACTGGATGGTTTTAGTTCCTTTGTCAAAGATGAAGTGACCATAGGAGTGTGGATTCATTTCTGGGTCTTCAATTCTGTTCCATTGATCTACATGTCTGTCACTGTACCAATACCATGCGGTTTTTAACACTATTGCTCTGTAGTACAGCTTGAGGTCCGGGATACTGATTCCCCCAGAGGTTCTTTTACTCTTGAGAATAGTTTTAGCTATCCTGGGTTTTCTGTTATTCCAGATGAATTTTTGAATTGGTCTTTCTAACTCTATGAAGAATTGAGTTGGGATTTTGATGGGGATTGCATTGAATCTGTATATTGCTTTTGGCAAGATGGTCATTTTTACTATATTAATCCTGCCAATCCATGAGCATGGCAGATTTTTCCATATTCTGAGGTCTTCTTCAATTTCTTTCTTCAGAGACTTGAAGTTCTTGTCATACAGATCCTTCACTTGTTTTGTTAGAGTCACGCCAAGATACTTTACATGGTTTGTGGCTATCGTGAAGGGTATCATTTCTCTTCTTTCTCAGCCTGCTTATCCTTTCAGTATAGGAAGGCTACTGACTTGCTTAAGTTGATTTTATATCCGGCCACTTTGCTGAAGTTGTTTATCAGCTGTAGGAGTTCTCTGGTGGAGTTCATTGGGTCGCTTAGGTATACTATCATATCGTCTGCAATTAGTGATAGTTTGACTTCTTCCTTTCCAATTTGTATCCCTTTGACCTCCTTTTTTTGTCTAATTGCTCTAACTAGAACTTCAAGTACTATATTGAAAAGATATGGAGAGAGAGGGCAGCCTTGTCTAGGCCCTGATTTTAGTGGGATTGTTTCAAGTTTCTCTCCATTTAGATTGATGTTGGCTACTGGTTTGCTGTAAATTGCTTTTACTATGTTTAGATATGGGCCTCGAATTCCTGATCTTTCCAAGACCTTTAGCCTGAAAGGATGCTGAATTTTGTCAAATGCTTTCTCAGCATTTAATGAAATGACCATGTGGTTTTTTCTTTGAGATTGTTTATATAGTGGATTACATTGATGGATTTCCTTATATTGAACCATCCCTGCATCCCTGGGATGAAGCCTACTTGATCGTGGTGAATGATCGTTTTGATGTGTTCTTGGATTCGGTTGGCAAGAATTTTTTTTTAAGAATTTTATTGAGTATTTTTGCATCAATATTCCTAAGAGAGATTGTCCTGAGATTCTCTTTCTTTGTCGGATCTTTGTGTGCTTTTGGTATTAGCGTAATTGTGGCTTCATAGAACGAGTTGGGTAGTGTTCCTTCTGTTTCTATTTTGTGGAATCGTTTGAAGAGTATTGGTTTTAGGTCTTCTTTGAAGGTCTGATAGAATTTTGCACTAAAACCATCTGGACTTGTGCTTTTTTTGGTTGGAAGACTTCCAATTACGACTTCTATTTCTTCAGGGGCTTTAGGACGATTTAGATGGTCTATTTGATCCTAATTTAATTTTGGTATTTGGTATCTGTCAAGGAAATTGTCCATTTCCTCGAGATTTTCTAGTTGTGTTGAATACAGGTTTTTGTAGTAGGAGCTGATGATTTTTTGAATTTCCTCAGTTTCTGTTGTTTTCTCTCCCTTTTCGTTTCTGATTTTATTAATTTGGATACTGTCTCTGTGCCCTCTGGTTAGTCTGGCTAAGGGCTTATCTATCTTGTTGATTTTCTCAAAGAACCAACTCCTCGTTTTGTTGATTCTTTGTATGGTTTTATTTGTTTCTACTTGATTGATTTCAGCCCTGAGTTTGATGATTTCCTGCCTTCTACTCCTCTTTGGTGTATTTGCTTCTTTTTGTTCCAGGGCTTTCAGGTGTGCCATTAAGTTGCTAGTGTATGCTATCTCCCGTTTCTTTTTGGCAGCACTCAGGGCTATGAATTTTCCTCTTAGCACTGCTTTCATTGTGTCCCATAAATTAGGGTATGTTGTGCCTTCATTTTCATTAAATTTCAAGAAGTCTTTGATTTCTTTCTTTATTTCCACCTTGATCAAGTTATCATTGAGTAGAGCATTGTTCAGCCTCCATGTGTATGTGGGTTTTCTTTTGTTTTTGTTGCCATTGAAGACCACCCTTACTCCATAGTGATCTGATAGGAGGCATGGGATTAGTTCCATCTTCTTATATCTGTTGAGGTCTGATTTGTGACCAATTATATGGTCGATTTTGGAGAAGGTACCATGAGGTGCTGAGAAGAAGGTGTATTCTTTAGCTCTAGGATGAAATGTTCTATATATATCTGTTAGTTCTATTTGGTCCAAGGCTTCAATTAGATTCACTGTGTCCCTGTTTAGTTTCTGCTTTCCTGAACGATCCATTTCAGAGAACGGGGTGTTGAAGTCACCCACTATTATTGTGTAAGTTGCGATGTGTGCTTTGAGCTTTAGTAAAGTTTCTTTTATGAATGAGGGTGCCCTTGCATTTGGAACATAGATATTCAGAATTGAGAGTTCTTCTTGGTGGATTTTTCCCTTGATCAGTATGTAGTGTCCTTCTGTGTCTTTTTTGATGACTTTAGGTTGAAAATCAATTTTATCTGTTATTAGGATGGCTACTCTGGCTCGTTTCTTGGGGCCATTTGCTTGTAAAATTGTTTTCCAGCCTTTTACTTTGAGGTAGTGTTTGTCTTTGACACTGAGGTGCGTTTCCTGCATGCAGCAAAATGCTGGGTCCTGTTTACGTATCCAGTCTGTTAGTCTATGTCTTTTTATTGGGGAATTGAGACCATTGATATTAAGAGAGATTAAGGAATAGTGATTATTGCCACCTGCTATTCTTTTTTTTTTTTGGTGGGTAACTGAAATACTTTATTCTATACACTGATAAGACTCCAGTAGCATTGCCATGTAGTATAATACTATAGTAAAATAGTGGTTACATTTAATTACATACCATATAAACTAGTTATATAATATATACTACTCATATACGAACTATACTGTATCCTACAGGTACACATATATATACATGCATACACTGTATGTACTAAATAATACTATATTATATACTATACCAAGATACGTAAATCTCTTTGAATATAGTTATAAAAAGTCTCAACAAAATACTACAAAATTGTATCTAATATAAAAAGACACATTCCATGCTTTAACCCAGAAAAGCAATGTTTTCACATTGTAAAGTCAATGTAATGCACAACCATCTCCAGTGTATCACGTACCTTTCAATGAGAAATGAACTCAGTAGACTTTCTGTACCCCATAGTCTTTTTCTAGATGAGTTCTATCATGTCTTCAAATGAAAATGGAAAAACTGAAGGTCTTCTGACGTTTCTTACACTCATAGACTTCTCCGGAGTTTGTCTATGCTTCTCAGAAAGAAGTGTTAAAATTAGGCTTACAGGCTTTTTTTCCCTCTGGTCCTTTTTATGTCTTTGAAGAACACTGAAAATCTGAATGCTTCCCCCATGTTCCTATCCCTAGTGTTTTAGCTAGTATGTGTTCTTTTACATAATCTGAGAGAACTGTGGCATCTGAAGCCTTACCTTTTTTCTCACAAACATGGGATTCTTATTGTTCAGTGTGAACCTTTTTGGCGTCCTTTATGAAAATTAAGAAAACACTGTTTTTTCATATTCTTTACAGTCACTCTGATGATTTGTTGTCCAAGGAGTATTTAGTTTGAGGGCAAATGGAAAATGTGATATTTACCATATTTATTTGTACTCAAAGGACATGTCTCTGGTATAAATTCATTCATGTTTACAAGGCAATTGTAGTAAGTAGTTCTCCAGTGCTTTCATTAGAATGAATACTTTCCAACACGAATCCTTTAATGGTTTTGAGGATACCTAGAAGAAGTGAAGATTTACCACATTGTCTGCATTTGCTTGTTTCTCTCCTGCACGAGGTTATTTGATGTGCTCTAAATATGCTGGGACTGTGAAATGTGAAAGGCTTTTTTCACATACCTCACATTTAAAAGGTCCATTTCCAGTGTGCTTTACCATTTTTGTTAAAAACAAAAACAAACAAATACCTGTTAGAGAAAATAAGGATTTGCCAGAATTTACATTCATAAGACTGTTATGAATAACGTATAAGACTGTCAGTAATCAATTCTAACTGCAAGTGAAGGCTTTCCCACACTATAGTCATAGGGTTTCTCCCCACTGTAAGTTTGTTCATGTTTCCTAATGGAAGTGGAGCAACTGAATGCTCTAACACCCTGTTCACATTTGTAGGGCTTTTCTCCAGTATGAATTCTTTCGTGTATCTGAAGGGAACTGGAGGCACTGAAGCACTTACCACACTGTTTGCATGGAAAGGGCTTTTCCCCAGCATGAGCTCGATCATGTTTTCGAATGTGACTGGGACAACTGAAAGCTTTCCCACACTGGTTAGAGGCATAGGGCTTTTCGCCATTGTGACTTCTTCTGTGATTGTGAAGTGAGGTGGAGGAACTAAACCATTTATTGCATTGTTTACATTCATAGGGCTTCTTCTCTCCAGCATGAGATCTTTGGTGTCTTCTAAATACACTGGAAAAGGGAAACACTTCTTCACACACATTGCATTTAAAAGGCCCATTTCCAGTGTGCTTTATCATGTGTGTTCGGACACTTGTGAGAGAAAAGAAGGCCTTACCACACTGTTTGCATTCATAGGGTTTCTCCCCAGTGTGAGTCCGTTCATGCTTTCGAAAGGAACTGGAACAACTAAAGGCTTTCCCACACTGTCTACATTCATAGGGCTTCTCTCCAGTGTGGCTTCTTTCATGAATTTGAAGATAACTGGGACAGTTGAAGGCTTTCCCACACTGTTTACATTCGTAAGGCTTCTCCCCGGTGTGAGTTCTTTCATGTTTTCGGATGGAACCAGAACAGTTAAAGACTTTCCCACACTGTTTACATACATAGGGCCTCTCTCCGGTGTGAGTTCTCTCATGTTTTCGAAAGGAGCTAGAATGACTGAAAGCTTTCCCACACTGTTTACATTCATAGGGCTTCTCTCCTGTGTGAGTTCTTAAATGGATTCTGAATTCACTGGGGAAATGAAAGGCTTTCCCACATAGCATACACTTGTAAGGCTTACTTCCAGTGTCCATTATCATATGTCTTTGAATACTCATAAGAGAAACGAAAGAGTTTCTATACTGTGTAAATTTATATGGCTTCTCAGAGTATTCTTCACTTTCATATAGGCTGTATCCAGAGTCGGCTATGACGTGCCTTAGATTTGTCTCAGGATTTTTGTCCTCATCTTCAGTGTTTTGGTCTTCCCACCCTTTCTCTATAGAAGTCAGGTTCCTAAAGACTTCCTCCATCACATCTTTGTAGAGACTCTTCTGGGAGGGATCCAGCAAAGCCCACTCTTCCTGGGTGAAGTTTATAGCCACATCATCAAAGGCCACTGAGTTCATTTCCGAATTTCTGCCGTCCCGCGTCGTCTGCACCTCATAGGGACGCTAGCTACAGCGGAGCCACCTTACACAACTGTGAGACAGAGAAAGCGCCACCTGCTATTCTTGACGTTATCTTTATGTTATCTACTTTTGGGTTTGATGCAAAAAGGTTACTCTCTCGTTATTTCCAGGGTGTTGTTTCTCTCCTTGTATTGGTGGTTTCCACCTATTATCCTTTGCAGGGCTGGGTTTGTGGAAATATATTGTGAAAATTTAGTTTTATCATGGAATATCTTGGTCTCTCCATCTATGGTGATTGAGAGTTTTCCTGGGCATAGTAGTCTAGGCTGGCATTTGTGCTCTCTTAGTGTCTGCATGAGATCTGCCCAGGATCTTCTGGCTTTCATAGTCTCTGGAGAGAATTCTGATGTTATTCGGTTAGGTCTTCCTTTATATGTTACTTGGCCCTTTTCTCTAACTGCTTTTAATATTCTTTCTTTTTTTAATACATTTGGTGTTTTGATTATTATGTGACGGGAGGTATTTCTGTTCTGGTCCAGTCTGTTTTGAGTTCTGTAGGCTTCTTGTACGTTCATCGGTATCTCTCTCTTTAGGTTAGGGAAGTTCTCCTCCACAATTTTGTTGAAGATGTTTACTGGCCCTTCAAGTTGCAAATCTTCACTCTCGTCTATACCTATAATCCTTAGGTTTGGTCTTCTCATTATGTCCTGGATTTCCTGGATGTTTTGGGTTACACGTTTTTTGCATTTTGCATTTTCTTTGACTGTTGAGTCGATGCTTTCTATGGAATCTTCAGCACCTGAGATTCTTTCTTCCATCTCTTGTATTCTAGCGTTGATGTTTGCATCTATGACTCCTGATTTCTTCCCAAGGTTTTCTATCTCCAAAATTGTCTCCCTTTGTGATTTCTTAGTTGTTTCTACTTCCTTTTTTAGATCCTGGATGGATTTGCTGAGATCCTTCACTTGTTTGTTTGTATTTTCTTGTATTTCTTTAAGGTATTTTTGCATTTCCTCTTTCAGGATTTCTGCCTGTTGACCCAAGTTCTCCTGTATTTCTCTAAGCGATTTTTGTGTTTCCTCCTCATGGGCTTCCATCGGTTGATCCATCATCTCCTCCATTTCTTTAAGCAGTTCTCGTGTTTCCTTTGTAAGAGCATCTATCCGTTGATTCATTTCTTTAAGCACTTTTTGTGTTGCCTCCCTATGGGCATCCATCTGTTGACCCATATTCTTCTGCATTTCTTTATGCAATTTTTATGATTCCTTTGAAAGTGCATCTACCCGTTGATTCATTTCTTTAACCGATTTTTGTGTTGTCTCCTTGTGGGCCTCCATCTGTTGATCCATGTTCTCTTGCATTTCTCTAAGCGATTTTTGTGTTTTCTTTGTTAGGGCTTCTAACCGTTGATTCATGGTCTCCTGTAATTCTTTATTAGATTTATTTGTGTCCTTCTTGTGATCCTCTAATAGCATCATGAGAAGTGATTTTAAATCCAGATCTTGTCTTTCGGGTGTGGTGGGGTATCCAGGACTTGCTGCTGTTGGAGAGTTGCGTTCGGATGGTGCCATATTACTTTGATTTCTGTTAGTAACGTTCCTATGTTTGCCTTTTGCCATCTGGTTATCTCTGGTGTTAGTTGATCCTGCTGTCACTGGCTGTTGGTTGGACCTCCTGTGAGCCTGCAAAGCTATTTCTGCCCCCCCCCCCCCGGTTTACCAGGATTCCCCTGGCACCGATTTCTGGGGCCTGCCCTGCTCCTGAGTGACTTTGGAGACCTGATGTGCCTTGCCCCAAGTGATGTTATACTGGGGAGTCCCTGCACATCCAAAGGCTCAGTGTAGTGGATTCCCAGAGCAGAGGTCGCCAAAGGGAGCCTGGTAGGCTCCCGCCCTGTGCAGGGGTGTGTTATCTCTCCCAGAGGGGATGGAGGGGATGTCCCTCTGCAGGGCAGAAGTCCCACAGCAGGGCTGGTGCGTCGATTACTGCAGACCTGCCCAGCTCTTGGGGCAGGTTACACACAAGCTGCCTGAGACCCAAGCGATATTATGCCTGTCTGTCTCAGAGTCTGGAGGTCCCAACTACCTGGACACTGGAGCAAAGATGGCGGAGTGCACTCTGCACTCTCTCTGCGGTGCAGGTCACCCTGCAGGGGGGATGGCCCACAGCAGAGCTGGCGCCCAGATGACCACAGTGCTGTCCCGTTCTTGGGAGCAGATGGAAGCCCCAACAGGCCGTGTCCCAAGCAATGTTATATTGGGGAAAACCTGGGTACCTGTCTCCTCAGTGCAGTCGATCCTGGAACAGAGGTCGCCAAAGGGAAGCTGGTAGGCTCCCGCCCAGTGTGGGTTTCCCTCTGCAAGGCAGAAGTCCCACAGCAGAGCTGGCTCGCTGGTTACTGCAGGTCTGCCCAGCTCTTGGAGCAGGTTACACACAAGCTGCCTGAGACCCAAGCGATATTATGCCTGTCTGTCTCTGAGCCTGGCGGTCCCAACTCGCAAATTTTTAATATTAAGTTTTAGAGAGAAGAAAAATGTTCTTGTTTTTAGCCAAGTAACAATGGAAACATGACTGTATTTTGTGCTTGTCATTGACTTAAGGTTGAGGTCACATGTGGGATTCAGGAACTTCAGTCTCATTCATTAGGACTCCTAGGGTCTTAGTTGTTGTAAATATGCTAAATATAACCGTGTACACGTATAAAGACAAATGAGCAGACATTATGCTTTTTTGGATGTGAATTTGAGTACTTCCACCTTGTTGAAGAATCTGTGACTCAGGATAACTAAGAATTAGAAGTTTTAAGGGAATAGAGAATAATTTAAATTAGGGAGATGCAGTTATTTACCAAGGTGACTTCAAAAGTTGCTTATTAGAAGCATTTACATGGGAATTTTATGTATGTGCTAACCCTTGAGCTAATATTTTTATCTGGCCATGTATTTGCTTGAAATGTTTCCCTGTCTCAGCTCAAACTTCCTGGCACATCAAAGAGACAATGCTTATCTGCTTGTGCATTTCTCAGAAACACCACGACACAGGGACCTTGTTTAACAGATAACTGCAGTTTTCCTGTTCCTTCCAACAGGACATTTACTACCCATAAACTGGCCTGATTGTCACAGGCACAGACCCCTTTCAGTCTGCTCAGCTCAGGGACCTTGTTCTACTCATGGGGGAGAAATGTTCTGAGAGAAAAGGATCTGGCCTTAAACCTCAAGCACTCCACAAAGTATATGTACTTTACTCTTGTGAGACAGCCTGGTTTGTCCCCCTGTAAACTTTTCCCCCCTTGTAGAGCGGTCATGCTTGGTGGATTTTCTGTGTTGGCTCAAAAGTTCAAATTTCCAACCAATTCAAATAAGAAAATAAGCAATTGGTATGTTCATGCAATTAAATATTATTTAGCAATTAATGAGGGATTAAGCTCATATTCGTGCATCAAAGAATCTCAATATAAATGAATTTTAAACTTTATCTGAGTGAAAGAAACTTCACATGAAATTGGATGACACTTTTTATAACATTTAAGACAGGTAAAAATAATATATGATGGTTACAATTAGGCAGTAGTCATGTAAGGTGAGGGCAACTCGTGCTAACAAACTTATTTTGGAAATGAAAATATAATTTAACTCATTGGTGATTGTGTGAATATTTATTTTTTCAATAGTAGTGAATTGAACATATAGCTTGGTTTAATTTTCTTGAATTTCACTTATATATCAGTAAGGTAGACTTCAATGTTCATATATAACTACAAATAATCCCGGGGCAAAAACCATACAAATACATTCTTGAAACCTAGTGAGAGCCTAGGAGTTAGTCAGATTTCTTGGTAGGTAGACAGTTAGGGACTGGGGCCATGGCCAGGTAATAAATGTGGCAAATGTTCCAGATAGCCTGCTTCTTCTTTGCTTCCCTGAGCTGAGTCAAAAATCCTGGCAGTTTCAAACAAATGTTTTGCTAAATCCCCCAGACCCAATCCATCAAGCTCATCCCAGCACTGAAACAGGTCACCAACTGCAGCCTTCCTCCCCCCTCTCCCCTGTGCCTGATCTCCTGTGGATCCCATGGAGGATTCCCTTCTGATGTCCCTTCCCCCACTTAATCCCTGTATCGCAGCCTTTAACATCAGCAGGCATTGCCTGTGAAGAAGCAAAGCTAACAAAGGCCAAGAAAACAGCAGCACTCACCATAACACTGAAAATCCAGACAGAAAACAGAAACCAAGGAAAAAAACACCCACTCAGTAAAGACAAAACCAAAACCAGTGCCTAGACCTGTAGTCACTCCCAAACCCAGATGGCTAGGAGTCAGCACAAGCACACAAATCAATAACATCCAGGATAATATGTTGCCACTCTAGTCTATCTATTGTACCACAGCATACCCTGAATATTTCAACGTAGGGAAAACACAAAGAAAGGCCCTAAAATTAGCTATTTGAAGATGATAGAGGTCTTTAAAGAGAAAATGAATAAATCCCTTAAAGAAAACCAAGAAAATATAAAGAGTTGAAGAAAACATATAAAACTGTTCAACACTTGCAAATGGAAATAGAAGCAATAAAGAAAACACAAACTGAAGGATTTCTGGATATGAAAAATGTAGGAATTTATACAGCAACTACAAAGACAAACTTCACCAACAGAATACAAGAGATGGAAGAAAGAATCTCAGGCATTTTTGGTAAAGAACCCATAAATACAAACTGGAAAAAAAGAGAGCATCTTCAACAAATGGTCAAACTGGATGTTTGCATGTAGAAGAATGCAAATAGACACATACCTTTTCATTCTGCACAAAAGCCATCAACCTTTGTAGAAAGCACTTTTACTCTCGGAGTCATCTGACCGACTGCCACCTTGTTTTTTGAGACACCTTGTGTTTCTTAATGGTCTGAAAATGGATCAAAGATATCAACATAAAATAATTCTGGTACAATGAATCTAATAGAAAAGAAAGTGGAGAATAGCCTTGAATGCATTCGAACAGAAGATAACTTTCTGATCAGAACATAGGGACTTAGATCAACAATTAATAAATGGGACTTTATGAAACTAGAAACTTTCTGCATTTGATCTTAGCCAAAAGGCTGAGAAGCGATCTGAAAACATCCTATAAGGCAAAGGACACAGTCAATAACACAGAGCTGAAGCCTACAGAATGGTAAAAGACTTTTACCAACTCCACATCCGATAGAGGTCTAATATTCAAAATACTTAAGAACTCAAGAAAATAGATATCAAAAACCAAACAGTACAATTCAAAATGGGGAACAGATCTAAACTGTGAGTTCTCAATAGAGGAATCTTCAATGGCTGTGAAACATTTAAAGAAATGTTCGTCATTAGCTATCAGGGAAATGAAAATCAAAACTATGTTGAGAGCCCATCTTATACCTGTCAAAATGGCTAAGATCAGCAGAATAAGTGATAGCTCATGCTGGGAAAGCTGTGGAGCAATGAGAATTCTCGTCCATTGCTGGTGGGAGTGTAAACTTGTACAACCACTATAAAAATTATGGCAGTTTCTTAGAAAATTGGGAATCCATCTACCTCAGGACCTCGCTTTACTACTCTTGGACACATATCCAAAAGATGCTCCTTCTTAGCATGAAGACATTTGCTCAAACAGTATATTGTGACTTTATTCAAAATAGCCAAAAACTGTATACCACCTAGATGTCCCTCAACAGAAGAATGGGTAAAGAAAATGTGGTACACTTACACAATGCAGTATTACTCGGATGTTTAAAAAATAGCATCATGAAATTTGTAAGCAAATGGATGGAAGCAGAAAAAAAAAATCATCCTGAGTGAGGTAACCCAGACCCGGAAAGACAAATATGGTATGCATTCACTTACAAGTGTATATTATCCATTAAGTAAATGATAACCAAGCTACAGTCTACAGACCCAGAGAGATTAGACAAAAAGGAGGGGGCTAAGTAACAAGAAGGGCTCAAGACAGGGATGTATGGGAAATATTAAAGACTATTTGCCAAATTCCTGCGTTCTATCCAGCTACTCTCTGCCCACCTATTCTCCTGTCTTCATGGCTAGCTCCATTCAGTGACTGATCGATTGGTCGCAGTCTTCCCAGCTCTGGTTCATTACCTCTGTGCTGCATGTACCCTTTCAGTCATACTCCCCTGTGGTTGGTGGTCCCACGTTCCAGTAACCCAGTAAAACAAAACTCTTGAAGCTTATAATAACTAGTCAGATTTATGTATCAATAAATTCTCAATTCACAAGATGCCCATACAATGATTTCAGAGCCAATTGATAATGATAAAAGCTACCCACTTGGATTAGACAAGTTATCCCAATTATTCTATCCTTTATGATATCATATCTACTTGTGACTATTTAATGCCACATGGAATCTGAATCTTTCTGTCTGTCTGTCTGTCTTCATCTTGCTTCTTTCCCTTCTCTTCCATCCTCTCTGCCTTGCAACTCTTAGCTCTGCCTCCCTTTTCCCTGTTCAATCACAGGACTCCTGCTGCACTAATATTTAAATAGTTTGGACAGGGAAAAATCCTGCCATACTCAAGTCCAAGTGGATCAAAGACCTCAACATAAAACCAGATACACTGAATCTAAATAGAAAAGAAGGTAGGAAAGAGCCTTGAACTCATTGGCACAGGGGGAAATTTACTAAACAGAAATCCAATGATTCATGCTCTAAGATCAAGAATTGATAAATGGAACCTCATAAAACTGGAAAACTTCTGTAAAGTAAAGGACATAGTCAATAAGACAAATCGGCAACCTACAGATTGGGAAAAAATCTTCACTAACTCCATATCTAATAGAGGGCTAATTTCCAAAATATATAAAGAACTCAAGAAGCTAACCACCAAAAACCCAAACAACCCAATCAAAAAATGGGATATAGAACTAAACTGAGAATTCACAACAGACGAATCTTAAATGGCTGAGAAGCACTTAAAGAAATGTTCAAAGTCCTTAGCAATCAGAGAAATGCAAACCAAAACAACTCTGAGATTCCACCTTACACCAATCAGAATGACTAAGATCAAAATCTAAGGTGAAAACACATGCTAGTGAGGATGTGGAGAAAGAGGAGCACTCCTCCACTGCTGCTGGAATTGCAAACTGGTACAACCACTCTGGAAATCAATCTGGAGGTTCCTCAGAAAATTGGAAATAGATCTACCTGAGGACCAAGCAATACCACTCTTGGGAATATACCCAAAAGATACCCCACCATGCCACGTGGGGCACGTGCTCCACTATGTTCATAGCAGCCTTATTTGTGATAGCCAGAAGTTGGAAACAACCCAGATGTCCCATGACAGAAGAATGGATACAGAAAATGTGGTTCATTTACACAATGAAAAACTTAGCTATTAAGAATGAGGACATCCTGAGTTTTGCAGGCAAATGGATGGAACTAGAAAATATCATCCTGAGTGAGGTAACTCAGACCCCAAAAGGACATGCATGGTACATACTCACTAATAAGTGGATATTAGAAAAAAAAGAAAATAAAGGAAAGGACAGAATACCCAAGATACAGTACACAGAACTCAAAACTCAAAAGGCCAACAAGCTGAAGGGCCCAAGTGAGGAATCCTCAGTCCAACTTGGGAGGAAGAAGAAAGGAATCACAAGTGGGAAGGGAGGGAGGGACCTGGGAGAGAAAGTGGACAGGATTGTGGGGGGGAGGAGAGGGGAACCTGATCTGGTATTGGGTGGGGGAAAAGGACTGAAGCCCTGAGGGCCAGCAGGAAGAATGGAAACAGGCAACCTCTGGAGGTAGGAGGTTGGGGGACCCTTCAGAATGCACCAGAGACCTGGGAAGTGAAAGACTCTCAGGACTCAAAGGGAGGGACCTTAGATGAAATGCCCAAGAGTAGGGAGAGAGAACTTATAGAGGACACCTTCCATTCAGCAGGAAGACAGGGCATCAAGTGAGGGAGGAGGTTGCCTTCCCACAGTCAAAATTCTGACTCATATTTGTTCCTGTCTGAAAGAACTGCAGGGATGGAAATGGAGAGGAGTCTCAGGAAAAGAAGGTTCAGCAACAGGCCCAAAGTGGGATTCAGCTCAAGGGGAGGTCCCAAGATCTGACCCTGTTACTGAGGCTATAGAGCACTCACAAAAAGGGACCTATGACTGCACTCTGGAACAAGCAGCTGAAAGAATCAGATGCAGCACCCACCCAATGGACAGAATCTACTGACCCCTGTGGTTGAATTAGGGAAAGGCTGGAAGAAGTTGAGGAGGAGAGCAACCCTGTAGGAGGACCAGCAGTCTTAATTAACCAGAATCCCCAAGATCTCTCAAACACCGGACCATCAACCAGGCAGCATACGCCAGCTGATATGAGACCCTCAACACATAAAGCAGAGGACTTGCTGGGCCTGGGTTCAGTCAGAGAAGATGCACCTAACCCTCTAGAGATTGGAAGCCCCAGAGAGTTTAGAGGTTTGGTAGGGTGGGTGGTGGGGACATCCTCATGGAGACAGGGGGGTAGGGAGGAGGTATGGGATGTGGAGCAGTAGGAGGGTGGACTTAGTGGGGGAATAAAATCTGGAGTGTAAATAAATAAATAAATAAATGGCAAAAAAAGAGAAACATCAATGTTAATTACTAGTAGCTTATCCTTAGAGGAATGAAATGCTAGGCACAGAAGAGCAAATACTATGTGGGTTCCCTCACATGAGCTCTGATCATGTTAATCTTACAGAAGGTAACAGTAGAATAATGCTAGCAGAAGTTGGGAAGTGTGGAGAAAGGGGATGGGAAGAGGTTGCCAGTGGATACAGGTAATAGAAAAAAGGATGAGCAAGCTCTAGCATTCTATTGCATAGTAGACCTTATGTAGTACTAGTAGTAGCAGTAGTAGTAGTAGTAGTAGTAGTAGTAGTAGTAGTAGTAATGATAATAACAATAATAATAATGTATTATTTCTAAATAACTAGGAGAAAGGACTCTGAATATTCTCATCACACAGAGATAATGAATAAGAGATAACAAATATCAGAGGTGATAGATATGCTCATTGTCTTGATTTAATCATTTTGTAATATACATTTGCACATACTGGACAATTTTTTGAAATTTTTCCTTTTTATATATTACTTTCTTATATATTACATCTTGACTACAGTTTCCCCTTCTCCATTTGCTCTTTCCTTCAGATTTACCCCACCTTACCCTTTCATCAGAAAAGAGCAGGCCTTCTAGGGACATTAAACAAATATGACAGTAGGCTACAATAAGACCAGGCACATATTCTCACATCAAGTTTGGATGAGGCCACCCAGTATGAGGAAAAGGGTCACAAATGTAGGCAAAAGAGTCAGAAATAGCCCTGCTCCCACTGTTAGGAATCCCACAAGAACACTGAGCTATACAACCATAGCATATATGTAGAGGCCCTAGGTCAGACTCAGCCAAGATCCCTGATTTCTGTGGGCCCTCTTGGGTTCTGGTCAGTTGATTTTGTGGGCTGAGTTCTTGTGGTGTCCTTGATCATTTTGACTCCTCCAATCTTTCCTCTCCTTCTCCTGCAGGACTCCTGGACTTCTGCCCAATATTTAGTTATGGAACTCTGCATCTACTTCCATCAGTTGCTAGATGAAGTCTCTCTGGTTTCTGTGATTAAGATTATGCTAGACTCCAGTCCCAGCACATGCTTCAGGTGTGATATACTGTGGGTCAGAGGTTTTCTGACTGGATTCATGTCCCAAACCCTCCACTTGAGGTCATGCCTGGTTACAGAGGGTAGCCAGTTCAGGCTCCATGTCCCCCATAACGAGAAGTCTTTGCTAGTGTCACCCTCATAGATTCCATGGCATTTCCATTGTACTAGGCTGCTACATTACTTCTAAAATGTCCTCCAATTCCAGGTGTCTCTCCCAGTACTCTTTCCCTTCATCCTCTGCACAGGATCCTTACTGTTTCTATCCCTACCCACACCAAGTCCACCTTCAAAATCTATTGTATTTCCCCTTCCCAGGAAGATTCTTTCATCCCCCCTTAAGCTCATCTTGTTAGTTAGCTTCTTCAGGTCTGTGGATTGTAGCATGATTCTCCTTTACTTTACAGCCAATATTCAGGAGTACATACCATGTTTGTCATTCTGGGTATGAGTTACCTCACTTAGGAGGAGTTTTTCTAGTTCCATCCATTCGCCTGAAAATTTTGTGATATCATTGTTTTTTTTGGGGGGGGTCAGTAATACTCTATTGTGTAAACATAAAACATTAAAAAATTTCATTCATTGGTTGAGGGGCATCTAGGATGTTTCCAGTTTCTGACTATTATGAATAGAGCTGTATGAGCATAGTTGAGCAAATGTCCTTGAGGCATTTTCTTGAGATTCCCTCTTTTCACATGATTTTTGCCTGTGTTAAGTTGACATAAAACTAGTCCAGCACACTGTCTTAGTCACTGTTATGTTTCTGTGAAGAGACATCATAACCAAGGTAACTCTTAAAAAGGAAAGCATTTAATTGAGGGCTTGTCCCAGTTTCAGAGACTTAGTCCATTATCATCATGTCAGGGAGAATGGCAGCACACATGTCGCTGGAGCAGTAGCTCCTGGTCTTCAGGCTGCAAGACAATTGGACCTGGCACAGATTTTTGGAACCTCAAAGTCCACCTCCAGTGACACACTTCCTTAAAAAAGGTCACACCTACTACCAGGCCATACCTCCTAATTCTTCTCAAATAGAACTAGGCCCTGATGATTAAACATTCAAATATATGAACTTATGGGGGCTATTCTTAATCTGACCACCACATTTGTGTAGCTGTAGTTGTATGAATTTATATCTGGGTTCTCTACTTTGTTCCATGGATCTATGTGTCTGTTTTTGTGCCTATGCCCTGGTTTTATTCATTAATTTTTATTACCCTAGCTTTGCGATGATTTGAAATCATGGATGATGGTACCTCCAGCAGCATACCTTTTGTTCAGGAATTCTTTTTAGTTGTTTGTGTTTCCATATAAATTTTTCTATATCTTTAAAGAATGGCCCCAAAACCTTCATTGAATCTTCAGACTTCTTTCAGTAGGACATTTTCATTTTCATAAGATTAATTCTTCTGCTCATGAGCATGAAAAGTCTTTTTATCTTCTCGTATCTTTGTCAACTTCTTCAGTGTCCTCAAATTTTTATCATAGAGTGTATTAGTCAAGGTTCTTTAGAGAAAATGAATAATAGAATAAAAAAGTATATCTACACATGCACACACACACACACACAGATACACACACACACACAGAAACAAAGAGACAGAGACAGAGATAGAGAGACAGAGAGGAGAATTTATTACCTTGTTTTACACGCTGTATGCCAGCTAGTCCAGCAATGACTATCTATTGAAAGAAAGTCTAAGAATCCAGTCGTTGTTCACTCCATGAGGCTGAATGTCTTAGCTGGCTTTCAGTACACATTGGGATCCTGAAGAAGTAGACTCTAATGCCCATGAACTTGCCACAGACAGTAATGGCAAACAAGCAAGAAGCAATGCTTCCATTCTTTCATGCTCTTTATATAGACTGTCACCAGAAAGTATGACCCAGATTTACAATGGATTATCTCACCTCAAAAGATCCAAATTTAGGGTGGGCATTCCTACTTCAAATGATCAACTGAGAAAAAGCCTTCACAACTATACACAGCAGTTTGGGTTTTAGTTAATTCCAGATGGATTCAAGTTAACAAGCAAGACCAGCTATCACATGGAGATCTTTCCACAACTACCTTGGTTAGGGATTCTTAAGTCTGTGTGTGACTATCGTGTATAAGATAGATTGGTATAGCTGTATTTGCCTTGTAGATTTTCAATTATATCAGAAAATATTTATAGTTCCACTTTCAATCAACTTAGGAATATTTTTATGCCTACCATTGTATCTGTATAATTTTTCCACGAAATAGTCAATTTTAACATGTTTTTCTATATATTTCTTCAATTTTATCAGAGATATTTTCCACGTATATTTACACAATAGAATATTACTCAGCAATTAAAAACAATGACTTCATGAAATTCTTAGGCAAATGGGAAACAGGGGGAGGGAAGAGGGCTTATGGGACTTTTGGGGAGGGGGTAACTGGGAAAGGGGAAATCATTTGGAATGTAAATAAAGAATATAGAAAATAAAAAAAAACAAAAACAAAAACAAAAAAAAACTTAGAGTAACTTGCAGTAATATGACTCTAGCTAGAAAAAAAAAAAAGAATTGGTATAGCTGATTTCTGTTAATTCTGTCTTCGATTTCACTCGTACTTTGTGTGATTTTTACTGAGCCTGACATTAAATCAACTCACTGAATTCCTAACCCCCTATAAATAGTTTCAGTTTTGAAATTTTCACTAGGTATTTTGATGTTTCCTATGCTCTGTTATAATATATCATTTGTTTGATCATCTTCAAATGTAAATGATATGTAATTCAACTGGCTGTTTTAAAGTCCTTTTAATTCCAGACCACACAGCTCTGCATTTACAGAATATTTTTTATTGTTGGATCTTGGGCCACTTAATTTATTGTATTTCTCATAATCTTCAACTTTCTGACATTGGATATTTGTATAGGTTACAGGACCCACAATTATCCCCTCTCACATAATTATAATTAGAAGGAATTGTTTCTATAACCAAAAAAGGAATTCTACAGAAGAATCAAACATTTCTGCTTCCTTAGGGAGTGAAAGTCTGAGGAAATGGTCCCGAGAGAGTCTCTGTCTTCATAACCAGGCCCTTGAGATCTGCAAACAAGAATGACACTCTTATTCTGTTATTCAAGGTCAGGAGCTGCTTCTTTCCTGGAGACTGCAGGGACCACTGGATAGCAACAACAGTTAGTCAATATTGTCAGAACAGAAAGGATTACAAGATAAAACTGAGTCTGAGCTTTGACCTGATACAGGAGAAGGTCCAAGCTCCAAGCTCTTATCTTTTATTGACCAGATCTTTGTTTTCCCCAGAACACATCAGAGGAGAGATGGTAGGCAGAACATCCCTGCTGCAAGTAAAGGAAGGTATGTGCTCTTCTGATCCTGAGCTGCCATTAAACAAGGGTTAGGAATGCAGAGTCTGTGTAGGTCTGCTGGAGATCCCCTTCTGCCTGAAGTCTGGAGGGTCTGTGACTTTGAGAACACCATGTCTCCTTTGTGAAGTGTGGATTGCTCTAAGGTCACAAATGCTTAGAGCTTTGCCCAATAATCCCTAACTGTTATCTTAGAACATTATTATTACTAAGCCTATGTATAGTTAAGAGATTGTAGGAAACATAACTTCAACTTGTTACTCTATAGTGATGACCTAGATCTAGGATGCATTCTGCCTGTTAAGATACATTGCAGAGAAGAGGTACAGGTATCAGAAACTGGTGCATGGTAAAAAGGACTATCTTCAGAGTCTAAGAGTTGCTCACTCCTTCATTCTGAAGGATAAGTATAGCCCTTTCTGTGCTCTGGAAGTTAGAGTCACCTGGTAGTTCACTACTACACACTGTAAATAATTTAAACCTTCCTACCACAGTTCAAACCTCCTTTGGATTCCATTTTCACAAAGAGGACTTTGATTTGTGAGGATGATGATGATGTTTCTTTTTCTCCACTGGTTCTCTTCTCTGTCACACAGACCTTCCTCCTGAGAAGAATGACTGTCAAGAATTCGTCTGTGACTGAGTTCATCCTCGCAGGCCTGACAGACCAGCCAGGACTTCGCATGCCCCTCTTCTTTCTCTTTCTAGGTTTCTACATGGTGACTGTGGTGGGGAACCTGGGCTTGATCTCCCTGATTGGGCTCAACTCTCACCTTCACACCCCTATGTACTTCTTTCTCTTCAATCTTTCTGTAATAGATTTCTGTTATTCCTCTACTATCTCACCCAAAATGCTGATGAGTTTTATCTCAAAGAAAAACATCATCTTACACCCGGGGTGCATGACACAGTTGTTTTTCTTCTGTTTCTTTGTTATCTCTGAGTCTTTTATTCTGTCAGCCATGGCATATGACCGCTATGTTGCCATCTGTAACCCCCTGATGTACATGGTCACCATGTCTCCCCAGGTTTGTTTGCTCCTTTTGTTTGGTGTATATTTAATGGGTTTTGTTGGAGCCATGGCCCACACCATATTCATGGCAAGGCTGACCTTCTGTGCTAACAACCTTGTCAACCACTACATGTGTGACATCTTACCCCTTCTGGAGCTCTCTTGCAGCAACACCTTCACAAATGAGCTTGTAGTCTTCATTGTTGTGGCAATTGGTATTGGTGTGCCCATTGTCACCATCTTCATTTCTTATGCCCTCATCCTCTCTAGCATTCTTCACATGCATTCCACAGAGGGCAGGTCCAAGGCCTTTAGCACCTGCAGCTCCCACTTGATTGTGGTTTGTCTTTTCTTTGGTTCTGGGGCTTTCATGTATCTCCAGCCACCTTCTGTTTTGTCCCTTGACCAAGGAAAAGTGTCTTCCTTGTTCTATACAATTGTAGTGCCCATGTTGAATCCTCTCATCTATAGCTTGAGAAATAAGGATGTCAAAGTTGCTCTGAGGAAAACCTTGGGCAGGAGAATATTTTCTTGAGGAGCTGTATTCTGAGCTGTAGTGGTGTGCTTGGTCAATGAGCAATGTTCACTAGAAGATGCAGTGTTGCCATGAGGGGCTCAAGGTCTAGTTATTTTTTGGCTTTTTGTATAAAACAGTCATGGCCCTAGAATATTAACCTAAATTCTTCATGGATACCAGCCAATTCCTCTACCAGTGAGCTGCATTCCGCCCAGAAAGAAGAGTTTCAAGTCTTCATTTTTTATCAAGAGTTTAACACAGCTCCTTTCTTCCTGACCTTTGCTTTGCCCAAACTTTTCCCAGATTTCTTAACTTTATGTATATTTTATATTTCTGCAGACCACTTATTGTTGAACGGGCCTCCAAAACAATTAAGTTATTCTAGGTTATCAACTATTGGGAATTAAGAAGTATATTGTTACTTGGGAAGTAACTGATTTCACAAATATACTCAAATCTGGGTAGTTGGATTTTAGTTTGCTTTGTGGTTTTTATGCTTTTTTTTTCTTTTTTTCAGCATCTCTTTTTTTTTTCTGCTATTTTCCCTTTTACCACTTTGGCACTACATTAAAATCTGATTTCATTTACAATAATTAATTATAGCTTGTCAAAAACATTTTTCATAATAATCATAATAATAATAATTATCATCGTCATTATTATTAAGAGGCAATACAAAAAAGTTGTTTTAAGTTGGTCTAGACCAAGTGAAAAGGAAAAAAAAGATAAAACTGTTATGTGGTTATCATTAAGATTGTGACCATCTGTGGAACTTAACACCGTGAATCTTCACATTAGGACTTCCAAAGGCTTAGTGTTTATTAACACAGTGAATGTGAAGGTATATATTATTTTAGACAAATGAATGCCATTTAGACTTTTGAGGGATGCGAATTTAGGCAGTTAAGCCTTGATGGAGCAATCTGTGATTCAGTATAACCAAGTAAAGTTCTGTGTGGCTTAAGGGAGCAGTGACTAATTTGGGACATGCATTTATTTATCACAGCAACATCAAACAAATTTTCTTTAGAAGAGAAAATTTATTTGCATTGAATTTAATGGATGAGATAAACTTGTTTTAGTGATTTGATATTTTTATTTTTAACTTTTTGTTTCATATTTTTGATGTCGTGGTGTGAAGAATTTTTTTCTCTTGGGGATCTTAAGTGTTAATTGGCTATAAATATGAATTTTAAAAAATATCAATAAAAAATACACCTTTGGTTCATTTACTTTAGTAAACGGAAAGAATTTCTTCTTTCTCAAGCTTTCTTGAACTATTTTCTCATGTTGGGTGACAGGGAAAAGAAACTTGGGGAGAATATAATTTAAACATCAGAAACCAGGTAAAATAGCGTCTTGGATAGGCCTGTTCGGTCTAATCTCCTTCCTTGATTGCTTCACTCAGCACAAAGAAATCGAAGTCTTACAAATGAATGACTCTGGTGGACTTGTTGCCCTCCTACTTGCTCGATGAGATGAAGTTTGTTTGATGTAATATACTATTTTAGAGCTGTTGTGTTTTTACTCCAGGATCACCCAGATTGCAGTGACCAAGGAGTTGCTAGAGGAGTTGACCAAAGCAGACTAATTAGCATAGATATTGAGGAAACAGCTGTTGAGACAGAAGAATGACTTTGAGGCCACCCTGAGGTAGAACAGAGGAACAGGGGAGTATGGAAGTCACTTACTCATCTGTTTATGTCTCTATGTTCTTCCTCTTTTCTCACTGGAGCCTGGCACAATGATGGAGCAGCAGTTGGCTGTTTGACTCAGGCCACCCAAATGTTCAGACTCAGCCTTCCTGCTGTTTCTCTTGTCCTCATCTTTAATTAGAAAATGAAGTACTTCCTCCAATAATGTAACACCTGTGGAAGCTGACCCCTGGATTTATGAAGTAGTACTGTGCTCTGAAGTAATATGCAGTGTGGAAGTAAGTCTTGAGGAAGATGCTCCTGTCCCCCATTTTCATCCATCTTCAAGAGTCAGGAGAGAGAAGTGATGCTTATCTCCTGGCTGTGGTCTCAGGAAGAGGTAGAAGGACACCAGTGAACTATCACTGGGAAATGTGGTAAGTAGCTCCACAGCCAGGAAAGGCAGAAACCTTAATTTGCATATGGCTCAAATTCTCTTGGTAGAGAGACTCACCCAACAAACAATGTGTAATTATGTTAAGGATATGAATGCGAATGATATTATTAATATATTGTAAATGATAAGGGAAATGTAGATAAGTCACCTTGCCTTTAGATGTCCAATGCAATTTGATAAGTTAAAGATATTGACAATGCCAAGTATGGATTAGGGCATGAGGCCCTCATTTATGACTGATTAAAGTATAAAAACTTGCATAGGTACATTTTTGGCATCTTTACTATCTTAGCTTTCAGTTGGAAGCAATCCAAAGTTTACCTAAGTGGTGAACAAAGCCCAGAACTTTATGCTGAGGGAAAGGAATGTCACATTTAAGTGGCTAATGTATTTTATAACTATAAATATAGGCAAAAAATGATCTAGTCAGTCTGTAGTTGCTTAGGACTGAAGTGTAGGGTGTGGTTTAGCAACTTCCTCTCCTATGATAACTTTCCACTTTGGAGGGAAGCTCCTTAAGACACAGGGTGTTCTAAGGGAGGTGATACACTCCATCCTGCAGGGGAACTCTTTAAGTTCCACAAAATAAAAACTCAGTTCCTTCAGGAAGTCCCTAAAACTGACCCGTTTTTCTAGAACCGTCTCTCCTCACATGTCTATAAGCAGTGAGCATCCTGGAGAGACACTCTCAGATAAGCTAAGCTGCCTAGAAGAGACTGAGATAGACCAGGTCACCAGGAAGAAGAAGAGACCAGCTGAACTGTTTGGAAGAGACTCATACCAACTGTGCTGCGTGGAAGAGAGTTTCTATCACATTTCATCTGTTAAGATGGCTGAGAATTGTGCTGTGAACTCCAAATTCCCAGGTTTCATGAGCTGTTACCTATACTGCAGAAGGGTCTTGGTGATGCAACTCTATATGAGCCGCTTTTGGTTCTGTAATTTCTCATCCATGCTTCTAGAAGTACCCCGAGTAAACTCATTGGCTTACCAAGTTGGATTTAGTAGTATCCTTACTTTGTTTCGCCATTGGTTCCTTATCTGAAATAAGTAAACATTTGCTTACGTCTCTCCTGAAATAACGTCACAAAATGGGGGGAGAGGCTACTCATTGCAGTACAGAACATTTTAGGAAAATGAAATAGCACATGCTGATTGCATGGATAGATAGTTATTAAAATTGCTGTGCTGATCACAGAAATTGGCTCCAATTATTTGAATTTCAATAACATCTCAATAAGGCATATTTACATGTATCCACATAACAACTACGAGCGAAGTGGAAACTTCTGGCTTGTTTGACAAGTCAGATGGTGTTTTGCTGGGGCACACAGGTGAAAGGATGTTTTGCTGGATCAGACACAGGATGTTTTCTTGAGGTAGTCACAGGTGAAAGGGTTTTTGATACAGCAAACATGTGAAAGGATGTGTGATGGAGTATAAATATGATCCCACAGACAGTAGGAGGTGACATTCCTGCAGGAGAGCTCATGCATTGGTTCACCTCACGTAGCACTGTTGAACTCCACTTGCGGTATCAGAGGTGAGAGAAACTCACCCAAGAACTGCTTGGTTCTGCTCCACTGTGGCAGCTTGCTTAGGCCGGTTGGCAAGCCTTGCAGTTTCTTCAGGATTGAACCACAGCTACTGGTTCCTGTCTGATTTCTGCCTGCTGAGAGGACTGAACTGAAGCTGGTGGTCTGTGCGTGTTGTCTGCCTGCCAAGAGGACTGGTCTGCAGTTGTTGAGTCGTATTTGGTGTATGGTAGGGACTGAACTGCTGCCAAAGAAGATTGAGCTCACACCAAAAATTTTTTGCTGAACAGGTCTACTTCCTCCATATTCTAATAACTTTTCTCTTCCACTACCTCTCTGGTGGGTGGTGGGCAAGAGGAGAGGTTGAAGGCTTACTAAAAGTAGGCTACAAAAAAATTAATGGCTACATATGAGTAACTAAGGATATGAAATATAAAAATAAATTCCTGAAACTCAATATAACTGGACCAGAGATGAAACTTGAGTTGTATCTCTGGCCCTGGAGGAGATACAACTTCTTGAATGACATAGAAGTCCATTAGCAGATAAGTACCTAAAGCTAGTACCAGAAGCAATAGTAGAATTTATTATCTAGTAGGATGTTTTCTGATAATGAATAAAGCCATTTATTGGTCTATGCTGGCATGCATGTAGGGTCCTCCACTGGAGCTTGGGCAACCTACCAGTGGCCAGATCCCCAAAGAAAAATAATTCTACTTCCACTGACAGCCATCAACTGCCAGTAGTTCCTCAATAAGGGATGGGCTCTGTGACTCTCCATTGTTGTGGTAGTATATTAATCCGCTCTATACTTCCTGGTTAGTATGTGCATGCTTCTTGTTACTGCCCCAATGTTCTAGATTCCTGAAAGAAAGATATACATAAACAGTCTTATAATTTAAATACTTTAAACGCCTCAGTGGCTGGGTCACTCCCTAACTCCACATGGCTAGCACACTCCCCTCTGATATTCCTCAGTTAATACTTAACTAAATAGATTTTCATCTTTGCTGCCCTGGACCCTGGAAGCAGCTTTCCTGGGGCTGCTTTCCTCCTGCATCTACATGTTGGCTCTCTCTCCCTCCTGCACCTTTTCATTGTGGTCCTTCTCCTATACCCTTGTCATGGTGGAATCTCTTCTTCTTCCTTCTTTGGTCCCTTCCTGGGAACCCTAAAAGTCCAGTCTCTGTCCAACCATTGGCCACAGATAACTTTATTGACCAGTCAAAAACTAACTAGGGATAGACTTCCTTTAGTCCTATGTGCAGGATACTGAAAACAGGTTTTTGGGTAATATAATTAGCATGAGAACAGATGCTGCCACACTCAATCCATGCTAGAATATTGACAGACTTGGTCTTATATAGGTCTTCTGAAGATCACCACAAGCACTTGTGAGTTCTTGAGAGTTACAGCCATTTTATATCCAGAAGGCAGTCTTTGGTACAATTTCTTCCCATCCCTTGCCTCTTACATTGTTTCTGCCCAGTCTTCTGCTATGTTCCCCAATCATTTGGGTGGGGTATTGGCATAGATGTCCTATTGATGGCTGAGAACTCTAAGTCACTGCTTCTGAACCTTTTGAAAATTTATGAAGGTCTGCATTAACGGCTGCCAACTGCACAAAGAAGCTTCCTGGCCAAGGTTCAGAGCAATACTAATTTGTCTATTTAGAGGGCAATCCAACAACATGACCATTTAACAAAATAGTAAGTTACTCTCTAGTGCCTATAATCTCCTGAGTGATGGGCCACTGGCCAGGCTTATAGTACCAATTGTGACTTCCCTTCTGTGGAGTGGCCTCTAATCTCATTTGAAAACAGTTAGATACTTCAGTAACAGTCATGCCATTGTACCAGTGGGTATATCATGTCTGTCAGATTGGAGTTGCAGTATTCAGGACACAGACTGTAGTCTTTTCTACCACAGTAGCTTACATAGCCTTTTCAAGCACTATTAAAACTAGAGAGAATGGAGGAAGTTTTATTTGTATTATTTAAAAATTATTTATCAGAGTCAGGGTATCATGTAGTATAGGCTGGCCTGAGACTCGCTATATTGTAGCTAGTGGTTTGACTTTCTTATCATCCTGCCTCTAGCTACTAGGTGCAGGGATTACAGGTGTATGTCACCATAATCAGTCAATTTTACTTACTGAATAAAAATTCTGGAAGTAAAGTAATGAAAATATATAATCTCTAATAATAATAGCAGCAATAAATGTGTTTTGTGCCTTCTTTGTGCCAGACAGTGTCTCACTTATTTGCTAAAATTTCCTTTGGATTTTGTTATTTTCCCAATTTTAACATCAAAAATTAGAAACCCATAGAAAGGTAAAACAAATTTCCCAAGATAACACTGTTGGTAAGTAGAAAAGCCAGATTTGTATTGAGGAATAAAATTTCAAAATTCTTATTCTAAATACTTAATTAGGATCCTGAAGGAACTAGTAACAATTTTCCTAGGACAATAAGTATAGTCCAATAATAAAGAGAGTGACTATTGAGAGATCTGCTTTATGGGGGAAAGTTACGTTCATCTTTGTATCCAGGTTCTTGGATGACTGTAAGATAGACTTTTAGAAGTATCCAGAAACAAAAAAACAAAAACAAAAACAAAAAAACAACTGACTACTATGGAAGAGCCTAATTAAAAATCTTTGAACTAAATTCACACATGCGGGAGCCTTGCAGATAGAGGTATTGTTGAGATCATAAAACAAATTGTTAGGTGCTTAATCAGGCTTGGCAGGTTTGGAGGTCACTGGGGATGGACTCTCCCCCTCAAATTAACTTTGGACTCTATCTCCCATTTCCCTGGTAACTCACTAACTTTAAGGATAGGAAAATATCACAAGTTCACTCCTTTGAATTTGAAATACCATGTGAGGGAGGGAGGAAGCATCATTATCACTTCCTCCTCCATTTAGATTTAAAATACTATGTGAAAATGGGGAAGTGGAGTAGCTGGGACTTGCTGAGGCCCAGGATGGAAAGGCTATTTTCTCCTGATAAAGCATAGGTACTTTATACATTTATTATCATTTTAAATTTTCCTTTAAATCTTTTACATATATGTTATGTGATATGTGGTCACAAGAATGGCATTTGAATTCTATTTCTATTCCTCTGTGGAGTCATGCCATTCTGAATACCCCAAAGATTGCATGATTTCAGAGACCTGCTATGGTCCCCTCCCATAAGTTAATCCAAACGGACTTGTCAACCATGTGTATAAGAAAACGCCCCTCAGAAATGTGTGATTTCAGGAAATATGGTATATCTGAAAACCTGATGAAAAGCTGGGAGGAATAACTATGCCCTTAATGATTTAACAAAGTACAAGTGTATCCTTAAAGGCCCTGCTGCTTCTCCGAAGTTGTTCTCTGCTTATTTTTTGAGTTCTAACTCTGAAAGCATTCTTTTTAAAAATTGTCTCTTTTATGAAAACAGTTCGACAACTTTTTACAGAATTAATACTTTGCCCTATGACCCAGGTATTCCATATCTTTGCCCCAGAGAAAACATGTTCACTGATCTTGTTTTATTTTTTTCCTTCCTTTCTTTTTTCTTTTTTGAGATAGGGTTTCACTCTGAAGCCAAAAATCTAATTTTGCTTTCCATATATGGTGGTTAATATTGTAAACAAGGAAGAATCTAGAATCACCCAGGAGACAAGCCTCTGACATGCCCATGAGGGTTTATCTAGATTAGATTATTTGGAGTAGGAAGACTCACTTTAAGAGTAAACTCATTAGTTCTACTTATTTTCTCATATGCTGTGTAACTTTAATGTTTTAAACCATATTTTCAATGATGGTTCTTAACCACTTCAACTTCCTTTTTATCCCACCACCTACCAGAAGTAGTGAGAAAGAAAGGATATGGGGGAAGTGGACCTGTTTAGAAAGGTTCCCTGGAGCAACTCCTGCCTATGTTGTTTGGATATTGGCAGTTCAGTTCACAGGTTAGTAGTGGCAGCTTGATCTACTCGCAGACACTTTGTGGATACATCAGCAGTCCTGTTCAGTAGAATCAAGATAGCAAACAGGAATCAGCAGCAGACTTAGCAGAGACAGTCAGGCCTCAACCTCTGCATGAGTCAGCAGGAGGGACCCAGAGGGACACCAGGAGAAGTTCTCTGCTGTGCCTCTCTCAGGGCAGTAAATGTCAGCAAGACCAACAAGCACTGCACAGCTAGCTCTATAAACAAGCCAAGCTCAGCCTATGTCACTGTCCATCAAGTCCTTTTCATACCCTCCAAACATCACTTGTCTTCCATGTGCCTTGCCTCAGCAAGTGCGTCCTAACAGCCTGAGTCCTTGGAGTCCCAACAAATGAAGCTTGACTATGCAATGCAAGACAGACCAATACATGTGTGTCATTAGCAAAGAATCCTTCATCACATGTCCTTTCATGAGCTTGCTTTAACAGAACATCCTCTCTGCTATGTCTGCTTCTGTGAAAGGTTCCTTCATGAGTCAGCCTTAGTCTTTCAAGTGTGTTTAACTTTCAAGTGTGTTCCTCTCCAGGAAAACACTCCTTCACATGGAAAACACTCCTTCACATGCCCCAGCAAAACACCATCCAACACAGTTGACTTTCCAAAGAACCCTTACATTTCCACTTCAATGCTATCTGAGGTGTGCCATGACAATGGAGTCTTGTCTGGTGTCATTTCTTCTTTCTGGCCAGGTTTGTGCTGTTTCTTCTTTCTTTTTTTCTGTTATGAAAATAGATTTTTTTCCCCTCAGGTAATATATTGATTACATTTTCCTCTTTTCTACTCCCAGTTCCTCCTTCCCTCTCCTCCTATTATAATCCATCTCCTTACTTTTCCTCATTAGAAAAACAATAGGTTATCTACTTTTGGGTTTGATGAAAGAAGGTTACTATCTCATTTTTTTCAGGGTCTAGTTTCTCTCCTTGTATTCGCGGTTTCCACCTATTATCCTTTGTAGGGCTGGGTTTGTGGAAAGATATTGTGTAAATTTGGTTTTATCATGGAATATCTTGGTCTCTCCATCTATGGTGGTTGAGAGTTTTGCTGGGTATAGTAGTCTAGTCTGGCATTTGTGTTCTCTTAGAATCTGAATGAGTTCTGCCTAGGATCTTCTGGCTTTCATAGTCTCTGGTGAGAAGTCTGATGTGATTCGGATAAGTCTTCCTTTATATGTTACTTGGCCTTTTTCTCTTACTGCTTTTAATATTCTTTCTTTGTTCAGTACATTTGATGTTTTGATTATTATGTGACGGGAGGTATTTCTGTTCTGGTCCAGTCTGTTTGGAGTTCTGTAGGCTTCTTGATGTCCCTCAACGGAAGAATAGATTCAAAAGATGTGGTATATTTACACAATGGAATACTTCTCTACAATTAAAAACAATGAATTCAGGAAATTCTTAGGCAAATGGTCAGAACTGGAAAATATCATCCTTAGTGAGGTAACCCAATCACAAAAGAACACACATGGTATGCATTCACTGATAAGGGGATATTAACCCAGAATCTTGGAATACCCTAGACACAATTTACTTATCAATAGATTTCCAAGAAGATGGAAGGAGAGACCCCTGGTCCTGGAAAGACTGGATGTAGGGGAATACCAGGACAGAGAAGCAAGAGGAGGTTGAATGGGGAACAGAGGGAGGGAAGGGGGCTTATGGGACTTTCAAGGAGGGAGGAAACGGGAAAGGGGAAATCATTTGGAATGTAAATAAAAGATTTAGAAAATAATAAAAAAGGGAATAAAAAGAAAAGAAAAATAATAAGCTTCTAAGGGATAATAATAAAAAATAAAATAAAAGCTAAAACAAAACTCACACATTGGTGCAGGACAAAGTAAACAAATAGAAGGAAAAGAGACTAAGAGAAGACACCAGAAACAGATATAGATACAGAGACCCGCTCATTCGCACACTTTGGAATTCCATAAAAACTGTAAGCCACAGCATATATGCAAAAACCTGTAAGGTAAAAAGAGATAAAAATATATAAGTGAAATAAAATAAAAATTGAAAAATAAGAAAAAGAAAAGCCCTGACATGGCATTATGGGACAAGGAGCCTCTAAAGATGCGGTTGAGTTCATGTTCTGTTGGCATTCCTGCTGGGCAGAGGGTGGTGTGTTTCCCCAGTGAGATTCATTTGGAGAAAATGAGTTTTCATATGCAAGTATGAAATTCATATCAATTGGAGACAGCTTCTGGGTTAGGGATGGGGTTTGTGTCCATTTTCACTTTAAGCTCTAGGGTCCCATATGGGACAGGTGTGTACAGGCCCTATGCATGTTGCCTCAGACTCCATGAGTTCATATGTACACATTTCCTGGTGATCATGAGGGCCCCGTGTCCTTGGTGTCCTTTATTCTCTCTAGGTCTTACATATTTTTTCCCTTCTCTTCTTCAGGGTTCCCTGTTTTCTGATCAGAGTGATTTTATGGAAACATCCTACTCAGGACTGAGTGTCCTAAGGCCTCTCACTCTCTGCATAGCAGCTGGTTGTGGGTTTCTGTATTTGCTCCCATCTGCTGCAGCAGAAAGCTTTTCTGATGATGGCTGCCAAGGCACTGATCTATCATTATTGCAGAATGTCATTGAGAGTCATTTTATTGTTCTTTTTTTTTCCATTTTGATCAGAGGCATTTGTTTTTCTTCTAGGTCCGTTGGGTATCTAGTCTCAGGTTTTTGGTCACCCAATGTTAGGTTTGTGTTCTATCTCCTGGAGTGAGCCTCAAGTTAAATCACATAGTGGTTGGTTACTCCCTCAAGCTTTGTGCCACCATTGCTCTAGCATATCTTGCTGGCAGGACACCATTGTAGATCAAAGGGTTCATGGCTGGGTTGGTGTTTGTGTTTCTTCTTTGGTAGAGTGCAAAGTACTTTCCTGTCCTAAAGACACTAGAATGAAGGGGTGAGGGCTCTATGTAGTTTGTACTTCTTCTAATGCAAGGCTCTGGACTGTACTTGAAATCCATGGTCATCCTGAAGCCTGGGAGCTTAAGAGCTATATGCATGCATATGTATATATGCAAAATGTATTGTATGCAAAACATCTTAAATTCTACAATGTTGAAAATATATGCAGTTCAAACCAGAAATAAATAAAAGAAGGAAGTCACTTTTCTGAGATTCAAGCTTTGGAAGCTGTTAATATTGCAACAAAGGAGAAAATCGTCAACATAGTGGTGTTTTTACTTGCTGCTTATACTGGAACAAGTCATTAGGTAACATGGCTTTAGAGAAGTCTGTCTAAGATTCATTTGGAATTGAAGTTGTCATGGCAACTGTCTCTGAAGCAACAGACAAATCCCCTCTGAGCTTCCAGAGAACCTCCAACGTCTTCTTTACACTTGGATCTGAGGAGCCTGCCTTATGGGCTTATTTTAATTTTGTTTTAATGAATTGCTTTTCCCTTTCTTTTTTGGAGTGGGATTGGAATCCTTCATACTTACTCTGGGATGGGGGCAATTCTATGCATTTAACTGATGATGGATTGCCACTGTCACTGTTGAACTGAGAGTGAGCAGGTTCTTACTGAAGTGTGCATATGGCCTCAATCCATGCACAGACCAGTGTGCTGTAATTTTTAGAAGATTGACTGTTTTTGTAAATGTTTGTCAACTTCTCCAAGACCATTTCTCTCATTATTTTGCAACAAAACTATACTTCATGTTGTAGGTCAAATTTCCCTAAATTTAGAGATTTATTTTCTGTCTATGTAATCAGTCATCCTTAAATATATAAACACCCTGAACTGCAGCAATAAGCCCAGGTTCCAAAGAAAATTTTACTATTCTTGATACTTATATTTACTTATATTTTTTATGAAATCACTTTTTGAAAGTGGTGTGATAATATGTGCATCTCAGTAAAGACAAACCTGCTAGTGGGAGACAAAGCTGGGTGCTGTTGGTAATGTATCTTGAGTTTAAGGAGTTCTGTGGGGTTGGCTAAAGATTCTGTAGTGTATTATCTGGGTGCTCTACCATTTTAAGGGAAGAATGACAGATTTTCCTTATGAAGTTGTTGTGAGCAATAAGAAGACAGAATTACTAGCACATTGCCATTGAATTCTTTCTCTTTGCATGAAGTTCCTGGACCAGATGTATTTCGTATATAGGAAGTGCTTCAGTACAGAGGAGCAAAAATATATCTTTTTAAATTGTGCATATAAAGATGCAAGTCAATGAGAAAACATAATTAAAAGCTACATTATGTATTATCAAGGGTGTATTTGTATGTGTATGTGTGTAGGTGAGTGGGTGGGGGAGAGCGCAGACTTCTGACAGTGGTTCTGTGAGCTCTCTACAACTAGATTTCTAATCCACAGTCAAAATCTTTAGATCCCCTGTGACCCATAGTGCCAGGAATGTATGCTGTTGTTTTGTGCAGAGACTGTTCAGGAGCCTTGGGACAAATACAGAATCAGAAAGCATGTTCTGCAGGTCAGTCAGGGAACCAAGAAAAACTAGAGGTTTTGATCTTAAAAGTAATAAATCAGAAACAGACAGGAGCTTCCCCTTCCTGTTTTCCTCAGAGCTATTTGTGTTCAGAAGCTGTAGAGAGAAGCCGTGTGGCTATCAACTGAAAGGGGTAAGTGCTGAGTGACATACAGTGTCCTGTATCAGATGAGATAGAATTTGAAAGCAAGGTGTCTGAAGCTCAGTGTTCACCTGCCATTCCAACCCACTAGCCTTGAGACTTTGTACCAGTTGGTTAGAAATGGACAAATTGTAATGCCGCACAACTTTAGACACATTCAGTAAACATTCCCCTTCATTTATATTAAAAAATTCCATTAATTATTCACTTTATATCCTGATATCAGCCTCCTCCCTTTCCTCCCTCATAAAGCGATCTCCCCCCCTCGTTACCCTCTCCTTTTCTACTCTGAGAACAGGGAGGCTCTCCTGGGTATCACATCAATCACACCAATCTGACACATCAAGTCACTTCAGGTCTAAGTGTATCCTCTCCCACTGAGGTCAGACAAGGCATCACAATTAGGGGTATGGGATCCACAGGTAGGCAACAGGTTTAGGGACAGCTCTCACTCCAGGTGTTGGAGGACTTCCATGAATGCCAAGCTACCCTTCTGCTATATATGTGTGTGAAGTGGGTAGGTCCAACCTATGTATGCTCTTTGGTTGGTGGTTCAGTCTCAGGAAGCCCCCAAGGGTCCAGCTTAGCTAACTCTGTTCATTTTCTTGTGGAGTTCCTATCCCTTATGAATTCCTCAGTCTTTCCCTCAACTCTTTATTCTGCATTTAATATTTAGCTGTGGGTCTCTGTGTCTGTTTCCATTGGCTGCTGGGTGGAGCCTCTTAGAGGACAGTTATACTAGACTCCTGTCTGCAAGCATAACTGTCTCATTAATAGTGTCAAGGATTGGTGGGTTGCTGTCCTTATTCATCCACTGGGAGTCCTGTTTGGCTACAAGCAGTGGTCAGTTTAGGGGCTATATCCCCCACAGCTAGAAGTATAAGTTATAGTTATCCCTAAAGACTCCCTGGAGCCTACCCAAGAACCCCTTACCCAGACCTCTTAGACATCCTAGGAATGCCCCCTTTCACTATTAATTTCTGTTCTCCTCTGTTCAGCCTACACCTGATCCCCCAACACTGTTCCCCTCCCCATCTCCTTTCCCACTTACTTCTCTCCCTTTATCCACCTCCAATATCTATTTGGGTCCTCCTTGTTATTTGGCTTCTTTGGATCTGTGGATTGTACCATAGTTATCATACATTTTATGGCTAATATCTACTTATAAGTGAGTAAATATCATGCATGTTCTTTTGGGTCTGGGCTACCTCACTCAGGATGATATTTTCTAGTTCCATTCATTTGCCTTCAAAATTCATGTTTGTTCTTGTTACTAGCTGAGTAATATTTCATTGTGTTAACAAACCACATTTTCTTTATTCATTCTTCAGTTGAGAGACATGTGGATTGTTTCTAGTTTCTGGCTATTATGAATACAACTGCTATGAACATAGTTGAGCAAGTGTCCTTGTATGGTAAGCATCTTTTGGGTATATGCTCAAGAGTGGTATAACTAGGTATTGAGGTAGAACTATTCCCAATTTTCTGATAAACCACCAAATTGATTTCCATAGTGCTTGTACAAGTTTGCATTCCCACCAACAATGTAGGAGTGTTCCTCTTGTTCTACATCCTCACCAGCATGTGATGTCCCTTTGTTTTTGATCTTAGCCATTCTGATGGTTATAAGGTAGAATCTCAGTGTCATTATGATTTTCATTTTCCTGATGTCTAAGGACTTTGAACATTTCTTTAAGTGTTTCTTGGTTATTAGAAATTTCTCAGTTGAAAATTCCCTGTTTGCAGCGTCTGCCACCTTTGCTCTAGCGATAGACCACACAGAGACTCCAGGTACACGAGATATCCTAAGTATACATCGCTTTGGACACAGCCTGCTAGGGTTCCATCTGCGCCCAAGATCAGGGCAGCTCTGTGGTCATCTAGGTGCCAGCTCTGCTGTGGGACATCTGCCCTGCAGAGTGACCCATGCCTGGAGGGAGCCCAGCACCTTCCGTCATCTTTGCTCTGGTGACAGACCAGACAGGGCCTCCAGGTGCACAGAGATAACTAAGCATAACATCACTTGGGACAAGGCACATCAGGGCTCCAAAGACACCCAGGAATAGGGCAGCCCCTCAGCAATCGGTGCCAGGGGAAACCCAGTCATCCAGGGGTGTGGAAATAGCCTTGTAGTCCCACAGGTGGTTCAAGCACCAGCCAGTGACAGCAGGACCAACTAACCCCAGAGAGAACCAGATGGGAAAAGGCAAACATAGGAACGTTACTAACAGAAATCAAGACAATATGGTACCATCCGAACCCAACTCTCCAACAGCAGCAAGTGCTAGATACCCCATCACACCTGAAAGGCAAGATCTGGATTTGAAATCACTTCTCATGATGCTGTTAGAGGATTTCAAGAAGGACTTAATTAAATCTCTTAAAGAAATACAGGAGAACAGGAATCAACAGGTAGAAGCCATTAAAAAGGAAACAAAAAAATCACTTAAAGAAATGCAGGAGAATATGGGTCAACAGAAAGAAGCCTATAAAGAGGAAACACAAAAATTGCTTAAAGAAATACAGGAGAACTTGGTTCAACATGCAGAAGTCCTGAAAGAGGAAACACAAAAATATCTTAAAGAATTACAGGAAAACACAAACAAGTAAAGGAACTGAGCAAATCCATCCAGGATCTAAAAAAGAAAGTATAAACAACAAAGAAATCACAAAAGTGATTTGGGGATAGAAAACCTTGGGAAGAAATCAGGGGTCATAGATACAAACATCAACAATAGAATACAACAAGAGATGGAAGAAAGAATCTCAGATTCTGAATATACCATAGAAAGTATTGACTCAACAGTCAAGGAAAATGCAAAATGCAAAAAACGTGTAACCCAAAACATCCAGGAAATCCAGGACACAATGAGAAGACCAAACCTAAGGATTATAGGTATAGATGAGAGTGAAGATTTGCAACTTAAAGGGCCAGTAAATATCTTCAACAAAATTATGGAAAAAACTTCCCTAACCTAAAGAGAGAGATGCCCATGAATATACAAGAAGCCTACAGAACTCAAAACAGACTGGACCAGACCAGAAATACCTCCTGTAACATAATAATCAAAACACCAAATGTACTAAACAATAAAAGAATATTAAAAGCAGTAAGAGAAAATGGCCAAGTAACATATAAAGAAGACCTATCCGAATCACATCAGACTTCTCACCAGAGACTATGAAAGTATCCAAATTAACAAAATCAGAAAGGAAACATGAGATATAACATCAGAAACTGAGGAAATTCGAAAAATCATCAGATCCTACTACAAAAGCCTGTATTCAACACAACTAGAAAATCTGGAGGAAATGAACAATTTCCTAGACAGATAACAAATACCAAATTTAAACAGGATCAAATAGACCGTCTAAACAGTCCCATAACCCCTGAAGAATTTGAAGCGGTCATTGAAAGTCTTCCAACCAAAAAAAGCACAGGAACAGATGGTTTTAGTTCAGAATTCTATCAGACCTTCAAAGAAGACCTAACACCAATACTCTTCAAACTATTCCACAAAATAGAAACATAAGGAACAGTACCCAGCTTGTTCTATGAAGCCACAATTATGCTGATACCAAAATCACACAAAGATCCGACAAAGAAAGAGAATTTCAGACCAATCTCTCTTATGAATATTGATGCAAAAATACTCAATAAAATTCTTAAAAAAAATTCTTGCCAACCGAATCCAAGAACACATCAAAACAATCATTCACCACGATCAAGTAGGCTTCATCCCAGGGATATAGGGATGGTTCAATATAAGGAAGTTCATCAATGTAATCCACTACATAAACAATCTCAAAGAAAAAAAACCACATGGTCATTTCATTAGATGCTGAAAAAGCATTTGACAAAATCCAGCATCCTTTCATGCCAAAAGTTGTTCAAAGAGCAGGAATTCGAGGCCCATATCTAAACATAGTAAAAGCAATTTACAGCACACCAGTAGCCAACATCAATCTAAATGGAGAGAAACTTGAAGCAATCCCACTAAAATCAGAGACTAGACAAAGCTGCCCTCTCTCCATATCTTTTCAATAGTTCAATATACTTGAAGTTCTAGCTAGAGCAATTAGAAAACAAAAGGAGGTCAAAGGGATACAAATTGGAAAGGAAGAAGTCAAACTACTCCTATTTGGAGATGATATGATAGTATACTTAAGTGACCCAAAGAACTCCACCAGAGAACTCCTACAGCTGATAAACAACTTCAGCAAAGTGGTCTGATATAAAATCAACTCAAGCAAATCAGTAGCTTTCCTATACTCAAAGGATAAGCAGGCTGAGAATGAAAGTAGTGAAATGATACCCTTCACGATAGCCACAAACAATATAAAGTATCTTCGTGTTACTCTAACCAAACAAGTGAAAGATCTGTATGACAAGAATTTCAAGTCTCTGAAGAAGGAAATTGAAGAAGACCTCAGAAGATGGAAAAATCTTCTGTGCTCCTGGATTGGCAGGATTAATATAGTAAAAATGACCATCTTGCCAAAAGCAATATACAGATTCAATGCAATCCCCATCAAAATCCCAACTCAATTCTTCATAGAGTTAGAAAGAGCAATTCAAAAATTCATCTGGAATAACAGAAAACCCAGGATAGCTAAAACTATTCTCAAGAGTAAAAGAACTTCTGGGGGAATCAGTATCCCTGCCTCAAGCTGTACTACAGAGCAATAGTGTTAAAAACTGCATGGTATTGTTACCGTGACAGGCATGTAGATCAGTGGAATAGAATTGAAGATCCAGAAATGAATCCACACTCCTATGGTCACTTGATCTTTGACAAAGGATCTACAACCATCCAGTGGCAAAAAGATAGCCTTTTCAACAAATGGTGCTGGTTCAACTGGAGGTCAGCATGTAGAAGAATGCAAATTGATCCATTCTTATCTCCTTGTACTAAGTTCAACTCCAAGTAGATAAAGGACCTCCACATAAAACCAAACACCCTGAAACTAATAGAAAAGAAACTAGGGAAGAGCTTTGAACACATGGGCACAGGGTAAAATTTCCTGAACAGAACATCAATAGCTTATGCTCTAAGATCCAGAATTGACAAATGGGACCTCATAAAATTACAAAGTTTCTGTAAGGCAAAGGACACTGTCAAAAGGACAAAATGGCAGCCAACAAATTGGGAAAAGATCTTTACCAATCCTACATCTGACAGAGATCTAATATCCAATATATACAAAGAACTCAAGAAGTTAGACTCCAGAGAGCCAAATAACTCTATTAAAAAATGGGGTACACAGTTAAAGAATTTTCACCTGAAGAATATAGAATGGCTGAAAAACACCTAAGACATGTTCAACATCCTTAGTCATTAGGAAAATGCAAATCAAAACAACTCTGAGATTTCACCTCACACCAGTCAGAATTGCTAAAATCAAAACTCAGGAGACAGCACGTGTTGGCAAGGATGTGGAGAAAGAGGAACACTACTGTACTGCTGGTGGGATTGCAAGCTGGTACAACCACTCTGGAAAGCAGCCTGGCATTTCCTCAGAAAAGTGGGCATGACACTCCCAGAGGTTCCTGTTATACCACTCCTGGGCATATACCCAGAGGCTTTACATGCATGCAATAAGGACACATGCTCCACTATGTTCATAGCAGCCTTATTTATAATAGCCAAAAACTGGAAGAAACCCAGATGTTCCTCAATGGAGGATTGGATACAGAAGATGTGGTATATTTACACAATGGAATACTACTCAGCAATTAAACACAATGAACTCATGAAATTCTTAGGCAAATGGTTGGAACTGGAAAATGTCATCCTAAGTGAAGTAACCCAATTACAAAAGAACACACATGGTATGTAGTCACTGATAAGTGGATATTATCTCAGAAGATCAGAATACCCAAGACACAATTCATATATCAATTGATTCCCAAGAAGAAGGAAGGAGAGGCCCCTGGTCCTAGAAAGACTGGATGCAGCAGTGTAGGGGAATACCAGGACAGTGAAGCGGGAGGGGGTTGACTGGGGAACAGGGTGAGGAAAGAGGTCTTATGGGACTCAGGGACGGGGAATCTGGGAAAGGGGAAATCATTTGGAATGTAATTAAAGAATATTGAAAATTAAAAAAAAAGTAATAAAAGAAAAAAAAAGAAAATTCCCTGTATAACTCTGGATCACATTTTTAAATTGGGTTATTTGGGTTGTTGGTATCTAACTTCTTGAATTCTTTATATATTTTGGATATTAGCCCTCTGTCAAATGTAGGGTGGATGAAGATCTTTTTCCAATCTATAGGTGTTGTGTGTAGCTCTAGCTATCCCACCTAAGCTCTGAGAATAGACTCTACTACCAGCCCAGAGAATATTTGATACATGGATGAAAAACACAGACACATACAGTTTTTCAATTCAACTTGCCTTATTGACACTATAGCTGGGCACCCCCCAATCTACTGCAGCTAGTGTGCACTTCTCAGAAATCCAAGATCAGCTACTTAAATCTGTACTCAATGTCAGTTGCCCTGCTACCTTCAGTCCCAGCTCAACATTCACAATCTCCGCCCAAGGTCTCATATGGCTGGCTTCCTTTTCTCCCTATTACACATGGCAAACTTTACCTCTACTCTCTCCTGTGTCTGCCCATTGCCTGTCGGGAGCCTTGAAGTCCCACCTATTCCTTGGCCCATGGCTTCTTTACTGAAAGATCAAGAACCAATTGGGGAACAGGACCTTAGCATTGGATCTACCCTAACATATAGGCTGTAATTTTTTCCAGTTGATGGTGTCTGTCATTTGCCTTACAAAGGCTTTTCAGTTTCATGAGGTACCATTTATCAATTATTGATCTCAGTGCCTGAGTTATGGGTGTTCTATTCAGGAAGTTGTCTCCTGTACCAATGAGTTCAAGGATATAACCTACTCTCTGCTTTATAATATCTAATGTATCTGATTTTACATTGGGATCTTTGATTCACTTGTACTTGAGTTGTGTGTGTAGAGTGATAAATATGGATCTATTTGCATTTTCTTCTACATAAAGCCATCTAGTTAGACCAACATTTATTGGTGATGCTCTCCCTTTTCCATTGTATGGTTTTGGCTTTTGGTAAAAAACCAGGTGTTCACAGTTGTGTGGGTTTATATATATGGGTCTTTGATTTGATTCCATTGATCCATCTGTTTATTTCTATATCAATATCATGCAGTTTTTATTACTACTGCTCTGTAGTACAACTTGAAATCAGGGGTGATAATACATCCAGAAGTTCTTTTATTGTACAGGATTATTTAAGTCCTCTTGTTTTTTGGTTTGTTTTTGTTTTTGTTTTTTGTTTTTTGTTTTCCATATGAAGTTGAGAACTGTTCTTTCAAGGTCTGTAAAGAATTTGTACTAGAATTTTGATGAAAATTGCATTGACTCTGTAGATTGCTTTTGGTAAGTTTGCCGTTTTTACTCTATTAATCCTACAGATTTCATGAGCATGAAAGATCTTTCCACATTCTTTTTTTTAATTAATTTTTTTATTGAAAAAGGAAGTAAATACATTTTATGATAAAATTAAAGATTTACATGGAAAATGTGTCTGACAAAATTGAAGAAGTATATAGAACAACACATTAAGATTGACAATTTTCATGGAAATTTAAAGAGTAAAATAGTAGACATAAAAACATTGCTAAATTAATTGAAAAAGGAAGTAGAAACATTTTGTGATAGAATTGAAGATTTTTTCACCTGAAGAATATCGAATGGCTGAAAAACACCTAAGACATGTTCAACATCCTTAGTCATTAGCAAAATGCAAATCAAAACAACCCTGAGATTCCATTTCATACCAGTCAGAATGGCTAAGATCAAAAACACAGGAGATAGCAGTTATTGGCGAGGATGTGGAGAAAGAGGAACACTCCTCCACTGCTGGTGGGATTGCAAGCCACTACAACCACTCTGGAAAGCAGTCTGGCGGTTCCATGGAAAACTGGGCATGACACTCCTGGAGGATTCTGCTATACCACTCCTGGGCATATACCCAGAGGCTTTCCCTGCATGCAATAAAGACACATGCTCCACTATGTTCATAGCAGCTTTATTTATAATAGCCAGAACCTGGAAAGAACCCAGATGTTCCTCAACGGAGGAATGGATTCAGAAGATGTGGTATATTTACACAATGGAATACTACTCTGAAATTAAAATCAATGAACTCACAAAATTCCTAGGCAAATGGTCAGAACTTGAAAATATCATCCTTAGTGAGGTAACCCAATCACAAAAGAACACACATGGTATGCAGTCACTGATAAGGGGATATTAACCCAGAATCTCGGAATACCCCAGACACAATTTGCATATCAATAGAATTCCAAGAAGATGGAAGGAGAGACTCCTGGTCCTGGAAAGACTGGATGTAGGGGAATACCAGGACAGAGAAGGGAGAGGTGGTTGAATGGGGAACAGAGGGAGGGAAGGGGGCTTATGGGACTCTCGGGGAGGGAGGAAACAAGAAAGGGGAAATCATTTGGAATGTAAATAAAAAAACTTAGAAAATAAAAAAAAAAAAGAAAGAATTGTAAACATTTTCTGGTAAAATTGAAGATCTACATGGATAATACTTTTGATAAAATTGAAAAAATATATAGAAAAACATTAAAATTAGATTATCATGGAAAATTATACAGATAAAATGGTAGGCATAAAAATATTTCTAAGTTGATTGAAAATGGAATTATAAATATTTTCTGATAAAATTGAAGATTTACATGGAAAATATCTGTATTAATATTGAAGAAATATGTAGAAAAACACATTAAGATTGACTATTTCATGGAAAAATTATACAGATAAAATGGTAGGCATAAAAAATTCCTAAATTCATTGAAATTGGAATTATAAACATTTTCTCATAAAATTGAAGATCTATAAGGAGAACATTTTTGATAAAATTCAAGCAATATATAGAAAAACACATTAAAATTGACTATTTCATGGAAAATTATACAGATAAAATGGTAGACATAAAAACATTACTAAATTGATTGAAAGAGGAATTACAATCATTTTCTGATAAAATTGAAGATTTACATTAGTCTTTTTTTGTTGGGGGAATTGAGTCCATTGATGTTAAAAGATATTAAGGAATAGTGATTGTTGCTTCCTGTTAATTTTGATGTTATTTTTATGTGTGGTTATTTTTTTTGGGTTTGTTGGAAGATTGCTTTCTTGCTTTTTCTAGGGTATAGTTTCCCTCCTTGTGTTGGTGTTTTCCATCTATTATCCTTTGTAGGACTGGATTTGTGGAAAGATATTGTGTAAATTTGGTTTTATTATGGAATACCTTGTTTTCTCCATCTATGGTAATTGAGAGTTTTGCTGGGTATAGTAGTTTGGGCTGGCATTTGTGTTCTCTTAGGGTTTGTATAAGATCTGCCCAGGATCTTCTAGCTTTCATCATCTCAGGTGAGAAGTCTGGTGTAATTCTGATAGACCTGACTTTATAAGTTACTTGACCTTTTCCCCTTACTGCTTTTAATATTTTTTCTTTGTTTAGTGCATTTGGTGTTTTGATTATTATGTGTCTGGAGAATTTTCTGGTCTAGTCCAGTCTGTTTGGAGTTCTGTAGGCTTCTTGTATGCTCATGGGCATCTCTTTCTTTAGGTGAGGGAAGTTTTCTTCTAGAATTTTGTTGAAGATATTTACTGGCCCTTTAAGTTGGAAATCTTCACTCTCTTCTATACCTACAATCCTTAGGTTTGGTCTTCTCATTTTGTCCTGGATTTCCTGGATGTTTTGACTCAGAAGCTTTTTGCATTTTGCATTTTCTTTAACTGTTGAGTCAATGTTTTCTATGGTGTCTTCAGTACCTGAGATTCTTTCTTCTATCTCTTGTGTTCTGTTGTTGATGCTTGCATCTATGACTCCTGAATTCTTTCCAAGATTTTCTATCTCCAGAGATTTCTCACTTTGTGATTTCTTTATTGTTTCTACTTCCACTTTTAGATCCTGGATGGTTTTGTTCAGTTCCTTCACTTGTTTGTTTGTGTTTTCCTGTAATTGTTTAAGGGATTTTTGTGATTCCTCTTTAAGGGCTTTTACCTTTTGACCAGTGTTCTCCTGTATTTCTTTAAGGGAGTTATTTATGTCCTTCTTGATGTCCTCTAACAGCATCGTGAGAAGAGACTTTAAATCCAACTCTTGCTTTTCCAGTGTGTTGGGGTATCCATGACTTGCTGTGGTGGGAGAACTGGGCTCTGATGTTGCCAAGTAGCCTTGGTTTCTGTTGGTCGGGTTCTTGTGCTTGCCTTTTGCCATCTGATTATCTCTGGTGTTAGTTAGTCTTGTTGTCTCTTGCTGGAGCTTGCCCCTCCCAGGGGCCCGTAAACCTGTGTCTGTACTCCTGCGAGACCAACTCTCTTCTGGTGGGCTCTGTGCACAGAAGGTTGTGGAGCTGCCTGGTTCCATGCTGCAAATGACCCTTTTCATATTTTAATATCTTCTTCAATTTCTTTCTTCAGAGACTTAGCTTTTACTGAGTAATTTCACACATTTGCATAATTACTGTTATCATTCAATAATGGTTGTACAAGGCAAGACTTCGGGTGTAGCAGTATCCAATTAATCTGCTCAATTCAATCCTGGTCGTGGCAGTGTGTTCCTTGCTACCCACCTTAATATTCTGGTTTCCCTGAATGAAACACCCACACCCACCCACACACCCACACTCACCACCCCCCTCTACACCCACACACATATACCCTTCATATTTTGATATGCCTTAAACAGCTCGATGGGTGGGACACTTCCTAACCTCTACATGGCTAATCTACCTCTCTCTGTTATTCCCAAGTTATTACTTACTAAAATCTATATTCCATCTTTGCTGTCCTAGACCCAGTCAGGGTGGGGGCTCTTTGGGTTGCTTTTCCCTGGCTCCTACATGGTGGTTATGCTCTTGGACCTGTACCTTCTCAGGAGTTGTTTCTTCTCTCTTCCATATTTTCCTGGCATGGGAGATCTCTTTCTTCCTACTCCTTCTGTCCTTAGCTTTGGGATCCTAAAAGTCCCACCTCTGTCTCCCCTGCCCAGCCACTGGCTATCCTCAGGCATCATTCTTTACCAATCAAAACCAACTGGGGGCAGGGTCTCCCAGTGTCTTTCATGTGGGACTCTGCAAACAGGTTTTTGGTGAAAATAATTAACATGAGAATACAAGTAGCTACATTTGAGTTACATAACTTCATCTCCATGCTCTGCTTATTGCAGTCTATAACATGGATGGAAGGTCTGGACTGAATCAAATGGTTTCTATTTTTGTAGAATCACTCTGGGGGGGGGAATTCAGGTTTTAATCAGTTTCATATTGGGTACAGAGGGAAGGGATTACATAAAAGAGGACCACAATACAAGTTGCTGTGTCTAAATTGTCCATCATGTCTTAATTGCTACTCTGTCTAAATCATGTGAACCCTCTTAGTTGTACCAGCCTTCAAGATGAATTTCACTGAAAGTCCCCAGAATAAAATCACTTTAGGAGCATGGAAACAGAAAGACAAGGATAGGGAAAGACCATATTGCTGAAGCTCTAAAATCTGTTTGGATGCTGTTTTCAAGAATGAGGAATTGGTCTCTCTCTCTCTCTCTCTGAACCTTTTGTGGGAGGATAGTTGGGATCTTCTCCTCCATGAAAGGTTCCTCCCCAGGTTTTACTGACCAGTTGGAACCCAGATCCCATTGTCACTGCTTTGAGATTTCTCCATTACCGTGGTGGAAACTTGGACTTGATTATGTTGATAGGACTGAACTCTCACCCACAGACTCCTGGGTACTTATTTCCTTTTAACATAGTCCTTTGGAGATTAAAATATACATATACACATACATATACATATATACATACATATTGATTCTTTTGTGAAGTCCACATCATGTATCTCAATCCCATTCATCTCTCTGTCTCTTCATATCTGCCCTCTGCTCTTGCAACTTCCCACCCAAAATAAAACAAAAAATCTCTCTGTGGAAGCTGTAGTATGTCACACGTGTTATATAGTATACTATTTTCCTCAAACAGCTTTACTTGCAAATGTTCATAGGAATGAGTCATTGGTCTGGTTTGAGGCTTCGGACTTCTGCTACACTATCAACATTTGATCCTTATGGAGACTTCTCTCAGATATTCTGTGTCATGGAGATTCAGCAGTATTGCTTCTTCAGGATCAGTCTATTCAAGAACTCCAGCAGTTCATAGATGAGGTAGATGGTGGGGTGGGCTAACTCAAAGCTCTGCATCTGGGCCTTGTTGGTAGTTGAGTTGGTCAGCCTGCCAGTTCTCCTGCACCCACCCCACAAGGGTTATCTTTCCTCCTTTGCTCTGGGGAATAGCAAGGTCAGCTAGTGGTAGTAGGCAAGGGGTGGGACAAGCTCTTCTGCTTTTACACCCTTGGGGCCTGCTCTCTAGCACTTCCATGGCAAATGTGGGGCCAGTTTTTACAACCTTATACCCTAGGTGCCAGATTTTCTGAGTGCTGCAGCCAGTGAGGGGGAGGACCATCTCTGAGCAGCTTTGGGACATCAACATAGCTCCAAGGCAGTGACCCAGACCAGAGACATCTTCATGGCCTTTGGTGGTAACATAAGAGCATAGACATTGACACAGAGCCCTGATGCTACAGGGCTGGGGACCCAGAAATGGCCCTTAGTGGCAGACTGAGCCAGAACATCACTATGGCCTTAGGTGGCAGCACAGGCTACTCACATCAGGCTATTCTTTATCATCCTCACATCTTCAGTTCCACTTCTCTTCATAGTGCTCAAACCATTCTGCATCTCTCTCTCCCATCTCTCTACCACCTACTTAATGTGGTGGCCCTTGGGTGTCTTCTGTCCACCTGTGCCCCATGGCAGCATCCTTTAGAGATTTTTAGTTTTTAATATCACACCCTCAAAATGAATGAATTTGCTTCAGGTAATTTCTTTGCAGGATGTATGATGTATGACTAGACTTCTATTATCTGAGCCTTTCACACTGTCATATATGTTATGTCATATATTGTTATATGCTGATTATGTAGCCACGTATTACCTTCTGGTGTACATGGCATCATGTTTCCTCAGTTCTGTTTTCTTCACTACTTACTTGGGTGTATTGATAATGAGGAGTTCCTTAACTATGGCATGCATAGGAAATAGTGTTTTCACACAGTGTCATCAATTATTGTATGTGACATCATTTTCTTCCTTGAGTGGTGTACTATTTGTAGAAATACTGCTGTTTCATGTCCATTCATAGAGTAGATGGAACAAGCTCCTTAGTCCACCATTCTGTCTCCCAGCTCCAAGAATTTATTTAAGATATTGTCCTGGATAGTGGACGTATCATATACTTAGATAGTAAGAGCAGATACTACATTTGATTGTAGCTAAGAGATCAAGAAGCAGTCTGCATAGCTCTTATGTCAATAATAATAGTTTTTTAAATTGCTGCAACCATTGGCACTGAGGTTTTCATTGTTGCCTGCTTGATTTCATTCTCTCCCTGACCTCCCCTCACGTCCCCCTTCTGGCACTCTTGCTCTTTTTTCCTTTTCCTTCTTTCCCTCTTGCCACCCCCACTTCACTCTTTTTAAAGACTATGCAGCTTCAGTCAACCGGAACTTGCTATGTAAAACAGGCTGACTTCCAACCTGTGATGATCCTTCTGGCTCTGCATTCTGAGTTCTGGGATTGCAGGACTGTCCTACGACAAATGGCTTTTGATTTTTTACTTCTTATATTCTCTTCTAGAACTTTTCATATTAGTTCCAAAAGAGGCAATTTAAAAATATTGAGTACTAGTTAGTCCTACACAATTACAGTTTTTCTCTTCTTTGGATGAGAACGTTTGATGTTCCTAAAAGTGCATTTAATACCTTAGCTGGGTGGGGGTGGGGGGTGGGGGGTGGGGGTGGGGGGAGGGATTGTTTTCCCTATTCCCTAACAAGGTTGTATCCACAACTAACCCATTAACTTGAGAAATAAAAGTGTCAAACTCCCTGCAAAAAACCTTTAACAGAATAACAGAATATCGACTTGTAAAAAAATGGTTTATTTTTAGTGTGTGTGTGTGTGTGTGTGTGTGTGTGTGTGTGTGTGTGTGTGTATAGTACAGGCATCTGTTGAGTCCAGAAAAGGACATCATATCCCCTGGACCTGGCATTATAGGCAATTGTGAACCCCCTGATATGGATACTGGGAACTGAACGTAAGTCTTCTGGAGGAGCTGCACATGCTCTTAAGCAGTTGAGCCATCTTCCCCACTCAGAATATATGCCCTGACATTGTTTTTTGTTTTGGAAATCAAGTAGGGGATCCAAAGACTTTTTTCATTACTGTGACTTTTATTATCATCATTATTTTTTTCAATAAGTAATCCAAGCTCTAGTGTCTTCTATCTTACATGTAGAGGAAATTTTAACTTTCTCTTAATGGATTTATCTTTCTTTATCTTAATTCATGAATTATTTTCTTATTTTAAGAAATAGATTTTGTAATTGCAGAATAGTTGATGTCAAATGTGTTTAGATATCATTTCAACTTACCTCTTCACATCACAAAGTAGGTAAACTTTGGAAACTAAAAATTTTCTTGTTAACCAAGAACAAAAATATCTGGTTCTGGCATTGGAATCCTGGCTTGAATCCTAATTTATTATGGTTTTTATTATGAAGTATATCTTTTGCCTTCCCTTTTTCTTGGAAGATTTCATTTTACATACTAGTTGACCTAACACATTTAAGTAATTTCATGTTATTTTTCTCAGGATAATTTGAATATATCACACTTTGCAAAAGCGTAGGAGGTGAAATATTTTGTTGAGTTGGCTTTGGCAAAGTGACAAGATTGGTACTGGATGAATTTTTAATGTGTGTGAGGGAGGCATGTTTGGTTTCACATAGGAGTAAACATGGCGTCCTCTGACTTGGTGGATGGAGCCCCCATGAGACAGGTTAGTGGAATACACCTTGTAAAAAGAGATGTATGATAAGGAATGTGTACTTAAAATATATGATGAGGTCAGGAGTATCCTGGAGATCCCTCAAGCAAAATAAGCTATTGCTACTGCTGTTGCCCACCTTAACTTAATGCTAAGACTCTGTTGCTGAAGATATCATGCAGTTTGGAGAAACAAACTGGTACTGACTCAGAAGCTTTCCCTCTGCTGCTTTTATAGAAGGTGTTATTCAGACTGTGGAGGGAGAAGAGTCGCCAAAAGTCTTACTCAGCTATAAATTCTATGAGCTACAATAATGACAACTGGGCAGGATATATCCATGGGTGCAATTGTGACACGAATGTTATGGAACAATAAAACACTCCTTGATGACTTTATCCATGGGATGAAATGGATGCCTGGCTTAGGATCTGGCCAAGAACCTATGGTGGGGAGTTTATACTCCCAGGATGAACCTATTACTGTTATTTTGCTAAATGGACATAGTATTGTACTGAACATTAAATGCATAACTTTATACAAGTAGGTTATCACAGCTCTAAGTTCTCATCAGAACAGCTTTTTGTACAATAGACAGTAATTAATGCAGAAACTCACAACTAGTCCAACATATATCATGTCTATGGAATTCTCAGCCCCAAATGGAACATCTATATTACACCCTTTCCATCAAGGATTAGGGAAAATTGTAGAAGGGGAAGAATATCTGGGAGGACTAGCATGAAACAGTGTCTCTTGAACAGGACAGAACTGTTGCACTCATGAATTCATAGCAGCTGTTGTTGCCTGTAAAACAACAAACCAGTCAAAATTTCAGCACAGAAAGAATGGCTGGTGAGCTCTTACTTCTACCAGAGGAACTACTGACAGCTAATGGCTTCTAGGGGAGTGAAGTCAGTTTTCTTTAATGATGTGGCTCATTGGAGATCAACCATAATTCAATAGATGGCCCTATACCCATGCATACATAGACAGCACAAATTAAATTCAACGAGTCATTAAAAAAGGAGTAAATGAAGCTTTGAGTGGGGGAAGTAGAGGGTGGAATTGGAAGGACTTAGGAAGAGAAACAAACATGATAAAAATAATACTAGTGGGGGTAAATATAATTAAAATACATTTTGTGCATAAATGAAATCCTTAAAGATTAATAACATATGAAACACATATATGAAGAAAACTTATATCTTTAAAGGAATAAAAAGTTTATACCGTTAAGTCCTTTACATTGGTTTGACTAGTTTTTTTTTTAATTAGTGGGGGTATTTTTGATAGATAAATATTAATGAAACAAGAAGGCTTAATTGGGATCAGGAATGAGAAGGCAGAGTAGTGGAAGGAATCTGTGGAGAGATAACTAAAACTAAAGATGCTTCCACAATAGTCAAAACTACATCAAGACTGACAAATAGAAGCAGCAGAATAGGTAAACATAACAAATACACAGAAATCGAGACATTTGATTTTTCTTTATCAATTTTTGAAGAATTTTACACAGCATTTTTAATCTTATTCAGGCCCTCTCCCACTCCCCTCACCATCCCTTCTTTTCCTATCTACTCAGCTTCGTGTACTTCCCCCCACCCCAACCAATCAAATCCAACTTGTTCTGCTAGTATATTCCTCAATGTGTGGTGTTTCGTTGGAGCATGGATGACTTAATAGGGGCAACACTATTGAAGAGCATCAAATTATTTCCTAGCAACTTTCCATTGCCAATAGCTCCTTGGATAGGGGTAAATTTCTGCCTACTTACTCTCACAGTGCTTTGTCTGGTTTGAACATGCACAAGGGTATGCATGCTGTCATATTGCCATGAGTTCATATGTGTAGCAGTCCTGCTGTGCACAGTAGACACTCTTTACTTGCATTCATTCATCATCTTTGGCCCTTATAGTCTTCTTATCCTTTCTTCTTTTTTATTTTATTTTATTATTTTTCTTTAATCTGCTTTTTACTGTCCTGTCATTATCCCCTTCCTGGTCAATCCTTTGATTGTTCCTCATCCCATACTTCCTCCCACATCTCCAAGAGGATGTCCCCATCCCACTGTACCTTCCCACTCCCTGAGACCCCAAGTCTCTCAACGGATAGGTGCGTTTTCTCTCACTGAGGCCAGATCAGGCAGTGCCCTGCTGTCTATGTGTCAGGACCCTCATATCAGCTGGTGTATGCTGCCTGGTTGGAGGCTCAGTGCCTTAGAGATTTCAGGCATCCAAGATAGTTGAGACTGTTGGTCTTCCTTATGGGGTTGATGTCCTCCTCAGCTTCTTCCAGCTTTTCCCTAATTCAACCACAGGGATCCCTGGCTTCTGTCCATTGGTTGGGTGTAAGTATCTGCATCTGACTCTGTCAGCTGCTTGTTGTGTCTCTCGAAAGGCAGTCATGCTAGGCTCCTGTCTGTAAGCACACCATAGCATTAGTAATAGTGTCAGGCCTTGGAACCTTCCCTTGAGTTAGATCCCAATTTGGGCAGTCACTGGACCTCCTTTACCTCATTCTCTTCTCCATTTTTGTCATTGCAGTTCTTTTAGACAGGAACAATTCTGGGTCAGAGTGTTTCACTGTGGGATGGTAACCCCATTTTGCCACTTGTTACAATAATCCTTAATTTTTTGGGAGGGTGAGATAAGCTATTGATGTCCCATTTAGGGCTGAGGATTCTGTGGTCTCTTTTTTTATGTGCTTCTCCAGTTGTAAGTCTGGATGTTAATTACTGCTTACTGCTAATAGAAGCATTACTGATGAATGTTGAGAGATTAGTTATCCATTGGTATAACAATAAGTCATTAGAAGTCAGCTTAATACTATGTTCATTTAGCCACATAATAGCAGTAGGTTCAACTCCTAAGGCCTATGCTTTGTTTAACCAAACACAAGACATGAATTGCATCTTTTGGAATGAGCCTTAAATCTAGTCTGAAACTGGCTTGTTATTCCTACGATATTAATGCCACTATTGTATTTGTAGGCATATCTTGCCCAGTCAATCAACTAAATCAACTTTATTAGGTTCAATAAATTATTTTGGCTACAGTAGATCCTTAACATTTTTTTTTTGGTTTTTCGAGACAGGGTTTCTCTGTGTAGCCCTGGCTGTCCTGGAACTCACTTTGTAGACCAGGCTGGCCTCGAACTCAGAAATCCTCCTGCTTCTGCCTCCCAAGTGCTGGGATTAAAGGCGTGCGCCACCACTGCCCGGCGATCCTTAACATTTTAATACATTTTTAGTTAGCTCATAAATTCCTATTTAAAAAAAAACCCTGCTCATATTTTGATGGGAACTGCCTTAAATATATGGAAAGTAGGCATACGTAGTCTCCTTAGAAACAAATGGTAGTGACTGCTTTAATTTCTCTAATGTAGTATCCCTTAAAATATTTCACATTTCAAAATGATAACTGAGGAACAAATTTTTTGTGTTCTTTTGTATCTCTCTTATTATGAGCAAGATGCAAATGCTTTTGAGTATTCAATGGCTAATGTTCTTTTTCAGAGATGTTGTCTTTGTTGTTTTTCTTCTTTTCTCTTTTCTTTTAAATTGGATATTTTATTTATTTACATTTCAAGTGTTATTCCCTTTCCTAGTTTCCCTCCTGAAAACCCCCTATCCCATCCCCCCTTACCCTGCTTCTATGAAGGTGGTCCCCTACCCTCCCACCCACTCCCGCCTCAGCGCCCTAGCATTCCTCTACACTGGGTCATCAAGTCTTCACAGGACCAAGGGCCTCCCCTCCCATTGATGCCAGATAAGGTCCCTTCAGCTCCTTTAGTCCTTCCCCTAACTCCTCCAATAGGGTCCCTGTGCTCTGTCCGATGGTTGGCTGTGAGCATCCGCATCTGTATTGGTTAGGATCTGGCAGAGTCTCTCAGGAAACAGTTGTATCAGGCTCCTGTCAGCAAACACTTTTTGGCATCAGCAATAGTGTCTGGGTTTGGTATCTGCATGTGGAATGGATCCGCTGGTGAGGCAGTCTCTGGATGGCTTTTCCTACAGTCTCTGCTTCATTCTTTGTCCCTATATTTCCTTTAGACAGGGGCAATTCTGGGTTATAATTTTGGAGATGGGTGAGTGGCCTCATCCCTCAACCCGGGGGAGGCATGCCTAACCTCTGGATATGGTCTCAACAGGTTCTCCCTCCTCTTTTTAGGGTATTTCAGCTAATGTCATCCCCATGGGTTCCTGAGAGGCTCTTACTTTTTTGGCATCTGGGACTTTCTGGTTGCTACCCCTAAATCCCCATCCCGCATTGCTACACACCTCTGTTCAATTTCCTGACCCTCTGTACATCTCTGCCATCACCTCCCATACCTGATTCTGTCCCTCTTTATCTCCTTACCCTCTTCTCTTCCTCACAAGTTCCTCCTACCCTCTACTTCCCTTGAATATTTTGTTTCCCCATCTAAGTAGGACTGAAGCATCTACTCTTTGGTCTTCCTTCCTCTTGAGCTTCATGTGGTCCTTGAGTTGTATCATGTGTATTCCACACTCTTTGCCTAACATCCACTTATCAGTGAGTACAAACCATGTGTGTTCTTTTGTTACTGAGTTACCTCACTCAGGATAATATTTTCTAGATCCATCTATTTGCCTGTGAATTTCATGAAGTCATTGCTTTTAATAGCTGAGTAGTATTCCATTGTGTAAATGTCCCACATTTTCTATATCCATTCCTCTGTTGAGGGACATCTGGGTTGTTTCCAGCTTCTGGATATTATAAATATGGCTGTGATGAACATAGTGGAGCATGTGCTTTTATTACGTATTGGAGAATCTTCTTGGTATATGTCCAGGAGTGGTATAGCTGGGTCCTCAGGTAGTACTATGTCCAATTTTCTGAGGAACCACCAGACTGATTTCTAGAGTGGTTGTACCAGCTTGCAATCCCACCAGCAATGGAGGAGTGTTTTTTTTTTGTTTGATTTGTTTTGTTTTGTTAGTCTATGTCTTTTTATTGGGAAATTGAGTCCATTGATGTTAAGAGATATTAAGGAATAGTGATTGTTGCTTCCTGTTATTTTTCATGTTATTTTTATGTTTTTGTAGTTACCTTCTTTTGGGTTTGTTGGAATAAGATTACTTTCTTGTTTTTTCTAGGGTGTAGTCTCTTTCTTGAGGTTAGGAAAGTATTCTTCTATAATTTTGTTGAAGATATTTACTGGTCCTTTAAGTCAGGGATCTTCACTCTCTTCTGTACCTATTATCCTTAGGTTTGGTCTTCTCATTGTGTCCTGGATTTCCTGGATATTTTGGGTTAGGAGCTTTTTGCATTTTGCATTTTCTTTTGACTGTTGTGTCAGTGCTTACTATGGTATCTTCTGCACTAGAAATTCTCTCTTCTATCTCTTGTATTCTGTTGGTAATGCTTACATCTATGACTCCTGATCTCTTCCCTAGGTTTTCTATCTCCAGGATTGTCCTCCTTTGTGATGTCTTTGTTCTTTATCTTTCCATTTTTAGATTCTGGATGGTTTTGTTCAATTTCTTCACCTGTTTGGTTGTGTTTTCCTGTAATTCTTTAAGGGATTTTTGTGTTTCCTCTTTAAGGGCTTCTACCTGTTTGCTTGTGTTTTCCTGTATTCCTTTAAGGGAATTATTTATGTCCTTAAAGTCCTCTATCATCATCATGAGATGTGATTTTAAATCAGTCTTGCTTTTCTGGTGTGTTGGGGTATCCAGGGCTTGCTGTGGTGGGAGAACTCATTCTGGTGATGCCAAGTAGCCTTGGTTTCTATTGCTTATGTTCTTGCCTTTGTCTATCTCCGTCTGTTTAACTCTGGTCTTCCTGTCTTTGACTGTGGCTTGTCCCTCCTGTAAGCCTGTGTGTCAGCACTCCTGTGAGACCAGTTAATTCGGGGAGAAATTTGGATATGGAGAGCTCTGGTACAGGGTCAGCTCTGGGACACAGATGGAAACTGGAAGACTGAATTCTCTCTCTCTCTCTCTCTTTCTCTCTGGTTTTTCGAGACAGGGTTTCTCTGTATAGCCCTGGCTGTCCTGGAGCTCACTCTGTAGACCAGGCTGGCCTCGAATTCAGAAATCTGCCTGCCTCTGCCTCCCAAGTGCTGAGATTAAAGGCATGTACCACTACTGCCTGGCCTGATTTTTTTTTTTTTGATCATTTGCTCATTCTTTTCTGTGATTTTGATTCTTTTGTTTTCATTAGGGATATAAGCTTTTTATCTGAGGTATATGTTATGTGTATTTCCTTTCATTTTGCTGTTTGACTTTTGACTTGTCTTCTATTGTTTTAAAAAAGTTTCTTTTGATTAAATTTATTATTATTTTATAATTTATGATATTTAACCATAGTTAGAAATGTTTCATAGCTTCATAGTTTTTGAAGCGATTTACTTAGAATTCCATTCTGTTTGTATCAGCTCACGTCTTAAACAGGTAAATGTCTGGTCTATTTATGCCTTATACTGATGTACTGTGTGAATGGATCCCACTTCATCTTTTTCCATATGGCTATTCATTTACTCCATTGCCATTTACAAAAATGTTCATCTTTTTTCTAATTTTGATCTCCTGCCTTTATCACACAGTAAATGTCAAGAATGTTAGGCTATTTCTAAGTTTTCCATCCCGCTCCATTGGTTCATCAGTCTACCAGTAAGCTAATCCCACACTGCTGTAACTATAGAAACTTCATTATGTTCTTAAATCATTAGGGTAACTTCCCATTTACTCTTTCTTTCTTTTTCTTTTTCTTTTTTTTTTTGGAGGATTTGCTGAATATTCATGTTTAACCATAACTTCTGTAATTAATTTGGTTTAACTCAAAAAAACATCTGATAGCATAGATGCATTAAAAATCTTTTCTTAAGTTGACAAGTAAACTAGGGAGTGGGGTGTCTTAGTTAGGGTTTCATTGTTGTGAAGAGACACTATGACCAAGGCGACTCTCATAAAGGATAATATTTAATTGGAGCTGTCTTATAGGTTCAGAGTTTCAGTCTAGTAACATTATGGCAGGAAGCTTGGCGCTGGAGAAGCTGAGAGTTCTATATCTTGTTCTGAAAGCAAAGAGGAAAAACTACTGTCTTCTAGGCAGCTAGGAGGAGAACCTCAAAGCCCACCGCAAAAGTGATATACTTCCTCCAACAGGGCCACAACTACTCCAACAAGGCCACACCTCCTAATAGTGCTATTCCCTGGGCCAAGCATATTCAAACCATCACAGAGGTGTTCTCACACCTCCAGCTTTTAAAGCTTCTAGTTGTGAAGTGTGATATAGCTTCCCATTTTTTGTTTTATGCCCTTTTTTCTTCAGGTTTCTGTCAGTATCTTTGGCAATGTTTAATAATTTGCTTTATTTCTCTTTTGCATATATTCTATTGGTTATATGTTTGGGAATGCTAATGTTGTGACTTTAATAAGAGTAATAACTTTTCTTAGGTATTCTGATTATTATTTTGTTATATGAACTATACTAATACAGTGTTGGCTTTTTACTTTGTAATATAATTTGTCATTTATATATATTTTTAAGTGTTTCATTTTGATTGACATAAAAACTGTGTTTATGAAGCTCAGTGTGATATTTCAATCTATGTATTCATTGTATAATGATCAAATCAGTGCAATTAGCTCAATTGTCACCTTAAATGTTATTTCTTTGTAGTAAGTACCTTAAAAACCTGTAAATTTTGTGCTTATTTATTTCCAACTTTTATGACACTTATTCTTTCCCCATTTTTATGAATGAACATTTTCTAATACCTTTAATATAGCATTAAACAATAGGGAAGACTTTAAGTATACTATGGCTTTATTTTGTCTTCTAATTAGGAATGAATTTTAAATTAGTTGCTTCATTTTGATCTAAGATTTACATAATTTACTATTTATTAGTTTGGATCTGAAATGTCACCTAAGTCTTGTATGTTAAAGTCTTAGTTGGTGGAAACTTTAGGATGTGGGACCTTGTTGGTGGAAGTTTGTGTCAGCAATGTATGTTCTTGAAAGGGATATCAGGATCCTGGACCCTCTCCTTTCTTCTTTGCTTCTTGGTTGCTGTGAGGTAAATAGCTTACCTCTGTCATGTGATCCCACCATGCTGTACTTAGAAATTAAAAGAAAAAAAAACCTTCAAAACCTCAAACCCCAACCAACCAATCAACCAACCACAATCACAACAACAAAACACGTCCCTGACCCCAGAAACCATAGACTGAAACTTCTGAAACCATCTACAAAAACTACCTTTTTCTCTTCTAGCCATGAGGTAGAAGTTAGCACACTGTCTAACCTCAATTAGTTATTTAATGACTTGTTACTGAGTCTTTCATTATTGTATACTTGCAAAATCCTGGCTGGCTGTAAGAAACAAAGATCCCAGGCACCTTTTCTTCACTTTCTCCCACTGGTATGGTTTAGCAGCACTTCAATACAATATAACAACCAAAATATTGCTGTTGGTACAGCCAAGATACATAACAATTCATTGCCACAAGGATCTCTTGTTTCCATTGCCTTTTTATATCACACCTTCCTCCTCCAAGAAGGAACACGTTATTCATGCACATTGCAACTTGGGTGGATTTCAATAGAATTATGCTGTGTGAAAAAGAAGCCGATCTCAAAACATTAAATACTGTCTGATTTCATTATATAACACAGTTGAGTTGAGGAAAGGATTGAAATGGGATGCGTATTAGTGGTTGTCTGAACTGAAATTATACCTTTTCTGTCCACTCCAATTTTTCCCTCTAATTTTTATGGGAAATAAATGTAGCATTATTTAAAGAGGTAAATCTATATAAACAATGTCATCATTTAGTTAATACCATGTTTTGGAGGAAAACACTTTTAGCAGATGAGTATAATTTAATATTTTTATGTACTTAATGCAGAAATTATGGAAATGTAGAATAATTACTGAATAGAAGTATGAATCATTCATATAGTGAACTTATGCATTAGCCAAAATAATGGAGAATATGAACTGAATCTTGCCTCCCAAACTGAGGTATCTTTAGAAAAATGTCACTGTGGTTACGTGTGATTCTTCCCTGCTGTCTCTATGCAGAGCATCACTGCTTGCATAGAGCCAATGGTAAGATGACATTTACTCTGCTCTCTCTCTATCATGTACTGATTTTGAATCCTTTTTTGGTGTGGAGGGTAGGTTTCCATTGTTATTTGATAACACGGCCTCTGGAAGTTTTAAAGGTTGTAGGCATTTCACTGAAAAAGTCACCTCTATGGATATATTGCTCTGCAGAGAGAATAGATACTTTCACTGAGTGATTGCCAGGTCCTAGGCTGTACTACTAAATGTCCTTGTAGGGATTCCAGCTTTGACTCAACTGTGTTTCATAGGTTGAGTCTAAGGAGGTTTGTGTTTCTATCTTAGGATGTGCAGTATTTCTTGAAATAAAATTCCATACAGAAGTAAAAGTGTGCCACTACAGAGGTGTTTAGGTGAGTATGTGAAGGAGATGTCTCTGGGTTTCCTTTTAGTGTTCTTATCTATACAAATATAAACAAAGATCTTCTTTATTTATCACTCTATGGTCCAGATATCACAGATGGATTGTGCTTTCTTTCTTCAGCTGTAGATGAATTTCCAGGCACAGTCCTGTCTTGAGATCATAGTCCCTATAAAACCCTGCTTTCCAAACATTTGTTTCATTGAGCTGGTGGATTTTATGATCCCATGCTTATAACTGAACATCTTTATTTCAGACAAACTATCGTTTCCACTGTTCTTTTTCCCCTCCCTTGAGACAAAACCCACACCAGATCTTTTAATTTAAATTAGGAAAATTTACATATCTCATTTCACCTTTGGGGACCAAGGACTTTTCAAATTTCAGTGTGCATAGAAGTCATGGGTCTATATTTCAAAGCTTATCCTATGCAGAAATACCTTTTATAAAGTTTAATTTATAGATTATGCACATTAAAAGATTGACAATGATGACAATAATATAAAACAATCAAAACGATATGCAATTGTTTCCTGGAATCCATGGAGATGAGTTCTACAACCTACCATGGATATGAGAATTCAGCTCTGCTTGGAACTTTGGAGTAAAGTCACTTGTATAAAATGGTGCAGTATTTGGATACAATATATGTGAATCTGTATACAAAATTTCCTGTATAATTCAAACCATTTCCAGATTATTTATGAAACACATATCATATAAATATTATCTTATTTAGGAAAAGAGTATACATGTTTAGGAGTCTTTTAAAAATATGTTTTATTTCATGGATGATTGACTTTGCACATACACAATCCACAGATGTAGCAGGAGATTGAGCAATAAGAGTTATTTTAAATCTATGAGTTGGTTTATCATAATATTTCACATTTTATATTTTTGAACCATTGTTGACCATGGATAATTGAACCCATGAATAAACATGAACTTCTGTAATGAAATACCTGGCAGAATTTCTTTTTTTTAAATTATTATTTTCTATATTTTTTATTTACATTCCAAATGATTTCCCCTTTCCCATTTCCTCCCTCCCCGAAAGTCCCATAAGCCCCCTTCCCTCCCTCTGTTCCCCAATTCAACCCCTCTTGTTTCTCTGTCCTGGTATTCCCCTACATTCAGTCTTTCCAGGACCAGGGGACTCTCCTTCCATCTTCTTGGAAATCTATTGATATGCGAATTGCGTCTTGGGTATTTCGAGATTCTGGGTTAATATCCCCTTATCAGGGACTGCATACCATGTGTGTTCTTTTGTGATTGGGTGAAGATTATGAATCCTTCCTCCAGAGTTTGCAGTTTGGTAGGTTTTGAGTGCTACTTAGTTTTTTAAATAAGTTAAAAATTATCTTTGTGTGTATTTATGTACATGTGTGGGTGCACATACTGTGACACCCTCATAGAGTTTAGAAGACAAGTGTGGAATACTTTCTCCCCTTCTACCTTAATATGTGTTCCAGGGATTGAACCTCCATTGCCAAGCTTGTGTGGCAAACATCTGCTGAGTCATTTTGCTGTCCTGGTCTAACAAATTTTTATTCTTAAAAAATTCTCAGGTAATTCTTCTGTTTCTGGTGTGGAACCAGTGTCAGAACACATAGTTACCACATAGTTTCCTCCAGACACATGGCAATCATTCCTAGCTGCCCACTCAACTGCTACTTCCTAAGATTCTTCCTGAGAGTTGTACTGATTTATAAAGTGTATTTTTTAAAGGAATTTTTGATGTTCTGAATTCTAAGCATTTTTCTTCTGATAAAGAGTGATTAAAACTTTCCAAGTGGTTTCATCTTCCCTTTGCTTCTGGGATCAATCTGTTCTCAACTCTTTCTATTTGATTCTTGTCTTCTTGTGGAAGGAGCATAGATGAGTTCTCCAGTCAAGGTGAAAATTCATGTTGCAGTGACTTCTTCGGGAGCTGTGATGGCTAATCCTGGTTGCCAACTTGACTACACATGGAATCAATGAAAACCCATCTGCTGGCCCTGGCAACTGATTGGGGTGTTTTATTAATTGAATTATTTGAGGTGTGGAGACTCACCCAAAATCTAGTCTATATCTTCTAATGGCATACCATATAAAAGGATGTAGAAGAAGGAGGCTCTGTAAGAGATGCCTTGGTCATGGTGTCTGTTCACAGCAGTAAAACCCTAATCAATCCTGCTTCTATGCAACTGGGATGAGGGTCTCAAAGCCCACACCCAGAGTGACACACCTAGTCCAACAGGGCTGCACCTTCTAATAGTGCCACTCCCTGGGCCAAGCATATACAAATCGTCATACATACTAAGAAAGTCACTATATGAAGCAAACTCTCAGAACAGTAATTGTAGTCCCCAACTGCATGGGGTCTTTGAAGACAGTATGGCATATCCCAGAATTGTTCTGAACATGGTTCAGGCATCCTGAGTATTTATGGCTTGCCTATGTCAATCATGGCCTTGGCCAATATTTCAGGAAATAAAATTTTCCAGGCTCTCTGTACATTTCTGACCAGTGAATAGAGCTCAGGTACTTTGAGTGGAACTCTCTGGAGAGTAGTACTAGCTACTGGCCTTTGGAAGTTTGTGAAAGACTACTCCAAACTGGAGTGCATCAAAAGGAGAATAGTATCTGGATGTGGGTGGTTGTGGCACTACATAGTGATTGGCATACTTCTCACTTGGCATTAAGCCCAGAAACCTCTGAATTACATCCGAATTGGTCATTTATCATTTGTGCAATGGGTTCTCTCCTTTCCTGTTTTATTTTTGGATTTTTATACATGATCATAGGCAACATTCATAACAGTATATGTAACATTATTCTGATGTTTCATGTATTGGGGAAGAATTTGATTTTGTTAATTATGAATCAACCACTTGTCTGTGGAAAGAAAGGCTACAGAGTTGTGTTGAGAATCTGACTCCTTTGCCTTTGCTCTTCCCAGACACTTTGAGCTGGAATCACTGACTGTCTTCCACTTAGGCTGGCCTACTTCCATTTCTGGCCAGACTTGGCATTTTTCAACATATTGGAATCTCCTGAGGGTCTTGACGAATGTCTCCTTCCGGATCCTGGCTCTCTTGTCTGACATGTGTCACATACATGTGACCCACCTCTTTCTCATTTTGCTTTTGTTATCAAATTTGGTTGCAGGATTGTGTTTGTGACTAAGTTGAGTGTTTTTAGCTTATCTCATGGGAGTGCTATGTGTTGACTCTACACACATGAGGGTGCTTTTCTTGGTTTTCTGCTTGATCATGTCAGCATACACGTGGTAGTTATACTTCCTTTACTTGACCTGAGATCCTTTGTGATTTTTGCATCTTACTCATGCTCATAGGTCCTGTTATTTTTACCTAACCAGACCACATAGATGTAAAAGGGCAGTTCTAATGTTAAGGTCCTGTTCCCCAACTGGTTCTTGATCTCTCAGTAAAGAAAGCCAAGGGCCAATTACTGGCCAGAAAATACAGGTGGAACTTCTGGGTCCCAGGAGGAAAAGGCAAATGCAAGGAAGAAGAGGAGAAGTTTTGGCTATGCTTTGGAGTGAGAAGAAGCCAACAGACATGTGAGGTCTAGGGAGGAGTTGGGGCCTGTGGCCACTACTATAGGCAGGTAGTCAGTAATATTTGGCGGGGTCTTTATGGAACTAGCCACTGAAGTTTAGGCAAGATGGAAGGAACAGAGATAAAAAATAGTATTAAGGGCATGCTTTTCCAGTTGGGAGATAGTAGTGCCTAGCAACTATGTCCTAAGGCAAGTTGAAAAGGAACAAACTGTGTGTGTGTGTGTTGTTTGTTCGAGGATTCAATGGAAGCTGGGTTGGGGATGGTAGTGTGGTCCACTTCCTGGTACAAAGGCAGTAGTATAAAACTACATGTAACACATGATTTGTTTCTTTTTTTTTTCTAAACATCTCATCCAACAGAGGGTCCAGCTCATCAATAGTGGTTTTTGTCAAAAATATGCCCTTAAACATGAATGAGCAAGTATCTCTGTACAACATGAACTCGGTGTTTCCATCTTCTATGAGCATCCCATGTCTTACTTCACAGTTATTTTCTGAGAATGTAAAATGTAGGAGATGGGATCACCATCTTTTGCAACCTCAATAATCTCCTGTCTCTTCCACATACTCAGAAGTTCACCCTGAACTGAACTATGTGTGGTACTGAGCTTCTAAGACTTTTGTTTTCTTTTGGAAAATTGTAGGTCCTCTTCATGCAATGCCATCCTCCTCCCACTGTTGTGAATCCTTTATTATTAATAACCACAGCATTATGTTTCTAGTATGCCATAAATCTCATATTTAATATCAGAATATATGATAATAACTATATGATTCTTATTAATAACAATATAATAGCAATATACAATTTTATAAGATTTCTGAACAGAAATTAAAGTAAAAAAGAAATTAAATATATGATCCACTAGAGCTCTGGCCCAGACTGGTAAGCCTTGCCTGTGCCTTGCTCAACCTCTAGATTTGCACTGGATGGTATATTCTGTTTATCAGTCAAGCTTGTTTTTTCCCACATTAGACAGAGCCAGTGAAGTAAGTCCCTATGCCCAACTCTCATTGCAAAACCACAAACCACGTAAAAGGTCAAGAAAGGAGCTGGTTTCCTTAAAATCCACCAGTCTTATGGAAATGTTCTCCAATGAGAAGTACCTAGGTAGATCCTAGGACACAGTGTTTAAAATAAGAAACACAAGCTTCACCAAAGAATTCAAGGACTCTAAGGATGACACAAAGAAACAACTCACTAACATTAAAAAGAATAAATGCCTGAGCAATGCCCAATAAAACACAAACACAAAGGTTGAATGAAATGATGAAAACAGCTCTGGATTTGAAAACCAATTCAGTAAGAAAATAGAAACACTGAAGAGCATTCAAGCTGTAATGAAGATGTAATTGAAAAACTGAATAACTCAACTAGAAAATGAAGGGGAAAGACATGGAGAATGATTCAAGTAGAAGACAGAATATCAGGACTAGGAGATAAAATAATGGAAGTAATAGGTAATGGATATAAAAACATATTAAATAGGTAATGGATATAAAAACATATTAAAATTAATGTATATTTATATGTGTCTTTGTGAGTGTATGCCATGTGTAAATGTGTACAGGTATTGGCTGAGAATCTAGAATAGGTGTCAAACACCCTGGAGCTGAAGTTAAAGGCAGGTGTGAGCCACCTGATATGGATGCTGGAAACTGAACTCAGATCTTCTGGAAGAACAGTAAGTGATCTTAACCACAGAGACATCTCTCTAGCCCTGAAAACACATAATTATTTTTGCAGAAAAAAATGACCTCAACTTTTATAAAATGAACATTTGCATAATTCCTGAATTGATTTTTTTTGTGGAAACTCAGTAAGAAATAAGGCATAATTGAATCATCTATGAAAAACAGACCTCTACCATGATATTTATCACTCAAAATGTACATATTTATTCTATGTTAAATAAGCATTTAATGAACAAAAGTTCTGTAGTATTAATTAGCAAACTGAACTTGGAAGTACACTAATAGCTTTTATTTTATAAATATGTTTAGAGGAACTTGTAGTGGGGTGTGTGTGTAGTGAACAGATATTATTATGGTATATAACCCATAGTTCTATTCATTCTATTACCATTTGAATAGCCAAGTCTAACTTGTTATTTAAAAAAAATTGTCACAAAATGAGACAGAAATAGATTGTTGCATATTATTAATACAGTAAAATAATGTACAGAAAAATTTAAATATGCACAATATGGTAAACCTATATTCTAGAACAAAATAATTCAGAGAATAAAATGCCTAAAATTTAAGAATAAGCAAAGTTGTCCTGTAAAGGTAGAATGCTGATTATGATAACCCCTTGGGAAGTTGGTGGTTTTACTGTGAACAGTAGCTGCAGGGGAACCTTCTGAATACTGGAATATTGGAATATTGAATAAAATATTGGAAATGTTTTGCATTTTGATTGGCATACTGATTACAGAATGTGTTGAACTCTAAAGAATTAGCCCTGTGTGTCTATTTGTCGTGTGGGTACAGAAATTCATTTGCATAATAAGTGGATTATAGACTAAGATCTGACCAGATGACGCCCATGCATGAAAAATAATTCTAGGCAATTTGATAGTATAAAGGAGTACCAGGAAGTGTTGGAGAGAGAACAGAAGCAGACAGATCACAGTGGGGACTAAACACTTACTAGGAGGAGGGAAGATAGACAATAACAAGTTATATAGCATGTTTATTGATAATATCAAGTGAAGTTCTCATGTAGAAAACCTGACAGTCCCTTCATATTGGGGAAATAGCTGAAATTAAAATAATAAATGTATGCATTTAGATTTATAGAAAAGAACAATTCAAAAATAAAGGTGACCTTTAATAGGCTGAACAGGCTCAAGACAGGCTGGGTAATACAAACGGACTTGATGGGGAAAGAAGAAAAGGGTTCTGGAAGCTGTGTGGACTGGTAGAGTGAATATGTTTAAAATACTTTGTTTGAGATTTTCAAACATAAATAAAAAGATCAAAAAGTCAATTCTTATTGACTTTGACAGGGACACAGACATAATTCAACAGGAAAAACTTCTGCTCTCCACAAATAATACCAAAATAATTGGATATCCAGTTATTATGGATATCCATAATGAAAAAAAAAAGGAATTTCAGTCTGGATTTCATACCTTTTGTAATACTGAAGTCAAGATGGAAACTTGTACAAAATGTGATGTATGATTTTAGATTATTATATGAAATTATTCTTTAACAAAACTGGCAAGATGAAGATTTTTATAGACATAAATTATAAGAGAAAGTATAATAAATTTCCATTAAGATTGTTATGGTCTTTCTTGCTTCTTAATTAGGTCATTGGGGAATTACCTCCAGGCAAAACTAATAAATCCACAGGAGTCACTGGAGCTTCTCCGGAATCACATGATAGCAGAGAATGGTGGTGTAGGTCTGTAACCCCTAGAGTTGGGGGACACAGAGACACGCAGAACCCAGGAATTATCTGACTATCTCAATGAATTAGTGAACTCTAGTTTCAGTGAGAGATTCTGTCTCAAAAATTAGTTGGAGCACAACTGAGTAAGACATTTTCTGGGCACCCAAATGCACATGTACATATAGCAACATACACACCTGAATACACAGAAGCACTTACATTATCCCTCCGAATAAGGTATGTATCAAGAAGCAAAATAACACCAAATGTAGTACAGTTTGTGGCCATAAATAAGGAAGTGAGTGAACCCTTCCTCACTCCTATCCTGGAGATAGACTATTGTGCTTGAGTTGTAACTCTGGCCAAGTTCCAACCTGGACATCAAAATGAAGTCTTTACTGCATTTAAACCAAATTGAACATAAGCTAAATGGGTGGCCTGGGATCATACACCCAATTTTGACCCTGTACTTCATTAATGAGAGGGAAAGATAAAGCCACAGGGATCCACCTTGTTTAGCAGATCCTTCTGGCACCATCACCAGCTTAAACATAAGACTTCCCCCGTAATTACTGGGTCCGGACCCAAAGCCTGGCAATTTATGATTCTGTTCTTAGAACTGACAGTTCTAAGACTAGAACTATGGCTATTAAGTCCTCATTCTGCCTGTCCTCGGGTTCCATCCAGATGGCCCTGGAATATTAAGATTCTTGTACATACAATCATGTGCCTTCCTGTCTTGCAACACAGGCTCCTCCTCACATTGGTTGAGCCTGGAGTGACTCTTGCATGATATGCTCTGATTCTCCTTGCTACTGAGAGCCAAAGTTCTACTCCAGGAAGCTGATGGCATTGCATAACTGATTAAAAAATGGGGCACAGAGCTAAACAAAGAGTTCTCACCTGAAGAATATCTAATGGCTGAGAAGCACCTAAAGAGATGTTCATCATCCTTAGTCATTAGGGAAATGCAAATCAAAACAACCCTGAGATTCCATCTCACACCAGTCTGAATGGCTAAGATCAAAAACACAGGAGACAGCAGTTGTTGGCGAGGATGTGGAGAAAGAGGAACACTCCTCCACTGCTGGTGGAATTGCAGGCTGGTACAACCACTCTGGAAAGCAGTCTGGTGGTTCCTCAGAAAACTGGGCATGACACTCCCGGAGGATCCGGCTATACCACTCCTGGGCATATACCCAGAGGCTTTACCTGCATGCAATAAGGACACATGCTCCACTATGTTCATAGCAGCCTTATTTATAATAGCCAGAAGCTGGAAAGAACCCAGATGTCCCTCAACGGAGGAATGGATTCAGAAGATGTGGTATATCTACACAATGGAATACTACTCTGCAATTAAAAACAATGAATTCACAAAATTCCTAGGCAAATGGTCAGATCTTGAAAATATCATCCTTAGTGAGGTAACCCAATCACAAAAGAACACACATGGTATGCAGTCACTGATAAGGGGATATTGACCCAGAATCTCGGAATACCCTAGACACAATCCGCATATCAATAGATTTCTAAGAAGATGGTAGGAGAGACCCCTGGTCCTGGAAAGACTGGATGTAGGGGAACGCCAGGACAGAGTAATGAGAGGGGGTTGAATGGAGAAAAGAGGGAGGGAAGGGGGCTTATGGGACTTTCGGGGAGGGAGGAAACGGGAAAGGGGAAGTGATTTGGAATGTAAATTAAAAAAATAAGATAAAATAAATAATAAAAAAAAATAAAAAAAATTACCGTGATAGATTAATTAGCCCATTGTCTTTTTAACTCAAATGTTCAGGGCCTGGACAAAAAGCATCCAAGAAAAAAAAAAAAGAATTTATGACCATTCTCTTTCAGTACCCCATACAACTACCTCCTGACACTCTGACACCTAGCCATCAGGGATGAGGAGTTCTAACATCTCTTTGTAAAATACTAGGGAAACATTCAGACTCTAGGACTTTACTTTTTATTAATAGCTAATAGTAATGGTGAATCATTGTTCATTTTTTTTGGTTATCAGGCAAGCCAGTACTAATCACTCAGTTCCTTTGTCTCTAAGGGTATTATTTTCAAAAGTACAAATCTTTGTACCTTCAACAATATTTGCTTCTACAGTGTCATAATTCTTGGTTGCCACTAATAAATCTTCATTGAGTATGTTGTAGAGTGCCAGGCGCTGTCCTCACCCAACTTGTCAGCCTGTGTGACCATCTCTTTACCCCAACTGAGAATGGTTCAGTCTACAGTCCTTGTCTTACTATTTTCATTGAGCCACATTTGATACAATTTGCTTTGGTCCAGGTCCTCTGAGAGGATTGTCCTGTGAAAGCTTGATTCCTTGGTGTAGGGGAATGCTGGGCGGTGTGGTGGGAGTTGGTGGTTGGGAGGGGGAGCACCATCAAAGAAGCAGGGGGAGGGAGGATGGGATAGGAGGGTTCAGGAGGGGAAATGGGAAAGGGGATAACATTTGAAATGTAAATACATAAAATATCCAATAAAAAAAGAGTGACTGTTGGAGGTTAGTCTGGTGCTGCTTGTATTCATATGCTAAATTCTATACCTCAAGATCTGGTTGCCCCAAGATGAGGGAATTCTTACTTACACCATCTTTTGTTGTGCAAATCTTACTCCCCCATTTAAAACTATTGGTTAAATAAAAATGGCAGCAGCCAATTACTAGAAGGAATAGAGGTGGATGGGTTTTCAATTACTGGGCTGGAGGGTTACAGGTAGGGACCACAAGAAGAAGGAGAAAAGAGAAAGGGAAAGAAGGAGCATGAAGGAGGAGAAGACAGAGAGAAAGGAGGTCTCCATTAGTCATGATGGACCAGCAGCACATGCCAGAGTGAAATGCCTCCTCAGAATATCAGAGCAGAAATAACCCAGGAAGATTCAAACAGCAAGCATTTGGGGAACACAGTGAGTGAAGTAGCCAGTCTAGGGTTAGAGAATTAGACTAGGGGTCATCCACCAGTCATTGTGCAGAGCCTAATAAATAAATCATAGTTTGTTTAATTCAGTTGAAGCTAGATGGGGATAAGCATAATGTATTTTACTTTACAGGTAGCCTCACCCAGTACTCAAGCATAAAATACTAGAGCTTATTTCATTTAAAACATCTTAAAGAGAAAATTCAAGGTAAAGCAAAAAGTTAGAGCCACCCATCAGTGTTTATTATGTGATGGAGTAAAACACTTAAGAACAATAAATAGCACAAAAGATGGAAGGGGAAATGGAAGTAATGTCACACATGTATAGTTGGCCACAATGCTATTTCAAAATAAGTTTTGTTAAGATAAAGCTATATATCTCTAAAACTATGAGCAACAACTAGTAAGATTAGATACTAACTGAAAGGATAAAACGAAGCACTAAACAAATCTAAAAGAAGACATGAAAAGAAGGGAGAAAAAGTAACCAAGATAGACAAGATGGGATGAATAGAAAACAAATAGCAAAACTGTAGTGCTTGCTCAACAATTATAAGTACAAATAATCTCAACATGCCAGTTAAGAGACAGAAAACTTAAACTGGGTAATGAGAAATTCAATTGTGTACATTTAAAAATGAATCATAACATTCAATAGGAAACAGCTTTTTCTTTTCTCAAAAAATTATGGAAAACACTATGAAGATTCCTTTAAAAACTAAAAATAAAATCACTATATGATCCAGCAATCCCATTACTGGGTAAATGGCCCAAATACTAAAATTATTATATTAAAGAGATATCTGTGTCTTTATGTTTACTATAGCACCATTCATAATGGTTATAGAATAACCAAGTCTCCATTGTTTCACAGATGAATAAAAAATGTAATTATAGAATACAATTCAATCAAATAATCATCAAATCCTGTAGTTAGAGCAACATGGGTGGAAATGGAGGTCATTATGTTAAATAAAAGAATACATGCAGAGGAAGACAAATTCCACATGTTTTTACTCATTGAAATTTAAAAATCAATCTTATAGAAGGACAGAGTAGAGTAGCAGTTATCAGAGACTGGGAGACACAGAAGAGAAGAGAGATGGGAAGATGTTGCACAAGGACCAAAACACACAGGTAGGAGGATTGGTGATGGTTTCCTAGAGCTTCATAGGGTAACTACTAGTTAGGGTAAAAGTGTGTGATATATTCCCTGAATATAGAAATGTTAGTGATAGGAACACTAGTAAGCACCTTGATCTGGTTACTATGCTCTGCATGCATAAATCATAGAATCATACTGTTCCCCATAAATACATCCAAGTATGTATCATATCTCTAAAAAGTAAAAATAGAAAAAAATGAAATGAAAACTCCAATCACTGAAAGTTTGGAGTAGTTATGTTAAGTTTTGACACAGTGGACATCAGGGCATGAGATATAAAAACAAATACTATTAGAGACATTTTACAATAACTCTTGTCAATTGCAGAGTGCTTGTCTCATATGTGCAAGGCTCTGGGACAGTCCTGTGAGAAACTGGAGGTCGGGAGTAAAAGAGGAAGGAAAGGATTTTGAAAGAGAGGAAGAGAGGAAGAGAAGAGAAGGAGAGGGAGAGCAAGGATGAATGACTGGTCAACTTAGAACTTCAAATACATTAAACAAACATTGATAAAACTGAAAAAAGGAGAGAAAAATTCAAATTCTATGTTGGTGATGTCAACAATAACTGACTAAACATGTAGACAAATTTTAGGCACAAAAGACCTGAATAGTACTATCTACTTACATGAAGAGGGTGACATTATATAACACTTTCCCAAACAACAGTAAAATAAACACTTTTTCAAGTGTACATGGAAAAAATCGTGAACACAGACCATATGCCAAGACATTAAACAAGTTTCAATAAATTTAAGAGTACCAAAAACATACAAAATATGTTCTCATCCTACTGTGAAATTAAATTAGAAATTAAGAGCAGATCTCTCCAAAATCTCTGTACATATGGAAATTAAACCAACTATACACTTCTAAATAACATAATTGCTGGAAAACAAAACCCACAATGAACATTAAGAAATATTTTAGAGCTAAATAAAAATGTAAAAAGTTGAGCATTGTATGATTTAGCCAAAGTTTTTTCTTTTATAATTTTAAGTATCTGTATTACAGAAGAAAAAATTTAAATCAAGAGCCAATAATTCATATGCCCCAACCTGTAAATAAAAACCATAACGTATATAGAAGAAAATAATTATGATGAAATATAAATTAGTAAAATAGAATATCAAATATTAATAAAGAAAAATCAATGCATGTAAAATGTAGGTATTTTAGGGGATCAATAAATTTTTTGCCATATTGATCACAAAATATATAATATAAGAACTATTAATATCATTAAAGAAGAGGAACAATCACTACAAATATTAGACATTAAAAATAATTTAATGTTGTGAATAACAATGCTAACAAACTAAAGATACTAGAATTTTTTTCAGTCAGTGTGAGTTTTTTATTTTTTTTATTTTTATTGTTTCTTAGATATATATTATTTTTTTCTTTTTCTTTTTCTTTTTTTAAATTTTATTTTATTTTCTAAGTTTTTTTTATTTACATTCCAAATCATTTCCCCTTTCCCGTTTCCTCCCTCCCCGAAAGTCCCGTAAGCCCCCTTCCCTCCCTCTTTTCCCCATTCAACCCCCTCTCTCTTCTCTGTCCTGGCATTCCCCTACATCCAGTCTTTCCAGGACCAGGGGTTTCTCCTTCCATTTTCTTGGAAATCTATTGATATGCGAATTGTGTCTAGGGTATTCCGAGATTCTGGGTTAATATCCACTTATCAGTGACTGCATACCATGTGTGTTCTTTTGTGATTGGGTTACCTCACTAAGGATGATATTTTCAAGTTCCGACCATTTGCCTAGGAATTTCGTGAATCCATTGTTTTTAATTGCAGAGTAGTATTCCATTGTGTAAATATACCACATCTTCTGAATCCATTCCTCCGTTGAGGGACATCTGGGTTCTTTCCAGCTTCTGGCTATTATAAATAAGGCTGCTATGAACATAGTGGAGCATGTGTCCTTATTGCATGCAGGTAAAGGCTCTGGGTATATGCCCAGGAGTGGTATAACAGGATCCTCCGGGAGTGTCATGCCCAGTTTTCTGAGGAACCGCCAGACTGCTTTCCAGAGTGGTTATACCAGCTTGCAATTCCACCAGCAGTGAAGGAGTGTTCCTCTTTCTCCACATCCTCGCCAACAACTGCTGTCTCCTGTGTTTTTGATCTTAGCCATTCTGACTGGTGTGAGATGGAATCTCAGGGTTGTTTTGATTTACATTTCCCTAATGACTAAGGATGATGAACATCTCTTTAGATGCTTCTCAGCCATTAGATATTCTTCAGGTGAGAACTCTTTGTTTAGCTCTGTACCCCATTTTTTAATAGGGTTACTTGCCTCTCTGGAGTTTAACTTCTTGAGTTCTTTGTATATATTAGATATTAGCCCTCTGTTGGATGTAGGGTTGGTAAAGATCATTTCCCAGTTAGTTGGTTGCTGCTTTGTCTTTTTGACAGTGTCTTTTGCCTTGCAAAAACTTTGTAATTTAATGAGGTTCCACTTGTCAATTCTTGATCTTAGAGCATAAGCTATTGGAGTTCTATTCAGGAAATTCTCCCCTGTGTCCATATGTTCAAGGTTCTTCCCTAGTTTCCTTTCTATTAGTTTCAGTATGTCTGGTTTTATGTGGAGGTCCTTGATCCACTTGGAATTGAGCTTAGTGCAAGGAGATAAGAATGGGTCAATTTGCATTCTTCTGCATGTTGACCTTCAGTTGAGCCAGAACCATTTGTTGAAAAGGCTATCTTTTTTCCACTGGATGGTTTTAGCTCCTTTGTCAAAGATCAAGTGACCATAGGAGTGTGGATTCATTTCTGGGTCTTCAATTCTGTTCCATTGATCTACATGCCTGTCACTGTACCAATACCATGCGGTTTTTATTACTATTGCCCTGTAGTACAGCTTGAGGTCCGGGATACTGATTCCCCCAGAGGTTCTTTTACTCTTGAGAATAGTTTTAGCTATCCTGGGTTTTCTGTTATTCCAGATGAATTTTTGAATTGCTCTTTCTAACTCTATGAAGAATTGAGTTGGGATTTTGATGGAGATTGCATTGAATCTGTATATTGCTTTTGGCAAGATGGTCAGTTTTACTATATTAATACTGCCAACCCATGAGCATGGCAGATTTTTCCATCTTCTGAGGTCTTCTTCAATTTCTTTTTTCAGAGACTTGAAGTTCTTGTCATACAGATCTTTCACTTGTTTGGTTAGAGTCACGCCAAGATACTTTATATGGTTTGTGGCTATCGTGAAGGGTATCATTTCTCTTACTTCTTTCTCAGCCTGCTTATCCTTTGAGTATAGGAAGGCTACTTACTTGCTTGAGTTGATTTTATATCCTGCCACTTTGCTGAAGTCGTTTATCAGCTGTAGGAGTTCTCTGGTGGAGTTCTTTGGGTCGCTTAAGTATACTATCATATCGTCTGCAAATAGTGATAGTTTGACTTCTTCCTTTCCAATTTGTATCCCTTTGACCTCTTTTTGCTGTCTAATTGCTCTAGCTAGAACTTCAAGTACTATATTGAAAAGATATGGAGAGAGAGGGCAGCCTTGTCTAGTCCCTGATTTTAGTGGGATTGCTTCAAGTTTCTCTCCATTTAGATTGATGTTGGCTACCAGTTTGCTGTAAATTGCTTTTTCTATGTTTAGATATGGGCCTCGAATTCCTGATCTTTCCAAGACCTTTAGCCTGAAAGGATGCTGAATTTTGTCAAATGCTTTCTCAGCATCTAATGAGATGACCGTGTGGTTTTTTTCTTTGAGATTGTTTATATAGTGGATTACATTGATGGATTTCCTTATATTGAACCATCCCTGCATCCCTGGGATGAAGCCTACTTTATCGTGGTGAATGATCATTTTGATGTGTTCTTGGATTCAGTTGGCAAGAATTTTATTGAGTATTTTTGCATCGATATTCATAAGAGAGATTGGCCTGAGATTCTCTTTCTTTGTCACATCTTTGTGTGCTTTTGGTATTAGTGTAATTGTGGCTTCATAGAACGAGTTGGGTAGTGTTCCTTCTGTTTCTATTTTGTGGAACAGTTTGAAGAGAATTGGTGTTAGGTCTTCTTTGAAGGTCTGATAGAATTCTGCACTAAAACCATCTGGACCTGTGCTTTTTTTTGGTTGGAAGACTTCCAATGACGACTTCTATTTCTTCAGGGGTTATAGGATGGTTTAGATGGTCTATTTGATCCTGATTTAATTTTGGTACTTGGTATCTGTCAAGGAAATTGTCCATTTCCTCAAGATTATCTAGTTGTGTTGAATACAGGTTTTTGTAGTAGGATCTGATGATTTTTTGAATTTCCTCAGTTTCTGTTGTTATCTCTCCCTTTTCGTTTCTGATTTTATTAATTTGAATACTATCTCTGTGCCCTCTGGTTAGTCTGGCTAAGGGCTTATCTATCTTGTTGATTTTCTCAAAGAACCAACTCCTCGTTTTGTTGATTCTTTGTATGGTTTTATTTGTTTCTACTTGATTGATTTCAGCCCTGAGTTTGATGATTTCCTGCCTTCTACTCCTCTTTGGTGTATTTGCTTCTTTATGTTCCAGGGCTTTCAGGTGTGCCATTAAGCTGTTAGTGTATGCTGTCTCCCGTTTCTTTTTGGTGGCACTCAGGGCTATGAATTTTCCTCTTAGCACTGCTTTCATTGTGTCCCATAAATTAGGGTATGTTGTGCCTTCATTTTCATTAAATTTCAAAAAGTCTTTGATTTCTTTCTTTATTTCCACCTTGATCAAGTTATCATTGAGTAGAGCATTGTTCAGCCTCCATGTGTAGGTGGGTTTTCTGCTGTTTTTGTTGCCATTGAAGACCACCCTTATTCCATAGTGATCTGATAGGCGGCATGGGATTAGTTCTGTCTTCTTATATCTGTTGAGGTCTGATTTGTGACCAATTATATGGTCGATTTTGGAGAAGGTACCATGAGGTGCTGAGAAGAAGGTGTATTCTTTAGCTCTAGGATGAAATGTTCTGTATATATCTGTTAGTTCCATTTGGTCCAAGGCTTCAATTAGATTCACTGTGTCCCTCCCTGTTCAGTTTCTGCTTTCCTGAACGATCCATTTCAGAGAGCGGGGTGTTGAAGTCACCCACTATTATTGTGTGAGGTGCTATGTGTGCTTTGAGCTTTAGTAAAGTTTCTTTTACGAATGAGGGTGCCCTTGCATTTGGAGCATAGATATTCAGAATTGAGAGTTTTTTATTTTATTTTATTTTATTTTTTTAATTTACATTCCAAATCACTTCCCCTTTCCCGTTTCCTCCCTCCCCGAAAGTCCCATAAGCCCCCTTCCCTCCCTCTTTTCTCCGTTCAACCCCCTCTCATTACTCTGTCCTGGCGTTCCCCTACATCCAGTCTTTCCAGGACCAGGGGTCTCTCCTTCCATCTTTTTAGAAATCTATTGATATGCTGATGAGTTCTTGATGGTGGATTTTTCCCTTGATCAGTATGTAGTGTCCTTCTGTGTCTTTTTTGGTGACTTTAGGTTGAAAATCAATTTTATCTGATATTAGGATGGCTACTCCGGCTCGTTTCTTGGGGCCATTTGCTTGTAAAATTGTTTTCTAGCCTTTTTGCTCTGAGGTAGTATTTGTCTTTGACACTGAGGTGCTTTTCCTGCATGCAGCAAAATGCTTGGTCCTGTTTACGTATCCAGTCTGTTAGTCTATGTCTTTTTATTGGGGAATTGAGACCATTGATATTAAAAGAGATTAAGGCATAGTGATTATTGCCACCTGCCATTCTTGACTCTTTCTTTATGTTTGAGTGGTTATCTACTTTTGGGTTTGAAGCAAGAAGGTTACTATCTCATTTTTTCCAGGGTGTTGTTTCTCTCCCTGTATTGGCGATTTCCACCAATTATCCTTTGCAGGGCTGGGTTTGTGGAAAGATATTGTGAAAATTTGGTTTTATCATGGAATATCTTGGTTCTCCATCTATGGTGATTGAGAGTTTTGCTGGGTATAGTAGTCTAGGCTGGCATTTGTGCTCTCTTAGTGTCTGCATGAGATCTGCCCAGGATCTTCTGGCTTTCATAGTCTCTGGTGAGAAATCTGATGTGATTCGGATACTTCTTCCTTTGTATGTTACTTGGCCTTTATCTTATTGCTTTTAATATTCTTTCTTTTTTTAGTACATTTGGTGTTTTGATTATTACGTGAAGGGAGGTATTTCTGTTCTGGTCCAGTCTGTTTGGAGTTCTGTAGGCTTCTTGTAATTTCATCGGCATCTCTTTCTTTAAGTTAGGGAAGTTTTCCTCCATAATTTTGTTGAAGATGTTTACTGGCCCTTTAATTTGCAAATCTTCACTCTCATCTATACCTATAATCCTTAGGTTTGGTCTTCTCATTGTGTCCTGGATTTCCTGGATGTTTTGGGTTACACGTTTTTTGCATTTTGCATTTTCTTTGACTGTTGAGTCGATGCTTTCTATGGTATCTTCAGCACCTGAGATTCTTTCTTTCATCTCTTGTATTTTATTGTTGATATTTGCATCTATGACTCTTGATTTCTTCCCAAGGTTTTCTATCTCCAAAGTTGTCTCCCTTTGTGATTTCTTAGTTGTTTCTACTTCCTTTTTTAGATCCTGAATGGATTTGCTCAGTTCCTTTACTTGTTTGTGTTTTCCTGTAATTCTTTAAGATATTTTTGTGTTTCCTCTTTCAGGATTTCTGCCTGTTGACCCAAATTCTCCTGTATTTCTCTAAGCGATTTTTGTCTTTCCTCCTCATGGGATTCCATCTGTTGATCAGTCATCTCCTGCATTTCTTTAAGCAGTTCTCGTGTTTCCTTTGTAAGGGTATCTATCCGTTGATTCATTTCTTTAAGCAATTTTTGTGTTGCCTCCCTATGGGCATCTGTCTGTTGACCCATATTCTTCTGTATTTGTTTATGCAATTTTTGCTATTCCTTTGAAATTGCATCTACCCATTGATTCATTTCTTTAAGTGATTTTTGTGTTGTCTCCTTGTGGGCCTCCATCTGTTGATCCATGTTCTCCTGCATTTCTCTAAGCGATTTTTGTGTTTCCTTTGTAAGGGCTTCTAACCGTTGAGTCATGGTCTCCTGTAATTCTTTATTAGATTCATTTGTGTCCTTCTTGAAATCCTCTAATAGCATCATGAGAAGTGATTTTAAATCCAGATCTTGTCTTTTGGGTGTGGTGGGGTATCCAGGACTTATTGCTGTTGGAGAGTTGGGTTTAGATGGTGCCATATTACTTTGATTTCTGTTAGTAACTTTCCTATATTTGCCTTTTGCCATCTAGTTACCTCTGGTGTTAGTTGGTCCTGCTGTCACTGGCTGTTGGTTCGACCTCCTGTGAGCCTGCAAAGCTATTTCTGACCCCCCCTGGATTACCGGGATTCCCCTGGCACCGATTTCTGGGGCCTGCCCTGCTCCTGAGTGACTTTGGAGCCCTGATGTGCCTTGTCCCAAGTGATGTTATATTGGGGAGTCCCTGCATATCCAAAGGCTCAGTGTAGTGGATTCCTGGAGCAGAGGTCGCCAAAGGGAGTCTGGTAGGCTCCCGCCCTGTGCAGGGGTGTGTGATCTCTCCCAGAGTGGATGGAGGGGATGTCCCTCTGCAGGGCAGAAGTCCCACAGCAGGGCTGGTGCGTCGATTACTGCAGACCTGCCCAGCTCTTGGGGCAGGTTACACACAAGCTGCCTGAGACCCAAGCGATATTATGCCTGTCTGTCTCTGAGCCTGGCGGTCCCAGCTGCCCTGGTGCTGGAGCAAAGATGGCGGAGTGCACTCTGCACTCTCTCGGCGGGGCAGGTCACCCTGCAGGGGGGATGGCCCACAGCAGAGCTGGTGCCCAGATGACTGCAGCGCTGTCCCACTCTTGGGAGCAGATGGAAGCCCCTACAGGCTGTGTCCCAAGCAATGTTATATTGGGGAGAACCTGGGTACCTGTCTCCTCAGTGCAGTTGATACCGGAACACTACTAGAAATTATTTAAAAGATGCAAATCAGTAAAATTCATAAGAGAAGAAAGAGAAACTTAAATTAGTCTTTCATATGTTAAATAAAATCTATTCTTAAAATCTTTCCCATGCCTTAAAGTGGCTTTGATGTTGAAATCTTGGAAGCACTTTGTATTAATATATACGTAAAAAGTGATGTGGAGGAAGTTGCAGTCTGAGTCTACAATTTATTATTCCTCTTTCAAATGGCCTTTTTGGGGCAGAGAGATCACTCTAGTATTATGGATCTAAGAAATATTTACAAAAGTCAGACTTTATACCTCACACACGTCTGCAAGTATGTCATTACTCTTCCTGAGCTTATTATAGGACTATCATATCTCAGTGATATTAGAACAATTTCCATAAGTTCACACAACTAAGGTATTGTTGAGCTGGAATTGATTGCAAGCCAGTTTGCTACCTGATCATTCAGTTGGTTACTATTCTCAGCTTTTTAATTTAAAAGTTTTCTTGAAAAAATTCCTTTCTCCCATTTTCTGAGTGCTTTCGAAAGGTTTCATCCTTATTCCTTGTCTTAGTTAGGGTTTTACTGCTGTAAATATATACCTCAACCAAGGCAACTTTCATAAGTACAACATTTAATTGGGGCTGGCTTATAGGTTCCGAAGTTCAGTCCATTATCAAGGCAGGAACATGGCAGCATCTAGGCAGGCACAGTGCAGGAGCACCTGAGAGGTCTACATCTTCATCTGAAGGCTGCTAACAGAATACTGAATTCCAGGCAGCTAGGATGAGGGTCTTAACGCCCACAACCACAGTGATAAATTTACTCCAACAAGGCCACACCTACTCAAACAGAGCCACACCTCCTCATAGTGCCCCTCCCTGGGCCAAGCTTATACAAACCATCGCAGTCCTCAACCTTTAAGCATTGTGTTCAGAGCTGTTCCTCATTCTTCCATCTCTGTTGAGCTGATTCTCTAGTTTGTATTTTAACCTCTTCTTCAAGCTCTGTTTCTCCAAGGCTGAAATTTTACTTTTTATTTCCAGTTTCAGGTTTAAGCCAGCATTTTATGATCCATCTTTAAGTCCAATTCTTTGACCTTCCTACTATTTATTCATGCTTGCTGCCTGTTCATGCTTCTCTGGGATCGATATTTTATTCAGACTCCGATTTGTGTTTCTTTCCTTTCTGTCCTTCAAATCATAGAGCAGTCTTCCTGTCATTTCCTGATGTCATCTTTTAACTCTGTTTTTCTTTGATCTTTGTACTGCCGATGAAATCTCATGAATCACCTTTCCCTGTTTAGGTGATACTACACATCATGTTAGTCTAAATATCTGTTTCATGTATAGGTATAGATTATAGTAATGAAAGTGCAAATATAAAAATTCAAACTATTTTCTGCTGCTGTAGATCTAGTTGTTAATCCATGATAAGGGAACTCTGAGGCTCCGGGGTGAACTTGCTACTATTATTTTGCCAAATGGATAGAGTATCAAACTTCCCTCTAAATTCAAATATCAGCACCCATAGATTAGTGCAGTTCTCCGGGAAGTTTCTTTGTTCACTGAATGGCTGTTAATGTACAAACTCACAATTGGTTAAAGTACAGGGAATAATGTCAGTGAAATGCCTAGCTGCAAATGAGACACCATGTGACATGCTTTCTTCTCAGAGGCTAAAGACCGTTGTAGAAGAAACAGAAGAGAGATGGTAAGAGTTAGAGGTCCAGGATAGTCAGAGTGGAAAACTATCTTCCAGACATGATGGGACTGTTGCACTCATGAGATCTCAGAAGCTATAATTGCCTGCTCAAGACCTGCACAATTTCAAGACAGTTAATATTTCAGCAGGGAACATGGAAGGCTTCACTAGCCCCCACTATGAGCTAAGGATCTATTGACAGTTCATCTGTGGGAAGGAGAGTCATTTTTCTTTAAGGATATTGCCTCTGGTAGGTTAACCATGCTCCAGTGGAAGGCCCTAAGATGATGAGGATATGGGTAACCCAAATTAGACTCGATGGATTACAGAGAAATGACATGAAGTTTGGAGAGAGTTGGAATGGATTTTGGAGGAATTATGAGGCTGATTGGAAGGTAAATATAATAAAGATATGTTGTATGCATGTATATAGTTCTTATATAATTAATAAAAATATATTAAAATATTTTTATGATGCATATTGTAAAAATTTCCATTTGTGATCTTCCTAGTTTAAGACCAGCAATTTGGGATTAGAGATATAGCTTAATTGGGAGAATGCTTACCTATTACACAGGAGACTCTGAGTTTGATTACTATTACTACATAAATCAGGTAACAGGAGCAGGCTTGTAATCCCAGTACTCAGTATGTAGGGGCAGGAGGATCAGGAGTTCAAGTTTATCCTCAGCTTTATAGAGTTTCATATCAGCTTGGGTACACACACACACACACACACACACACACACACACACACACACACTCACAGAGGGGGGGGAGAGGGAGAGAGAGGGGGGGAGAGGGAGAGGGGGAGTAATGTGAAGTTTAGGAGAGGTTGAACAAAGATATCAGGCTCTTCAGCTGAAAAACAATAGGCAGGAAAGCGAAAGTTGCTTTGCAAGTTTTGTTCAACATATATACAGAGATTATATGACTGTTGCTATTCTGGGATATAGTTCGTAGTGAATAGGATTGCTGCTAACAAGTTTTTCTTCTGAGGCAGTAGATGTTAAATGAGGCCTAGCTAGACAAGTCAGGATGCCAAAAGCATATCAGCACTGCTTTCTACGTCTTCTCCAACAAGATATTAGATGGGAGGGTTTGAAAGCAGAAAAAGGAAAGGAGGAAATGATGCAATTATATTATCTCAATAAATAAAAAATCAAAACGAAAGCAAAAAACAAAAAGAAATTTGGAAGGTGAGTAGAAGCTTTTTCTTTGATACAAATAAAACATGACGACCTTTGTTGAGTTCAGAGTGACAACAGGGCATTGTTTTTGACTATTTTAGAAGAGAGGCCATCTCCATGGGGCAGGAAATTAACAGAAAGATGAGAACAAGTTTGGAATAAAAAAATACCGAAAGTATTCTTTGTTTGAGGGACATATAGATTATTTCCAGTTTCTGACTATTATGAATAAAGTTGCAATAAACAAGGTCGAGCAAGTGTCCTTGTGGTATGGTAGAGCATCCTTTGGGCATGTACCCAATAGTGATATAGATAGGCCATGACGTAGATGGATTACCACTTTTCTGAGGAATTGCCATATTGATTTCCATGGCTTTATAAGTTTGCACTCATACCAGCAATGGAAGAGTGTTTCCTTAACTCTACATGTTCAACAGCATAAGCCGTTACATGTTTAATTGATCTTAGCCATTCTGATAGGTATAAGATGGGATCTCAAAGTAGTTTAGATTTGCATTTCCTTAATGGTTAAGGATGTTGAGCATCTCCTTAAGTGTTTCTCAGTCATTTGAAATTCCTCTTGTGAGAATTCTATGTTTAAATATGTACCCCATTTTAAAATTCTATTATTTAGTTTTTGGATATCTAGTATATCTATTGGACATTAGTACTCTATTGGGTTTGTAGTTGGTAAAAACCTAAAAACCTTTTCCCATTTTGTAGGCTGCTGCATTGTCTTACTGACAGTGTCCTTTGCCTTATAGAAGCTTTTCAGTTTCATGAGGTCCCATTCATTACTTGTTAGGGCCTGCATTGTCTCCTATACCAACATGTTCAAGGCTGTTTCCCAATTTCTCTTCTATCAGGTTCATTATGTCTGATTTTATGTTAAAGTCTTTGATCCATTTGAAGTTGGCTGTTGTGCAGGGTCAGAGGTAGAGGGATCTATTTGGATTCTTCTAGATGCAGACTTCCAGTTTGGTTAGCATCATTTGTTGAAGAAGCTGTTTTTAATTTTTTCCCCAGTGTATATTTTTATCTTCTATATAAAAATCAGGTGTCAATAGGTATGTGGATTTATGTCTGGGTCTTCAATTGAATTCCTTTTATCAACCTGCTGTATTTTTACCAATACCATGCTGTTGCTATTATTATATTTCTTTATTATAACTTAAAATGGAGATAGTGATAACTTGTACAATTCTTTTGTTATTTAGAATTGTTTTAGCTATCTTGGAATCTTTTGTATTTCTACATGAAGCTGAGAATTGTCCTTTCAAGGTCTCTGCACTATTGTGTTGTGATTTTGATGGAGAGTTTATTGAATCTGTAGATTGCTTTTGGTAGAATGGCCATTTTTACTATATTAATTCTACCTTTGATCCATGAGTATGGGAGATCTTTTCATCTTCTGAAATCTTTGGTTTCTTCTTTTTATTCAGTGGCTCGAAGTTTTTATAATAAAAGTTGTTATCTTGCTTAGAGACATCCCAAGATACTTTATTTTATTTGAGGCTATTGTAAAAATTGTTTCCCTATTTTTTTTCTCAATTTGTCATTTGTATTTAGGAGGGCAACTGATTTTTGTGAGTTAATTTTGAATATAGCTACTTTGCTCAATGTGTTTTTCAGCTGTTGAATTTTCCTGGTGGAAGTTTTCTGGTAATTTATTTATACTATTTAGTTGGGGTTTCTGTTGCTGGGAAGAGACACCATGACCACAGCAAATCTTATGTAGGAAAATATTTAACTGGGATTTGCTTATAGTTTATAGATTTAGTCCGTTATCCTCATGGTGAGAAGCATGTGCAGGCAGACATGGTGCCAGAGAAGTTGCTGAGAATTCCTCATCTAGATCAACAGGCAGGAAGAGACTTCACACAGCCTGGCTTGAGCATCTGAGATCTGAAAGCCTGCACCCAGTGATACACTTCCTCTAACAATATGACACCTATTTCAGCAGAGCCACACCTCTCATCAGACCACTTCCTATGAGCCTATGAGATCTATTTTCTTTCAAACCACCACAACAATTATATCACCTACAAATAGATACTTTGACTTCCTCCTTTCCAATTTATATGCCATTGATCTCCTTCAGTTGTCTATCTAAGGCTTCAAGTACTATAGTGAATAGATATGGGAGAGTGGACAACTTTGCCTTGTTCCTGACTTTAACGGGATTATTTTGAGTTTCTCTCCATTTAAGTTGATGTTGGCTATGGGTTTATCGTAAACTACCTATATTAGAATTAGGTATGTCCCTTGTACCCTAATCTCTCCAGGACTTTTATCATGAAAGGGTATTAAAATTTGTCAAAGGCCTTTTCTGCATCTAATAAGACAATCAAGTGGTTTTTCTCTTTCAGTTTTTTTAAGTGAAGTGGTGGATTACATTTATTGGTTATTATGTACATTGGACCATTCCTGCATCTCTGGAATGAAGTCTACTTGATTATGGTGGGTGATCGTTTTGATACATTTTAGATTTGGTTTGCAAGTATTTTATTGAGTATTTTTTGCATCTATGTTCATAAGAAAAAAATGGTCTGTAATTCTTTTTTTGTTGTTAAATCTTTTGTGGTTTGGCTATCAGGGTAACTGTAGTCTTGTAAAGTGAATTGAGCAATGCTTTTCTGTTTCTATTTTCTGGAATAATTTGAAAAGTGTTCACAACAAGTCTTCTTTCAAGAGCTGGTGGAATCTGTGCTAAAACCATCTGGCCCTGGAAATTTTTTTTTTTGGATAGAAGATTTTCAGTGACTGCTTCTGTTTCACTAGGAGTTATCTGTTTAAGTTACTTATCTGATCTTGATTTGACTTTGATAAGTAGTTTGTATGGAGAAAATTGCCAATTTCCTTTAGATTTTCCAATTTGGTAGAGTATAGGTTTTAAAGAATATCCTTATAATTATCTGGATTTTCTTGGTGTCTGTTGTTATGTCCCACTTTTCACCTTTATTTTTTTAAATTGGGTATTTCTCTTTGCCTTTTAGTTAATTTGGATAAGGGTTTTTCCCATATTATTGATTTTCTAAAAATCCATTCTCCCCTCCATTGATTCTTTGTATGTTTTGGTTTGTTTCTATTTTACAGATTTCAGCACTGAATTTGAGGGTTTTTTTGCCATTACCCCCTTTAGGTATGATGTATTCATATTTTTCTGGAGGTTTTAGGTGTGCTGTTAAATTACCAGTATGAGACCTTTCCAAATTTTTGATGAAGGCATATAGTTCTTAGAACCACCTTCATTGTGTCCCAAAAGTTTAGGTATGCTATGTATTCATTTCCATTCTATTATAGGAAGTCATTTTTCTTCCTTAACTTCTGTCTTGATATAATTTTTTCATTAAGTAGTGAGGTGTTCATTTTCCATGAATTTGTAAAATTTCTGTTCTTTCTTTTCTTGTTGATATCAAGCTTTAATCCATTGGTGGTCTGATAGGATAAAGGATGTTATTTAAATTTTCTTGTATGTGTTTAGGCTTGCTTTCTGACTAAGTATGTGGTCAATTTTGAAGAATGTTTCATGATATACCAACATGAATATATAGTTTTTTTTTTCTGTGTGTGGGTGAAATATTCAGATATCTGTTAGGTCCATTTGGTTTATAATATTCAGCTAGCACCAGCATATTTCTGCTTAGTTTTTGTCTAGAGAGAGTCAGATACTAAAGTCTCCCACTCTCAATCTGTGAGGGTCAATATGTGTTTCAAACTGTAATAGTGTTTCTTTTATGAAATTGGTTGAGCTTGCATTTGGTGCATAGATGTTCAGAATTATAATGTCTTCTTGGTGGATTTTTCCTTTGATGAATATGTACTGTCCTATCCTTTCTCTTATTATTAGTTTTGGTATGAAATCTTTTTTTGTTTTATATTAAAATGGCTACACAAGCTTGTTCCTTAGGTCCATTTGCTTGTAATATTTTTTCCACACTTTCTCTTTGAGGTGATATCTATCTTTGATGCGAAGGTGTCCTTTTTAGATGCTACAGAATGATGGATCCTGTTTTCTTTTCTTTTTTTTAAAATTAGATATATTCTTTATTTACATTTTAAATGTTGTCTCTTTTCCTGGTTCCTCCTCCCCCCCCAAAAAATGCCATAAACCATCTCCCCTTCCCCAATCAACCCTCCTCCGCTTCCTTGTACTGGTATTCCTCTACACTACGGCATCAAGTCTTTCCAGGACCAAGGGCCTTTCCTCCTTTTGGTGTCTAACAAGACCATCCTCTGCTGCCTATGTGTCTGGATCCATGGGTAGCTCCATGTTTACTCTTTGGTAGACGGTTTTGTCCCTGGGAGCTCTGGGAGTACTGGGTGACTCATATTGTTGTTCCTCCTGTGGCGCTGCAAACCCTTTCAGCTCCTTGGGTCCTTTCTCTAGCTCCCCCATTGGGGACCCTGTACTCAGTTCAATGACTGGCTGAGAGTGTCCCCCTCTGTATTTGCCATTTATTAGGAGAGCCTTCCAGGTGATAGCTATATCCGACTCCAGTCAGCCACCACTTGTGGGTATCCACAATAGTGTCTGGGTTTTGTTTCTGTATATAGGATAGATCCCTGGGTGGGGTAGTCTCTGGATACTGTTTTCTTATCTAATCTGTTAGTCCATGTCTTTTAATTGGGGAAGTGAGACTATATTGAGAGATATCAATGAGTGATGTTTGTTTATTTTTCTTATTTCATTGTTGTATTTTGTGTAGTGTGTGTGTGTGTGTTTTCTCATTTTGATTTGATATTCTTGGATTATTTATTCCTTGTATTTTCTTGGGTGTGTTTAACCTCTTTAGGTGGTCACTGGGGTTCCCAGGTGTGGTAGTTTGAATAGGTATGGTCCCCATAGACTCAAGTGTTTGGACGCTTGGCCCATATAGAGTGGCACTATTAGAAGTTGTGGCCTTGTTGGGGGAAGTGTATCACTGTGGGGTTGGGCTTTGAGGTCACCTATGCTCAAGGTATGCCCAGTATGGCACATAGTCTCCTTCTGCTGCTTGAAGATCAAGATGAAGAACTCTCAACTCCTCCAGTACCTTATCTGCCTGCATGCTGCCATGCTCCTTTCTCTGATAGTAGACTAAACAAACACCTGAAACTGTAAACCAGCCTCAATCAAATGTTTTCCTTTATAAGAGTTGCTGTGGTCATGGTATCTCTTTACAGCAATAAAACCCTAAGACACTAGGTAAACTGTTTGTCTCCGTATTGGGAGCTGATACTTGGAAGCAGATGTCCAGGAAAGTGATGGTGGTAGGTAGGTACTTCCACAGGAGAGAGGAAAGTAGAGTGTTCTGACAGGATCTGCTTAGTTCCCTGATAATGGAGGCAGAATGCCTGTTGGCATTGAGGGCTGGGATAAAATAATGAGTTCAGGAAAGGAAATTTGGAAAGGTAGATCTGTGTGATCTTCTGGAGATGGGGTGGGAGAGATAGACTCTGCATGAAGGTGGTCTGGTACAGAGTTGAGAATAAGACTGGAGGATATGATTTGGAGAAGCTGAGAAAGAGGTGAAAATCAGAAGTTAACTGTTTCCCTGATCAGAGTGGCCTGTAGGTTTCCAGGGAATGCTTGCTGGAGTTGTGGCCTGGAGTAAAGTTGGAGGAGGGTGGTCTCAGCATGTGGTCTGCTGTGAGGCTAGGGATGAAGTGGGGTGGGGTTATGAATTTGGAAAAGGGGGGGATGATCTGTAGTTTGTGAAGATCTGTAGTTTGCCTGCCTGCTTCCCTTGCTGGAGTTTCAGAGAATATTTTTAAAGCCATAGGATGAGATATCCAGTATGTAGAGAAGAGGTGTAGATCATCGAAAACTGGAGTCTGGATGTTTTGGAACACAAAGGTGAGTAAAGAATAGAGGAGACAGATGGGTGATGCCTCTATCAGTTCACAAACCTTTAGGAAACAAGCCATTTCCTTTGAACTTTTTACTTAGCATTTTGACATGATAAATGCACATATTTTAATTAATGCTGTTAAGTATAAAACTTCTTGAAGATGATGTTAACCTATGCACATCCTAAAGGTCCAAATGAACTCACTTTGGATAAGGACAATTCAACTGTCATCTTTCTCAGGACAGGCTGTCTGGTCTGTTGAAGTTGTAGATTGGATTTCACTTGTGTAGAGTGGACAGAGTCATCCTTTACACATACACATGCTATTTGATGGTAAGCCAGACTCTTGGAGGCTAACAAATACAACATATGCTTAAAAGCTCTGTGTTGCACATATATTTGCCCTGATGAGCTTGTTATAATTCATGTCTCACATATGATTTTCTATTTATAGTAAGTCAAGCAAGGAAGCTATTGTTCAGAGTTTTAAGGTTTGGGATGAGGGATAGTTTTGTATCAGGAAATTTAATCAAGGGATGTTTCCTTGCTTTACTTTCATTATACTGCAGCAAATTAACAGTAAAAAGATTGAGAAGCTTGGTTTACTTGAAAAAAAAACTTCATGCACATGAAGCTCCCATGGAAACCATTTGTGAATTGTTAAAAAACCTCAGAAGAACTTTCTCTGGTTCTTACATCATGAACTCACCAAAGCTCCTAGAGACGAGCAAATGTTTCATGAATCTATAAGGTCTCCCCACAGCCCCTCACAATATTCAAGAATTCTTGTCTTGTGGGAAATTATATTTTTTTAAAAAATAATTTGATATTATATATTCCTTAAGTGTGTGTAGTGGGATTGAGAACAGAAAATAGCAGTCATAATTCTCTGTCTGAGATGTGGACAGTTAGTTGTCCAATGAAACACTGTTATGGCGTTATGGCTGAGACCAAGATGGAGGTTAGTAAATCCTCACTGATATATGTGTACTCAACACAAACTGTGTGTGTATGTGTGTGTGTGTGTGTGTGTGTGTGTGTGTGTGTGTGTGTGTGTGTGTGTGTGTGTGTAGAAGTGTTACCTAGGCCTGGGGAGATAGATTTCTGTATTAGAAACAATTCCAAAAAGTCTCTCACCCTAACTCTGACTAAAATTATATAAGCAATTTGATAACTAAAGCTTTGGTTTCTTCAACTAGAAATTATTTCTTGGCTATGAAGTTCATCATCCTTAGTCTCTGGTAAGGAATGTAGAATATTAGTTTCTACGCAAAATCTTATTAGAACTTGTATTAGTCTCAGGGAGTGACCCATAGAGTTGACTCAGAATTGTCTTAAATCCTCAGCAAAGTCTCCCACCCATCTGTGCTGTTATTACATGCAGGAATTTAAGTTTCCCGGCAAAATGTGATGTCTTGGAGAGGGTCTTGTATCACACCGTGGATGTTGGTGTCTAGTTCAGTAATCGCTTTCCTCAAACACTTCTTAAATCTTGTGTATAGATGTAACTCTAGTTAAAACTAGAATGTTTTCCCTCTTTCTATGTCTCTGAGTGATTTACACTTTTCCTCTTCATGAGGAAAAAAATATATTTCTTGCACTTGGATAATGTCCTGTAAATACACAATTTATTATTCTCCCCTGAAAAGTGGCTCCAAAAAATTTCTGGGATACAGCAGATGCGTAATGCCATTCTGGGTCAAAGTCATTAAATCCCTATTGCTAGACTTAAGACAAATGATAGCTATGTGACAAGTGCTTGTTTTTAAAATTAATTTGGTTGTGCAGATAATAGGATGAAATAATAAGCTTCTTCATATTTAAGCTTGGAGGTGGTCAAGTGATTTTTGTCACAAGAATGTCACATGCCCTCTTCCGATGTCTGACAGCCTCTGAGTTGATTGTTTCTTCCTTTAGTACTTTTTACCCTTCTTTAAAATGGCTGTTTAGGGCTGGAGAGAAGGCTCAGTGGTTAAGAGCACTGGCTGCTTTTCCAGAGGTTCTGAGTTCAATTCCTAGCAACTACATGGTGGTTCATAACCATCTGCAATGAGATCTGATGACCTCTTCTGGAGTGTATGAAGACAGTTACAGTGTACATTAAATAAATAAATAAATAAATAAATAAATAAATAAATAAATAAATCTTTTAAAAAAGGAAAAGTACCAAGTCTATAAAATGACTGTTTAAACATCTCTCTCTCTCTCTCTCTCTCTCTCTCTCTCTATCTATCTATTCATATCTATCTATCTATTCCTATCTATCTATCTATCTGTCTGTCTGTCTATCTATCTATCTATCTATCTATCTATCTATCTATCTATCTATCTATCTATGTATTTCTGGGGCCTCTATATTCTTGTAATTATAGACAGTGCTTCAGAGATCTTGTGACCACTGACAGGAAGACAGTAGAGGTAATAATTAAGACTGTGAATATTAGAGTTGGAGAGATCAAAGTGGACTCAAAGTTCTGAAGTGAGCTTTCTCATTTATAAATCAAGAGATGTAGTATATACTTATTGATGCTTAGAAATATATAGTCATTGTGTGATGGCTAAGTACAGCTGAATTCTTGAGAGACTTGAAGCTCCAGGGAGGGGGGAGTCCTGGTTGTGGGGGAACATCCTCTTGGGGATGGGAGTGGAAGAAGGAATGGGGTGAGGAATTGTGTGGAGGGGAGCAGGTGGGGGGCAACAGCTGGATTGTAAATAAATAAATACATAAATAAATTAAAAAGAATACCTATCATATAAAGCAAAGCATGCTTTTAACAGTCAATTAACCTCTGTATATTTCTAAGCAGAACTCTTTAACTTCCTAGCTCATACAAGAGTAAGCTTCATAAATTAGTACTGACATGATATTTATCTCATTTAACTATACATAGTTATAATTATTTGTCTTATGTCCATTTCTTATCACTTCTATGCTAAAGTAAAACATTTACATGAAAATAAAACTCTTCTTTGTCCTTAAAAAAAACAAAACAAAACTTATGTGTTAGGTTGAGTAAATGAGGCAGAATTATTTGTTCATTGTTGTTGTGTGATGCTAGGCACAGTGCTTGGTAAATAGTAGCTGTTCTGTAGTAGATGGTAAAAATTATTTCCACTTTAATGTTTTGTTTTTTAATAATTTTTAAAAAGATGTAGTTTAAGCAAGAAATCCATTAAAAGCCACATGAAGCATTAACAAGGGTGTAATGAACATTTCCTTAGGTGGACTCTGGGGCAATGGTCCTGTGGGACCCTCTGAGACAAGCTCACTGAGATTTCCAACAAAAGGCACAGCTTCCCGTAGTTTGCGGTGCTAGAGGAGGATGCTATGCCTTTCCTAGTAACTGTCAAGGAGTCTCATGGCAAACGCACAACCAAAGAACAAGCTCTACATCCAATTCTACATGAGAACCAAGATGAATTAGAAGCTTTGATTGTAAATGTAGAGAAACAGAGGTAGAGCTGTTGCTACCACACACTGTCAGATTTCTTTCCTCTAAACAATGTCTCTCACCATCACCAACAAGATGGACAGGAGGCAGTAGAATGAGGCTCCACGCTGAACCTGTGAGTATCTGCCTAACCCACAGCAGTCCTTCTCCAGAGCAGTTAGAAGCTCTACATTAAGAGCAGGTGGTTGTATCTCCTTTGCTTTAGTGACTCTGTAGCAATATGACTTCATGGTAGTTCCATAAGGTTCTCACCTATGCAATCAGGATAATTAGCAGTGTTTAGAAAGCGTTGGCCCCATAGTTAGTGTCAGCAAATGTATTTGTTCTTTTATTCTCTCTGTTCCTTTGCCTTCCTTGTACTTCTGTGGTATGTGACTACTCCTTTCCCTTAATGACTCTTCCCCCCCCCCACCCCCCATAGACACTCCAAGAGGAGAATGGCTGCAATGAACATCTCCTCAGTGGCAGAGTTCATCCTTGTTGGATTAACAGACCAGCCTGAACTCCAGATCCCACAATTCATCCTATTTCTAGGTTTCTATGTGGTCACCATGGTGGGAAACCTGGGCTTGATCACACTGATAGGGCTGAACTCTCACCTGCATATTTCCATGTACTTTTTCTTCCTCAATTTGCCCTTCGTAGATTTCAGTTACTCTACTACCCTCACCCCCAAAATGCTGGTGGGGTTTGTTCTAAGAAAGAACATCATCTCCTACACAGGGTGTATGACACAATTTTTTTCTTCTGCTTCTTTGTCTTTTCTGAGTCCTATATCCTGTCAGCAATGGCATATGACCGCTATGTTGCCATCTGTAAACCACTGTTGTATAGGGTCACCATGTCTCCCCAAGTGTGTTCATACCTTTTGTCGGGTGTCTATGGAATGGGAGTTTTTGGGGCTGTGGCCCATATGGGAAACATACTGTTTATAACCTTCTCTGCTGACAACACCATTAACCACTATATGTGTGACATCATTCTCCTCCTTGAGCTGTCCTGCAATAGCTGTCTTACATCAATTTTTTGGTGGTTTTTATTGTTCTGACCATTGGCATTGGAGTGCCCATTGCTACCATTTTTATATCTTATGGTTTCATCCTTTCTAGCATTCTCCACCTTAGTTCCAAAGAAGGCAGATCCAAAGCCTTTAGTGCATGCACATCCCATATTATTGTAGTGTCTCTCTTTTTTGGGTCAGGTGCTTTTATGTACCTCAAACCACTTTCTAGTTTGCCTCTGGATCAGGGAAAAGTGTCCTCTGTTTTCTATACGGCTGTGGTGCCCATGTTCAATCCATTAATCTATAGCCTGAGGAATAAGGATGTCAAAATTGCTCTGAAGAAAACCTTGAGCAGAAAAATTTTCTCTTAAAAAGTACTTTAGAAATAACACCCAAATCTTTATTAAGATTTAAAAAAATTATTATTTCTTAGTAAAGGAAACAAACGGCAGTATTATGCCAACAGAAAAACTAAGCCCTTGTTTTTAAGAATATTTAAACTTGCCCAGTCGACTCTCTCAATTATTCTTCCTTTTGTAGATATTGTTTTCATAATGATAAAATATACCTTAAAAGTAACCTATGAACCATTTCATATAAGGTGCTGCACACTGTGATTTCTAAAGGTTTCACAGGACACCTACAGAAGTACTTGCTCCTCATACTTGAGCTGGCACTGAAATACAGGCCCTTGAATTCTGATAACATTTATTTTAGTTTCTTTTAGACTGTTTTCTTGTTCCATCCTTTCCATGGTCAGTTCTACCTCTTGAAGCTTATCACTGACGTTTTCATTTAAACAAATTGGATTGCATTTTCAGTGATGCCATTCAACTTTGTATAGATTAATCTTTGGAATAATGCTTTTAAGATACTTAAAGTATGAGAATGAATCGGAATGATGGAACCTAGAACCAGGAACCTGTGCTCCCTCAAGTGGTGTCCACAGCTTTTACGTACCAATTCCTTTATCAAACCATCTATTGATAGACATCAAAGCTGATTCTATAACTTTGCTGTTGTGAATTGTAAGGGACATGCATGTGTAAGTATCTCTATTGTGTGCAGACTGTGATTTCTTTAGGTCTATGCCTTGAAGTGATAAAGTTACATCATATAATAATAATTCTAATTTTGGTTTTCAAATTACTTCTATATTGTTTCTTCAGTACATAGACTACTTTCCCTTCCCACCAAGAAGTTAATGCAGGTTCCTTTCCCCCAAATATTTGCCAGCTTTTTTTTTCTTTTCTTTTTGGTTTTATGACCTCCCAAATGGGGCCCATTTCCTTTAAAATTGAAGTGTGCAGAAAAACAAATGAATATCAAGTGTTTAATGGATTTCCCCTCATTGTATAAAGTTACATATTATCACTTAGACCTAGAGTAGACAATTTCCATCATTTCAGAGTGTTCCGGGCTGTTCTTTCCCAGTAAAATTCTCAATAAATGAATTCTTTTGCTGGAAATACCTGCTCTCCTCACTCTGATCCTGGCAGGTTTGGTTTGCTTGGCTTTAAGCTTCATACTAAGCATTAAAACGCATATTTATGATTTACTCTATTTTATTTTTGCAGTGTTGGAATCAAGGGTCATGCACTTGCTAGCATTGAGCAGTATCTATGGCCTACTGCACTATCTTTTGAATGCTGACTGCTTTGATTGTGAATACTAGCATAACATTTTCCTTAGATATTGCTCTTCAGTATGTATTCTAACATCATTTTGCTTACTTATTGTTTCAGTAGAGATTTGCTTCTATGATCTACATATTACTAATAAAATTTCCATGAAAACCATCAAGAAAACAGTTTGTCTAGTGTGTACTCTTATTTCTCTTGGGCATGTACATATGTGCATTTTCTGGGATACAGGATTTCTAAATATCACAAAGTTCTGCCACAAAGTATTTAAACTATTTTTTTTTTGCTTTCACAAACAACTTTTAGGTAAGAATCTTTCTTTTCTACATGAACATTTGTTATTTTCAGTATTTTTTTTCATTTCAGCGCTCTGCTAGCTGGGCAGTGAAATAGCAATATATGCATTTCTATCAAGTTTCCTAGCGAAATGGTGATGTTGATTTCTTACATGTTTATTAGCTATTTGGATATTGTCCTCTCAAAGTGTCTATTCAGTTCTTTTTCCTTCTTAAACCAGCTTTAGTCTCTCTCTCTCTCTCTCTCTCTCTCTCTCTCTCTCTCTGTGTGTGTGTTCAAGTGTCCAGGTCCATGGGTGTGGGTGTGGATACATGTGGAGGGCAGAGATGAACATCAGGTGTCACTAATCAGGTTCTGTCCTCCTTATTGTTGATTTGGACTCTCTTACATGGTCTAGAATGAGTTGGGCTGCTTGGCCAGGAAGCCCCAGGATCTGCCTGTCTCTGCTTCTTTAGAATTGGGATTGCAAGCATGAGCCACCATACCTAGCTTTTTATATATATTATGGACATTGGACTCAGGTCCTCATGTTTTTATGGCAAAAGATTTGTTAACTGAGTTATCTCCAACCCAGTGTTATTCTTAAGAAGATTGATTTAAGTTTCAAAAAAGTAATTTGGATACATCCTTTTGTTATAAATATATAATGAAGTTATTGTTCAAGTCTTTGGCTTGTCCACTTATGTGATTATTTGTCTTTTTGTGAGAGATATTTTAGTTTTAGTAGTCAAGGTATCAATTCTTCTTGTTACTATGAAAGCTTTTTATGCTTAATTTTTCCTACTAACCAGTCTCAAATATATTTTCATGTTTTCACTTGGAAGTGATTATGGTTAGTCACTTATAATCATATATTTCATCAATTTCAAGTCAATTATTATATGTAGAATGAGATAGTTGTATTTGTTATTGCATGTAGGACCAGGTGGTTTTATATTTCAAAAGGACATTAAGTTGTTTTGACATCATTTATTGAGAGAACTATTTTTCTCTCAACTGTTTTTGATATCATTTTCAGGACCTTGTTGAAGATCAATATAATTTGATGAGCCTATTTGGAAAGGAGGCTGGGAATCAAAGTACCATGTTCTGTGGTAAATTGGTCACTATCAATCATGGCAACAAACATTCCTGTCTTGCTTTGAAATGGAATTATGCTTTTTTTCTAAGCATTTGATACTTTTTATTCTATTTTAATATTTACAATTTAATTTTTAATAATTACCATGAGCACATAGAAACATAATTGCTCTTTATATATTGCTTCAAGTGCATATATATTTTGCTAACTTTATGAACTGGCTCTAGAAATTACCAAAATATACAAATATAAACAGAGATTCTTGTTTTTTATGTTTTTATGTCTATAATTATATGTTGCAAAAAGGTCAGGATTATTGTTCTTGAACAGTCATATCTATTTTTCCTTTGTATTAATACTTTCAGTATAATGGTGGATAGAAATGAAAATAATGACTATTCCTGCCATATGTTACAACTTGAGAGTAAAAGAATTTAGAAAATGTCTACTTTTTCTACATTGTTATAGAAAGCCACATTTAGGTTATAAGTGAATGACTAAGAGTTTCCTTTTAAAAAGGTTTTCCACGTTAGCTAAATTCTAAAATATGTGAATGCTAAAACCAAGACAGTTAAAATAATTTAACGTAAATGAGCTATCTGAGGTAGATGTGTAAACCAAACCAATGTAATAAGCATTATGATATAATGGATATAATGGTGAGGAAGCTTCCTGTTCAGCTGAGAGCTGGGCTCGGAGGAGACTGACAGTGACAACTTCCTGATGATCACAGTCAAGTAACCTATCTAGGTCATGAACAAAAAATATACTTTAGAATTTTGTTTCACCGCCACTACATAATGACCTGTGATAATGGCTGGCAATGGTTCCGGGACTGTCTGAATCCTGGAAGAAGAATGATGCAGCAAATTAGAGACAAACTTTTTCCCTATATAAAGTATTTGAGTTCTTTGTTCTTTGTTTTTTTTTTTTAAAGAAGTATTTGGCTTTCCAATACTAGCCATAACCAGTTATTTTATAGATATATATTGCTAAATTATGGGCCTGCCACTTAAAGAGAATGGTTACTTTCAAAGAGCAGATATCATAGCCTGAAGAAATTAGCCCTTCCCTACTGTAGTTCTCACCCTAAGATAGAGTTAGGAAGCTGTTTTGTATTTGTTAACATCTCCTAATTCACGGCTTCTGGCTCCTCCACGCTCTTTGTCACGGATGCTATGTTGAATTAAGCCAGGTGGTGTGGAGCTTCCTACCACCCCTCAAAACAAATAAAAGTCAGATATTTACTTTATTTGGGGAATTTCTCTGAAGGCTCCCTCTCTGGGCTCTCTGGAAATCCTGTCTTGATGGATTCTCCTCTCTCTCTCTCTCTGTCTGTCTCTGTCTCTCTGTCTCTCTGTCTCTCTGTCTCTCTCTCTCTCTCTCTCTGTCTCTCTCTCTCTCTCTCTCTCTCTCTCTCTCTCTCTCTCTCTCTTTCTTTTCAGCCATTCCTTTAAATGAAGTTCCCCTCCAGGATTTAAAAGAGAACCTGTCTTTTTCCCATAAGACCTTGGCATGTTCTTTCTGAAATGGTGCACTACTCCTTTTTAATACTTGTCTACTGCTAAGAGGATCTTGGTCTCTGCTTTTCTTTATTTAATAAACCTCGTCCCAAAGGATAATTATGTATCAGCTCCTTTCATGAAACCCAATGCTTCTTCTTTTACATTTAACATGTAAAAGCACAGCTATATTTCTGCTGGCATTTACTTACATTTCTCTTTGTTTATTTGTTAAAGTTTCAGAAAAGAACATTTAATTATGTGTCTTCCAATAGAAATGGTCTGGGAAGAAACTGTTGTTGAAGAAGAGGACTGGACACAGAAAGTTCTGAGATACCCTTGCCTGTCACATCAGTTTCCATGTATGTTAGAGGAGTTTGCAAGTAGGAACCAGTGAAAGAACATGGATTTATTTGTAGTTCAGCCAAATAGGAGGTAGCTGAGGAGGCGGCAAGTTGTCTCTCCCTCATGTCTGTGACTACTTTACAATTTATAGAGAACCATGAGACAAAGGTTATAACATATGTAAACTTATGTATGAAATAAGTTAAATAGTCCTTTTGATGTGAAACAACTCAACTCGCTCTTGATATGGCAGAGTTCTTTGATAGGTATAGATAGAGTAGAGGCCAGTTTCAAACTCTGATTTCACCATACTCATACTGTAAGTATAAAAAGGAGGTAGTCTCATAGTTAGAGGAAAGTGTACAGGGATATTTCTTTAGATTATTTCTTCTCCTATCTACTTATTTATAGAATTTGAACATTTAATCTCATAAATAGATTTAGAGTGAGGAAAGAGACAGGTGGAAATGATATAATTATAAGTTCAAAAATAAAAACAGTTATTAAAAATCAACCCCAGAGGAAATTAAAACCTCAGACATTTATAGTTAGAACAAACAGTAGAGTCAGCACAAATTTTAGTCTGGAAAAATGAAACTAAATGTTAAACCACACCAAAACTTCACACTGTAGATCTATTTATCTCAGTTCCAATAACCTAGTATACCACATCTGCTTTCAACAAAAAGTAATAAGTCATGCTGGAAGACTAAAGTCTAATGACATGAAATGAGCAACAGAATCGTACTCAATGAGCATGTGGAAACAATCGTTTAAAACTGCAGTTAATATACTGAAGGCATCAATGGAAGTAGCGGAGAACAGTGTCAACATAAAGATGAGAGCTATAAGATGAAATCCAAAGGAAATACTGAAAACCCATATAACAGAAGTGAAAATCACCCTTGATAAGCTCACCAGTTTACTGGACATAAACATCACTGGTTTTGAAGATATTTCATGGAAATATCCCAAGACGAAATGTAAGGAGAAAATTAAATGAAAAGAAGGGAGACAGAATGCACACAAATTGCAGCATGCAATGCAAATTCCATAAGACAAGAGGAAAAAAAGAGAACAGAACAAAATGGAAATAGCACTGTTCTGACAGTTCTTGGGATTAGTCATAGACTGCATCTATGCATCCAAAGACCTCCATAAGCACAAAGCAATATAATACCGAGAAGTCTACATCCAGTCCTTTCATTGTCAAGTAGCAGAAAATTAGCCAAGGAGGAAATTTGTTGTGGATTTGGTTTAATGCTTGCTTTATGGGTTCCCAGATTGCAGGAGAATCCTGCATGTGAGTGCTGAGGATCCCTGCCCCCAGCTGGTTCTAATTGGTAAATAAAGTTGCTGGCCAATAGCTGGGCAGGGAGACAGAGGCAGGACTTCAGATTTCCTGGGCAAGGGAACCACAGGAAGGAGAAGGCACCACGTTGGGGAAGGAGTAGGACAAAGAGACAGAGAGACTGCCAATGTGTAAGAATCAGGGATCCTGGTCCAGGAGGGCTGCAGGCCAGGGTCCGGGGCGGCCAGGATGGAATATGGGTTTTAGTAAGTAGTAATTCAGGAATATCAGAGGGAAACATGTGCTAGCAACACGGAGGATTGAAACGGCCCTGCCATTGAGCAGTTTAAGGCATATTAAAATAGAAGATTGCATGTGTGTCTTTCATTGGAGAATCCAGAACATTTGGGGAGACAGCGAGGAATGCATGCAGCCTTTGGCAGGAAGTATAGAACAGATTAATTTACTACCACTACAGAAATTGTTAAAGAAGTCAGAGGAAACATATCCATCTTGTCTATAAGATCTTTCCCATAAAGAAATGTGGATAAGGATTTCCTAGACTTCTGTTAAAAAAATACTATGGGAACAACAAAAGATTGGTTGGGATGTAGCTCATTTGGGAGATTCACATGCTCAAAGGCCTGGAGGTTGATCTTAGGCATCTTGTAAGCCAGGCATAAATAACCTTTAAAATGCATGTACAGCTATGGATGAATACCTAAGAAGTGAGATTGTCAGGTGATGTAAAAATTCTATTTTTAGATTTTCAAAGAACCTCCATAACTATTTTCCACAATAACGTGTGCTAGTCAGGGTTCTCTAAAGGAACAGAACTGCTAATAAATTTATGATTTTTGTCAGTTCTAACTCTCATAATCTTTAGGAGTCAAGTTTAGTCCTTAGAGAACAAATACCTCTGTGTAGCTCAACATGGTCTAATTGCATGCGGATGGAGATATTTTTATCTAGAATGGTGAAACCCACATGTTGTTAGAAGAACACATAATACTATAAACATAGTCTAAGGAGTTTGTCCTGCATCTGAATTTCTGTTCATTCCAGAGAAGGAACCAGAGATATTCATTTATAGAAAAGAAGGAGCTATGGTCAGTGAGTTAGAAGGGGAAGCTTATAATAAATCCATCTTCATCTTTCTTAACTACACTGGGACCTTATTCCTGGCTTTTCATGACCTCATGCTGTTTGTTTATGTAGCTGTAGGATGATAAGTATCCTTGGTTTTCTGGTCTTTAAACAGGGTCTTCAGGTTTTGTTTGAGTAGCTGCTTATAGTCTGAATTTTGAGGAATGCATGAAGATGTAGAACACCTTAGTATATACGGGATGGATGAATGCAGCTAAGCATGTGAAAGGGGCTCAAAGACTCTGAATTCAGTTCAAGTCACTGGTCTTTGTTAGTGGTAAGGGGTGGAGTGTGCATAAAAATCTGATAAAAGAATGTGGACAGAACACTGATGGTGTGTTGGCGCAGCTCTCAGCTGACCGAAATGTTTTCATGTCACTGCTTTGCTATTAGTGACAAACACACAAACAAAGAGAACCAAAAAAGCCTATCACATCTGAATTGCTCATTTGTTTCTTAAGCCTTTCCTCTTTTTTAGTGTGTTTTATATATTTTTAGGTTCTGTTGAGGGATTTTTTTTTTCTTTTCTTCTGGTTGTGAGTCATTTACTTACCCTTAGAACAGAAGGTGACAGCTTGTTTGCTGTCAGTGGTATCTTGGCTTCCTCTGCCTTTGCTCTTTTCAGATGCTTAGAGTTGCGACCATGAACTCTGTCCCACTTACCTTGGTTGTATTCTATTTTTGACAAGAGATTGCTGTCAACAAACTCCAGCATCCTGGAAGACTGGGTATCTTCTCCCTTCTCCTGGCCCTCATGTTATGTATGAGGTATCTGGGTGGTTTGTGTCTTATCCAGTCACTCCCACCCTTTTCTTGGGTCTGTAGAGTGTCTGGAAGGATGTCTCTGACTATGCCTGTATCAGTTAGTCAGTTTGTCCTCCAATCTGTCCTCTGACTTACCTTGTTAGGTTTCCTGAAGCCTGATGAAGTAGCTGACCTTTTGCTTCTGTCTTAGTGAGCAGTCAAGGGTGAGAAGTAAGAGTTTTGGTCCATTCTTCAGTTAGTGCTGTAGGCTGAATCCAACCACCTGGAATCATACCCAATCGAAATAGCCCCTTGTACCCGATTCCTTCTTGTCCTCATCAACCTACATGTAATAGTGACTTTTAAAAATTAATCCTTCACCATCCCTTTGATTTTCCATCACCATAGCATCATAAACCACAAATCTTCTCTTATGGTTTCTGATCAAGAGGGCTCAGCTGGTGAACTAGAAAGTCCATTTTCCAAGCTCTCATCTGACCAGCTTAGGTAACCATATGTACTCAAGCAACAATGGCAGACTGCTCAGGCTGTATTTATATACTTGTGCACACACACACACACACACACACACATATACATGTATGTATGTAACAATAATAACCAAAGGAAAAGAGACCCTCCATTTCAGAATGGGGGCCATCGGAGGAATTAGAGGGAGGGTATCTGGGAGGAGATGGAGGGAAGAAATAGAAATGGGAAGGTGATGTGATTCTATTATAATTAAAAATGTGTTAAAAACATAAAAATGAGTTATATTTCTAGGATTCAGGAACAAGCCTACACACATTTCATTTTGGTTCATAGGAGGAAATACAAATGCAAATAATTCCTGTGAATGGCCTGATCCCTGAGCAGAGCAGACATCCCCTGTAAGTGAGCATCTTTCTATCCAGGTCCCTTTAGAGCAAGGAATTCAGGTCATTCTACTTTTGTTGACATTTTATTATTCACCTCCCTTTAAGAGAGGTGGTACCCACCTTAGTGTTAGGACTGAAAAGCAACTGAGTGTGGGGTGTGCTTTCTTCTATTTTAAAAAGAAAGCATAAGGATTTCTAGGTTTGGTTTTCCCCTGGCTTACAAAACTTCTATGTGAGGTAGAAGCATCTGCATAATTTTAACGTGTCTACAGATCTCAGCTCTATCCTCCACACACATTTATCTACATTAAAAAATAAAAGGTAGTGTGTGTGTCTGTGTGTTCGTGTGTGTGTGTTTGTGTGTGTGTGTGTGTGTGTGTGTGTGTGTGTGTGTGTATGTCTGTGTATTTTTCTTTTTAGACAAATTCTCACTGTATAGCTCTGGCTGACCTTGAACTCACAGGGATCCCCCTGCCTCTGCTTTTCTGCACTGGGATTAAAGGCTTATGTATTTCTTCTTGAGGCAGGGTCTCCTGTAGCCCACATGGATTCAAAGTTGCTATATATTGTGTAATAACCTTCAACTTCTAATCCTCTTGTCTCTACCTCCCAAGTGGAGTGTTTCCACCATATTCAATTTTAAGCGGTACAGACTGAACTACGGCTTCTTGCATGCAAGGCAAGCCCTCTGCCAACAAAGTCTTTTCATCTCTTTCTGTCCAGCTTCTGTGTCTTATTTCTCCATCAGTTCCCCCCTCAAAATGTGAGTGAAGATTGATGATTTATTTCCATAATCTCTCTGTTCACAACAATATTCTTTTTAATTTACCTAGTGATTTATGATTTATCCACTAATAATCCCACCAACCCAAAAGGAAGTAAGTCTTTTGGAAAAATACAGTCTAATACAGTCTTTTTTCTTTTTCTTTTTTTTTGTAGTTGATTTCTCTGTTTGAAATGATTTGCCTTTTTTCTCACAGGTCAGCTTATAATTATCATTCAGGACTCAACAGCAATTAGTTTCCAGCATAACTCAACTTGACCAGATGTTTCCATGGTAACAGTGCTATAATGGTACATGGTATCTTAGCGAAAATGTAGGCTCAGTAAGTATATGACCAGTCATCTGTTATAGAAGTATATATAATAAAAAATAATTATTCTACTACTGAAAATTAAAAAAAAAAGGATAAGAAACTACTTCATAAATTGATTAAATAGGAAACTCAGTGGAGGTTATTTATTAAGCACAATTCATGAAACATAGGACAATGAGAGTTAGTTATTTGTCATAACTCTGACTTCTTAACATCTAATGCCTACTATCGTTATGACAATTAAGAATTAGATGAGCAATCAGCATATCAATAGATTTCTAAAAAGATGGAAGGAGAGACCCCTGGTCCTGGAAAGACTGGATGTAGGGGAACGCCAGGACAGAGTAATGAGAGGGGGTTGAACGGAGAAAAGAGGGAGGGAAGGGGGCTTATGGGACTTTCGGGGAGGGAGGAAACGGGAAAGGGGAAGTGATTTGGAATGTAAATTAAAAAAATAAAATAAAATAAAATTAAAAAAAAAAAAAGAATTAGATGAGATATACCATGAGACTTAATGAATCTAATCAAAATTTGGAAGATTAATTGATGGGCAATTATTTTCTAAAATTGATTTGAAAAATCTTTATTTGCTATACACAGCAGCACATGTCTATATCACAAATGGATTCTGTTTGTGTTTACCCCACTGTCACTGAACCTCAAATATGGCTTATTCTCTTCCTGAAATAAATGATTATTGTCTTAGTTAGGGTTTTTGTGGCTGCAAAGAGTCACCATGACCAAGGCAACTCTTTTTTTTTTTAGTATTCATGTATTTTATTTAAATAAATATATAATTGCTTAATGAAGTAAACACCTCCCTCCCAAATAACCTTCAGACATTATTTCTGAATGATTTCTTTAAATTATCTTATGAACCCTAATGGAAACACAAATATCTTCTTCAGTACATATAGCAAGGCAACTCTTAGAAAGGACAACATTTAATTGTGGCTGACTTACTGGTTCTGGATCTATTATGCCATGGCGGGAAGCATGGCAGCATACAGACATACATGGTGTAGGAGGAGCTAAGAGTTCTACATCTTCATCTGAAGGCCAATGGGAGAAGATTGGCACCCAAGTGGTTAGCAGGAGGGTCTCATTGCCCACACCCACCATGACACACTTCCTCTAATAAGGCCTTACCTCCTAATAGTGCCACTCCCTAGGCCAAGCATATTCAAACTACCACATTCCATTCCTTGTTCCCCATTGGATTGTTCAAACACATGGATGAATCTATGGGGGGGGAGGGCACGCCTAACCATAACATAATGTAAAATACGTTTAGTCCAACTTCAAAAGTCCCATAGTCTATATAACAGTCTCAACAATGTTAAAAGTCCAAAGTTCAAAGTCTCTTATGAGATTCATGTAATCTCTTAACTGTAATCCCATATAATTTCAAAATAAAAAAGCAGATCACATACCTTCAACATCACAGGATATATGTTATCATTCCAAAATGTCATAGTGAGGAAATACTAGACCAAAGCAAGATCAAAACACCAGCTGCTCAAACTCCAAACTCTGCATTTCCGTGTCTGATATCCAACTCCTTACAGTTTTGATGACTGCAGCACCCTTCTTTCGCTTGGTTCCACTCCCTGCTAGAGCATTATCCCGTGACCCCGAAATCTTTAACATTTTGGGGTATCCAAGGCAACTTTAACTTTAAAACTACTTGTTCCAATGTCTGGGATATATACATGATCTTCTGGGCTCCTCCAAAGGGCTGGCATCACTTCTCCAGCCCTGCCCTCTGTAGCATTCTAGGCTCTGGTTGACTCCACTCAATTGCTGCTGCTGTTCTTGGTGATCATCCTCAGGTACTGGCATCTCCAATATGCTGGGGTCTTCTGCTGCGACTAGGCTTCACCAATAGCATCTCATAGGCTCTCTTTATGGTGTCAAACCTCAACTTCTTTGCATGATCCCTTCAGTCCTGGACTATCAACTGCAACCTTCACCAATGGCCTTCCCTGGCCTCACACAGTGGTAAGCCTCAACTGCTCTCTAAGACCCTTTCATCCCTTCAAAACCAGTACCAGCTGGGTGATTCTTACACATTACCATGCCCAGCTACAGCAACAGGTACAACTGTGTCTATTTCTGGAGCACAGCTTCTTTGTGCTCTCAGAAAACACTTTCCAGAAGCTTTCACTTCAGTGATGCTGGTCTCTTCTTAATCACCGCTAATTTCTTAGTTCCGGATCACCAAGATCAATTTCCCCAGTATTCCCTTTCATTCTGGACTCAAAAGCCAGAGCCAGGTTCCAGCATTAGCAAGCAGGGAACTCAGCAGCATTGGTGATGTGGCTCTGGCTCCCCTTGTTCTAGTACATACAATAAGGACTGAAAAATTGTGTGGTGCTCATATGTATATACAGCCAAAATACTCATAGATGGACAGTAAAACTGCCTTTTGCCTACAGGTAGTTTTTTAATACCTTTCTTCATTTAGTGGAAGTCTGAAGCTTTATTCCGTGGACAGTCCAAGCCATAGGAACTTTAATCTCTGGTTATGGAAATAGCAACAAGAAGAGACTGACCTGAATTGGCAGAAACTGGATGAAGAGCTTGGAGACTGTCAACAAGGAAATAACTCATTAAAAATGTCATTCTCTTCAGGTCTTGAATCAAAAACAGTTTCACTATAGTGGTTTGAAAGACTCCATAGTGAAAACTCTGTTAAAAAATAGCCCACATGTTTCATAGAATAATAAGGTCTTCTAGGGTCCCCATACATCCACAGCCTGTGGAGTGGTATGGGTTATGAGGTATATTTTAAATTAAAAAAAGAATGAAAGAAAAAAATAAAGAGCCACATTTGAAGGAATACTACAACTTCAACTCAAGGAGCTTCACTGAAACCAAGTGCTGTACAGCAGCTTTCGGCTCAACGTCAGAAGATATCTTGAGGTAGATGGGCACCTGTCATTGTACCGGCTAGTCTCATTTTAGGGTGACACTGAGGTAGCCTGGTCATTCTTGAAGCTATTGAAAAAACAAGAACAACAACAACAACAATAAAACAAACAAAAAAGAAAAGAAAAGCATGATGAGAAGCCTCGGAAATAGAGAATGAGAACGTAAACAAAACTTAGCAGCAACCCTCTAGAGCCACCCCTTCCCACTCTTAAACATTTCTGTTTGGTAGGAACTCTCCCACCTCCTGGCCCAGGTTTTTGTTTTGGGCCCTGCAGTGCCACAGTAGCAGAAGGTACAACTATATGTTTCTTGCCCCTGGCCAGCCAAGTGACTGACAGAGGTGTGTGAGAATGCGGGGGCTTTTGTTTTGTTTTGTTTATTTCTTCCCCAAAGCTGTTAGAAGTAGACATCAGTGGTAGAATGGGTGACATCTTTCAGAGGGTCTGTTGCCTGGATGAGGAGTCTAGATAGAAGGGGGTGGAATTGAAGGGAAGATGCAAGTGTAGCAAAAATGCCATTGGCTTTGTTTTTTCTCAGAGAAATAGAAACAAGTGGGATTGATGTTTTTATTATTTTGTGACCACATAGGTGATGTGAGGCTGGGGCTACCTCGAGGATCAGTTTTATAAGCAAATAACATTGGAAGAAGAGGGTCAGGGCTAACTTCCTGCTATTCTCTCCTCTTTCTCCATTTTAAAGAACATAAAAAAAATAAAGTGTTTTAGTTCATGACAAAATTAAGAAAGATGATGATTTTTCCCATCTTCTCTTTGCCCTTAAATATAGGTAACCCTCTCTATTACTGTTATGTAGCAACAGAATGGTGTACTAATACTGCAGATAAGTCTTCAGAGACATGGTTTACACAAAGGCTCATTTATATGAGTATTATACAGACTATAGATTTGAACAAATTTATAACATCATGTATCCACCATTGCAATAATCTACAGAGTAATTTTGTCTCCCTAAAATCTGTGTTCATCCATATTCTTAAATAGAGATGTGTGTGTGTGTGTGTGTGTGTGTGTGTGTGTGTGTGTGTGTGTGTGTATGGTGGCTGAAAAGTTGAGAGCCCAAATAATATCTATGGTGATGTTCTGAGTAGTGTTCACAAGGAAATGGAAAGAAAACAATGAAGAAATAGAAGTCTTTGTCCAGAACATGCTCCACGCCTGTCAGTATCAGGCACTAATACTATCTAATCAAGAGTTTCAGGGGTGGGCAATGGGAGACCTCACAGAAGGGATAATTACCATGGTGAAGAGTCTTTGAAGCTCTGAGCCATAGAAAGATTATTGTGTCCTAAATAATCAGACAGAAGTATGACAAATTTAAAAGTCTCAAGGCAATTATAAGTAATTTGAAGTTAAAATAGCTCACTTCTGTGATTTATTGAAAAATTAAGAAATATTAGTAATTCATGCTTAACTTCTTTACTTTGTCTTTGTCTCTTCTTTTTTTTCATCTACAAAGCATGTAGTTCAGAAAAGGATTTTTTTTTTAAATTGTGGGTTACAATTTGGAAGTGGGCAATGACAGCAACATACATAGGAGAATACCTGGGAAAAAGCCAGGTTGTTGATAAGAATATCATCATTAAGTGGAAACCTGTAGTTACCAACTTGATTATTCAAACCCGGGACTGTTCTAGGCTCAGTGCCTTTAGGTGGGACCCTTTTCTAAGTCATCAGGATACCTGAGAGCACCTAAAAGCTTTCTACTACAAGGAGGACTCTCAGGGCAGATAGGACAGCTTCAGACAGCTGCTTTGAAGCAGAGCTGTGTCTATGCTAAGAGCAGAAAATATTTTAAATAACTTGCCTGGCTGTTGACTGGGACACTGGTAATTATAGGGAGGCTTGCCCTTGAGTAGGCTCTTACTAACCTTGGACTTTTCCTGGGATTGGTGCCACACTTCTGGTCACCCTGGGCTTTTTATGTGGGTGGAGCCCTGTGGCTTTTTCCTACCCTCTCATTATTCAAGTTTGGGAGATTGTGGGAAGGGGAAATGTTTTGAGTGCCAAGTTACATTTAAGTGATGTGTAATTTGATTAAAAATGCATTGAAGGCCCTTATTTTTTCACTAGGGGTCAAGTTAGAAATGTAAGTACAGCCCTGTGCTGTGACTTATCCCCACATACTGTCCTGCATTTAGCATTGATTTTCTTAGACCCTGACCTTTTTTCAGCGCATTTCAATGGTATTGTTAGCATCTCCTTTATAGCCATCTGGAACAGTCTATGGCTATATGATAAGGTAGACTATGAACAACTATATGAACTATATGGCAAAAAGACAATGAACTTTGAAATTTAGGCCCTGTAATTTGAAAAACTATCAGTGGATTTATAAAAAATCCCAGGGATGTGTCAAAATCTTAGTTTTCTCTTGTATAATAACAGAAAATAACACTCTCTTCCAAGGTTTTGAGGACTGAATAAAATACAGTATTAACTCATCTTGAAAAGTACTATTTTAAAAAGAGTCAGCTCTTGCTTAAGAAAATGAGCCTCACACTGTGGGCCTCACACTCACAGAGGGAGGGTTATGGGGATGGGACAGAAGAAGTTTGTGGAACTACACTCTAGACAGAAGGATGCTGGGATCTATCAGGTGAGAAGTCACAACAAACTTCTGTGCCTTCTCTCACCCCATCAGATGGAAGAAGCTGTCTGGATGGAGGGGATGCCAACACAGCAGAAGGGGGACTTCTGAGAAAGTTATACTGTAAGAAGCACCGACATTTAGTCTTCATGTTTGTAAAAACTGTGAGATCAGCACATGGAGGTATTATCAGCTCAGAGAAAACTTAACCTTCACTTCTTCTTTTGGTGATCACCTAAGCCTGGTGATGTTGGTATCAGAAGATCGCTAAGACCAGAGAATAGTGCTTTTAGAGGCTGGATGGCTGGGTGGGGCACATGTCATTGGCTCCTTTGCTTTGTGTGCTCTTTCACGATGGGGCCTCAAGTTCCCCACCCTTGGTCTTTTTCCTCTGCCTGATCTTCCCAAATGATCCCAGTCATCTTGTTTCTCTTTCCCCCTATTTTCTTTCTCTTGGCTCCATGTTAGTTTATTTTTCCTGGTTACAACAATTAGAGTTAATGTATGCATAAAACACTGAATAGACATAACTATCAGATGTTTTGGGTAGATGCAGGACCACCTGGATGGAACAACAAAGTCAAAACAAAAAGCGAGGTTAAAATGTTGACTTTATTTAAATATGTGTATTTGAATCTGCGTATTTTGTAAGTTAACTTGCAAAGTAATGGGTTCTTTCTTGACACATACATATGGCGTTATATTTTTTTTTTCATTCCTTAGACTTCTCCAGAGGCTTCCGCCAGCTGGTTCCTTTTCTTTTCCTAATTAGTTCTAACTTTTGCTTTCTTTTTACATGTATTTCTTTACCTCCATTGAGATCTCTTCTCTCATGATCCTGTTTCTGGTTTCATGACACCCTTCTCAACATAAGTACACACACATAGCTTTATAATTTTACATCTAGGTTAAAATTTGGACTTCTAGATATAATCGTTATTGTCTGTGCAACTTCTGATAATATAATTTCTCCTGTTCTTTACATCAATAAATCAAGTATATGAAAACCCAACTGGAATTTTCTCTGGAAAGATTCCTTGATACAAGTGAAGAGAGACTTTTACTGAATAATAAACAAAGAGCTAAGGGTCGCCAATCTCAGGACAAAATGTATGATGGGTTTAGATGACTGGTAAAATAAGTTTCTTCCACTATATGCTATGATTATAAAGTCAGAGTGGGTGCAGAAGGGTGAGTGAGTGGAAGATATTCCGTCTATTACACCTGGAGGGTGATATACAACACAGCAGTTCAGAATGGGTAAAAGTCAGAACCCTGGAGGTGATAGGGCCTTTTTATATTTTAAAAAATCCCAATTTGAATTTTATTTTTAAGCTGAGCATGGCCACACATATTTTTAATCCCTGAAATTAAGCCCCTAAGGTAGGAAGATTGTAAGTCTGGGCCACATAGTGAAATTTGTCTCAAATAAAATAAAACAAAACAAGTTTTATTTTTAAATGTAACCTCTTACTGATATCAAAGATTATCTGAAAAAAGTAAAATTAGTATATGCAAAATAAATGTTAATTTTAAATAGAAGGTTTGAAGGAAACAGCAAGGAAATTTGCAATAAGGACAAAGAAAATGAGACAGAATGCAGGAAGAAAAGTTAATTACTCGATTAATAAAATGTTATGAAGGTTATTTGGCTGATCTTAATCCTAACAAGAGCACATTTGAGGATTAAGTAATTTCAGGAAAATGATTGAATGAAATGTTTTCTCAAATATGGGGAGTTTATAATGTAAGTGCTGATATCATATAGTTGAAATGGCATTAGAAGCAGTTCCCCTAGGTCTTTGTGAGTGGGCTGCTGAGGTAAGATAGGAATATTCATAATAGCGTCTAGATTTGAGGCTTCACCCATCTCAAAAATATTAACCCAGAATCGCTCCTGTCTAAAGGAAATGCAGAGACAAAGAGTGGAGCAAAGACTGAAGGAAAGGCCATCCAGAAACTGCCCCACCTAGGGATCCATCCCCATCTGCACAGCCAAACCCAGACACTATTGCTGATACCGAGAAGTGATTGCTGACAGGAACCTGGTACCGCTGTCCCCTGAGAGGCTCTGCCAGAGCTTGACCAATACGGATGCAGATACAGCCAACCATCAGACTGTGCACAGAGACTCCCAATGGAGGAGTTAGGGGAAGGACTGAAGGAACTGAAGGGGTTTGCAGTCCTATAGGAAGAACAGCAATATCAACCAACCAGACTCCCTAGAACTCCCAGGGACTAAACCACCAACCAAAGCGTACACATGGAGCAACGCATGGCTCCAGCCAAATATGTAGCAGAGGATGGCCTTATCTGGCATCAGTGGGAGCGGAGGTCCTTGGTCCTCTGGAAGCTCGATGCCCCAGTGTAGGGGAATGCTAGGGCAGTGAGGGGGGAGTAGGTGGGTGGGTAGGGGAACACCCTCATGGAAGCAGGGAGAGGGGGAGGGAGATGGGATAGGAGGTTTGTGGAGGGGAAACCTGGAAGGGGAATAGCATTCAAAATGTAAATAAATAAAATCACCAATTAAAAAAAGAGAAAAAAAGAAATCGATGTCTTTATTAGGTTGAGAACACAGGATGAGACTACTGTAGGGGTAATATAAATTATTTTCCGTGGATAGGCTTTAGGCGCATGTGTTCAAGTGGAGATATTTGGTGATGTGCTAGCAGAGTAAGGCTGATCTAGACACGAACTTACTACGGTCAGTTGCCAGTTATACAGCATGAGGTAATCTTAGCCACTGTAGACTGATTTCATGTTCATCTCCATGGCTTTCTGATGTGTAGCACAGTCAGTGCTCAGTGCAATGGAGTATATACATACAGTGAAGACAGGCTGTGTAGACATGGCTCTAGGAGCTCTTCCAGGGCTAGAGGTTATCAACACTGTCCGGAAAAAAACAAAATGGTTTATGTAGCAATGCAGCAGTAGGCATAATTGTGACTAGTTCTAACAGAGCCTAGACATTTTTAAGCTTGGCTACATTAGTGGACTGTGTATACAAGGCAAGCTCATTGTGAGATTAATACACTTGTCTTTCCACTGTCAACTTTGGTCCTGGGAAAAAAGCCACACCTGAGTTAAGCATTAGTTTTAGAAGACTGTTGGACAGATTGTGAAGAGCTAGAATTTTTCAGGTTGGAAACCAAGATTATCTCTGACTCTCTTTGATTCTCTAGCATACATTTATTGCCTACCACTGTGTGTGACCTAACCTGTTTGTGCCTTTGGAATGTACATCTTCCTCTAATTTTCTATCATTCTAAAGACCAGTCTTAAGTCTTTAGCAGGAATTTCTTTGTTTTGTTGTAACCTGCTCTCTTAGTTACCTTTTTCTGTTGCTATGGAAAAATATCCAACTTTCCTCTCAAATCTTATGAAGGAAAGTGTTTAATTTGGGCTTCAGGTTTCAGAGGTTAGAGTCCTTGATGGTAGAGCACAGGCAGGGTGGCAGTAACAGCTGAGAGCTTACATCTTGATTCACAGTTAATGGCAAAGAAAGAGACACACACAGAGGCAGAGAGACAGAAGGAGACAGAGAAAGAGACAGAGAGAGGGAGAAGAGACACACAGAGACTCTCACACAGAGAGAGATAGAGACAGAGAGACTGAGAACGAGTCTTTTGAAACCTCAAAGTCTGCCCCAGTAACATAACCTCCTATAAGACCACACCTTCTAAACCTTCCCAGACTGCTTCACTAACTAAGGGGCCAAGCATGAAGCCCATCCTCATTCAGACTACCATTCCTGCCTATTTGCTGTTTCCATCAATGCATTTGAACAGCGCTTTTAAGTAAATTATTTATTTTTAAGAATTTTTATGTATATGTGGTTGCCTGAGTTTATATGTACCATACACATACAAGTGCACTTGGAGCCAGAGGAAACATCAGATCCACTGGAACTGGACTTACAGGCTGTTCTGAGCTACCTATATGTGTGCTGGGAATGAAACTCAGGTTCTCTGAAAGAGCAGCAAATTCTCTTTAACCATGTAGCCATTCCTCCATCTTAGATTTATTTGTTTTAAGTTGAAGTTTCAGATAAGATTTATTTTTATGTGCATGTTTACTATTATACATATGTGCGTGTATGTTACATGTGTGCATGTACCAGCAGAAGCCTGAAGATGGTGTCAGATTAGCTGGAGCTAGAATTACACATAGTTGTGAGGCACTTGACACGAGTTCTGGGAACCAACCTTGGGTCCTCTGGAAGAACAAGGAGTGCTCTTATCTACTGAGCTGTCTTTACAGATCCTCATTAGTGGCTCATTTTGCTGCTGTAAAAACTTTGTGTGAGCTTGGAAAATAACTCAATTGGCAAAGTGCTGCTTTAGAAATATGAAGAATTGAGTTTGATTCCCTCCAAACCCATGTGAAAAAGCTAGGCATGGTGGCATGTTTTTGTTCCAACACTGGGAAAGTAGAAACAGGACCCTTGGAACTTGCCTACTTGGCTAACTCCAGATGAAAGAAGGGTCCTTTTTTAAAAAAATAAAGAGATGTAGATAGGGACCAAAGTACAACACATAGGTTGTCTTCTGATCTCCACATGCATGTGCAAATAAGAACATGCACACCCACATGTATGCACATGTATTTGCATGCATGCATGCACACTCACAAATCTTCCTTCCTCTCTCTCTCACACACACATGCACACATACAAACACAGTGACTTGCTGAAATTGTGACCAATAAATTATCTCTTATTTCTTCTGCAGTAAGAGTTTGTTTTTTTAACAGCTATGCATATGTTGCTGTTGGTTCTAAATTCAGAGATTATGTGCATTTGTGAAACCCTGTGGTGAGATGTATGAAGATTCTAGAGAGTTCTGGACATTTACAATACATACATCTGACAGAAGGGCTACATTTTTTTATCTGTATTACAGATAGTCCTTTTAGCAAATGAACACTTGATATAACTGCATCATAATTAACACATTAAAGGTGACAAACTATAGGAACAGATGGAAGTATTTCAGGCAATTACATGGATGAAGAGGGCTGGAGAATTGAAAAACTTCCATGTTTCCTAATAGGGAGAGAAAAAGCCATGAAGTGTGATGTACTTTAATATCATGCAATAGATAAAGCAGGCTTTGATTGTCTTGTTTGCCGAAGAGGAAAACTTAAGAACATTTAGACTTTTCCAGGCCACACAAGTACTTGTGTAGTCTTTGCTTGGCTCCTTGAACTATAAGACATTAATTCTAAAGTAATGTTGACCATAAGAAGAAATTCCCCTAGCAGAAGCTTAAAAGGTCTGGTAAAAATTTTGCAGAGAGATTTTGTGGCTTTCTGTCCAGCAGGGATGTTAAAAAATAGCAAAGAGCCTCTATTATCCTGCAATTAGGTTTTGAGACATCTCTGTCTAACAGAGATGTTTGTTGCTTTCTGCTTAGAAAGTCTTCATGTTTGAGATTTGTTAAGAAGTGACCCATTTGACATCTGTATTAACGCCAAAGTTACTTTCTTCCACAAAGTTGTCTCTAGATAAGGCCATGGTATCTAACACAACCTTGGACCACGACATTCCCTTTACACACCTGGAAAGCATATATTTTTTGGTAGTGCTAGTATAACTTGCTTTTTAAAATATAGCACATATATTTCTGAGATGAATGTCACTTAAAAATGGATTCCTATTTTAAGAGCTCCAAACTGTGGGCTATGATGAGACTGAGCTGTGCAGCTCTTAATTTCAGAAGTCTTTTTGTAGCTCTTTTTGTCACTGAGTAACTTTCCTTTTGCTAGTCCTTAAAAATCCCAGGAGGGTCCTCCTAATGTGTCAACATCTTAGTTCTGGAAGTCATATTCAACAGGGATGTACCACAAGGCACAATTGTCAGGACAGGGGTGGATTTTGAAAGTTTAAAATCTTAAAGTTACAGTGAAGCCAATTATGTATAGTCTACATTATTTAGATTTGTTATTTATGGAAAACCTCAAATTAGCTGCTAGTGTTTGAAAAAAAATGTCCTTAAATTCACTATTTTTGAATCAGGGCTTTTATTGGACATATTTTTCTATGTAATTTAGTAAATATTGATGAAAAATGTATACGTTCATAATTGTAGTTAATACATGTCAGGCACAGTAAATAGTGTTTGAACACATGATTTTAACTTATAATAGCTTGTGATATAGCAGGAGCTGACTGATATCTGGGATTCCTAATACAAAAAAGTTGAATGTTTAAGGGGAAAATGCTAATTACCCTGATTTTATCATTGTAGATTGCTTATATTCATCAAATTATTATACTCTATCTTGTAAATTGAGTTACAATGTCAATAAAAATACAAGTAGAAATACATTGATATTTGATCCTAAAATGTATTTATTATGATTTGATATCTCTGTTTATTGATGACATTGCTGTTTAACCCCAACAGTTTAAACTCACCTAGGCAATGAAACAGGTGATTAAAACATATGTTTTTGGGTTACAAAGAATTCCAGGATGGTCACAAACCTTTGCATTCTCTAATACATCTCCATTTTTACATTTTTATTAACTAGATTCTTGATAATTTTTGTCTATTTTTCATTCTTTGTGAATTTCATGGATGTATATAATGTGTTTTAATCATATCAATCCCTTACTGCCCCTCTAACTCCTCCCTGTTCCTTCTCTCAACTTCATGTTCTCTTTTTGTTGCCCACTGATCTGTTGCCTGTATGTACATGGGTATAGGGTCATCCACTGGAGCATGGACAATTGGCCAGGAACCGCACTTCTTAAGAGAATTGAATTTCCTTCTTCCTAGCAGCCTTCAACAGCCAAAGTTCTACAGCTATGGGTGGGACCTCATAATTATGGGTGGGACCTCATAATCCCCTCCCTATCTATGCTGGAATTATGATAGGCTCCTTCTTGTGACAGTCATGTGCATTCAGCCACAAATTCTGGGACTCTGTAAGTGCAGCAGCCCTGTTATATCCACAAAACATTGTTTAGCAGCAGTCTTCCCCAATCTTTGTCTCTTACAATCTCTTTGTTCTTTTCTAGAATGTTCTCTGAGCCATAAGGAGAGAGTTATGATACAGATGTACCATTTATGTACCAACTCTTTGTAGTCTAACCAGATATGAGTCACAGAGAGAAGCACAAAGAAACTTCTCTCATGAGGACTGAGGGCCGCAATATATGAGCATAGACATATCTGTTTTAAAGTCAGTTTGATACTATGCAGTAGGTTTTCCTTTAGTGTCTATAACTTCCCAGTATTGGATTTTGGCCAAGCTTATACTGCCAGGAATGAGTTCGAGCCTGTGTAGTAGGTCGAAAATTTAATCAGAAAGAGGTTGGTTATCTCTGTAACATTCATGTGACCATTGCACTGGTCATTGCTATAGCTTGTAGGATTCATAGCTGGGTAAGGCAGTTGATTATTTTTACACATCAGTAGCTTGTATAGCATCTTCTGGCACTTTAAAACTCAGCCCCTGGAGGAAACTTCCAGTTTGATTTCTCCATGTCTTATGACTTAAATATGTGATATTTTCAGCAACAGCATCTTACCACCAGGTTCTGATGAGTAAGCAGGAGCAATGCCAATAGAAGCCTGTTTTGTTTGGGACTGGTTTATGGGACACCCCCTGACAAATACCTTGGAGGTTGGAATCCTACACTTGATATTTAATTTAATATGGTGTCAGAGAGAAGAATCATTCCTCTATATAAGTTAAGCCCATTTAAACTCATGACACACACACACACACACACACACACACACACACACACACACACACACTTTTAGATAAGGAAGCTTCAAAACCACTACATTTTCATATGAATTTTTCAAGCATTCTTAGTGTTTGCTATCTCTCCTATCCCTTCTTTTGTCCTACTGTCCCAGACCCTCTTAATTACCTGATTTCCCATTATTCCATTGGTCTCTCTATTCGATATGTGTTATTTTTCCCATTAAAACCCTCCATGGCTTCTTTCCAGCTTTCTGACTTTTATAAGTGCTCCAAGTTAACCACACGCATTATAACTAGGATCGACATATGAGAGAAAACATGTAGTATTTGTTTGTTGGGTCTGGGTTACCTTACTCAGAACGTTTCCCTTTTGATCTATCCATTTATCTGAAAATTGCATAGTCTTTGAGAATTTTATACATGTGCAAAATATATTCTAATTACTCTCAGTTTCTACCCTCTCTTTTCTCTTCCCCACCCACCTGACCCTTTCCCACATTCACAGTGACCAAGGTGTGAGCTATCCATTAGAGCCACAGTTTCCCTCTTCTCTTATGTAATTGTGTGTGGTTGTTAAGTTCCACACTTAGCACAGCCCATGACTTCTGTAATCCCCTCTAATATATCTCTTAATATTTTTTCCCAAACTTTTGTACTGATAGCCTTATAAAAGTTCACAGTTCCAGTTAAACATTTAATGAATATTTATACTTTTTAGGTAATATATTCAACAGTATATATTTACTATTTATTATATATAATTAATAATTATAGCATTATAATTTGGTCTATGTATTTGATGGGTAATAATTAAACTAGAATGTTTGACCTTTTCATTTCTTTTAACATCCTCACTTCTGTGTGTTGGACTTTTTAATATATCCTTCATTTGCAGATTTACTTTGCAAACCTGACAGTTGGATCTAAGTTCCGTTTGCTCTCCCTTGGCTGCTGCATTTATCATAACATCTTGGATGGAGGCTTTAGTCTCCTTTAACAGTTGGCTTTTCTGCTGTAGTTCTATTCTTTTCCCATGACAATTATTGTAGCAAATACTATGGGTCCTCCATGTTACAAATGACAATCTAAGTGAGGTAACCCAATCACAAAAGAACACACATGGTATGAACTCACTGAAAAGTGTATATCAGCCCAGAAGCTTGGAATACCCAAGACACAATTCACATATCAAATGATGCCCAAGAAGAAGGAAGAACAAAGTATGGATACTCTGGTCCTTCTTAGAAGGGAGAACAAAATACCCACAGAAGGAGATACAGAGACAAAGTGTGGAGCAGAGTCTGAGGGAAAGACCATCCAGAGACTTCTCCACCTAGTGATCCAGACACTGCTATCGATGCCCACAGGTACTTGCTGACCAGAGTTGGATATAGCTGACACCTGGGAGGCTCTGTTAGTGCATGACAAATACAGAGGGGGACACTGTCAATCAGTCATTGAACTGAGCACATGTTCCCCAGTTGGGAAGTTAAAGGACCCAAGGAGCTGAAGTTGTGCAGTGCCATAGGAGGAACAACAATATGAGTCTCCCAGTACTCCCAGAGCTTCCATGGACAAACCCATCAACCAGAGAGTACACAGGGTGTTATCCATGGCTTCAGGCACATAGGCAGCAGAGGATGGCCTTGTTGGACATCAAAGGGAGGTTAGGCTCTTGGTCCTGGAAAGGCTTGATGCAGCACTGTAGGGGACACCAGGACAGGGAAGCAGGAGAGGGTTGATTGGGGAACAGGGGGAGGGGAGATGGCTTACAGGATTTTCGGGGTGGGGGGAACCAGGAAAGGGGAAATCATTTGAAATGAAAATAAGGAATATATCTAATAAAAATGACAGTCTAAACTGAAAGGTTTGATTCCTTTGTCTCACAGAACTGTTCCTTGCAGAACAGGGCAATAATAGACCCTACTTAGTATCTACTTAGTAATATTTTTATAAAAAAATAATCTGAAATAATATATGTAAAACCCTTAGTAGAGTTCTCATCCAACACATGGTTTGCTTACAAAATAAATGAATTCTATTATTATATGGATTCTTGAATCCATTGGGTGATATTCCTGTTTCATAATATATATATATAATATATGTATAATATATATTATACATATAATATCTATATTTTATATATATAACAATTATGCATAAATGGGTGAATTAAGGATTTGACGACAGTGAAAAGAAACAGAAACTGAGATGTAGTTGTAACTGGCATGCAGATCCTGAGGATAATTTGCTTTCTGGAGCTAAGGCAGGCTTCTTGTTATCTTTACACCATGGAAAGGTTCAGTGGCTTAAGAAACCATATACGATCACCCTTGCTGGGTGGTGATGGGTGATGTTCTTGAGTCAGCATTCTCAGACTTCTACTCTGAGGAAGCAGATGCTTCAGAGGTGTTTTGTTGCCTTTACACCATACATACAATGACACAATAGAATGCAATAAAATAAAAAAAAAATAAAAGTAAAGAAATGAAGGTACACTGTACAGAAATCCATGTTCAGGAAAGAAGAGAGATCTGCAAGAGGATGGACAGTTAAGAATAGTTCTTCCTACACTGCTTTCTGCTTGGGTTTTATCTGCTCCTTAGGGAACATGACTGTAGTGAGTCCCCTGTGGAGAGGATTTGGAGACACAGTTGCTATGGCAACAGACTTCAAAGTGACATAAATCCAAAAGCACTTTATTTGCTCAGTCTATCATCTCAAGAAGAATCCTCTGCTGTACCAGGAGAAATGTCAACTTTTAATGAAGTCTGAGTGGGCTGTCTGTGCCCCAAGGAGTTCTTTTCCTACAGGAATCATTTCTGGTTTTAATAATGGTTTATTTTCTTTAATTGTGAGTTAACAACAATGAAACTGAGGGAAGAATTAGAATTTATTATAATTATCAAGGGAGGGACACATTATAAATGTAAGGTTTACACTTGAGGTCTCTTGGTACTGAGAAGTTACTGAAATACATTTCATTAAAACATTTTTAAGCCGGGCAGTGGTGGCGCACGCCTTTAATTCCAGCACTTGGGAGGCAGAGGCAGGCGGATTTCTGAGTTCGTGACCAGCCTGGTCTACAGAGTGAGTTCCAGGACAGCCAGGGCTGTACAGAGAAACCCTGTCTCAAAAAAAATTTTTTTTAAAAGATTTATTTGTTTTGCTTGGATGCATGTATGTGTACCATGGACATGCATGGTGCTGTAGAGATCAGAAGAGAGCATTGAATCCCTGAGACTGGAGTTACACATGTTTGTGAGCCACATTGTGTGCTGAGAATTGAACTTGGATTCTTTGTAACAGCAACCAGTACATTTAACCACTGAACCATCTCTCCAGTCCAGAAATATACTTCACAGTGTGCACTGATACACATACAACCATCACCCAACACTCATACCTAACACCCATCACTGATAAAAGAGTTGCAATTAGCTTGATAAATGGAGTACAATCAGCTAGTAATAGGATTCTCTTGACAAACAAAACAAAACAAAAAAACCAAAATACTAGAACAAGATGTGGAATGTAACTGACTTCTTTTTTTTTTTTTTTTTTTTTGGTTTTTCGAGACAGGGTTTCCCTGTGTAGCCCTGGCTGTCCTGGAACTCACTTTGTAGACCAGGCTGGCCTCGAACTCAGAAATCCTCCTGCCTCTGCCTCCCAAGTGCTGGGATTAAAGGCGTGCGCCACCACCGCCCGTGTAACTGACTTCTAACAAGCTTAAACAATTGTTGGGGGCCAGACTGATCTGGGACTTTTCCCCTGATATATGGAGAAGGAGCTTAATTTCTTGTCTAAATCAGGCACAGGTTTGGAAAGGCCAGTAATGCCTGGAACCAGGGTTTTCAGGATCTGAGATCCTTAGATCATGAGAGCTTGACTGCTCTTGCTTCTTTGATGGTCTAAGGTTATCAGTCTCAAGACTTCTGAGTCCTTGGTCTGTAGCACACTTGAGATATTCTGTGTTCTCTTCGTGTAACATTGCTTGATGAGCTTCCTGCTCATTTTGTCCCATTTCCCCCTGCAAACTGTATATAAAAAGTTGTACTTCTTAATAAATGTGACTGCATGAACCATCAGCTTGTTTACAAACTCCTGATACAAACTTTCCTGTTTTCTTCTTTTCTTATCCCCTGGTTCTCCCTTTCAGAATTCTATCACTGATGAATGACTTGCTGGTCCAGGTCAATAAGAGCATAGTGATAGGTTTGTAAGAACCATCCATAGGACTGATATGGACAGAAAATGGAAGACAGAGCACACACTTTGCCTGTGAGTGTTTGAGGTAGGAGAACTTTTGTTGGAACTAGAAATGGATACACAAAAAAGAAAGTTGAAACTTGGAGGGAAATCTTACTTGATTTCATGATTTAGGTTTTGTGGCATGTTTGAACATGGATTTTGAGAAATAGGACATTGATGGTGGGGTAGAAAGCAAAGAGATGCGAAAATAGTGAAGGACCATGATATTATCTGAGAATTCAGCTATGTGAAAGTACCTTAGTTTTTTCTTTTCCTCTTTTGACAATTTCATATGTATATCCTGAGTTTTTCCCTTATTCCCTCTTCCCTCTTCTCCACTGAAAAGTATATTCTTCCCAGAAACCCCCATCCTAATGTGATGTCCTTTTATTAACCCACTGAACTATGGTTACTTGCAGGAGGAGAGGATTATTTACTTGACAAAGCTTTGAAGAAATAAGAGTTGTTTCAATGTTGCTCTGAATTCTTTCAGTTCTCTGTTCCAGCCCTTGGCTTCCTCTTTTAATCCACATCACTTCCAACAAGACACCTTCTCAACCATTCTACCTTTAAATTATATACATTTTATTTTTGTTTTGGTATATTTTTAGAACATTTAACATGTGTTACCCACAAGTCAACCTATGCTGGGCTCCTCCATTTTATTGATCTAATTTGACCCTCATGACACCTTACAATTATCATCTTTATTATCTCATTTTGCAGATGGGGAGATTGGGAATCATACATTAATGAACATCTATATCAGTAAGCCCTTTTTTGTATTTATTCCTAATGGTATAAAATGAATAAACTTACTTGCCTTTCATCTGTTCATGGAGAAATCAGATATTACAATGAACAGAATGTCACAATGATAATAATAGTCACAAGTGGAGTTGTTGGATGCTTGATGACTAAGTGTATAGGACTTTCTGCGTTAGTCTCCATTAGTTAGTAGGCTGATAATGATTTGAGATCCTAAGTCTTTCTGATATTTTACAGGTTATGGTCAAGATACAGTCTCTAGACTGTGAAAATTCAGATAATTGATAAATGCAGTTATTCATCTTTGTTTTTATGACATGGAACCAAACAGCTCTGGGTAAGGTTATATCCTCCCAACTCAGGTAAGGAACACTTCGTTGTGACCTGCTCTAATACCACTTTAAAAACATTTTACCTGGAGTTTCTGCAAAATTCTAGGCTGGAGACAAAAATGTGTTGGGTAGGTAACTTTTTGGAAAGTATCCCAGGGGTTAAATGAGTAAAATGGGTGAGGAAGGAAAATCAATGCAAACATACGGTATTGGTTACCGTAATGGAGCCTTTGAGATACTGCAAAACATGAACCATTAGAAAAACAGAAGGACATTTAGCCATTGGCACCTGACAATAGCTACAATGCCAAACTTGCACAACATCTTAAAAACTGATGCATTATCACATATATTACTTTTTTGTGACTACAGAGATCTATGGTAAAAAGTAGGAGATAACTGTTGGGTCAAGATGCAGTGTTCTTTGGCCATACCTGAACATAACATTTTGCCATAGCAAAACTATATCCCCAAGTCAAAAAAGACAGGTTGAGTAATAACAAAGGAGGAATAAATATGTTAAATGAAAAGCATTGGGTAATGGGACCTGAACTCAGGGCTTCGTAAAATGTTCAAAGTAGAGGATAGAGGGACCCTGCAGCTATTAAGCAGGGTCAACATTATGAAATTTATAAAGTCCTAAAAATATATAAAAACATATCTTGTTCCAGTTGCCAAGTACTTGTCCTAACAGTTCCAAATTTCTTATCTTATTGATGGTTCACTTAATTAATAAGTTATGCCTGAATTACAAGTTACAAAGAACACTGGAAGGACTTTTCCATCAAATTGATGATACTGAATATCCCATTAAATGAACTTATCTCTCTCAGCACAATCTGACCAAGTCACTCCCTTGTTCAATGTGGTCTATGGATTCACACCATCTATATTGGTATTGTAGTATTCAAGTTTCTCCTATATATGACCATGGGATATGGTATTCCAAGTCTGATGCCCTAGCTCTAAAGGTCAGTTAGATACTTCCCAAGGCAGTGTATCTGCAGAGGTTGGAGATCCATATTTATTTTTGAATGTACCATCACATAACCCCATGAAGACTGGAGCTTTGCTTTTCTTATTGAAAAAATAAACATTGGTCAGGGCATCCCTGGCTAAAAGCCCAGACAATAAGTGGGAGAATTAGAAGAGCAACTTTGTTGGTTACAAAGTCTTATCCCAAGAGATTCTGATTTATTATATTTGCACTGGAGGGGGGTCAGGATACACATTTTAAATAAGATTGTAGTCCTGTAATTGTATAGGTAGAGTATTTTAAACTACTTTTAAAATTCTTTTTTGATATCTTAAAATACTGCTTTAAATTGATGAGGTCCTAAGAGTGACATTAGACTGTCATTAAACTAAGAGGAAACTCAAAAAGCCTGAGGCACTGTGGAGGTAAATTTTGTACTGGTACAACTAATTTCTGGCAGAGGGGAGGGAGTCAAGCTAGAACACTTTCTCTGGCTAGTTGTTAATTTTGGGAAAACTGTTCATAACTGATGGGGACTGCTCATTAATTACCAAGCTCAAATTGCATGAGAGGACAGGCTGGCTTCTCCTGAGGAAGTGATAAATGTAAGTAGCCTGTGGAACACACTGCTCTGAACTGGCTGGCGTAGCATGTTTTTTTTTTTTTTCATTTACCTTTTCTGGACCTTATCACATATTTAGTCAGATATTAAACTGTAGTTTTCAAGACATTGTCAGATCCTTGAAAGGAAGGATCTTATTTTGTGTATTTCATAACTTCCTATTGGGAGATATTAAAAGTAATTTTGACTCCACATTTGGAGTAAGGTGGACAGAGGTGTTTAATGTAGACTCTATAGCTTAATATCTAGAGAATTATTTCATCTCTAAAGTGGGGTTAATTAATGTTGCCAATATGATTCTCAGGAGAAGTAAAATGTACCACTGTGCATTCACACTCCCTACCCCCTCCCTCTGAAGAATTTTGTCTTGCTGGGGTCAGAAGAAAATGCTAGGATGAAAACAGTTTGTAATATGCATTAGTATATGGTAGATTGCAGTCCTTTGCATAGTGCTGTACAGATGTTAAATGAATGCACACACACACACACACACACACACACACACACACACACTCATGAACATACACAAGTTGACAAAGGCTCTTTTATATTCCAGGCTGGCCCTGAACTTCCTATGTAGATGGGAATGACATGATTTTTTTTTTCTGCTCATTCTGCCTCATATTCCCCAATGCTAGGATTTCAGGAAAGTACAACCAAGCCTGGTTCACCTTGAACTGGGAATTGAACCCAGGGCTTTGTGTATGCTAGATAAATACCTACCAACTAAGTTGCATCCTTGGTCCCTCAACAAACATTTTTGTTACCAAAGGCCATTGAATTATTATCAAGGGATAAGCAAACATTTATTCTTCTCAAAAAGTTAATATCCAGTGTTGTGTAGTGATCCCCAGGGAATCTCAGACTTCTTCATTAACCAAGTCCCAGATCTGCAAAATCAGAATGCAATTGCTCAGCCTTCCTGAAAGCTGGAGAATCTTAGGGGAGAGCTTTTTAGAGATCTTCTCTAGCATACCCGGTCCAGGCAGCTGAGAGGGCTCTGGCACATCCTCTTGCAGAAGAAGTTAAAGTGTCTATTGTCCGTCTTTGCATTAGCACTGAGCAACAGGAAGAGTTGGACAAAAAGCATAGCCCTGACCATTGGAGCTGAAGAAGCATGAGTGGCTGAATCTGAGTGAAAGAAGATTTGAATGACTTCCAAAGCTCTGAGCAAAACTCCCTCAGCCTTCTGCTCTGTCCCAGGATAAACCATTAGAAGGACACATAGGACACAGGCTGGCTTCAGCCTCCGCGAACTCTTCCTATAGCCTGGCACAACTTTAAACTTGAACAAAAGCTGGAATTAGAGGGACACAACAGCACAAACAAATTAAAGACCTGGGAGTCCCCTCACTGACTCTCTGGGGTCCTTTCTAATCCTACCGACCCTTGTGTCTTCTTCAAGGTATTGCCGTGTGGAGTCAGTGGGACCCTGGAAGCAGCTGCACAGGCAACCAGAAACTAGACTCTGCTAAATTCATAATCTGTGTGTATGCAATTCTATAGACCCCAGGAGGTGACAGGGAGGGCAGCTATGTTTTCTGTCCCTCCCTACAATGACCCTTTTCTCTTGTCTCTCTCTCAGCAGAATGCCTTGAGGATGACCACTGAAAATGCCTCTGTGCCAGAGTTCATTCTCGCAGGCCTGACAGACCAGCCAGGACTCCGCATGCCCCTCTTCTTCCTGTTTCTAGGTTTCTACATGATCACTGTGGTGGGGAACCTGGGCTTGATCACCCTGATAGGGCTGAACTCTCACCTTCATACCCCTATGTACTTTTTCCTCTTCAACTTGTCCTTCATAGATTTCTGCTACTCCACTGTTATCACCCCCAAAATGCTGGTGAGTTTTGTCTCAAAGAAAAACATCATCTCCTACCCTGGATGCATGACTCAGCTCTTCTTCTTTCTTTTCTTTGTTGTCTCCGAGTCCTTCATATTGTCAGCAATGGCATATGACAGGTATGTTGCCATCTGTAATCCTCTGATGTACACTGTGACCATGTCTCCCCAGGTGTGCTTACTCCTTTTGCTAGGTGTATATGTGATGGGATTTGCTGGAGCCATGGCCCACACAGCATTTATGGTGAGACTGACCTTCTGTGCTGATAAGCTTGTCAATCACTACATGTGTGATATCCTTCCTCTTCTGGAACGCTCTTGCACCAGCACCTATGTAAATGAGCTGGTAGTCTTCATTGTTGTGGGCATTGATATAGGGGTACCCACAGTCACCATCTTTATTTCTTATGCCCTCATCCTCTCCAGCATCCTTCGCATCAGCTCCACAGAGGGGAGGTCTAAAGCCTTCAGCACCTGCAGCTCCCACATAATTGCAGTTTCTCTCTTTTTTGGGTCAGGGGCGTTCATGTATCTCAAACCTTCTTCCCTTTTGCCTATGAACCAGGGGAAAGTGTCTTCCTTGTTTTATACCATTGTGGTGCCTATGCTCAACCCATTAATCTATAGCTTAAGGAATAAGGATGTCAAAGTTGCTCTGAGAAAAACATTGAGCAAAAGTTCTTTTTCCTAAGGAAGAGATAATGTTTTGAAGAATTGCTCTTTTGCCTTTCATAAATGACTGGGTTCTCATGTGTTACATAGAGGAAAATTTTATTCTTTTCTGGATGAGTTCATCTCTCTGTGAAAGGTTCATTAGAAGATTCTTAAAGATATAGAATGCTCATGTTTACCAAACATTTTGAGGATTACACAAGTCAGTTCCTTTTATTACCAAGAATATGCAAATTCATGTCTCTTTCTGGGGTGTGTGTTTGTCAGTCTCTTAGCAGAACAGCAGGTAGACCACGGGTTCTATATTTCTCACATTGGTTGGTTTCCATTATGGCTTACTTTCCTTGTCCTTCAGGCCACAGACCACTTCATTTCAAATGTGAGCTGGGCTAGGATATTAAAATCTGCAACTAATTTTAAATAGAACTTTTTTGGGCAAAAAGGTAGGAGGTTTAAGATTTGTTGAGATGGTCTTGGATGAATGACCAGAAAATTTCTTGAGGCATTTTACAAAGCTCAGAGCAAGTTTATAATGACCTAGAGAATAGAAATCATGATACTTTCAGAAACAATGATGTGGAACCTGGACTTTTAAGGGTTTGGTATTGATGCTGACTGGAAGAAGTTATAGAAAAAGTTAGAGTTCAGAAGGATGGACATTTTCTCTTTTTGGAAAAAAAGGCCTGTATATACCAGTCTGGTCTAAAAGTCATTATGTAGTAAGACTGGCTTTGAACTCTTGATCTTCCTGCCTCTACTTCTCAAGATCTGGGATTACAGACGTGCACCACCATACCCAGCTCGGTGAAAGAATTAGTACAGTATTTCATTGTTTTCATATTATATTTTTAACGTTATCATGGAGAAGTGTGCCGCAAAAAGGTTTTTGTTAAGAACCTAGAGAATATTTTAGAAGAATACAATGGTTTGTGTTACAAGTCATAATCAGGTTATCTCCAGACTATGACCAGTCAGCAAAAGAAATGTGCACTGAATGTCACAGGTACCACAAGCAACAAAGACTAGGTGTGATGTTTCCATGTACCTTTTTCAGATCAACTTTCTGTCACTCAGTTTCTCTCCTCAAGTCATAGATATAATTCCCTAAAGAACCCCCTTCCTTCTGGGTTAGTTTTTGGGTCAAGCCAACTGCAACCTTGACCGTGGAATCAATAAGCAAAGAAAAGGTGATATGGTGGCATTTATTTTTGGACTTCTTGCCAGATAGGCTAAAGGGATAGTAACTAAATGTCCCATTTTCTATTGGGCTTCCCTCTGCTGTTTCTTCATGCCAAGATATCATTGTGCCTGTCTGTTTTGCTATTGCTGGCTGGACAAACTTGGCAGTACCTTTGTGATTTTTCTTAACCACAATTTTGCTTAAACTTGTGTAACTAGGTCTTGCATCGTATTTTCAGTCATTCTGTTAGACTGAATTATTTGTTTTCTCCTAAAACTTGTGGAGATAGCTCCCAGTAAGAGGTGGATGAGCTGATAGACCTCAGACTCATAAACTGTTAAACTGATAGCATTATGTAGAGCAAAGTTGTTACCTTTTGGATTAGAAAAAAATTATAAATGGTAAATTATTTTTTTGTGAAGTAATCATAAGTGAAGCTTTACCTTAGAAGCTATCTTTAGAAGAAGTCTCTTCCATTTGAAAAACAAATGTTTGGACAAGTGTAAAATTTTGACTTTTGGGTTGATGCAGATCCCTAAAGATAAATTCAAAACCCATCCCAACTGTTACACTTATAATACAACTCCTATGGTAATGCTGTGAGAACATCAAAGAAGAGCACACAAAAAGAGATCCAGGAATTCTGCAGGGAGCTAGAATCTTCTAGATATGACAGGAACACTGTACCCATGAAATCTTAACATTGTTGCTCAGACAAGTCTTACATGGTAACACCCCAGTGTTCATGGCTGAAAATTGACAAGGTCCTACTTTTAGATGAAGAGCTGCAAGCAATTAATGGCTGCTAAGAGTGAGAGATTCAGTCTTCTTCAGAGACAAGATGTCTAATCTCAAAGGTCAGCCCTAGATACATATACATATGAGCAACACTAAACACACTCATCAGGCTTTATTTTTAAATATGTATGCACACATACACACATGGACATGTGTATGTATGTATATGTATAATAATAATAGTAAAGGAAGTGGTCATAAAATTTAAATGGAGGGAAGGGGACATAGGAGAGGTTGGAGGGTAGAGAATTTAGAGTGAAATAATGTAAACACAGTATTCATGCATGAAATTCCCAGTAAAATGTTTTTATTTTTTCTTAAAGAATGAGCATGGATACAGGTCCAGTATAGAATTTGGGAAACTAGGGGCAGAGCATCACTAAGACTCAGGAAGAGCAGCTCAGGGATAGAGAGTAGAGTCAAGTTGCATTTCTAGCTTTTACTCAGAGTAATTGTGTAACTTTAAGTAGGTTACTTGATATTTTTGAACAAGCAATTAGATGAAATTAAGGAAATTAAATGCTAGGCACTCAACAATTCTGTTTTCATTTCTCTAGATCCATTTCTTCAAATATCAATTCTTCTATTATCAGTTATTGTGTTAATTTATTTCCATATAAAAACCATGTTTGACCAGATCATTTCTACATCTATTGATAATGTATACTTATTAGAATATTAATTAGACAATACGTTTGTTAATATGAATGCTAATATACTGCCCTAAGTTAAATGACACATTAGGATGTAGAATCTTTGAGAAGTGCTATGTCATGAGGGTGAAGTCCTCATGAATGGGATTAGTGCCTTTATAAGAGAGGACAAGAGATTCCTTTGCATCTGGCATCATATATGGAAACAGCAAAAAGTATCAGTCTGTTAACCAGAAAAAGTTGACTCTATGGTAGAACAATCAATCTATTGACACTTTGACCTTGTATTCCTAGCATCCAGAATTATGAGAAATCAATTGCCTGTAAGTCACTCACTGTAAAGTTTTTGTTATAGTAGTCCAATCAAGCTAAGAAAATGTTTGTAGAAATTATAATTATTACCAAATTATACCATAGAGGAAAGAACTCCATTTCTGCTGGTTTTGTGGTTCTCCTATTGTCTCATACAGTGTCCATCCTTAGTCCATTTGTTTCTTAGGTATGTTTATTTTATACTCAATGCATGTCCAAGTATAGGTGTACGGCACAATATTTTACCATAATATTTTTCCTGTTTTCAAGACATGAGAAGATGATTTAAAACATATCTTGAAGTGGAAGTTTCTGGTTGGGTCATTTGATGTAGACTCACTTGGTGTCTTGCTGAGGCAGACTGTTGTGCTGTTTTGCTGAGGCAAGACCTGTGGGAGGACACATGATGTTTGGAGTGAGTATAAATAGGATATAATAGACAGTGATGGGGAGCTTGCATAGGTAGCTCTGCAATGGTTAATTTGTCTTGTGTCTTTGCTGATTTTCCTTTTGCTGAGAGAAGCACGACAGAAAACTTCTGGCTTCTTAACTGATTCTGGTCACACCTGCTGATTTGTGCTTATTCAGCAGAAGCCTGACTATTTCTGCTGGATCATGTCACCATAGCTGATTAACATTTGATATCCTGACATTACTGAACTAGACTGCTGTTATCTTGACAAACAAGATTGGAATTGCCCCAAAGAACTACTTCTAAACTGGTCCACATTCCCTTGTCCTATTTACCATTTTTCTCCCCTACCTTTGGACTGTAGTCTAGAAGGGGGTTCTAAGTGTTTGAGAACCCTTATTAAAAGTAGGTTTTGAAAAAAAAAAACAAGCTTATAATATCTTCTGATAAAATTAATCAGAAGAGGAAGAAGTTATTAGTATGAATAAATGAATAAGAAACATATAAAAATGCACATACATGGCTGTAGTTATGGGAAAAGAGATAAGGAAAAGAAATAAAAGGAATACAAAAATAAAAAGAAGCAGGAAAATAAAAGATCCTACTGTTGGCTACCAGACAGTGAACACTGGGAAAGACATGACTTACAGCAAGACTTTTTATCTTTTGCCTCTGACTCAACTATTATGATTGCATAACTTTCCATCACATGGATGTTTTGTGTAATTACCAATCTTCTATTCTTGTGTATTACATTATTTTCCATCCTTTTCAATTATGCTTGTTAAACATATTTATAGTCCCCAAGTCTTAAGTTTCTCTTCTATTATAATATATATGAAAAAAATGGACCATGGAGATTCCTCCATGGATAAATTGCCTGCTTCATAAGTATGAAAAGTGGAGTTTGAAAGTCTAGTATCCACATAAAAACCAAATATGGCCGTGCTTGCATCTGCAGGATTCTTGAGTTTTATAGAAAATTCCTTTAAACATTTATTATTTTATGTATATCAGTGTTATGCCTATATGTATGTCTGTGTGCCAGTATAATGCCTGGTGCCCTTGGAATTCAGAAAAGGACTTCAGATCTCTTGGGACTAGATTTACAGACAGTTGTGAGTGCCCATGGGTGACGAGAATTGAGCCCGGGTCTCTGTAAGAACAGAAAGTGATCTTATCCACTGAACTATCTCTCTAGACTCTGAATTTTTCTTCTTGAAAGTTTATTTCAGCTGGTTCTCTCTTTGGGTGACACTCAGGGCATTCACTGCCATTCACCTTTGATAGTGGCAGCATTCACTTTATTGTCTTCCTCATTTATACCCTCCCTTTTGTATTTCACCATCTGCTTTTGATAGCTGTCTGAATAAAGAAATGAAAAGAAAAATGGACCATGGAGATTCTTTCATGGGTAAAGTGCCTGCTTGATAAGCATGAAGAGTGGAGTTTGAAAGTGTAGTACCCACATAAGAGCCAAATATGGCAGTACTTGTATCTGTAACCCTAGCACTGGGGGACAGAGAGATTGATCCTGAGGACTTGTTATCATAACCGGTTGGTGAGCTTCAGAGTTAGTGAGAGACTCTTGTCTCAAAAAAGTGGCTGAAGACAATGTCTGGATAGCTTGGTCTCTATATATGCTCCACCCCACACAGAATCTCCCCTCACAAAAGGAGCAGAGGAAGAAAGTTGACCTCTGGTCTTGACATGCAAACACACACATGTTCAAGTACATCCACATGTACACATACACATACATAGACAATCACACATACAACACATAAACATACAAAATAATAAACAAAAAGAATAAAAGAGCAAGACTGGAATTTTTTTCCCTTATTTCTTACATGTTTTTTTTTCTTTGCTAAAGAGTTCATTTTATTGCAGGAAAAGGAGATTCTCTGTGGAGACTTAGGTTTTGTTCAATCTATGGTGAGGTATTCTTCTAGAACAACCCCCTTCTCTGTGTCTTTGGTGTCAACATCTTTTCTATGTGTTCTCACAATACTTATCATTAGCCATTATCTGCTCAGTTTTCTATATCCATCCCCACCATAAGTTGGGAGGTACTGTTTGTGCACACATCCCCTGCTGGCATCTCATACCTTGCCACTCCTGCCTACCTTAACACGAGGCAGGTGTTAATATCTTTGGACATGAGAATGTAGCATGTAGTTTTTGAAGCTGCTTTACTTAATGGACATTTATGTTCTCATTCTTGTGAGTATGTCCTTCTCTTCCAATATAAAAATAGACATGTTTGGACTTACTATCCCATCCCTGCAAACCCCAATTATATTTTCTTAGTTTACTTGTAATCCCTAACCAGGTGAATAAGATAGAAATGTAAATCCCAACTTTCCACACCATCTTATGCTAAAATGCATGGCATTAGATAAGATGATTAAGCTAAATCTTTATCTAATTAAATTGGAGGGATGCTTTATAAAATTTCAAAGTTTAATTATTATTTTTCACCCCATTTCAACTAATAGCTCAGCAATAACAAGAGAAAAAACTTAGGCAATGAGAAAAAGAAATCATTCACATTTGAGATGGTTGTTTCCAAGGCCTGCTTGAATCTCTGTTCCCACAAGATGAGTTCGCTGAACACAAAGCTCCCAAGGCCATAGCATGGTTCTGTTTTGCTGACTTAAAGGACTTACTACTGCTATGTCAGGACACATTGTCACATTTTTCTCTCAGATGTGAGTATGTGTTGTATATCCTTCAGGATTTCCTCTTCATTTGATAATGTAAAGGCTTTGTCATCAGCTGTTTAGTGACTTTGCTGGGAATGGTTACTCATTACTCCTTTGATATTTAATACTTGACAGTAGTTGCAGTGTGTTATTTTCAGATTTTTCAAAATAAATACTTTGTTCCCTTTCAGACTTTTACACAGAATTTTATCATACATTGATAATTCTTATCTTAATCTATTATGATTTGAATGTTTAAGAAATAGGGATTTTTTTCCACAATGATCCTCCTTAGTCACTGATCATGTGTGTCATGAATATGTGCATTCTAATTTTGCCTAATGGATTATGATTCCTTACAGTCAGCACTTAGTTTAATAATCAACATTCAATGACATGACTGAAAGCAGCTAGCTGTTTTATGACTGGTTTCTATGTCCTTTTTTAATATATCTTTAATAAAATTTGAGAACTTTATTCCTTTCTGGTAAAAGATTTATTTTAGACCTGTCATGTTTGACATTGGTTCTGTTTTGAGACTGTTTAAAACTAAGACTTAGGTGTATGGTAGGATGTGCCATATTTAGTGTGATTCTGAGGTCATGTACTTAGTGGGAAAACATTCATGTTTGTAAAGCACACATTTGGATATTTGTCTCTCTGAGCACATAGATTCTGTGTGAGTGGGAAAGACTGCTGACATTCAAAATGATGACTCATGTGTTGTGTCATCTATGGTTCCCTTTTCACCTAATTACATGATCCCTTCCTTAGCTTTCCATTAAAATCTCATGAGGCCACACAAAAGAAAGAAATGAGTTAGGGATGAGAAGAAAAAGCCATACAATTTGGTTGTACATGAAAGTTAGTTTGGTTTTATTCAAGATATGACCATGTATTTCATTTGCTCCCTTCTTTCTTTTCCATTTTGCAGTAATGTCTCACTTTAAAAGAATACTGTCCAGGCTGTTAGTATTTGAGAATGAAAGTAGATATATGGGCAAGAAGTTCCAATTTAAACCCTCATGGTTTTCAATCTGTGATACAGTTTTAAGGCTTTCTGTGTTCTATTAATTTTATATACAGATTCTTATTTAATTTTTTACACAACTGTCTGAGACAATTATCCTCATTTTATAGAGGAGAAAACAAAAAAAATCCATGAAGTGAAGGGACCTGCCTAGATTGCACAGATGATATGTGGCAGAATGAAGAATTTCATTTGAGCTGAGTAAGTCTAGAGCCCACATTTTTCACACTAGCTGCCTTCCGAAAGGCTCAATCTGGGTGTGTAAGAAATAGATCATGCAGTGTATATATAGTCACCTGTACAAAGTCCAAGTTTTTGTTGCCTTGAGCTGAGTAGGACCCTGGTTTTACTCCTCTGAGCTGGAAACAATTTGCCTAAAAACATATGTCAAAAGAAAGACACAAAAGATTTTCCTTCCTTTAGAGGTCACTGGGCTAATAGAGTGAGCATGAAAACATGTGTGAGGACTGATGGACTATTGCTTTATGCATACCACTGTAACATAGTCACAAGTCGTTTATTTAGGTTATATTCTCAATTCCACCCAGGTGAGCTAACAAATTCAGGGAACTTGATGCCTGGCGGATACAGAAGGTGTTAAGTGAATGTTGAACAAATCCCCAGCGGTAACTTAAAATACTGAAATTATGCAGTGTTTTACCCATAATTCAATTTTTAAAAAACATTTTTTTGCTTTGAATTTGCAAAAGAAATGCTCATATGGCAGAAATGTGTGAGATAATAAGTGCATAGAGATAAGCAAAGTCTCTGAAAGAAAAGAACACCATGATCCCAGCACTTAAATATTACCATCCGTGGCATCTTGGATCATGTTGTTTCAGACTATTCCACCCCCACTTTCTCCATCCCTCTCTCTTTTTCTGTAAGTAGAAAAATGTGGACCTCTTTGTGTAATGCTATATAAGCATGTATAGAATATGATCGCATTAAGTATCACTCTATAATTTTATTGCCTTTCTGTACACATGTAAACAGCTTTCAGTACGATTGACTGTGTATTAAATAATTATTTTTAACAGCTACATAAGTATAATGAGTTTAATGCCGCAATGTCTGTGGGATGCAAAACTTTGTGATTGCTACAGAGAAAGACAGTATTGTGTCCTTCTCATCATGGGGCTTTTAAATATCCACTGTTATTCTGATATCCTAAATTTCTCTTGTAAATCCTAAGGTAAGATTTCTCTTTGACTTTTTAGTATTTATCAAATTCTATCATTCATTCCCCCTCTTTAGTTCTCTACTCTCATCTCTCAAAGTCCCAGGATGCATCTGGTTAGGTTAACCCACTTCCATAATACACACTAACAATTTAATTATCACTACAATTAAATAGGGAGGTTTTTATCTCTCTTAGATATTAAAGAATCCTGTTTTGGATTTTTTGTCTTGCTCATCACTGATTGCAATCATCTACAAACTGATGACAGGCTCTCTGATCCCATATGGCCTCCCTCAGGCTCCTCTTTATGTTCTCTAGTAGGGAGGGACCCTGCATTTTACCTGAAATATATTCCTTTGATGCCTACCTTATCCTCTTCCTATCCCAATGGAGAAAACAGGTCAGTAGGACTGACAAGAAGGGAGAATGAATTTGTGGCTCAGTGTGGTCTACCACTTCCTCTGGTCACAGATCCCTGCTTTCTATTTAGGATAGTCAGGCTCTGAGGACCTTGGCTTCCCACTTGTAACCATGTGTTTTTTGGATAGGAGATAAACTGTTCTCCAGCTCAGTTTAGACTTGGACTCAGATTTAAAGAAATTCAATAATGGTGTGATGTACAAGGAGGACATACAAGATCATATAGTAGGTACATATTTAAGTCAAGACTTCTAACTGATCTTATCCTCCACACAGTTATTGTTTCCTGTTTGACTCCCATAGATAATTTCTTAATTGTTTATGATCTTAGAGAGTGAGGAGAGAACAGTGAATTTACAGCATCAACACATGCTAACAACACCAAAGTCTCCTTGCCATGTATAACATGTCTTGTTAATATCGTTGTTGTTTTCTAAATTTGAAGCACTAGATTTTTCCACTTTATTATATTTATTACTTTATTATATTACTTTATTTATTTATTACTTTATTTATTATTTATTACTTTATTATATTTATTAACTCTCTTCACATTCCTTAGTGGCTCTTTTTTTCTTTTTCTTTTTCTCTTTTCTTTTATTAGATATTTTCTTTATTTACATTTCAAATGTTATCCCTTTTCCTTGTTTCCCCTCCATAAACCCCCTATCGCATCCCCCCTCCCTCTGCTCACTAACCCACACACTCCTGCTTCCTTTTCCTGTCATTCCCCTACACTGGGGCAACGATCTGTCACAGGGCCAAGGGCTTCTCCTCTCATTGATGTCTGACAAAGCCATCTTCTGCTACATAAGTGGCTGGAGCCATGGGTCCTTCCACATGTACTCTTTGGTTGGTGGTTTAGTCCCTGGGAGCTCTGGGGGTACTGGTTGGTTCATATTGTTGTTCCTCCTATGGGGCTGCAAACCCCTTCAGCTTCTTGGGTCCTTTCTCTAGCTCCTCCATTGGGGACCCTGTGCTCAGTCCAATGGTTGGCTGAGAGCATCCACCTATGTATTTGTCAGACTCTGGCAGAGCCTCTCAGGAGACAGCTATATCAGGCTCCTGTCAGCAAGCACTTGTTGGCATCCTAATAGTGTCTGGGTTTGGTAACTGTATATGGGATGGATCCCCAGGGGCAGTCTCTGGATGGCCTTTCCTTGGTTTTCTGTGCTCAGAATACTGTTCTGATTTCTGAGCTGGCAATCTATTTGTTATTCAAAACTAATAGGAATGGATTTCTCAAACTATATGGTAATGCAGAGTGTGCATTTCCATAGTAACAATATAATAATTAGAGACTGTTTCTGAACAGAATTAGCACAAACAACATGCTATTAACTCAGAGATACATTTTCTATAAAAGCCTGCAGTGGTTTTTTTTTAAATAAAACTTTTTCATATTTTAAAAATGTGACACTTTAATTAATTACTTGAGAATTTCGTACATGCATACAGTATATTTTGGTCATAATCACTCTCATTCCTCCTCCTAACTCCTCTAAGATTTGTCACTTACTTTTTTTTACCTCCTCCCAACTTTTTGTCTTCTTGTTCTTAAAAAACAACCTACTTGTGCTGCCCATATACATGAGGCCATCAACTTCAGCCTGATCAACATACCAAGAGCCATATCCTTAGAGAAACTGTTTCTCCTTCCTTCTGAAACCATCAACTGTCAAAAGCCATCAACAGTTAGGGGTGGAGGCTGATGAACCCACAACCATCTGCATCCTAGAATGTTGACTGACTTGCTTGATGTTATACAGGTCTTATGCCAGCAGCTACAAGGGGTGTCACTTCATGACCACAGCCCTGTCACATCCAGAAGACACTGTTCCTCCCAGATCTCTGGCTCTATAAATCTTGCTGCTCCTCTTCAGAGATGGTCTCTGAGTCTTCTTGGGATTTTGTAGATATTCCATTTGTGATTGATTACTTCATACTTATTCTGTACATTGATCATTTGTTCGCTTTTGCTATAACCACTTTCTACTGCACAAAGAAACTTCTCATGAGATTGGAATGCAGCACTAATAATCTATGGGCATAGAGATATACATTTAAAGGGCAGTTTGATGCTATGTTTGTTTAGCAAAATCATAGTAGCAAGTTAATGCCTGAGGCCTATAAAATCTCCAGTAATGGGTTCTTGGTTAGATTTCCCAAATTTAAGAAGAAAAATTTTGTTGAAAATGTGTGTGAAAAATCCATTCTTGATACTGATTCTAAGCATTTTATGTATTGATTTTTAAAAAGATATGTAAAACTCTAATAGCTATTGCATTCAAAGCCTAAAAACTGAGCCATAATATACACAAAACAGGATAGTGCAACAACCCTGAATAATTTGTGCACACTAATCATTTAGTTATTAATAACATTAATTGTTGAGCCATTGTTTTCCTTAGACATTAAACAGCTGTCTTTTAAATTTCGTTTTGTTTTTATGTAGCTGACATTTCATTTAAAAAGCTGGCCAGATATTTAATTGAATGCACATGTCTGTGGCCAACAAAGCAACTTATGTTCATTACAATTGGTAGTATAATTTTCATTTTAATTTTTTATTCTTTGAGAGTGTCATATAACATATTTTTGTCCTCTCTTCGAACTTCTCCTAGTTTTACCTGCTTTCCTACCCACTCCTCTAATTTTTTTAAGTCTCTCAAGTTCGTTTCTTGCTGCTCATGGACTCCTGGGTCTATGCTCTTCCATTAGAGCATGGAAAGCCTACCAGGAGCCTTACGCTTATAGTAAGTATAACCTTCACCAAGTAGCTATCAATTGCAGATGACTTCTTGGCTAGGGGTGGGGATTCATGACTACCCCCCCCATGCTGGCATGTTGTGTCATTTGATCTTGTACAGACCTCCTGCTTGTTGTCAAAAGTGCTGTGAATTTATATATTAACTGTCCCTTTGAGTTCAAATATCACTGTTCCCTTGTAGTCAACCACTACTTCTAGATCTTAGTCAAAATATACTAGAATGCAAAATCTTTGTGGTTATTTTCCCAGTACATAAAACATAGTAGATATCAGGAAAACTACCCTCAAGGAAATGGCCCAAGGGATAAACGGTATGGGTCTGAGTTACTTGGATCACTCATATCTTGCCCACTATCCAGAAAGTCTTTTCTTATTCTGCGTTTGAATGATGTTTTTGAGGTTTGTTTTTATGTGCAAGCCAAGTATTTAGCTTTGAATAGCAGAAATTGATTATGGTTAACTTAAAAAAATATAAGAAAGGATGCTCACTGTCAAGAAATGGGTTAGGTCACAGATTCTTAGAACTGGCTAGTGGACCAGCTGTTGGAATCAGGGATGATAGGAAAGCCCGGTGGTGGAAGTGTGGGCGTGTCACACATCTGGTTGGGCTGCACTGGTGTTCCTGCTGGCACAGCCAGCATCCTATGTTATTAATGGAAACCTTTGTTTTTTTCTTCATCTTTGCCAACATATAGTGTAAATAGTTCCTGCTTGTAGTTTCTAAAAGTTGTCAGAGATGGATTTGGAGTCTGGATCCAATGAAGGCACAATGAAGAAGCTATGAGGTTGGGTAATCACAAAAAAATAATTTCATTTCCACTTACTTTTCAGTTTTGCAACTCAATTTCAGTTTCTCAGAGAGTTCTTCTCAGACCTTCAAGACTTACTAGGGTTTCACTTATACAGTTTTATACAGAAATTCATATTCCCTCCCTGTACACTAATTGTTTTCTAATCAGTTATGTGTAGATTTTATTTTATTCTAGGTTTCTGGATTTCTTTGTTTCTGGATTACATGTCTAAATCACAGGAGCTGTGTCTATTTTGATCACTGCCTCATTTTTAGAGCAGAAAATTGGGCCTAAATTGAGTTCAGTGTTATGTGTATGCAATTGTCTCTAGTATCCTTGGTGGGATAGGATCAGAATAGATTACAGTTTAGCCAATTTAAAATTTCTTATATAAAATGACACAGTATTTGAATACAATTTATATATATTTATATCATCAGTAGATTATTTATAATACCTAATTCAATATCAATTAAATGCAATGCAAATTATTTAATGATTGTTTAGGGGACAATGAAAAGAAAACAAGTTTGTGTAAGTTCAGTATAGATGGGACTTTTTTTCTAAACGTTTTTTGAGAAACTTTTGTTTGAATCTTCTGACATGGAGACAATGAAAGCAGAAGACTGGCTCAGATGATTGTTGGACCTTCTTATTTCTAGATTTGTCACATTCTATCTTTAATTCATGGTCTCTCCTACTCTCAACTGATGTTGACTTCCAGGTACTGTCCTTGTATCTACTTTCCAGTTAATTAATTTAATTTTCTACTCATTTTGTCTACTATGTTTAACGTATTCAGAGTGATCCCAATTTCAATTCTTCTATTTTATCATATAAATTGAGTCCCAATTTCATTGATGCTATTTTAATGTCTAAAAATTCTATTTGATTTTTTTTTAGCATTTTGATGACTCCTTTATTAAATTTTGCTGTAGGCAATTAATGTTACTTGAATCAACCTGCTGTGGTGGCATGAGTTTCTTGCTACTTGCCCCAATGTTCTGGATTCTCAAATGAAAAATACACACATACCCCAGGGACATCACGCCACAGCTTTCCAGAGAGCCCATCCACAGTCTTCTGAGTGGCAGTGATGGCATAGACCATGGTCATGAGCCCTTCCACGATGCCAAAGTTGTCATGGATGACCCTGGCCAAGGGGGCTAAGCAGTCAGTGATACAGGATGCATTGCTGACAATCTTGAGGGAGTTGTCACATTTCTTGTGGTTTATACCCATCACAATCATGGGGCATGAACAAAAGGGGTGGAGATGATGACTCTTTTGATTCTACCCTTCAAGTGGGCCCCAGACTTCTCCATGGTAGTGAAAATGCTAGTAGACTCCATGACATACTCAGCATGGGAATTTGATGTTAGTGGGATCTTGGTCCTGGAAGATGGTGATGGGCTTCCCGTTGATGACAAGCTTCCTATTCTCAGCCTTGACTGTGCTGTTGAATTTGCCATGGGTGGAGTCATACTGGAACATATGGACCATGTAGTTGAGGTCAATGAAGGGGTCGTTGTTGGCAACAATATCCACTTTGCCAAGTGCAGAGCAGAAGGCAGCCCTGGTAATTATGTGCCCAAGACAGCCAAATGTGTTCACTCTTCACCATCTTGTCTACGGGACAAAGCTGGCACTCCACGAGAAGATGCAGTTGTCTCTGTAACAGCAGCTTTTAAGCCTGGATTTTATTCCTTTCCAGGCATGGCCATTCTAACTTCTTCTCTCTCCATCCCATTGCCTGTGAATCCCCAATCCTGCCTCTGTCTCCCTACCCAGCCATTAGCTTCAGGAAACTTTATTTCAATCGAAACCAAATGGGGGCAGGGACCTTCAGCGTCTTACAATAGGATTCTCATGCAATTTTGGAAACCTAATTAACATAATACAAACATTAAACCAAACCAACAACAAAACTCCAGTTTGTCTTTATTTGTTTAAACATATTCAGTGCATTTATTTAGAATTCTGGCCCTGACACAATAATAGTTTTACAAGTAGCAAACACTACAAGGCATGTTTTGTGTGTTTCATTCATGTGATTCTTATTTATGTCATCTTGGTTTGTTTTGGTTTAATGATTCACATGATGAGCCCACAATCCCCAGATGTTTATCTGGGGAATTTCTTTTGCATTTGTATTGAAATTATATTCTTCATAGTGACTTTTTATTATTATTCATGCAATATTGATTTTTTTTACCTTACACATGGAGGTGATTATAAATTCACAAGAAATATTTTATCTAATTTTTTTTCTTTAAGACCAAGATAAGTTTGGTTATTTTTCTTTGTGAGCCTTTCTTCCTTTAATTTAAACATAAGATGCCTCCTTTGGGGTTCAACATTATGACAGATTTTATCTCTTGTGTCCTGCATAGGAAACTCACTAAACCCCAAAGTTACAGGCAACAAGGAATTCACAGGTTCCCTGTTCTAGTGGTTGTCCCTCTACATTAGTACTTTCTTAGTTTTCCTCTTTACTCTTACAAAGTTTTTACTTAGTTTCTAGAAGATCTTTCATGGAAAATAATAGATAAATTTTGTATTTCTCACCAATAATTCCTACATTTTTTAAAAATCAAGAGGAACATTTCTAAATATAAAGTGTTTTTATTATTATTATTTTATTTTCTATATTATTTATTTACATTCCAAATGATCTCCCCTTTCCCAGTTCCCCTTCTCCCCGAAAGTACCATAAGCCTCCTTCCCTACCCCTGTTCCCCATTTGCCTAAGAATTTCATGAATTCATTTTTTTTAATTGCTGAGTAGTAATTGTGTAAATATACATGGAAAATATCTCTGATAAAATTGAAGAAATATATAGAAAAACACGTTAAGATTGACTATTTGATGGAAAAATTATACAGATAAAATGGTAGGCATAAAAATATTCCTAAGTTGATTGAAAGTGGAATTATAAACATTTTTCTGACAAAATTGAAAATCTACAAGGAAAATATTTCTGATAAAACTCAAGAAATATATAGAGAAACACGTTAAAACTATTTCATGAAAAATTATACAGATAAGATAGTAGGCATAAAAATATTCCTAAATTGATTGAAAGTAGAATTATAAACATTTTCTGATAAAACTGAAGATTTACATGGAAAATATTTCTGATAAAATTGAAAAAATATATGGAAAAACATTAAATTTGAAGATTATCATGGAAAATTATACAGATAAAATGGTAGGCATGAAAATATTTCTAAGCTGATTGAAAGTGAAATTATAAATATTTTCTGATAAAATTGAAGATTTACCTGGAAAATATCTCTGATAAAATTGAAAAAATATATAAAAAACGCGTTAAGATTGAGTATTTCATGGAAAAATTATACAGATAAAATGGTAGGCATAAAAATATTCCTATTTTTTTATTTTCTATATTTTTTTATTTACATTCCAAATGATTTCCCCTTTCCCGGTTCCTCCCTCCCTGAAAGTCCCATAAGCCCCCTTCCCTCCCTCTGTTCCCCATTCAACCCCCTCTCGCTTCTCTGTCCTGGCATTCCCCTACATCCAATCTTTCCAGGACCAGGGGTCTCTCCTTCCATCTTCTTGGAAATCTATTGATATGTGAATTGTGTCTTGGGTATTCTGAGATTCTGGATTAATATCCCCTTATCAGTGACTGCATACCATGTGTGTTCTTTTGTGATTGGGTTACTTCACTAAGGATGATATTTTCCAGTTCTGACCATTTGCCTGAGAATTTCGTGAATTCATTGTTTTTAATTGCAGAGTAGTATTCCATTGTGTAAATATACCACATCTTCTGAATCCATTCCTCCGTTGAGGGACATCTGTGTTCTTTCCAGCTTCTGGCTATTATAAATAAGGCTGCTATGAACATAGTGGAGCATGTGTCCTTATTGCACGCAGGGGAAGCCTGAGGGGCTGCCCTGCTCCTGAGTTACTTTGGAGCCCTGATGTGCCTTGCCCCAAGTGATGTTATATTGGGGAATCCCTCCACATCCGAAGGCTCAACATAGTCAATCCCCAGAGCAGAGGTCACCAAGGGGCTGCTGGTGCACTTCTTCTCTGTGCCGGTGCGCTCTCTCCCAGTGCAGGTCCCTCTGCAGGGCAGGTGTCCCACAGCAGAGCTAGCACGTAGATGACCACAGAACTGCCCAGTTCTTAGGAGTAGGGAGCACACAAGCTGGCTGAGTCCTAAGCGATACTATGCTTGATTATCCCTGCGCCTGGACGTCCCAATTGCTTGGTTGCCGGAGCAAAGATGGCAGAGTCCCTATGTTTTTTGAAAGTGGAATTATAAACACTTTCTGATAAAATTGAAAATTTACAAGGAAAATATTCCTGAAAAAATTCAAGAAATATATAGAGAAACATGTTAAAACTGACTATTACATGGAAAATTATACAGATAAAATGGAAGGTATAAAAACGTTCTTAAGTTGATTGAAAGTAAAATTACATTGTCTGATAAAACTGAAGATCCACATGAAAAATACTTCTGACAAAATTGAAGAAAAATACAGAGAAATGTTAAAATTGAAGATTATGATGGACAATTATACCGACAAAATGGTAGGCACAAAAACACTCCTAAACTGATTGAAAGTGGAACTACAAACACCCACCCCCCCGACTAAACTAAAGATCTACATGAAAAATACCTCCGACAAAATCGAAGAAATACACAGAAAAAAAATGTTAAAATTAAAGATTATCATGGAAAATAATACAGTCAAAATGGTAGACACAAAAAGCATTACTAAATGGAAAGAGGAGTCACAAACATTTTCTGATAAAAATCAAAGATCCACATGGAAAACATCTCTGTTAGACTATGTTTTTTTGTTGGGGAATTGAGTCTATTGACATTATAAGATATTAAGGAATAGCCGGGCGGTGGTGGCACACGCCTTTAATCCCAGCACTTGGGAGGCAGAGGCAGGAGGATTTCTGAGTTCGAGGCCAGCCTGGTCTACAAAGTGAGTTCCAGGACAGCCAGGGCTACACACAGAGAAACCCTGTCTCGAAAAACCAAAAAAAAAAAAGATATTAAGGAATAGTGATTGTTGCTTCCTATTATTTTTGATGTTCTTTTTATGTTTGTGTGGTTACTTTCTTTTGGGTTTGTTGGAAAAAGATTACTTTCTTGCTTTTTCTAGGGTGTAGTTTCCCTCCTCATGTTGGCATTTCCATCTATTATCCTTTGTAGGGCTGGATTTGTGGAAAGATATTGTGTAAATTTGGTTTTATCATGGAATATATTGTTTTCTCCATCTATGGTAATTGAGAGTTTTGCTGGGTATAGTAGTTTGGTCTGGCATTTGTGTTCTGTTAGGGTCTGTATGAGATCTGCCCAGGATCTTCTGGCTTTCATCATCTCAGGTAAGAAGTCTCGTGTAATTCTGATAGGCCTGCCTTTATAGGTTACTTGACCTTTTTCTCTTACTGCTTTTAATATTCTTTCTTTGTTTAGTGCATTTGTGTTTTGATTATTATGTGCTGGGAGGACTTTCTGGTCTGGTGCAGTCTGTTTGGAGTTCTGTAGGCTTCTTGTATGCTCATGGACATCTCTTTCTTTAGGTTAGGGAAATTTTCTTCTATAATTTTGTTGAAGATATTTATTGGTCCTTTAAGTTGGAAATCTTCGCTCTCTTCTATACCTATAATCCTTAGGTTGGGTCTTCTCATTGTGTCCTGGATTTCCTGGATGTTTTGGCTCAGGAGCTTTTTGCATTTTGCATTTTCTTTAACTGTTTAGTCAATGTTTTTGATGGTATCTTCAGCCCCTGAGGTTCTTTCTTCTATTTCTTGTATTATGTTGTTGATGCTTGCATCTATGACTCCTGAATTCTTTCCAAGATTTTCTATCTCCAGAGATGTCTGACTTTGTGATTTCTTTATTGTTTCTACGTCCATTTTTAGATCCTGGATGGCTTTGTTCAATTCCTTCACTTGTTTGTTTGTGTTCTCCTGTAATTTTTTCAGGAATTTTTGTGTTTCCTCTTTAAGGGCCTCTACCTGTTCACCCATGCTCCCCAGTATTTCTTTCAGGGATTTTTGTGTTTTCTCTTTAAGGGCCTTTACCATTTGACCCATGTTCTCCTGTATTTCTTTAAGGGAGTTATTTATGTCCTTCTTGATGTCCGCTAACAGCATTGTGAGAAGAGACTTTAAATCCAACTCTTGCTTTTCCGGTGTGCTGGGGCATCCGGGACTTGCTGTGGTGGGAGAACTGGGCTGTGATGTTGCCAAGTAGCCTTGGTTTCTGTTGGTAGGGTTCTTGCGCTTGCCTTTCACCATCTGGTTATCTCTGGTGTTAGTTGGTCGTGTTGTCTCTGGCTGGAGCTTGTCCCTCCTATGGGCCTGTAAACCTGTGTCTGTACTTCTGCGAGACCAACTCTCTTCTGGCAGGGTGTGTGCACAGAAGGCTGTGGAGCTGTTTGGTGCCCTGCTGCAAATGGCAGCCGGAAGGGAAGACTCCTGTCCCAGCTACTCCAGTGATCATATGCCTTGTGCGCTCCTAGCTGTACCCCTCCAGAGAGAAGGTGGAGATCTCACCTCAGCACTCAGAAGTGAAATCGCTGCTGGGAGATCACTCTCTCCTGGTGGACTAAGCACAGAAGGCTATGGAGCTGCCTGGTTCCCTGCTGCAAATGGCGACTGGAAGGGAAGACTTCCTGTCCTCGCTGCTCCACTGATCATATGCCCAGTGTACACCTAGCTGTACTGCTCCAGAGAGAAGGTGGAGATCTCACCTCTGCACTCAGAAGTGAAATCGCTACTGGGAGATCATTCTCTTCTGGTGGGCTAAGCACAGAAGGCTATGGAGCTGCCTGGTTCCTTGCTGCAAATGGGGGCTGGAAGGGCTATAAAGTGTTTTAAAACTCCAAAAAATAGATGTTCTTTATAAATATTTCTGAGCGATGAACAAGGTGACATATAAACTGATGAATAGAGAGAATACTTTCTCCTTCATTGCCACACAGCTGCTAAGCTTCCATTCAAAGTAGAAGAATGTGGTGTGTAAGAAAGTACATGTTCTGAGAAGGAACTTCCATTTTCTTTATGAAAACAAACCTCAAAATCATCATTCAACTGAAAGGGGAGTTTCTGTGTAGCAAGCAAATCTGACTGGACCGTATAACTCAGAGCTGTTCTGGTTATTCCCTTGAACACTTCCCCGAGTCTTTTTTTCTGATATCAACTCCTTTCATGTGTATCCCAAAGACTGTCTGTTCTCTTTGAAAGCTGGAAAGATAATCATAATTTTTTTTTACCATGCAGTGTATTTTGGAACAAGGTCAGAGTGTTCTGAACATACTGTACTGAATGAAGCAGGAAGGTGACAAAAGAGAAAGAAATGCAGTATGATCTCTAGTTGAATGTCATGTGGCATCCATTTTTCCATACTCTATTGGTGTAAGAAGCTGCAGAGCATTCATAGGGCCAAGACCCCATCACTTTACTGGAAAAGTATCAGTCCTGTTCCACCAAGAGCATGTGGGATGCAAGCTATATATGAATGTGTGTGTGAATGTGTGTGTGTGTGTGTGTGTGTGTGTGTGTGTGTGAGAGAGAGAGAGTTGGTGTGGCCATCTTTGGAAAATACAATCTGCCATATGCATATACATTCCATAGTTGTTATAAACACACAGTATTATATTAGAAAACATACAGCATAATGCTTGGAACATAATGCTGTGATTGTTCTAAATGAATTAATTATCTTTTCTATAGCTTTCCTTCTTTTTATGTAAGAAAAAAATAAAACAGAATTTTATTTTAAGAGACATATAATGGATAAGAAATAAAAACAGAGCTATTTTTCTTGCATGTTCTTCTATATAACAAGTTGTCAGGACAGCAAATACCCATTTTCCAAATGAGAACATTATGGCATAAGATGTTTAGTAACTTTATGCTTAAACTAATTTAGTAGGATGACTTTTTTTTGTTCTCTACTTATCCTTTAAACATTTAATCTAAGTCTAACATATATTTCTATAAATTGATGAGTGTTTTGCTAACTAGATACAGTTAAGCAGTAGTCATGTCAGAAATAGAATGCCACCAGCAGCCTGTCTTTTGTATCTCTTTCCAACCACTAGCCTCCAACTTCCCAGTGAGAGAAACCGATGCCTGACTTCTAAAACAACAGGTTAATTTTTTGTTTTAAAAAATTGCATACCTGTCTCAAAAAATAAAATGAAACAACAACAAAAACAAAAAAACTCCCAAAACAAAACAAACTAAGAAACAAACAACATGTCTAGCTTGTTTTGCCAGGCAGTGGTGGCATATGCCTTTAATTCCAGCACTCAGAAGGCAAAGGCAATTGAATCTCTGTCAGTTTGACGCCAGCCTGGTCTACAGAGTGAGTTCCAGTACAGTCAAGGTTATACAGAGAAACGTTGTCTCAAAACAAACAAACAAACAAACAAACAGGTATTTGGGGGACTGGAAAGATGGCTCAACTCAGTGGTTAAGAACATTGGTTGCTCTTCCAGAAGATCTGGGCTCAATTCCTAGCACCTATGTGGAAGCTAACAACACAGACATAAACAGATTAAACAGGAAATGTACATGAAAATAAATAAACTATAATTTATGCATGTATGTTTGACTTATTTCTCTTGTGACCAAATATTTCTAATAGTTGATAGATATTACTTAATAGAAGAGGCATTTTAGCTTACATTTTTCAGGACTAATTACTTGTCAGGAAATCTTGGAGGTAGGATGTATGAAGTAGGGAAGTTACTCACCTCATAGTAGAAGGAAGCATAGGGCAAGGAAAGACCTAGTAACTCGGTATAATGCTCAAAGTCACATCCCTAGTTGTGGGGTGGTGAGAGGCTCAGGCTTAAAACCCCAGTGACCCAGCAGGTGACTGTCTCCTGCAAAGAATGGGCAGGTGTTTGGCCACGCCCCTTGGGCTCTTGGCTCCAGACACATAGCTACAGCTTCCTACAACTCCCCCTGCAGAGAGCTCTGTGGCCATCAGTCACATAGGAGCAGCACCAAGCCCTCCCACATGCAGATAAGGTATCTCCAAGCTCTCAGACCAAGTCAGTGAGAAGTACCTGCTGTCAAACCCTGCCCCACCCCAAAACTGTATATAAGAATCCTATCCGGAAGGAATAAAGGTGTGTGAGAACTACTCTATTGTCTGAGAGCTTCTGTCATAAGAGCTGTAACATTGCCCATTGGGAAGAGGTCTGCTCTCCAGAAATGCCACCTCAAACTCCCCTGCACTCCTTGCTGGCTAGTTGAGTAACTGAGACAGCAACAGTGGAGACTGAGGTGGAGGCAGCTGCAGCAATTCCCCTTCCTGCTTTCACTCTCTCCCCTTTGCCTGAATTCTCACACCTGGCCAGGCCAGAGATCTCCATGGAAAGCCTCCGGTACACAGACCCACACCTAGTGACTTACTTCTTCTGACTCCATCTCATATGCTAAAGGTTCTACAACTTCCTCAGAGACTGTAATTAACTAGGAACCAAGCATTCAAATCTTGAGCTCAGGAATCCATTTAATATTTAAAGCACAATTTTATGGAGCCACAGACATGTGCCCCTTTGTGCTTGTTTTCTTTAATTCCATCATAGCTTGATATCCTGAACTTTCATGGCTAAATTAAATCTTATTTCATTACAATCCCACAATTGTTGAAAATCCCACTATTTATTATCCATTCTACAGTTGGTTGACCTGTATGTTGCTTTCAGTTTTTGGCTTACACATATAATTATAATACATAAAAAGTGCTATGAACACTTCTTAGCATGAGCTGAAGTGAACCTATGTACTTACTGAGCATGCACCTAGCAGCAGAAAGTGCTCTTTATTTTTTTTTTATTATTTTACCCTTGGTTGTGCTTGGTTTTTCTTTCTAATCTATTTTAGGTATGTAGCTTGAGTTTCTAGTTTTTTGCTTAAAGTTCCTGGCTTCAGTAAATCAGAAGCATCTTGTAGTTTAAGCCCTTTCTATGTCTGAAGGCAAAGTGATAATAGATGTACAGGAAGGGTAAGTTTAGTTAAGGAGGACTTTGAAGGGTAAAAAAATGGTGGCAGCCAGAGGATTGACAAAAAGTAGACAGACATTAGTCAATCTGCAAGACCACAGGGCCTGAGTACATGCTTGTGTTCTTTTGAGTTGTACAAACACAAAATCTGCAATCTACCATGAAGTATATTTAAGAGTGAAAGGACAAGCTATTTTTAAAATACTTTTATTAGATATATTATTTATTTACATTTCAAATGTTGCCCCCTTTCCTGGTTCCCCAACCCTCCCACCCCCCCTCGTGAAAATTCCATAAACCATCTCCCCTCCCCTTGTTCTAAAAGGACATGCTATTAACACTCACAAAAGGATAAGTGGTATCTTTTAGGGCCACTTGAGGAAAGCAGATTATTTTAGGTAGCTTCAGTGGAAACTTACAAATGCAGATGTTTATGTTGAGAGGATGAAAGGCAGCATTATCATCTAAATAAGGGTAGGATCAAACCCTGAAGTACCTCCTTTCCCAAACAGATATGAGTGTTTCTCTCATGTGTGCTATGTTATTTCAATCAAAGCTTCTTTATGGCTTTCTGTAGTGTAGTGGCATCTGTGGTGGTATCCCACTGTTGTAAAAAGCGCAAGGACCTAGGAACATTTTATGTGAATTGTTCTCTTTGTCTTCCCCTGAGAGCTCCCCAGCAGAAATAGGAAATGGTGGAAACTAAGTTTGGGGTCTTTTCTTCTTAAAGTCAGTTTTAGGCTCCAAGAGTGAAGGAGAGGAAAAATGTGCTTCCAAACTTAGCAAATAATAATGTAACATCCCTCGTGTACAGGAGAAGTTTAAGTAGAACTTCTGCTCCTCTAGATGGAACAGATATATTTAACACAACCTGTAAACAATGACAGCAGTTTCATCCCCGTAGAGACTGATTTTTAGAGAAATTCCCAGGGGAATCTGCCTTAATCAGGTCCCCAAGATCATTAAGCTGTGCAACTTCCTGCAATATGCCAGCTTTTACTTCTTTTCGAAAGGCTTTCTTGTTTTCTTGAAGTTGATGGACAGCAATTGGGACTATATCCACCTTAACTGAGGCCCTTCCCATAACCTCTTCAGAGAACTGGGGCCGTATAAAGCACAGATTCTTAGTACCAGGAGAATAAGAAGAGTGAACATCTTGAGTCTGACAGACTTGTGGTATAGCAACACCATCTTCTTCTAGATAATGGAAAAAGTGATTGCATAAAACTGCCCTGAGAAGAACCAAGGAGAAGGAAAGGAAAGTTCTGAATTCTATCTTTCTTGATGGTTTTCTTCTAAACATATACACAAGGCCTCTTGAAAGCTTTTATTACTCTGCTGCCTTCAACTCGAAGGCAAGGTAAGTAAAGGGATTTGGAGGTGGAAGGCAGTATAAACAGAGACAGCAAGGAACACTTTGGTCTTGATTTTCTCTGTAGGTGGGAACTTCATGTGTCATGAATAGAATATGTTCTGCAGATCTACATTTAACAAAGCCAAGGCATTGGGCTTTGAGTTAACTCTTGGATCTTGAGTTATCTTTTTAAAAGTCCATGTGTAACCAGCAGAAGTCATCTGCTTCCTCATCTATTAAGCAAGAACAGAATCCTTGCTATCCATGTAAATAAACAGCTTCATTCTTTAATCAGCCCATAGGAAATGAGCTATGCTCAGTCACACTATTAGTGACCTAAGATGAAAAGAAGTGTAGATGAGGGAGGAGAGTCCAAAGAAAAGCAGGCATGCATACTCACTGACTTACCTTCTAGAGCCTTATTCCATTGTGCATGCATAAAGCTGTCACTGTGTGTTTTATTCTACTTCTCTAGGTGATGTCTCAGAAGAGAATGGCTCCAAGAAATAGCTCCTCTGTGACTGAATTTATCCTTGTGGGATTTTCAGACCAACCAGCTCTCCAGCTGCCTCTCTTCTTCTTCTTCTTAGGTATCTATGTGCTCACTGTAGTAGGCAATTTGGGATTGATCACCTTAATTGGGTTGAATTCCAGCCTTCATACTCCAATGTACTTTTTCCTTTTCAACTTGTCCTTTATAGATTTCTGTTATTCCTCTGTGTTCACCCCCAAAATGTTGAGTGAATTCATCTCAGAAAACATTATCTCTTACATGGGATGCATGACTCAACTGTTTTTCTTCTGTTTCTTTGTCAATTCTGAGTGCTATGTGCTGGTGTCAATGGCCTATGATCGCTATGTGGCCATCTGTAACCCTCTTCTGTACACAATCACTATGTCTCCTCATGTCTGCACTCTGCTGATGTTTTGTTCATATGTGATAGGGTTTGCTGGAGCTATGGCCCATACTGGAAGCATGCTGACACTTACTTTCTGTGATTCCAACATGATCCATCATTATCTCTGTGAAGTTCTTCCCCTCCTACAGCTCTCCTGCACCAGCACCTATGCCAACGAGCTTGTGTTTTTTATTGTTGTTGGAGTAGTCATCACAGCATCTAGTATTGGCATCTTTATCTCTTATGCATTGATTCTCTCCAACATTCTTAAGATTCCTTCTGCTGAGGGTAGATCCAAGGCCTTTGGCACATGTGGTTCCCATGTAGTTGCTGTTGCTCTGTTTTTTGGATCAGGGGCATTCACCTATTTAACAACCTCTTTCCCTGGTTCAATGGAAGAGGGACGGTTTGCTTCAGTATTTTATACCAATGTGGTTCCCATGCTTAACCCACTGATCTATAGTTTGAGGAATAAAGACGTTAAACTTGCCCTAAATAAAACCTTGAAGAGAGTGCTCTTCTGATGAGTCTGGTGCTATAATTGGCAATTAAATCCTAATAAGCATACTCAAGTATGCTTTCCACAAACAAGGCTTTCTTTCCTTCTACTGTTAAAAACTGGAGATCTCTTTGAGGATTATAGCACTTGATATCACTTTGGCCCAACTTTGCATCTACTAGGTGCTATTATGTATTAGATACAATACTAGACTCAAGATTATTAACTTGATGTGCTTTCCATTTTCTTTCTTGGATTTGTCTAGGAAGAACATTTCTAGTTGGAAGAATGGGTACAGATTGGTACAAGGCCCAGGAACAATTTTATCAACTTTCTGACCTGTCTTACCAATGACCAAATGTAGAGTCTTGGGTGTCATAGGTAATAATCTTGGGTGTCATAGGTAATAATAATGGACTTGAGAGACTACTTGGCCAGGAAGACTATAAATCTTTCCTTTCACATACATGTATATACACAAGAGAAGTTCTCATCCAAGAAACTTATATATCCTGATTTGCAAGAATGAATGAAATCTCAAATACTTCATTTCAAAATTCCTGCTCCTTGAGATGGCAACTAGGACTAGTGATTTTCTAATTGGTAAATCTCCTATGTTCTAGAGCCTAGGGTAAGATGAAGAACACAGAACTTATATGCTTTTGCATGATTATGTAACAGGCTGCCCTGTACTCCCCTGGAGATGCTGAGCACATTATGAAACTTTGGTACTTTTAGAAAAAAATATTTTGTGTATGTATGTATGTATGTATGTATATGATGTCTTTTTTTTGTATCCAGAATGGCCTTGGATCTGATATGAAGCTTAGGATGACCTTGAACCCTTCATTTTTCTGCTTCAGCCAACCTTTTGTCTCATTTGTCTACCATCTTGCTAAGACAGAAGGATAGCAAGTTCGAGGTCAGCTTAGGGTTATGTGAATGCTATTGTATATATATATATATATATATATATATATATATATATATATCCCTCCTTTATTTTACAAGGTGGATTTAGATTTTACCATCTCCAAGTAGGTGTGTGAGTTTGTGTATGTGTCCATCTGTTTGTTTATTTTATCTTCTTTAGAACAAGGAAGGAGGTGGAGTCTTAAAATACTTTTTTATCTCTCAGGGAGGCTGGACTGGATATTCATTCTGAGTGCCAAGGACCATTCTGTACCACTATATTAAATATTTAGCTATACTATATTGAATAGCTCATCTTTTGAGGAATATGCCCTCATATTACCTTGGGTATACAGAGGAAAATGAAGATAGGGCTATATTGGACCATATTGAGAAATGTGAAAGTCCAGACTCCTTTTGTGGAAGAACAGGAATTATTTAAGAAGAATGCAGAAATAGGGGTATTCTTGAGGAAATCTTGGTGATTTTACTTTGGAAAGTCAAATGACAAATGGCGTCTATATCTTTTACTTGGCTTCCATGTCTCTCACTCTTCTAAAAAACCTGGAGAGACACTTGATTCATGATAGTGTGGGAGATAAAGCAGTGAAGGGAAGTGAGGCTTCCTGTTGCCCCTCTGTTATTGCACACACAGCCTTAGTAGGATGAGGAAAAGAAGGCAGCCCAATTGTTCTTGGTGGAGCCATAGGCAAGATGTCATGGGTGATAGCTTAGATTAGAAAGAAGAAACATCTGTAGTGTGAGGCTGATTCACTAGAGGTAAGATAAACTGTATTTTCTTCTAATATACTGAAAGGAAAGGATCACTGAAGAAGAGAGAAAGTGTGGATTATGTCTAGATTATGTCCATATTATGATAATGATGAGACTCAGTGCTTACTGAGCATGCAAAAATATTGTATATATTACATGTACTATGAGGTACTTAATGCATAGTGCCTCATTTATTGGATTTGAACCTGTGCTAATCAGTCTTCTTGGCATAGCTAAATCCTACCTTTTATTGGGCAATGTGTAGTCCCAGGTAGGGCATATGGGAGTCTTGGGATTATTAGCAAAGAGTCAACCATGAGGAAGGGCAGGTAAGCCCAGTGGAATATGTGTGCAATCCCAAGCAGTCTAGTGCTCATGTGGCATCTAGAGTGGGAACTAACATAGGCTACACAGTGAGACTCTCTCTAAAACAAAATAAGAAAAGGAAAAAATGAAGGATTAAAAGTACTGTCAACCATTTACCAACCGTCCTATAATACATGTAATTCCATGTACAAACAAACATATATAGTTTGAATGAGCTTTTCTCATTTGGGCAGATGGTGCTTCCTCCAAGATACAAAGACCACTGAACAAAATCCTCAGCACTAGACATGAGAAGTCCTCTTTTAAGTTAATATTCAGAGCTGTCCAAGAGATTCCCCAAACATATAGCTTATTGCTATGGCTCTTGGCTTTCCCCTCAAGGTGGAAGGTAAGTACCTATTGCTGAAGACATCATATATTTCAGAAACAGAGCCCAGAGACTCCTGAACTGAAACTGACCTGAATGCTCTTTCCCTGAAGACTAGCATTCATGGTACCAGAAGATACCTTCCAAGCTTCTGTAGGAGGGAAGAAACCAAGTCTTACCCAATTATGATGCCTATGGACCACATCAATGACCAGCAAAGCACATTAACCTTAAGGATGCAGTAGTTGTATGCATGCCTTGGAGGTAAACAACAATTCTTTAATTGGACTTTGACCTGCTCAACAAGATAGAAACTGTGTCTAGTACTGAAACCTAGTTAACTACTCAGTGCTAGTAAAGTCATGGCTATTGGAGGAGAATCTATAGCCACCAATTTACTAAACCAGTTTAATCCCTAAGAACAATCTAGAACATCTGTCCTTATACCCACAAATAAAAGTGGAACTTCTCTTTGCAGCAGATGGAGATCACTACTATAACCTTAGGATTTACCACCCACACCCAAGTTCTGTAAAATAATGACTCTCAGACTTCTTATAGATGAATAAATACCTCATTTCTACTAGCTCATTTCTACTAGCTCATAACTCAACTATCCCATTTAAACTAGTCTAAGTCATGTCACATGACTAGTTAGCTGTCCGTAACAGAGCTTCCACCTCTCCATTTCCTTCCTAAGCTAATAGGTCAACAGCATTTTATTGACAGGTGATACTTCTATACATTGCAAAAGAGATGTTCTCTATACTTTACAGAAAACTACAACCAATCAAAATGCAGTTATGGAGTTCAGCCCTAATGGATACATCTATAAAACATTGCCATGTAAGACTCAGGGAACACTTCAGAAGAGGAAGCAGAAAGATTGTAAGAGCCAGAGGATCAGGGAGTTTGCCATGAGATCATGTCTTCTAGTACTATCAGAAGTTCATGCATAAAGTCTCACCAACATGATTACCCAAACATGAGCTGAACAAGGATGATACCAATGAACATCCCAAACTGAATGGAGAAAAGCTCTCAAGGCCTCAAGCCTGAAGAAAGTACTATAGGAAATTGAGGAAGGCAGGGTTGGGTGAGATGACCTTCTCCAGGGAAGAACACACCAATGAAAGCAAACATATAAGTAGCAAGCATTGAACAGGATAGACACACACACACACACACACACACACACACACAAGGATACAATAACAATTATTGAGAAAAGAGTTCATGAATTTTAAGGTGAGTGGGTAGGGTGGGTAGAGACATATAGGAGAGTTTGGAGGAAGGAAAGGGAAGGAAGAAATATGGTAACTAAATAAAACATTTAAAAAGTTAAACTGTTTTCATCTGGGTGAAGGAAAAAAAATCAATCACCACTGTCAACTGTGAGTAGGACAGGGAAGAAGTGAGGTCATAAGCCCCAAGGAGAAGGTAACACTATGAAGGAAATATATTTAATTCAAAGATAACTTTTCCTACGTTTATTCTCTTTTGGCACTGGAATGAGTAGAGAGAGAGCTTAAGTTTCACTTAGTAAAACACTGACTTGGATCTTTTGAAAAGAAGCTCTTCCACCCTTATCTGAAATGACAGAAACCCACAAGAACGTTTCTTCATTTTTTTTTACAACAGCCAGTTAAGAGCCAAAAATTGCTTCTGCAGAAACTTGCCATCTTACAAATGCAGAAGGTCTTTACCTCTCTTAAAAGCTGACCCTAGCTCTTTTTCCTTGATAGTTCAGGTTGAAGAACTTTTTCTCAATTGTCAAAACAAACAGGAACTGCTGCTTTACAGGAGTAGTTGATGTCAGATGTCGCAAAGGTGATTCTTCTGCCAAAACCCATCTGAGTCTTGGGGTCTTCACCACATGTTGATTTTCAATAAGGCTATTTTCTTTTCTCTTTAGAAAGAGAAGGTGAGTTGAGATTCCTCTGGGTTCTGCCTTTGGTCTCTTTTTCTTGGCTCTTTGAAACATCTCTCCAGGTCACATGATTTCAATAACCACTGATACAATGCTGACTTTCTAATACAAATCTGGCCCTGATCGATTATCTGTCATCAGTTATAAATTAAAAAAAAAGTAAAAACATTATCGGCATTGACACAGATACATATTTTTCTAACAATTAAGGAGTAATATTTTCGAGTTATATGGATTAAAATACTATTTTTTATGCCAGTGTAGAATTCTCACTTATTCTAAACATGAAAGGACAAGATAAGTAAGAGACATCAAATGGTGAGAGGTGATCCCAAGGAGTACTTAGGGGCTTCTTAGGAATAAAAGATGAGTGGCATGCTATATTCTGAGGAGCAGATGGGAAGGTGTCTGTGTCCAACTCAGTGTGATTGTCATTCTCAGCACAGTTCACACTCTCCTGTCACACGTCTGTAAGTGAAATACATTTGGCAAATGTACCAGCTGCTAGTAACCAAAGGCATATTGTGGTGGTATGAGCATGCAATGGCTCAAGTGGATATGAACATAAATGGCATCTCGAAGTGGGAAGTTCAAAACTGATGAGTCACTGAGGATGTCGTTGTTGTCATTATCCTCCTCCTCTTCTTAGATGTGAGCTTGTTCTCAAAGATTGGTTATGGTTTCCAGATATCCACTAGGATTTTGGGGTTTTGTTTACATTTTAAGCAGAAAGACAACATAGGACTGAGTGAGATAAAGCAGAAGGGGACTTTATCTATTTAATAAGTAACTAATTCTACTGACATTTGGTTAACCATTTTACTTTTATGGGAGATGGAAAACTTAGCATTCAATTTTAGAACATTGTTTTTTAGAAAACTTTCTTTCTTTTCTTTTTCTTTTTCTTTCTTATTTCTTTTTTGCTAAGAAGTGGGGAATGTCTACTGTGCAGATAGCTAGCAGTTATTACTAAAGGATCATTGGAAGGAACAGGTCAGAACAGGGTAACCTATATTCCTAGCTTTGCTTCTTTGGTCCAGTCTAAGAGAGGAAGATTGACTAATTGGATGAATAAGATTGAAATAGAGTAACAGCTATATGTCCACTGTCTTGATCCTTGGCTTGTAGGAGCTGAACTGAAGCAGAATGTTAGCAAAGTCAAGCCATGTTTCTGTTATTACATTTCCAGTTTTACTGTCTCCCATTAGGTTAATTTAGGGTCTAAGTTCTGAGAATGTGATATGATTGATTACTTGCCAAGAATCAGCCTCACCTTGAAGAGGGGTTCCTGAGAGAAGGGGTGTTTGGGAGCCTCAAAACAAGCATTTTAAGTCAAATCATGGGCCCAAGCTGATGGCTCATGTTTTGCTCAAGATGGCTCTCTAGATAGCTCTATGTAGATAGCTCTTGGCTCTGTAGTCTGCTTAATACCTCTCTCTCTCTCTCTCTCTCTCTCTCTCTCTCTCTCTCTCTCTCTCTAGAAAAAAGGTCTAAAATCACTCTGGATAGCTCATGGATTTTCCAACCAAAGTCTGAAAAGCTGCTATAAAAAATTCCTGAATTATCTGACCGAGTCATAAATCCAATTAGAAAAAAATTCTTAAAGTAATTCTTGGGCATTTTTGATCAAAATAAGAAAGTCAGAAACATTCTAAAAGATCTGTGTTAGCTCTCTAAGTAATTCTTGAGATTTTCCAAACAAGTTCAGAAATGCTGTTAGAAAAAATTCTAAGTGAACCATGAAAAATCCTAAAAGAGCTGTGTTCACTCTCCAATGAATTTTCCAACCAAAATCAGAGATCCCATTAGAAAAATAATTTACTATATAAACAAACTCAAATAAAAAAAAAGACACATTATCATCTCATTAGATTCTGAGAAAGCATTTGACAAAAGCCAACACCCTTCATGGGAAAAGTTTTGGAAAGATCAGAAATTCAAGGCCCATACCTAAATATAGTAAAAGCAATATACAGCAAACCAATAGCCAACATCAAACTAAATGGAGAGAAACTTGAAGCAATCTCACTAAAATTAGGGACTAGACAAGGCTGCCCACACTCCTGCTACCTAGTCAATATAGTACTCAAAGTCCTAGCCTGAGCAATTAGATAACAAAAGGCTGTCAAAGAAATACAAATTGGAAAAGAAGAAGTCAAAATATCACTATTTGCAGATGATATGATAGTATACTTATGTGACCCAAAAATTCTGCCAGAGAACTCCTAAAGCTGATAAACAACTCCAGCAAAGTGGCTGGATATAAAATTAACTCAAACAAATCAGTAGCCTTCCTCTACTTAAAGGATAAACAGGCCAAGAAAGAAATTAGGGAAATGACACCCTTGACAATAGTCACAAATAATAAAATATCTTGGTGTGACTCTAACCAAACAAGTGAAAGATTTGTATGACAAGTACTTCAAGTCTCTGAAGAAAGAAATTGAAGAACTCAGAAGATGGAAAGATCTCCCATGCTCATGGATCGGCAGGATTAATATAGTAAAAATGGCCATCTTGCCGAGAGCAATCTACAGATTTAATGCAATCCCCATCAAAATTCCAACTCAATTCTTCTAGAGTTAGAAAGAGCAATTTTCAAATTCATTTGGAATAACAAAAGACCCATGATATCGAAAACTATTCTGAACAATAAAAGAACTTCTGGGGGAATCACCATCCCTGACCTTAAGCTGTACTACGGAGCAATAGTGATAAAAACTGCATGGTATAGGTACAGAGACAGGCCAGAAGATCAATGGAATAGAATAGAAGACCTGGAAATGATCCCACACACCTATGTTCACTTCATTTTTGACAAAGGAGCTAAAACCATCCAGTGGAAAAAAGACAGCATTTTCAGCAGATGGTGCTGGTTCAACTGTCAGTCAGCATGTAGAAGAGTGCAAATCGATCCATTCTTATCTTCTTTTACGAAGCTCACATCCAAGTGGATCAAGGACCTCCACATAAAACCAGATACACTGAAACTAATAGCAGAGAAAGTGGGGGAAAGTCTCGAATACATGGGCACAGAGGAAAGGTTCCTGAACAGAACACCAATGGCTTACGCTCTAAGATCAAGAATTGACAAATGGGACTTCATAAAATTACAAAACTTCTGTAAAGCAAAGGAAATTGTCAATAGGACAAAACAACAGCCAACAGATTGGGAAAAGATCTTTAGCAATCCAACATCCAATAGAGGGCTAATATTCAATATTTACAAAGATCACAAGATGTTAGACTCCAGAGAACCAAATAACCCTATTAAAAATGGGGTACAGAGCTAAACAAAGAATTCTCAACTGAGGAAACTCAAATGGTTGAGAAGTACCTAAAGTAATGTTCAACATCCTTAGTCATCAGGGAAATGCAAATCAAAACAATCCTGATATCCCACCTCGCACCAGTCAGAATGCCTCAGATAAAAAGCTCAGGTGACAGGAGATGTTGTCAAGGATGTGGAGAAAGAGGAACACTCCTCCACTCCTGGTGGGATTGCTGGCTGGTAGAACCACTCTGGAAATCTGTTTGGCAGTTCTTTAGAAAATTGGGCATACTATAGCTGAGGACCCAGCTATACCATTCCTGGGCATATACCCAAAAGATGCTCCAACATATAACAAGGACACATGCTCCACTATGTTCACAGCAGCCTTATTTATAATAGCCAGAAGCTAGAAAGAACCCAGATGCCCTTCAACAGAGGAATGCATACAGAAAATGTGGTACATTTACACAATGGAATACTACTCAGCTATTAACAACAATGACTTCATGAAATTCTTAGGCAAATGTATAGAACTAGAAAATACCATCCTGAGTGAGTTAACCCAATCACAAAAGAACACACATGGTATACATTCACTGATAAGTGGATATTATCCCCAAAGCTCAGAGTACCCCCCCCCCCACAATTTACAGACACATGAAGCTCAAGAAGAAGGAAGACCAAAGTGTAGGTGTTTTCGGTCCTTCTTAGAAGGGGTAACAAAATACTCATGAGCAGAAATATGGAGACAAAGTGTGGAGCAGAGTGAAGGAAAGGCCATCCAGAGACTGCCCCACCTGGGGATCCATCCCATATACAGTCACCAAAGGCAGACACTATTGTGGATGCCAAGAAGTGCATGCTGACAGGAGCCTGATATAGCTGTCTCCTGAGAGGCTCTACCAGAGCCTGACATATACAGAGGAGGATGCTTGAAGCCAACCATTGAACTGAGGAGCACTGGGACTAGAGAAAGGACTGAAGGAGCTGAAGGGTTTTGCAACCCCATAGGAAGAACAACAATATCACCCTCACTATGAGACTGGGCGCACACCCTCATAGAAGCAGAAGGACAGGGAATGGCATAAGTGGTTTTTTGGTGGGGGGAATTGGGAAAGGGATAACATTTGAAATGCAAATAAATAAAATATGCAATAAAAAAGAATCCAAAAATAAAAAAAAAAATTCTTGAAGAGCTGTTTGATCTCCAGACAGCTTAGCTCGTGCTAGCAAAAAAAGAACTGCTATTGTTCTCTGCTTGGTCATCTCTTGTAGACCAAAAGCCCAGGTGTTTTTTTTATTTACATATCAATTCATTCATTTATTCCAGGTTCTTCCTTGGCCATTCCAGGCATCAGCATTCTGTGACCTTAGCCCTTAGCCCCTTGACTCCTGGGAAAAGGACAGCAAGCACATTTTTTTTTTGTTAACATTGCAAAAGAATTCAGAGAGCTGTCTGATATTGTAAACCTAGCTTGGGGGGATCTTGATCTGCAATCACTACTCCCCAAACCTCTTTATCTCCTTCCATAGTATCTTTGTGACAAGCTGGCTCACAGTGCAGTCACCTCTGTTCCTTTAGGTCTGTCAACCTTCTTATACAATTCATATTGCATCCTTATTTTGTGTAGTTGAGAAGGTATATATTTTCAAACTCATGTTTTCAGAGTTCTTTCCCAGCCTTTAGGGCTGTCCTAAAGGTCACAGTGTTCTATGATTTTGCTGAGAGATTAGAAACACACTTGCCTCCCAGATTCCTGAGGTCTCTGATTACCATGGAGTCATTAACCTTGGCAGAGAGGACATTCCTTGAAGGAGGAGCATGAAATATGTACATTATAATATAAACAAGTCTTATGCTCACAGCTACCATCTGTTCCAGGGGGTAGGAACCATGTCATTCCATGGCCGAGCAGGACTTGGCAAGTATTGGCATTTCTACTAGTAAAGACATAATGGCATCTTATTCTCTTTTGACTCCCTGAATTTATTCTCACAACCGAGATCATACAGAAGAAGAGGAAGAAGGAGGAGGAAAAGAAGGAGAAGTAGTAAATGATTAATATTGCTCTTCCACCACAGACATTAGGTAAAAATGTTAATTAGAAAAACTTCTTAAAGTTTTAAATTACAATGCAAAATTAATATATAATATTTATGACCATGCTCCAAATAGCTACATAGAATAATAAACACAGTGCTGAGGAAACTTCTTTCTGTCACACATGCATTATTTATAATTATTAGCCCTGTTTTCATGGATGGTATATTCCAAGACTCCATTGGATACTTGGAACCCCAGACAGTACTGACTCTTGAATATAGTATGATTTATTGCACACATATATACTCACCATAAAGTTTAATTTATAAATCAAGCATCACAAAAATCAACACCAATAATAGATTAATTATAATATCATGCTGTAATAAAATTGGCAGAATTACTATTCTTGTGGTTTAGAGTCATTAATAAATAAAACAAGGCATCCTTGAACACAAACATCATACTGTTGCAACAATTTGGTACATGAGAAGATCATTAAAGTGGCAGGTAGCATGTATAACACAGATTTGATGGACAAAGAAATGATTTAAATCTCAGAGAGTATGGAATAGGATGCTGTAAAATTTTATTATGTTACTGAGAATTGCATTCAACTTTACTTAGGATTTATTTATGGAATTGTCCACTCAATATTTTCAGATTATGGCTGATTACAGGTAGCTGAAATCATGGAAGATGAATCCTTTGACATATATGAAACAGCATAAATCACATTTTGTGGTCAACACGTAATTAAATAACAATTACATAATCAGGAAATAAAAATTCTATTACTTTTGATACTGAAGTTCTCTACTATGTTACATTTAATCTGCAAAAAAATCTAGAAAAAAATGGAAATATCATATAATACATTGCAAATTCTAGAATACATAAAGAAGAAAAATAATCTTACATGTTATATTGAACAATGAAAAGAAGTTAGACATTTAATACGCTAGAAGGAAACAGTAAAAATAATAAATAAGAGGAAGAGTTAGTAAAGTTAAAAGGAATTAAAAGCTGAATTAGGAGGCAAGCAACAGTAGTGTTAATAAATACCTTCACTAATGTGTACCCTGGGGACAATGAAATATGCACAGTACTTGCTATTGTGATGTAGAAAAATTGGAAGAACAAGTTAAAAACAACATAGAGTCAAAGACAGCCCCCACTCCAATTGTTATGGGATTCACATGAAGACTGCACATCTGCTATACATGTGTAGAGGGCCTAGACCAGTCCCTGCATACTCTTTGGTTGGCAGTTCAGTCTTTGTGAGCCCCCATGAGCCCAGGTTAGTTGACTCTGTACGTCTTCTTGTCATGTTCTTTCCTCTCTTGACTCATTTCTATCCCTCACTCTTCTCTAAGAAGATCTGTCTAATGTTTGACTGTGGGTCTCTGCATTTGTTTCCATCAGTTGCTGGATGAAGCTTTTCAGAAGACAGTTATTCTATATTCCTGTCCACAAGCGTAATACAGTATTATTAATAGTATCAGGGTTTGGCTATCTCTCATGGGATAGGTTTCAAGTTGGCCACTCCCTCAATCTGCTCCCTGTGCATCTTGTAGGCAGGACAAATTTTGGGTTGACTTTTTGTAGGTAGGTTAATGACCCCCTCCATCCACTGAAAGGTGGTCACTTCATTCTCCATATCTGCAGCTGCTAGGAGTCTCAGCTAGGGTTACTCCCATAGGCTCCCCAAAGCCTTCCTGTTTCAAGTCTCAGGCTTGACACAGAGACTCCTGCCACTGATTTCTGTTCTTTATCCCAGCCTTCTCTGTCCCCTACCCTGCTCCCCACATTTGATCCCCATCCCAGTTCCCCTTCTCATCCCCTTTCCCACCCAATTCCCTCTCTTCATCCACCCCTGTCCCCTTCTGAGTGAGATTCAAGTATCCTCCCTTGATTGTGTTGCCCACCTTTGGATCCTGTTCCCTTAACTGGAATGCCTTGTTGGGCCTCAGTGGGGCTGCAACTTGATGTGTCAGAGTGGCTAGTACCCAGAGGGGGAGGAGAAGGGGAAGGGATAATGAGGGAGCATGTTTGTGAGGGTGAGATTGAGAGAAGAGGAATGGGGCTTTGATCAGGATGTAAACTGAATAAATATATTAATTAATTAATGAAAGAAAGACAGAGATTGAGGAAATAGCAGAAGTAGAAAAATGAAAAACTAAATGATAAATTTCATTAATAGTTAAATGATTATAAAAACAAGTTTTATATAGAAAATTCTGTTCAGATAAAGAAAAAGCAATAAGTTGTTAAAGGGTTAAAACAAAACGAAAATACCAGTTGTAGATGATTTTGCCCAGGAATCCTACCAAAGGACAGATAATTCCAATATTAAACAAATTTAGAGCCCAGGTGGAGAAGAAGAAGAAGAAGAAGAAGAAGAAGAAGAAGAAGAAGAAGAAGAAGAAGGAGGAGGAGGAGGAGGAGGAGGAGGAGGAAGAGGAGGAGGAGGAGGAGGGGGAGGAAAAGGGGAAGGTGAAGAGAAGGAGAAGAAGAAGAAGATCCTTTAAAGTTGTTTTTGTGAAGTGAGCATACGATGCACTCAAAATATGACAGATTGCATGCAGGACAGAATTGCGGACAAACCTCACCTCCCTGAACAAAACAATAAAATAAAAATTAATAAATCTCAACAATGGAAAAGAGTGACATATCACATCCAAGTAGTTTACTTCATGGGTGTATGAATACAGCAGTATTAAACCTAATATTTCAGCTTTATCTTCCTTCTTTCTTTCTTTTGGTCTTGTTCTATTTTATAGGATTTCATATAGACTGTGTTTGTCTTGTCCTCATTAAATAACTCAGGCTGGGTTTGTTCTCTGGATCCCCTGCCTTAGCTTTCCAAGTGTGAGGTTGTGGGCATGAGCCTCCTCTGCCTTTAACTGAGGTCTGCTGATATTTCCTTTTGTTTTGGTATGTACACAGTGTGAACCTGTATGAGGATAAATGTGCATGTAGATGCTCAGAAGTTAACCTCAGGTTTTTGTTATCCACTTTGGTTTTCTGAGATAGGGTCTTTCTCTTGCCTGGCCTTGAACTCACCAAGCAGATCAGCTGACTAAGAGTCCCACATACCTGGCTGGGTTTGCATCCTAGTGCTCGAATGAAAAACAGGATACTACATCTGCATTCTTCTTCTTCCTTCCTCCGTCCTTCCCTCCCTCCCTTCCTTCTTTTCTTTCTTTTTTTGTGAATTCTAGAGTTTTAGCTCAGGTGTTCATATTTGCATAGTAGACAATTTAATGACGTAACTGCCTCTTCCATCCTACTAAAGTTTCTCAATGTAAACATTTATCTAATAATCAATTTTAGTACAAAGGACTTGCAATAGCTTAGGAGGACTCAGTAGAAAACGCATAAACTCTTCTGTACAGGAAGAACAGATTTATGATTCATTCTCAATTAGATTCATTTCATAAAAGAATATTGATAGGAATAACTTAAAGGCTCTGTTTCTTCCCTTTTTTATTTAATATGTTAGAACTAAAATATCTATTGTTTTTTTCCTGCTTGTTTTTAGTTCTAATTATCTATTATCATCAAAATACCCTATCCTTGCATACAATTTACCAAACTTTGCTTTGCCATGCTATATCACTAATGTACGTAAGCTATATTTTGTGGAATGTTAACATTGTAACTGAATCGTTTATGTTTACTCATAGCTTCTTTTTGTCTCTAGAAGTTTCTGAGATTTGGACACATATTCTAGGCTCCTTACTTGACAGAATCAAACTACTAACATATTAGTACAAACAGGGGGAGAAAACCTTATCCCTGAAATCTGTGAAGTAGATTGCATAACTTTCTATGTGACTCCTCCATGTCATTTGCTTCTTATAAGGCAGAAGTGACATGCCCATTCTAGCTAGTGTTTATTGTTTTCTAGAAAGGAACAAAGAAAGACAGACTTAAAGAATCTGCAGTTCACCAGACTGGGTGGTTCAACCTTAAGGCCATCATTACGTGCCTCCAGCTGACAGGCTTGTATCATCAACATTCAGTGAATTCTAGGAAGGAATGAAGTAGATTTGTGGGAGAATTGGTAAAGGAATGGCAACAGAGAAATGACTGACATGGAAATGACCCTGAGTCCCATATGGCAATTTGAAGAAATGACTGCCAGTGAGCACGGGAGAGCTGTCACATAAATGATGTCCTGAGTCCATTGGTGGAAAGTAGCTGCCTTTGTTTTGATCTCAAAGAGGACATGTGTACATATCCTTAAGAAATCTGTCCCTGTTGGTGGGCAAACAAAGCTGTCTACAAAGAAGTGTTAAATCATTGTTTGCTTTTAGCAACAGCACTGAAAAGGCTGAGAAATGGGATGGTGTCAAATTTTACACAGACACTGCATGTAGCTGAATATGTGGTTTGTGTCACATAACTTTGTATATTGAAATAAAATAAGTAAAAATCTTTCCTAATGTAATGGAGTTAAACAAGATTTGGGGGTAAGAATACACAAATAACAGAATCTATTTTATTTACATAATTTATTTTAAAGAGACGTAAACGTGTGTACAATTTAAATCCTCATTAAATGATCTTATGAAAACATATTTTACAAGAACATATTTAGGCCATTGATTGTGCTGGTAAGCATTTAAAGCCAGAGGACACAAAATTAAAAATCACCTTTTATGTAATTGTGTATCCATTAAATCAGTCATTTATTTGACATTTATCATGTTTCTAGTATGTTATGTGACTAGGTGCTAGGATTCAGCATTAATTAATATAGCAAAAAGCACTTGGAGCCAACATCTAGTTAACGGTTATGCTGCTCTCATTTGTCTTGTTTATATTATGATTGTCATGTTTTTTCTATTTTGTCTTTCTTCACTATACAATTTAGATAACGTTCCATTAAGAATTTGCAAATTAAATGTATTCAAACTGCTTAATTTAAATGTTGATGCTAAAGAACATTTTCAAAAGTTTATGGTTTTTAATAAGGCACTGAAATTTTATATAAGGAGTTATGTAAAATCCATGGCTATACACTTTGGAGCCTGAAAAAGATTCAGAATATGAATTTGCAACAAAATCCTTTTTTTCCCCCTTTACGGCTGGATCGATGTTATTGGGCCACTAGCATCACCTGGTGGCTACTTAAGTGAACTGCCTGGTGTAGTGGTTTAGTGTTTGCTGAATGTTCGCAGATATGTCTTTATTCTTTGTATGGCTAGGCATTGTGTCCATGCATGTATGCATGTGTGCATATAGTGAACATGTGTGTATGTGTGTGGGGTGTGTGTGTGTATGTATACAAAACCACTTTAAATAGTTGACCTGTTGTAATTAAAATTTGCACAATGTTCTTTAAAGCAAATATAACTGCTTTAAAACTATACAATGGGTTTGTCTATTAACTGTACAAGGATCTAATAACACGCTGACTAGAAGATTTTCTCTTTGTAAAGTGAATTAGTTTCTGGACAGCAAGAAGGGTCATGCATTCTTTATACAAATTCTCCATACTTCATATGTTTTGAGAACCCAAATCAGCTATTATCTTACTTATTTATGTCATTTTGAAGGTTTATGGGTTTTGCAGTTGATTGAGTTGCCACTTAATACAGTTTCAGGAGCTTGTCTTTGTTGGGTCTGTGATGTTCTTTATCTGGAGAGAATGAGATCACCATTCTTTCAAATAACTGTGCCAAGCCATAGCTAGGCAGAAATGGAATGTTTATTCACCAGAGTTGTCTTACATCTTTCACCATGGACTTGGGTGATTCTAGTCCTGAGATTTTAAAATGACAAATGATTCATTAAGTTGCAAGAACATCCAAAGAACTTCTACCAATTAATACAAGAATCCAACTCCTCGGAAATCACTTACAAATTTCTGAGAACCTCTAGAGATGTCTTTTTTGTCCTCAGGAGTCAATCATCCCACTGGCAGCACTGCCCATCTTATGGGCATCCTCTCGTCCTCCCCTGCCACCTCACTTCTCCCCTAAGTTAGATGCTACTATGGTAGAAGGGAGGAAAGGTGCTTTTACCTGAGTTTCTGTCAGTTGGATAGTCGGATCTGTCTCTCTCTCTCTCTCTCCAAAATGTGCTACAAAATACAGACACACTCTTCAAGTTTCTTTTGTTAGCTCCTGCCATAGAGTCCTATCTTCTGGGTCCCTCATTTCATACTCTCCACACTGATTGGCTGCTTTCCAGATGCTGGCCACACTCTTTCTTATTTATTTATTTCTGTATACGAAGCATCTAAATGAGTTCTAGAGGTATTCTTGGCTCTGCTGCACAGAACTGAATCATTTAGACACTTTCCCATATCTCCTGGAGTGTTCACTCTAACCAATAAATGTGGATGCAAACCTGATCAGTTTTCCATGAATTCAGGAAGCTTACCAGTTCATCAGATACCAGGAAACATCTTTGGTCTTCCTAGATGCTGCTATGTAAGTACTGAGTTTACTGATTCTGGTAAATATCACCTTTAGTGAGGGTTTATTATGAAACTTGTAAATAAAAGTCTAAACTCTAATGAAAAAAATTCAATAAATCACAGACTAAAAACATTCTCATATTTTGTTTAGATATGTACATAATGTAATAATATAAAAGGTATTAAGTTTGTGCATTGGTAAATATATTTTGGATGCTATTTATGTACCCAGCAAAAGCTAATTTCTTACCATAGTGTGAGTTCTGTGGATGTAGGCGACTCAGCTTTGTTTGTTTCAGATGCCAAGTTTACCACCTGCTGCTACTTTGAATAACTGAATGAATAGATTATTAGTAGCATCTCTATTTGCTTAGGCAATTTAGGAAAGTCACCGTTAGAGCAGCAAATGTGGTGTGTGTTATCTTCATAAATATAAGCAAGAGTTTCTATGGAGTCTCTCTTGTTTCCTATGGCAAGGACTCAGTCTCTATATTCTTCTCCATTTACACAGATTTAAGCTTTAAAGGTTGTGCTCAGATGCTTCATCCATATTCATTTCTGAGCCCAGAATAACCAAGATGGTGTCAAAAGATGAAACTGCATAAATTTAGTTTGAATATCTTACTTAGCTTTTATTCACAGTCCTGGAATCCAGCAGTTCTCAGAACTAGAGCAGGCTCAGAGAACTCGGGTGCTACCATGATTACATGTGTATGTACTGAAAACAGAGGGGATGAACTGACAGGTTCAAGCTTAGGGCTTTGCCTATTCAGCTGTCTGCTTACCATGGGCTGTAGCCCAGCAACCATGACTACTGAGGACTTATTTATATGTCCTGTGCTGGGGTGTAGTTTATCAAGAAGGAATGATATGCTCAGTTCGATGGTTGGCTGCAAGCATCCGCATCTGTATTGATCAGGGTCTGGCAGAGCCTATCAGGAGACAGCTGTATCAGGCTCCTGTCAGCAAGCACTTCTTGGTGTCTGCAATAGTGTCTGGGTTTGGAGTCTGCTTGTGGGATGGATCCCCAGGTGGGGCAGTCTCTGGATGGCCTTTCCTTCAGTCTCTGCTCCACTCTTTGTCCCTGTATTTCCTTTAGACAGGAGCAATTCTAGGTTAAAATTTTGGAGATTGGTGGGTGGCCCCATACCTCAACCAGAGGGCCATACCAAACCTCTGGATAGGGTCTTGACAGGTTCTCCCTCCCCTTTGTGTGATATTTCTGCTAATGTCATCCCTGTACCCCAATGGAGGAGTTAGGGGAAGGACTGAAGGAGCTGTTGTGGCCTTATCTGGCAATAATGGAAGAGGAAACCCTTGGTCCTGTGAAGGCTTGATGCCCCAATGTAGGGGAATGCTAGGGCGATGAGGCAGGAGTGGGTGGGTAAGTGGGTGAACACCCTCATAGAAGCAGGATAAGGGGGAATGGGATAGGGGTTTTGCAGAGGGGAATCCAGGAAAGGGGATAACATTTGAAATGTAAATTAATAAAATATCCAATTAAAAAAAGAAGGAATGATATATGGATGCATTTTCAAGGCCTGAATCTTATTTAAATTTATCAATGGGCAATATGAATTGAGTGTGTACATTAAGAGACAGTAACCTGCAATCCTAAACTCCACACTAGGTCATCATGTGTCGAATGTTCTCAAACCTACCTTCTCTTGGACCTGCTACAGTTTCCCCTATCTCCTTCTATTGGTACCTTGAATTCCTGATCATTATCCACTCCCGTTTGGAACTGACTGGATGCTTACCCGAAATACTGGACCACGCCTTAACTATTATCTACTATTAACTAACATTAACATTTTGTTATATTTTATTCCCATTGTAATTTGTAATTGACATAAAATTTTTCACTGTGGACCAGATGTTCCTGGAATATATCTTGCCTGTTACATGTGAATCCTTTCTTTGCTGTTCTTTTAGAACATCCCCTGCTTTATTCCCACACTTCTCAGAGAATGTCACACTAAATACCTCCATCTTTGTTTAACTTACTCCCTTATTGTGTTATCTGTCTAAATATTACTTTCTTCATTGAGATTCCCAACCTCTTAAGCCAATCCACTTGGATATTAATGTACATGTGTGTACAAAATAGCTTTGTACATTGTCTTGAACTTGAAACACTTTCAGGACAAAAACCTTATTTAAATAATTTGTCATCATATCAAGTTGTCAGAGGTGCTTTGATATACAGGAAGAAGATTTCTAACTTTGGAAATTCACAGGAGAGGATAGCAGTGAGGCAGAAGACAATAAATATCACATGACACATGGTATTCATTAGATTTCCTCTACTCTAATGTTAGTTTTGAAAAAAAATACCATGGATTTCAGAGCACAGTGAATATAATTAGCAGTATGTTGAATTGGGGAGGACAGCAAAGAGTCATATTGTTCTTACCAAACTCTCTCAGAGTGTGATTTGAATGGAACATTAATTAGGTAGTACATACAATTAATTAGTAATATAGGTGACCTGGATCTTTTTGATTTTGTTCTTCCCTATAATTTTTGAAAATTCATGTTTTACCTAATTATATCTTTTAATGGTAATCCCCAAACTGCAATACATGAGACTGATGTTTTATGAAAAAGAACTCATTATTGGGAGTGACAATAATGTCATAGCTTGCCACAATAGGAAATTTAGACGTTTCCTTTTGAAAAGTCAGGTACTTGTGGAGGTTTGATGCCCCAGCATAGGGCGAGGCTGGAGTCGTTGGGTGGGAGAGGGTGGATGGGTGGGGGAGCATGCTCATGGAGACAAAGGAGAGGGGGAGAGGGTGAATGTGGAATGGGGGGTTCATGGAAGAATAACCGGAAAGTGGTATATTATTCGAGATGTGAATGTTGGAATGATTAATAAAAAAAATAAAGGATGCAAAAACCATTACTTTCAATTATCTCAATTGTGATATAACTTAAAACACCTTACAAGAGTTTTGGAAACATTTCTTCATGATTCTGAATTTGACATGAATGTTTTTATCATAGATATACTTCTGCAAGTTAGGCCACAGTTTCGTTTATTATGTAAGAAAAGTATGATGTCAAGGTTTGTATTTAGAGGTGACAGGACTGACTCTGTGAGCTGGAAGAAGAAATAGTAGAGATGCAGAGACTTGGAATGATGCTTTAAAGTCATGCTCAGAGAACTAGAAGATTAAAAACCATCAGCTGCCAAGAGTAGGATACATTTCTGCAGCAGTGGTACCCTTCTGCACCTTATAATGGTGGTAGCCATGATCCTGTTCAGCCACAGATGGTTCCCAATGGTTCACTATGCTTGCATCATTGCAGAAGAATCACTCAGGTGGGAGCACGCAACTCGTCAAGCATAGGGAAATGTGCCTGTGCTACAGTTTAGATGTGGTTTGAACATTTCTACTTCTGGCTTGTGGGTTGGAACCTTGGTCTCTGGTATGGTGCTATTGAATGGTGGGGGAACATTTAAGAGGTGGAGCATAGTGGAAAGTGATTACACACATCATTTTGGGGAATTAATGTTGGCTTCTTCAAATGAATTGGTTTTCTCAGAGCTAGTTGTTCTAAAGCACTCACTTGACCCTTCTGCATGTGGGTGATTCCCTTCCAGAGTTTGTTGTTATGTGGTAGTGCAGGCAGGAGGCTCTCCCTGGAGGCTGAATGAACAGTTTATGCTGATCAACCTTAGATTTTCAGCTAGAAATTGTGAGCTAAATAAACTTCTTTTGCAAAAAGAAGTCTCACTTATTTATTATAGCAAACAGAATGGGCCACAGCAGCGTGATTTCTGGTTTCTCCATCTAAAATACTACAATGTTGTATATAAATGAAGATTTTTTTCATGTATGACCATCATATGATCTCCACAATGTAACGTGAAATGGATGAAGCCTTCTTACACTTGTTCCAGCTGTCTCTTGGTCTGTAGGCCTGTTGCACAGGGATCACCCGAGACTCTTCACTACTCTTGAATTTATTCTCTCATGAATCTTGTTTTTCTCTTGCTCTTTCCCCCAAGAAATGGTATATATTAGAGTTGGGGGATGGGGGTTATAGATTCATAGAAAAAACATATACAAGAGATTCATTTATTGGACACTATTGTTACAACACTTAGGGATGATATATTGAATTACTGACTTGAGTGTAGGGATCTTAAGTACAAAATGATATTCTAGGTTAATTGTTAGTTAGGTTTAGCAATATATATATATAATGCTATTTTGTACATAGTCAATACAATATTTTTACATATTAATAAAAATTCAATGAATTTGCGAAAAAGCAAATGGAGACAGTGTACCTTTTATGCTATTATTGGTTTAATGCTGGTGTGATAATGTATATGAATTTTGTTATAGATGAGCATAGTGCACTTATAAATAACAACTCACACTACTGATTGCTCTAGGGCAGGCAATTGAGGAGCTCAGGGCCGGGGTTGGAAAGGAGACATTTGCAATTATATTTTTAAAAAACTTCTAAATTTTGACCGATAGTAACACATTATAGATTGAACAACACTAATTACTCAGAATACTAAGATATATCCTCAAGGCAGGCAGAGAACTGGTCTGTGCTATACATATCCAGATGATCATGAATAAGGACCAGGGGAACACACACTTTTCAGATACTTTTCAAACTGCAAGAAATGTTCTAATATAGTATATGAAAGAAATAATTTACCCCTCACAATGATTACCCTTTTAATTTTATAGATTATGTTATCAGAGACCAAAGAAATTATGTAGCTTGTTTACAAAGAACTCTGGGTTTATTTATTTATTTATTTAGTCATTCCTTTAGAATATGAATGGGGGCTATATATTATGTCTATTTTTCTTTTGTGAGCATGTTGTGGTTTTTCATTAGTTCCTGGAGGATATTTTTACTGATGTAGAATCACATGTTGACAGTCATGTACTTTAGTACTTGAGGCATGTTTTACTTTTAGTCCTTATGCCTTTACCTTCTCTGTATAGAACTAACAATATTGCTGTGAGATCTTTTGTTATGATGCTGTTAGTCTCCAAGACTATGTGTTTGTCAGTCTCTTCTCTATATTGTCCAATGGAGAAATTTCTGTTTTAATTTTCAGTCCATCAGTTCTGCCTTCTGTATTTTAGTTTACTTTCCTTCTAGAATTATCATTTGTCTTTTTTATTTTGCTGTTTCTTTGATAAGATCTTGAGATGGTTTGTGTATGCTTGGTCCAGGGGTTGGCACTGTTGGGAAGTTTGGCCTTGTGGGAGTAGGTGTGGCCCTATAGGTGTAGGCTTTAGTACCCTTGTCTTAGCTGCCTGGAAGTCAGTATTTTGCTAGCAGCCTTCAGATAAAGATGCAGAATTCTCAGCTCCTCCTGTACCATGCCTGCCTGAATGCTGTCATGTTCCTGCCTTGAGGATAATGAACTGAACCTCTGAACCTGTAAGCAGTTCCAATTAAATATTGTCCTAGATAAGTCTTGTCTTGGTCATGGTGTCTGTTCACAGCAGTAAAACCCTAAGACAGATCCTCTATTTCTTACCAAAGATTTTTTTTTCTAAGTTTTTTTTTAATTTACATTCCAAATCATTTCCCCTTTCCCATTTCCTCCCTCCCCGAAAGTCCCATAAGCCCCCTTCCCTCCCTCTTTTCTCCATTCAACCCCCTCTCGTTTCTCTGTCGTGGCGTTCCCCTACATCCAGTCTTTCCAGGACCAGGGGTCTCTCCTTCCATCTTCTTAGAAATCTATTGATATGCAAATTGTGTCTAAGGTATCCCTAGATTCTGGGTTAATATCCCCTTATCAGTGACTGCATACCATGTGTGTTCTTTTGTGATTGGGTTACCTCACTAAGGATGATATTTTCAAGTTCTGACCATTTGCCTAGGAATTTCGTGAATTCATTGTTTTTAATTGCAGAGTAGTATTCCATTGTGTAGATATACCACATCTTCTGAATCCATTCCTCCGTTGAGGGACATCTGGGTTCTTTCCAGCTTCTGGCTATTATACATAAGGCTGCTATGAACATAGTGGAGCATGTGTCCTTATTGCATGCAGGTAAAGCCTCTGGGTATATGCCCAGGAGTGGTATAGCCGGATCCTCCGGGAGTGTCATGCCCAGTTTTCGGAGGAACCGCCAGAGTGCTTTCCAGAGTGGTTGTACCAGTTTGCAATTCCACCAGCAGTGGAGGAGTGTTCCTCTTTCTCCACATCCTCGCCAACAACTGCTGTCTCCTGTGTTTTTGATCTTAGCCATCCTGACTGATGTGAGATGGAATCTCAGGGTTGTTTTGATTTGCATTTCCCTAATGACTAAGGATGATGAACATCTCTTTAGGTGCTTCTCAGCCATTAGATATTCTTCAGGTGAGAACTCTTTGTTTAGCTCTGTATCCCATTTTTTAATAGCGTTACTTGCCTCTCTGGAGTTTAACTTCTTGAGTTCTTTGTATATATTGGATATTAGCCCTCTGTCGGATGTAAGGTTGGTAAAGATCATTTCCCAGTTAGTTGGTTGCCGCTTTGTCTTTTTGACAGTGTCTTTTGCCTTGCAAAAACTTTGTAATTTAATGAGGTCCCATTTGTCAATTCTTGATCTTAGAGCATAAGCTATTGGAGTTCTGTTCAGGAAATTCTCCCCTGTGCCCATATGTTCAAGGTTCTTCCCTAGTTTCCTTTCTATTAGTTTCAGTGTGTCTGGTTTTATGTGGAGATCCTTGATCCACTTGGAATTGAGCTTAGTGCAAGGAGATAAGAATGGGTCAATTTGCATTCTTCTGCATGTTGACCTCCAGTTGAGCCAGCACCATTTTTAAGTTTTTCTTTTATTTCAAGTTTACTCAGACATTTTTATCTTTGTTACATTTAAATCCTACTCAGATAATTACATATCTGGCATTTGATGCACTATCATCCATGTCCCGTCTTCTTTTATTAGTAGTGTATGTGGGGTAGTTGCTATCCTGTCAGTGCGACACGAGACTTGATCAATGCAACTAAAGGGAGGAGGGTTTTACTTCAGCTTATAGACTCAGGTTCAGACCACCGCTGTGGGAAGACATGGCATTGGGAGCTGCTCTATCTTGGACAGTGAAGCTGGAAATTGTAGCTACTGCTTCTTCCATGCTGAATAATCAGGAGGCAGAGACAGAAGACCAGAGTGGGTGTCCGCTATAACCTTCAAAATTCCACATGGCTAATGGCCTAGAAAAGGTTCTCAAACCTCCCAAACAACACCAGTTGGGGACCAGATGTTCAAACACATGACCTTGGGAGCATTTCATATTCACCCTATAACAGTCAGGACAGGTGTTCAGTGGTGTTTGGCAGGGTAAAGAGTTTACTTTTCACAAATTTCCATTTACAAAATATCATTTGGTTAAAAAGAGCTGGATTTGAAGAGTAAATAGAGGGGAAGCGAATCTGGGGGAGAGGGGAGTTGGGGGGAGGTGGAGCTGGAGCTGGGAGGAGTATAGAGAGGGGAAGCTAGTTAGGCTTTATTGTATGCAAGAAGAATCTATTTACAATAAAAAAGAAAAGTTAACAGCTAACATTCCCTCTCCCTCTCTCTCTCTCTTTCCTTTCTCTCTCCTTTGTGCTTAGCAGTATTTCTGTGTTGCCAGCCTTCTCAGCTATGGGTCTCAACTATGTGGGGACCAATAGAAAGCCAGAAAAGTACCATCATGCTACTCTTGTGTGCTGAGGTCACAAGTCAGTCTGCCTGATCTTCTCCACCTCTTAATTTTTTTGTGTGTTTCTTTTTATAATAAATCAATGCTTTTTCTGTAATTAGAAGTAAGAGCAGGACAAAGTCCATATTTTCTTTCTTAGAAGCAAAATCTTTGAAAATATATCTTTGTGTCAGTGAGATGCTTGAGCAGATAAAGGTGTTGCCAGTGAAACCTGACACCTGAGTTGGATTCCCAGAACCTTCATGGTGGGAGAACAGAAATGGTGACCCCAATTTGTCGTCTGATCCCATACAGTCATGCTATAGGATGCTTGCATGTACATATACTCCCTACCTCAGTAAATAAATAAAGATAATAAAAATTTTAAAAAATTAATTATTTACTAAGAACTTGTTTCAAGAATGTTTATGATTGATTTTTTGAAGCAGTTTTGTAATTGTTACCTCAATATTTTTAGATAACTTAAAATTAAAATTATTATTAGTAAAATTATTATCATTTTATTTCTTGAGATTATATTATTACATTGTTTCCCCTTTCCCTCCTCCAAGTCTTCCCACACACCCTCCTTGCTATCCATCGAATTCATTGCCTGTTTTTCATTACTTCTTGTTACCTACACAAATGTATATACATTAATTAATTTTGTGGCTTTTTTTTTAACATTTTGAGCCATAAACAACATCCCTGTAAGTTAAAGTTCTGACTTTATATTGGACACAGAGGATAAAAGATTAGCTTCCACATTAATTTAGCTGATGACTCATAAGTAAAACAGGGCTTTTGATTTCCAGGCTCTAATGCTACCCTGTGTTTGGATGGAAAGGTCCCAAAGTTGAGCTTTCTGACTGTAGTGTTCCGGGAAGCAGTGTGCTACACTGCTTGTTCCCTTGTTGCTTTTGTGGGTCTGTGTGGGAGTAGAAGCTCAGGTCTTTACTTAATCTCACAGATTCACACTGGCAGGGGAAGTAGAGTGCCACCTTTAGCATCTTTTTCAAATCTGTTCTTTCTAGGTGGAAGTTTGGAGCTTTCCCAAGACACAGTGGTAGGCATCAGATTTTCATCTGCAGTGACAAAGTATGCAGAGGGCAGGAGTTTAGTCCAATTCTTCCTCTTGTGATAGATGAGGGTCAGGGATTAAAAGCTAGGAAACACTTTTAAAAAATTATAACAGTCTGGGTTTTCATCTTTTCTGTTTCTGTTGATAATGAAGGAAAGAGACTTTTGGATCTTTTCTTTTTAGTTTGAATTTTGAGTTCTCCCTGGAAAAATATGAAATTCATCAATATATTTTTTTCTCAAGTGCTGGGTTCCTGAATAGTGTTTAGAATTTTAACCATCTGCCCATGTTTATTCATTTTTATTTGAATAGTTGTTAGTCTTAAGAAAGTTAAAGGGAAGAATGAAGATCTCAATCTGGCTTGAACCAGATTTCTTACCATTCAGAATTTTAAAAACATTCATGCGCATCTTCTTACATTTGACACCTGTGCAGTTCCTATATCAGTCTGCCTCAGAGCTCAGCCAATGATAGAAGTCGAACACAAATCCCTCAGTTGCTGATGAGATCCTCTTGGTTAGTAGGGGAATATGTTTAAGGCTGAAGGCACTTTCAAATATGCCCATAGTCATATTTTACCATATGGCTTTGCACATCCTCTTTTGTACTAACATACAGTTTCCTAGTCTGGTAGGAGTTTGTGGACAACTTTGGATGTGTTAATCTCCTGTTGAACTAGTCTAGAATATACTTGCTTGAGTGTGACCACACCTCAAGAATATTAGACTCCTTGACTCTCTGTTCTGAGGTTTGGTCTGTTCTATGTATTACAATACTAAATATTGGCCCCCAAGATCTGGTTGCCCATGACAAGGATATTCTCAGGAACGAGGAAATAGTCAAGTATATCAAGTGATGCTATGTAACCTTACTACTAAATTTAAAACTACTGGTTTAATAAAAATGAGTACAGCCGGTAGCTGGGCAAAAGAGATGTAGGCAGAGCTTCAGTTCCTGGGCTTGGGGTCTGAGGCAGAGACCATGAGGAACGATGGGAGAGAGAAAGGGGAAGAAGGTAGATGGATCATCAGAGCATGGCCATGAGGGCCAGCCAGTTGGAGTAGGAGCAGCCCAGGTGGAACACGGCAAGTTATGTCTCAGGGTTATTTACAGATAAGTAGACAAAAATACCATAGAGGGTTGATATCTGTCCAACTCTACTGCTTTTATGACTTATAAATATAAAGGTTTTGTTTCTTTTGTTTTGGAAGTAAATGATCAAAAGTGAGGTGGAAACCCCAATTAATATTTTCTACAACATTTTGGCAAAGCAATGTGTGGCAAGAACTTACTTTTAACCTAAACTGAGGTTTCAGATTCCTGGAAAAAAGGCATACTGTCCCTTTAAGATAAAAGCCAGGATGATGTTTAGGAAGGCAGGGAGAAATGGTTCCTAAGTAATGGTCAGTTTTTCTCCAAGTCCTGTGGGGTTTTAGACAAGGGTTGGAATGTGTGCTAGTTCATCACACATGATTCCAAGGGATCAGAGAGCAAGCTAAGATACACCACTGAACTGGCTGCTCGAAGTAGCCTGTTATCTTGCTTATGTTACCTTTCTATAACTCATGGCTGTGGAGGCATGCAGACTGGTCTCCAAGGGGCAGGATTTCACAGGTCTTATTGTATAGAAGGGGCATTCTGTGCCTGTGGGATTAAGCTGCCTCCTGTCCTGAGCTCCCAAAGCTGAGCTTCCTGGCACAGAAGAGGGCTCAAACTAGCATTTAAGCCTGCCAGAGTCTCCTTCAAATGTGGGACTCCAACAGGAAGACTAATGGTGGCTCATGAAAGCAGGCACGAAATAGAGTGTCACACAGGTGTGAGCAACCAGTCTCCTTGATGCAGGCTCCCACAGGGTAACTGATAACAGCTCAGCCTAGCATGACACAAAACCCAGGCCAAGAACTCTGAGCAAATACAGTATTGCTTGAGAGTATGCTTAGTAATATGGAAAAATTAAAATAAAGTTGAATACGGAGAAGGATATTAAATTAATAGAGAAAAAGATAGGATAAATAAATTCATACAGATAATAAACTTCAAAGAAGGTAGAAAGAAATGAAAATTGACATAAATGTTTTCAAGGGTATTTAGATACTAAATTAATAAACTCATGTCTTAGATTCCAATACTTAAGATACAAAGAGAGACAGACAGGTTACTTGCAAATTTGAGGCCAGTCTGATCTAATCCAAGGGAGCTCAGACTACATAGAGAAACCCTGTTTCAATAAATAATAATAGATATATAGACTCCTTACAGTCTTATTTTATTTTACCAACATGAATATGATCATGTTCCCCCTTCCCTGAAAGTCCCATAAGACTCTTCCCTCCCCTGTTCCCCATTCAACCCCCTGTTGCTTCTCTGTCCTGGTATTCCCCCACATCCAATCATTCCAGGACCAGGGGTCTCTCCTTCCATCTTCTTGGAAATCTATTGATATGTGAATTGTGTCTTGGGTATTCCAAGTTTCTGGGTTAATATCCCCTTATCAGTGACTGCATACCATGTGTGTTCTTTTGTGATTGGGTTACCTCAGTAAGGGTGATATTTTCCAGTTCTGACCATTTGCCTAAGAATTTCGTGAATTCATTGCTTTTAATTGCAGAGTAGTATTCCATTGTGTAAATATACCACATCTTCTGTATCCATTCCTCCATTGGGGGACATCTGGGTTCTTTCCAGCTTCTGGCTATTAAAAATAAGGCTGCTATGAACATAGTGGAGCATGTGTCCTTATTGCATGCAGGTGAAGCCTCTGGGTATATGCCCAGGAGTGGTATAGCCAGATCCTCCGGGAGTGTCATGCCCAGTTTTCTGAGGAACCACCAGACCGCTTTCCAGAGCGGTTGCAATCCCACCAGCAGTGGAGGAGTGTTCCTCTTTCTCCACATCCTCGCCAACACCTGCAGTCTCCTGTGTTTTTGATTTTAGCCATTCTGACTGGTGTGAGGTGAAATGCAGAGTTGTTTTGATTTGCATTTCCCTACTGACTAAGTATGTTGAACATATCTTTAGGTGCTTCTCAGCCATTCGATATTATTCAGGTGAGAACTCTTTGTTTAGCTCTGTACTCCATTTTTTAATAGGGTTACTTGCCTCTCTGGAGTTTAACTCCTTGAGTTCTTTGTATATATTGGATATTAGCCCTCTGTCGGATGTAGGGTTGGTAAAGATCATTTCCCAGTTTATTGGCTGCCGCTTTGTCCTTTTGACAGTGTCCTTTGCCTTACAGAAACTTTGCAATTTTATGAGGTCCCATTTGTCAATTCTTGATCTTAGAGCCTAAACTATTGGAGTTCTGTTCAGGAAATTTTCCCCTGTGCCCATGTGTTCAGAGCTTTTCCCTAGTTTCTTCCCAATTAGTTTCAGTGTGTCTGGTTTTATGTGGAGGTCCTTGATTCAACTGGAATTGAGCTTAGTACAAGGAGATAAGAATGGATCGATTTGCATTCTTCTGCATGCTGACCTCAGTTGAACCAGCACCATTTGTTAGAAAGGCTATCTTTTTTTCCACTGGATGGTTATAGCTCCTTTGTCAAAGATCAAGTGATCATAGGAGTGTGAATTCATTTCTGGGTCTTCAATTCTGTTCCATTGATCTACATGCCTGTCACTGTACCAATACCATGCGGTTTTTAACACTATTGCTCTGTAGTACAACTTGAGGTCCAGGATACTGATTCCCCCAGAAGTTCTTTTACTCTTGAGAATAGTTTTAGCTATCCTGGGTTTTCTGTTATTCCAGATGAATTTTTGAATTGCTCTTTCTAACTCTATAAAGAATTGCATTGGGATTTTGATAGGGATTTCATTGAATCTGTATATTGCTTTTGGCAAGATGGCCATTTTTACTATATTAATCCTGCCAATCCATGAGCATGTCAGATTTTTCCATCTTCTGAGGTCTTCTTCAATTTCTTTCTTCAGAGACTTGAAGTTCTTGTCATACAGATTTTTCACTTTTTTGGTTAGAGTCACACCAAGATACTTTATATTGTTTGTGGCTATAGTGAAGGGTGTCATTTCCCTTATTTCTTTCTCAGCCCGCTTATCCTTTGAGTATAGGAAGGCTACTGATTTGCTTGAGTTGATTTTATATCAAGCCACTTTACTGAAGTTGTTTATCAGCTGTAGGAGTTCTCTAGTGGAGTTCTTTGGGTCACTTAAGTATACTATCATATCATCTGCAAATAGTGATAGTTTGAATTCTTCTTTTCCAATTTGTATCCCTTTGACCTCCTTTTGTTTTTCTAATTGCTCTAGCTAGAACTTCCAGTACTATATTGAAAAGATATGGAGAGAGAGGGCAGCCTTGTTTAGTCCCTGATTTCAGTGGGATTGTTTCAAGTTTCTCTCCATTTAGATTGATGTTGGCTACCGGTTTGCTGTAAATTGCTTTTACTATATTGAGATATGGGCCTCGAATTCCTGATCTTTCCAAGACTTTTAGCATGAAAGGATGCTGAATTTTGTCAAATGCTTTTACAGCATCTAATGAAATGACCATATGTTTTTTTTCTTTGAGATTGTTTATGTAGTGGATTACATTGATGGACTTCCTTATACTGAAGCATCCCTGAATCCCTGGGATGAAGCCTACTTTATCGTGGTGAATGATCGTTTTGATGTGTTCTTGGATTCAGTTGGCAAGAATTTTATTGAGTATTTTTGCATCGATATTCATAAAAGAAATTGGTCTGAGATTCTCTTTCTTTGTCGGATCTTTGTTTGATTTTGGTATCAGTGTAATTGTGGCTTCATAGAACGAGTTGGGTAGTATTCCTTCTGTTTCTATTTTGTGGAATAGTTTGAAGAGTATTGGTGTTAGTTCTTCTTTGAAGGTCTGATAGAATTCTGTACTAAAACCATCTGGTCCTGTGCTTTTTTTGGTTGGAAGTCTTCCAATGACCACTTCTATTTCTTCAGGGGTTATAGGACTGTTTAGATGGTCTATTTAATCATGATTTAATTTTGGGATTTGGTATCTATCTAGGAAATCTTCCATTTCCTCCAAATTTTCTAGTTGTGTTGAATACAGGCTTTTGTAGTAGGATCTGATGATTTTTTGAATTTCCTCAGTTTCTGTTGTTATATCTCCCTTTTCATTTCTGATTTTGTTAATTTTGATACTGTCTCTGTGCCCTCTGTTTAGTCTGGCTAAGGGTTTATCTATCTTGTTGATTTTCTCAAAGAACCAGCTCCTAGTTTTGTTGATTCTTTGTATGGTTCTATTTTTTTCTACTTGATTGATTTCAGTCCTGTATTTGATGATTTACTACCTTCTACTCCTCTTGGGTGTATTAGCTTCTTTTTGTTCCAGAGCTTTCAAATGTTCAGTTAAGCTGCTAGTGTATGCTCTCTCCCGTTCCTTTTTGGAGGCACTCAGGGTTCTGGGTTTTCCTTTTAGCATCACTTTCATTGTGTCCCAAAAATTAGGTTATGTTGTGCCTTCATTTTCATTAAATTTCAAAGAGTCTTTGATTTCTTTCTTTATTTCTTCCTTGACCAAGGTATCATTGAGTAGAGCATTGTTCAGCTTCCACATGTATGTGGGCTTCCTGTTGTTTTTGTTGCTATTGAAGACCACCTTTATTCCATAGTGATCTGATAGGAGACATGGGATTAGTTCGATCTTCTTATATTTGTTGAGGTCTGTTTTGTGACCAATTATATGTTCGATTTTGGAGAAGGTGCCATGAGGTGCTGAGAAGAAGGTATATTCTTTTGTTTTAGGATGAAATGTTCTATATATATCTGTTAGATCCATTTGGTCCAAGGCTTCAATTAGTTTCACTGTGTCCCTCTTTAGTTTCTGCTTTCCTGATTGGTCCATTTCCCAGAGTGGGGTGTTGAAGTCACCCACTATTATTGTGTGAGGTGTGATGTGTGCTTTGAGCTTTAGTAAAGTTTCTTTTACGAATGAGGGTGCCCTTGCATTTGAAACATAGATGTTCAGAATTGAGAGTTCTTCTTGGTGGATTTTTCCTTTGACCAGTATGTAGTGTCCTTCCCTGTCTTTTTTGATGACTTTAGGTTGAAAGTCAATTTTATCTGATATTAGGATGGCTACTGCAGCCTGTTTCCTGGGACCATTTGCTTGTAAGATTGTTTTCCAGCCTTTTACTCTGAGGTAGTGTTTGCCTTTGACACTGAGGTGCGTTTCCTGCATGCAGCAAAATGCTGGGTCCTGTTTATGTATCCAGTCTGTTAGTCTATGTCTTTTTATTGGGGAATTGAGACCATTGATATTAAGAGATATTACAGAATGGTGATTATTGCCTCCTGCTATTCTTGACGCTATCTTTATGTTTGAGTGGTAATCTACTTTTGGGTTTGATGAAAGAAGGTTACTATCTCGTTTTTTCCAGCTTGTAGTTTCTCTCCTTGTATTGGCGATTTCTACCTGTTATCCTTTGCACAACTGGATTTGTGGAAAGATATTGTGTAAATTTGGTTTTATCATGGAATATCTTGGTCTCTCCATCTATGGTGATTGAGAGTTTTGCTGGGTAGAGTAGTCTTGGCTGGCATTTGTGTTCTCTTAGAATCTGTATGAGATCTGCCCAGGATCTTCTAGCTTTCATAGTCTCTGTTGAGAAGTCTGATGTAATTCCGATAGGTCCTCCTTTATATGTTACTTGGCCTTTTTCTCTTACTGCTTTTAATATTCTTTCTTTGTTTAGCACATTTGGTGTTTTGATTTTTATGTGACAGGAGGTATTTCTGGTCCAGTCTGTTTGGAGTTCTGTAGGCTTCCTGTATGTTCATGGGCATCTCTCTCTTTAGGTTAGGCAAGTTTTCTTCCATAATTTTTTTGAAGATATTTACTGGCCCTTTAAGTTGCAAATCTTCACTCTCATCTATACCTATAATTCTTTGGTTTGGTCTTCTCATTGTGTCCTTGATTTCTTGGATGTTTTGGGTTATACGTTTTTTGCATTTTGCATTTTCTTTAATTGTTGAGTTGATGATGTCTATGGTATCTTCAGCATCTGAGATTCTTTCTTCCATCTCTTGTATTCTATTGTTGATGTTTGCATCTATGACCCCTAATTTCTTCCGAAGGTTTTCTATCTCCAATGTTGTCTCTCTTTGTGATTTTTTAGTTGTTTCTACTTCCTTTTTTAGATCCTGGATGGATTTACTCAGTTCCTTCACTTGTTTGTTTGTGTTTTCCTGTATTTCTTTAAGATATTTTTGTGCTTCCTCTTTCAGGACTTCTACATGTTGACCCAAGTTCTCCTATATTTCTTTAAGTGATTTTTGTTTTTCCTCCTCATGGACTTCCATCTGTTGACCCATATTCTTCTGCATTTCTTTAAGTGATTTTTGTGTTTCCTTTGTTAGGATTTCTACCCATTGATTGATGTTCTCCTGTATTTCTTTAAGAATTTTATTCATGTCCTTCTTGAATCCTCTAATAGCATCATGAGAAGTGATTTTAAATCCAGATCTTGCCTTTCAGTTGTGATTGGGTATCCAGGACTTGCTGCTGTTGGAGAGTTGGCTTCGGATGGTGTCATATTGCCTTGATTTCTATTAGTAACGTTCATACATTTGTCTTTTGCCATCTGGTTATCTCTGGTGTTAGTTGGTCCTGCTGTCACTGGCTGGTGCTTGAACCTCCTGTGAGCCGGCAAGGCTATTTCCGCACCTGTGGATGACCGGGTTTCCCCTGGTATCGATTGCTGAGGGGCTGCCCTGATCCTGAGTGTCTTTGGAGCCCTGGTGTGACTTGCCCCAAGTGATGTTATACTTGGGAAATCCCTATGTACCTGGAGTCTCAGTGTAGTCTTTTACTAGTGCAAAGGTGGCTGAGGGGAGGCTGCTGCACTCCCTCCTGGTGCGGGTCACTCTGCAGAGCAGATGTCCCACAGCAGAGCTGGCGCGCAGATGACCACAGAGCTGCCCAGCTCTTGGGTGCAGGCAGCACCCTAGTTGGCTGTGTCCCAAGCAATGTTATGCTCGCTCGGTTATCTCTGCACCTGGAGGGCCGCGACTGCTCTGTCGCCAGATCTAAGATGGCAGAGCTATATCCCATTTTTAAATTGGATTATTTGGGCTGTTCATGTCTATCTTCTAGAGTTCTTTATATATTTTGGATATTTGCCCTCTGTCAGATGTAGGATTGTAAAGCTCTCTTCCCAATATGTAGGCTATTGTTTTGTCCTAGTGACTGTGTCCTTTGCCTTACCGAAGCTTTTCAATTTCATGAGGTCCCATTTGTTAATAGTTAATCTTAGTGTCTGAGCTATGGGTGTTCTGTTCAGGAAGTTGTCTCTTCTACCAAAGAGTTCAAGGTCATTCTCTACTTTCTGTTCTATCAGTGTCTTAGTTGAGTTTCTATTTCCGCACAAAACATCATGACCAAGAAGCAAGTTGAGGGGGAAAGGGTTTACTCTGCTTGCACTTCCACATTGCTGTTCATCACCAAAGGAATTCAGGCCTGGAACTTAGCAGGTCAGGAAGCAGGAGCTGATGCAGAGGCTTGCTTTTCCTGCCTTGCTCAGCTTGCTTTCTTATAGAACCCAAGACTACAAGTCCACAAATGGCACCACCCACAAAGGGCCCTCCCCACTTGATCACTAATTGAGAAAATGCCCCACAGCTGGATCTCATGGAGGCGTTTCCTCAACTGAAGCTCCTTTCTCTGTGATAACTCCAGCTTGTGTCAAGTTGACACACAAAACCAGCCGGTACAATTAGATTTAGTGCATCTGGTTTTATGTTGAGGTCTTTGTTCCATCTGGAGTTAAGTTTTGTGCAGGATGATAAATATGGTTCAATTTGTGTTCTTCTACATGCAGACATCCAGTTAGACCAGCAACATTTGTTTCAAATTTCTTTCTGATGGCACTTAGCGCTATGAACTTTCCTGTTAGTACTGCTTGCATTATGTCCCATAACTTTCAGTACGTTGTGCCCTCATTTTTATTGAAATCTCAAAAGTCTTTAATTTCTTTAAGTAGAGAGTTGTTCAGTTTCCATGAGCATGTAGGTGTTTGTTGTTGTTGAATTCCAGTTTTAATCCATGGTGGTCTGATAGGATATAAGGAATTATTTTAATTTCTTGTATCTGCTGAGGCTTGCTTAGTGACTGAGTATATAGTCAGTTTTGGAGAAGGATACCTGAGGTGCTGAGAAGAAGCCATAATCATTTGTTTTTGGATGAAATGTTCTGCAGTTATCTGTTAGTTTCATTTGCTGTATAACTTCTTTTCTTTTCTTTTTTATTAATTAATTAATTTTTTACACTCCATATTTTATTTCCCCCATCCCCCCGTCCACCTCTGACTGTTCCACATCCTGTACCTCCTCCCCACACCCCTGTCTCCACATGGATGTCCCCACCCCTAGCCCCCTGACCTCTAAACTCCCTGGGGTCTCCAGTCTCTTGAGTTATGTGTATCATCTGTGAATGAACACAGACCTGGCAGTCCTCTACTGTAAGTGTGTTTGAGGCCTCATATCAACTGGTGTTTGCTACCTGTTTGGTGGTCCAGTGTTTGAGAGATCTTGGGGGTCACGATTAAATGAGACTGCTGGTCCTCCTATAGGATTGCCCTTCTCTTCAGTTTCTTTCAGCCTTCCCTAAGTCAACAACAGGGATCAGCTGCTTTTGTCCATTGGTTGAGTGCAAATATCTGCATCTGACTCTTTAAGTTGCTTGTTGGGTCTTCTGCAGTGCGGTCATGCTCGGTCCCTTTTTGTGAGCTCTCCATAGTCTCAGTAACAGTGTCAGGACTTAAGTTCGTTATTTCTCTGTTTAGTTTCTGTCTTGATGTCCCGTTAGTTGGTGAGAGAGGGGTGTTAAGTGTGGGGTTTGGTTTGTCATTTTGCTTTAGTAATGTTTCTTTTACAAATCTGGAGGCTTTCGCCAAGGATTTTTCCTTTGGTGCATATTAAGTATACTTTCACATCTCTTTTGATTATTTTTGGTTGAAAACCTGTTTTATTACATATTAGAATGGCTACTCCAGCTTGTTTCTTGGATCTATTTGTTTGGAAAACCTTTTTATACCCCTTTACTCTGAGGTAATGTCTGAAGTGTGTTTTTTGTATGCAGCAGAATGATGAATCCTGTTTATGCATCCACTTTGTTAGCCTGTGTTGGGAATTTGAGTCCATTGATGTTGAGAGATATTAATGACCTACAATTGTTAGTTCCTGATATTTTGATGTGGTACTGTGTATGTGTTTGTAAGAGAGGAGAAAGAGAGAGAGAGAGAGAGAGAGAGAGAGAGAGAGAGAGAGAGAGAGAGAGAGAGAGAGAGATTCTCTTCTTTTGGTTTTGCTGATGTGGAATTATCTATTTATTATGATTTCTTGGTTGCGGTTGTCCTTGTGTTGGAGTATTGCTTCCAGTATCCTCTGTAGGCTGAATTATTGTCCTTGGCAGTGGGACTGCAAGTAATTCCTAATGATATTCTACTGTTAGTAGATTGTGCCTTTCCCAGTTCTCATGAGAGAGGCTTCCTTCCTAAGCATATGGGAGCAAGTGGAGAGATCCACAGTCAGAAATTATGCAAATATAGAGTCTAAACTGGAGTTTTCCATCTGGTCTCTTTCCTTGGAGCTTGGGGAACCCCATAGAAATTGGCGACTAAAGCTTGTAGAAATCATAGAGGATGGAGGACACAAGAAAGACATGACCCAACTGAATCAACTAAGCAGGGCTCATATGAACTCACAGAGAAAGAAGTAGCAAATACCAGGCCTGCATCAGGTCCTGTGAATATATGTTATTGTTTTTAGCTTGAAACTTTTGTGCAACTCCTAATAAAGGGAATGGTGTGTCTCTGACTCTTTGGCCTGCTCTTGGGACTCTGTTCCTTATATTGGGTTTCCTTTTCCAGCCTCAATATGAGGGCTTTTGCCTTGTCTTATTGTACCATATTGTTCTGTCTTGTCTGGTTGTTGTCTCTTGGAAGGCTGATCATTTCTGAAAGGAAACAGATGGTATTGGGTCTGGAGGATAGGGAAGGTGGAGAAATCTGGAAGGAGTTAAGATGGGGAAAATGTGGCTGGGTCTTATAGTATGAAAAAGTAATCTATTTTCAATTAAAAATAATCACAACAAATTGAAAAACAACACCTTTGCATGCTTTTAAGTCTTAAAGGAAATTAATATTTTAATTATTAATAGATCAAGATTTTCAAATAGCTATCTTACTCGTACAACCTGATAGAACTAATTATGATTGGAAATAAGTATATTAAAATATGTGGAACAGTCGGAGGGTGGAAGGAAGGGGGAAATATAATATGAAGTGTAAAAATAATAAATAAATTAAAATTTAAAAAAATATATTAGAAATTATGAATATATTTTATTTGGTTATAAAATTTAGTAAGAAATATATTTTTATCTATCTGAATGGATACTTCTGAATTTTACATAATTCATATTACTATAATATACAATATTATGTCAATATTTTTATTTTACTTTTGAATATAAAACAGTTCCTGAAAGTTTGGCGAGGAATTATAGACATCTATGTAAAACAAACCAGGTCATAAAATAAAATACTGAATGACATTCAATAGGTTTAACTCTTTTGTGGGAAGTTCTTAATCATCTAGCTCCAAATACTAGCTTAAAAGGTTTTTATGTAATTTAGGTTGTCAAATATGCTGCCAAGAATATTGAATGCCCAGGGATATCACTGTATAGTAGGAATATTTTCTTACATAGTTGTTCCTAGCTGTATGTATTGAACTTTTTTCTTAATTGCACACTCTCTCTACTATTCAGAATGTGGCTGAGTTATTTCTGAAGCTTTACTCAGTTGTTGTATTATTGGTTTCCCTGGGATTCATTTGGACAGTGTCTTTTTTGCTGTTATTCTTCAAGTTTACTCAATTTTCCTACATTATCTCATCTATCATTAATCTTACTTTAAATTTAGCTTAGATTTATAGACAAATACTTAAAGTTAGTGCAGAAACATTTAGTTTACATTTAGGTAACATGTTTCTATAGTTATGGAAATATAGTACAATGTCAAGTTTCTTGTGCAAGTTGGTACTGATGGATAAGGTTGAACATGTAAGGTTTGTAAGGAGTCAGGAGTAAATGAAAGATGAAGTTCTGTACATCTTAGTGGAGGGGTTACTATCTGATATACTTTGCTATAATTGAATTAGGGTAATATGACCTAACACAAACAGAAGAAAGGAAGAGGTGAGATAGCTTTGCTGTATAGGAACCTGTCTACATTCACTCGGGATGTTCATATATATTACTCTGGAGGTATAAATGTTGAATAACTTTTATCATGCAGTCTCAGTTAGGGGCCAATCACAAATTCTTCCTGCAATAATATTTGATATATTGTAAAGTTACTATGTATATCTATTTTACGAGAATATCACACAATATAGTTTGATCATATTCAACCGACTCCTTTCCTAACTCTTCTAATATCCACTCACTATCTTCCTAATCCTCTCTCAACTTGCTTATTTTCTTCTTCAGTTTTTAAACAACTCATTTAATTTTGTTCTGCCCATATACTTATGGGTGTTGGATTATACACTTGATCATGATTGACTTAGGTGCTATTCTCTTAAAGAATATTGACCCTCTTCTCCCTAGGAGCTACCAACTCTCAATAGTTTCTCAGTTAGGTATATAGTTTCATCAACCCCTCCTACCTCCATATTTCATGTTCCCATATCACTTAATAATGCTGTGAGATTAGGGAGAAATAGTCTTCCTCAAGGAAACTGCCTTGTTAGCATTCTCATGCTTCAGTGAATGGTCCTATACACGGAAATATAAAAATAGCACTAATTTGACCCAATAGATTATAAAAAAGGGATATGAATTTGAAAGGAGGATGTGGCAGATGGGCTTTAAGATGAGTTGGAGAAGGATAGGAGTTAATATAATTAGAACACATTGAATACAAATGAAGTTCTCAGAGAATACGGGGTGGTACAAATAACACTTAAGGCTTTCTGAAATGCACATGAGTACTTCAACATTATAAGTTTAATATATTTAATAAGTTTAACATGTGAAAAGAGCTTAAGGAGAATCACCACATAATGCGGGAGACAACACCTCAACTAGACATTTTATGCTACCAACTAAAATGCCCCGTGTTAAGAATGAGCTACAACTTCTTGCCTTGTTTACTAAAGGATTCCATAGACTGGCCTACCTCAAACACTAGGCTATTACAAGAGCTGGTTTCCCTCTACAACTGGATATTAAAACCTTATTGAGGAATCCACTTATGCCATTGAACATGGAAATATCCAGGTGGTACTCACTGAGAAGCTTCACTCCTACTGACTAGTATAGAAAAGTGCTGAAAGGTACTTTGCATGCTACTGCAGGAGAAAAATAAAATCACAGCAAAACTATTCAAACCAAAATGTTCTTAGTGTTTTATATAGAACATATTTTAATAAATCACCAAGTCCTGATCACCTTGGGAACACAAGGATTTTATGCCATGAGGGCATAGTTCAAATTTGTCCTAAGGAATTTTTGGTATCTTAGTAATTTTGGAGAGTTCTAAATAGTTGAGGTTCATTTTAGCAGTTACTGAATTTCTTTTTTTATCTTAAATACAATTATCTATAATTGGCAATTACATTTTTCATTTTTATACTATATTATGTATTTTTTCATAGACCACCGATTATGTGCTTCATTATCTAGAGAAATGACCTGTGATTCTTTTCATGTTCTGACTGTTGTTTCTGAATTTATGTAGCCTGGGTACATTTTCATACTTCAAACTTCTACTTTCCTGACCAGTTGTTCAAAATTAAACATAAAAATTTGGCTCAAATTTCACTCTTTTTAACAGCTAAGTTTTGGCAACAACACAACAGCCCTATGGCTAGTGTCTTGGAGTTTTTTGTTTTTGTTTTTTTCTGTTATTTCCTTGTATACCTATTATGAGAAATCTTGCTGAATCCTCCCTTTTAAGGTCTCTTTTATATTGTTTGTATCAGAACTTCTCTCAAAATGACTCTTAATTCAGGAACATTTCATTCTCTTCCCTCTTTTCCTCCCATTCATTGCTGTTTTTCTATTTTTTATTCCTTTCTCCCTGTCTCTCAACCTTTCTTCTGTTCTCACCCACTGCCTTTTGTAATTTCTTCTGCAACTCATACTAACTCCCTTTCTTTAGTTCTAGTCATTTACCCTAGTACTTTCTGGCCATATTCATATTTTAGAGGACTCTAGTTGTTTCTATTTTGTGCCACTAAAGAACAAACTTTTAGTGGCTCTCAAATGGCATTCCAAAGGCAAAAGAATCTTGATTTAGTAATTTAGTGGTAATTTTACTGCACTGTTACAAATTTCCCTCTGATCTGAGTCTATGTTACAATTGTGTGGGAAAGAACATTGAGTAGCCTCAGCATTTGTTCAGAAAACCAGGCATGAAAGCTATAGTTTGTTTTTTGAGCTTAGTAACTCTGATAAGGATTTCCCTTTGATAGCCTCTGCAAATTAGGTATGTCTCTACATGACTTATGGCTGTTGTTCCTGTCCATATTCTTGTCAATAAATAAAGGCATTGGTACTCTATACATATTTGGCTATGGGGCAATATTCTGTGTAGTATCCAAGATGTATTTTTAGAGAACTGGAAAACAATGCTCATTATTCATTCTTTTATTTGTATTTATAGAGCACCCCCTGTACAAGTCTGGTTTAATCATTTTAAGGACATCAGAAGTAACTCTCAGGAAATTAGGTAAAACCCTTTTGATATTATGGATTTAGATTAAGAAGTATTTGTAATATGTATAGAGAAAGTTATTATAAACAAGAATATTATTGCATTTCACTTAATGTTAGAAAGTATGGAGAATCCATTATATATCTGAAGCTTTTTTTTTCCTGTTCTTCTATTTGAAGAGTTCCTACATCAGCAGGAATAAAATACATGTAAAACAGGAGCACAGGTAATGTGAGGAAAGAATGGAGAATAACACAGCAGGAAGGATTGTGTGGGGCAGGAGATAGAAGGGCACCATAAGGGAGGAAGTTTGAGAACTATACCTAATACTATATATAAGCCTACTACTGTTCAAGCATCCTAAGGTATATTTACGAATAAAATGGTTTTAAGCAGAGTTACTCTAAGATTGGAAGACGGCGTTCCTCCTAGACACCATAGTCCATCAAATAAAAAGCAAGATCCAGAAGTGGGCTTTCTAACAATTGGAATTGTTTGACATTGCTGTATCATAGATGCCCCCAATATTATAGGGTATTGCCACTGCTCTCGATTATGTCCATAACTAGATGGTGAGATCTAATTTCTGATGACACTGTATATTCATTCATAACATGGAGAAATAAGGCTCGTATATACTTAGATGCTTTATCCCAATTATCCAGTTTTCATAGTGCCAAAAGTCTATGCATGCCATCATAGGAGAAAAGTAATAATGAGTTTTACCAAGCAGTGAACCTTGAGTGTTATAATAACAGATGATATTGCATGAAACACCTACTGGTGCAATAACAGAATAAATGTTGTAGGAGTCTCCAATCAGTTTCTGATTAGATTTCAGGCATGATCCACAGGCAGAATTCTTTCCTAGAATGGTTTGTGGTGCCAAGTACCTGAGATTAGATAGGTCACAGGTTCAAGGGAAGTATCCATGACTTTTCCTGTTTGGATGTAGTATTAAACTGACTCCTAATAGATATCCATTATACATTATACCTATGGATTAATGCATCTTTCAAACTTCATTAGAGATGCTTGTTTGTCATTAGATGTGATTAACACAGATATTTAGCAATGGTAATAGGTAGCAAATAAGAGACTGAGAGTGCTCAACCCTAAATGGGACCTCTGCATCATCCCCTGTCTCCAAAGTCTCAGGGTTCATAAGGGAAGTAAGGATGGGAATATTGTAAGAGCCAGAGGTGATATGGGACTACAATGAAATGTTATCAGGACTTACCATGTTCACTCTTTAAATAAAGTCACAGTCATTGCAGCAGATGTATCAGAACTGTGTAAAATCAAGCTTGACAAAATCTAAGCATGGACAGAGGATATGGTCATGATGTTCCACCTCGAGCTGAGGAACTATTGGCAGTTGATAGTTACTAGGAGAAACATAGTTTCAAGAACGTGGCCCAGGAGGGCCAATTTACACTCTCATAGATGTTCCTAAACAATATACATACTGGAAGTACTGACAGGATTCACTGCGTTTAAAAAAAGAGAGAGAAAAGAAAACGCGATGTTGTGATGGATAGTAGGGACTCAGGAGGAATTAGGGTAAAATGAGGGATGAACTTGATCAAAACCCACTGTCCACATATAAAATTTTCAAACAATAAAAAACCAATACTTTCTACATCCAATAAGCCAATATCATCACTGTTGAAAAAGTCTTTAAGATCCATCACAACAAAGCCTGATCTCTGGGGGAAATATGTGGGAATTACAAGATTTTCCAATTTTAATTAGATCTCTATGATTACAAATTCATAAAACCCTCTTGAGTCATTATCAGATAGCTCTTACGACATCAGTAAATGATATTTACCAACCTCTGGACTAGAGAAGACATTCTGGCTAATACCACCATCAAAAATTATGATCTACAACCCACAGCCTTTCTTAATGAAGAAGAATGAGGTTTCTGGATCCCCAGTTAAAAATTAATTTTCCTCATCATGAGAAATCCAATTGTAATGATGGTAGAAAAGAGCATTTTTCCTGGGATATACACTTTATAGCTCATTAATGCCATGTGTTTGTCCTTCTGTGAGGGCAGAAAAGAAGAGTCAATAAGGTCATTTTGAGTTTCACCATGCACAAAGGCAAGTATTGAATGCATGCATGTGGTTATTTTATTATTTTTTTCCCAAACAACATATGACAAAGCTAGTGAGTCTCCGAAGTGCCTTGAGTGTTCTCGTGTGAAATTGTTTCTGAACCCATACTGGGAGGTAGAATTTCAAGGTAGAAGCAGAACAGTGATGCTACAGAGACAAGAATGGCTGTTGTTGCCATGCATATTATTCCTAAAGAAATGGTCTTCCCTATACTTATGGTTGTTTCTGTACCTTCGTTCCCATAGAATGTAGAAAACCAAGGCACAAAAAAGAATGGGCTTAATTTATCCTTTATTTTTCTCATTTTGAGGGGGGTAGATTGGAGAGAGCTTGGATTTTACTGTAATGCTATTACTTTTGCTGTTCTCACAGATATAACCCAGGAAAGAATGGCTTTAGGAAATGACTCATTGGTGACAGAGTTCATCCTGCTGGGGTTGACACAGCAGCCAGAGCTCCAGCTGCCTCTCTTCTTCCTCTTCCTGGGAATCTATGTGGTCTCCATGGTGGGGAACCTGGGCTTGATTGTTCTGATTGTTTTGAATCCTCACCTGCACACACCCATGTACTACTTCCTTTTCAACCTTTCCTTCATTGATTTCTGCTACTCCTCCGTTATAACCCCCAGAATGCTGGTGGGTTTTGTGAAGCAGAACATCATCTCTCATGCTGAGTGCATGACTCAGGTCTTTTTCTTTGCCTTCTTTGCTATTGATGAATGCTACATTTTGACAGCAATGGCCTATGACAGGTATGCTGCCATTTGTAAGCCCCTGCTTTACCAGGTCACCATGTCCCATCGGGTCTGTCACTTGATGATGGTTGGGGTGTATATGATGGGGCTTTTGGAAGCTATTACACACACCATCAACATGCTAAGCCTGACCTTCTGTGATGGCAATATCATCAATAATTACATGTGTGATATACCACCTCTTCTACAACTCTCCTGCAGAAGCACCTCCATCAATGAACTGGTGGTTTACTTTGCTGTTGGTTTTAATGTAACAGTGCCCAGCCTGACTATCTTTGTTTCTTATACCTTGATCCTCTCCAACATCCTTAGCATCCATTCTACAGGAGGTAGGTCAAAAGCCTTTGGTACTTGTGGTTCCCATATAACAGCTCTTTCTCTTTTCTTTGGAGCTATAGCTTTCATGTATTTTAAGCCTTCTAGTGCATCTATGAATGATGATAAAGTATCTACCATTTTTATACAATTGTGGGTCCTATGCTGAATCCTTTCATCTACAGTATAAGGAATAAGGATGTCCATATTGCATTTAGAAAAACTTTGAATAGAAGTTCTTTTAATTAAACAGAATTTGCATTTGTTATGAGTGCACAATATTAGGACATGTGTGGTTTACAAGTAAGGAGACAACTGGAGAGTTCATTTATTCACTGAGCATTTGCTTACATGCACAATACCCTGGATTTAACCCATAGGCTTTTAAAGCAACAATAACAAAAAAAAATTAAAATCATCACATCAAAATTTAAAAAGTATATTCAAATGAAAAAGTATATCAAATATTGCTAATATTATGCAAAATTAAGTTAATTATATAGGAAAATTCAGAAGTATAGACAATAAAGGATGACTAATCCTTCATATTGTCACAGTACAGAAAATAGTTTATTTTGTAATTTAACAAAAGCATATATATCTTTTTTGAGTATTGAAAACTGAATTCACACATTATTTTTTTGCAGCCATCTACCAATACTGTATGTTCTAGACTTAGAAATCAAGGGGATTTAAATACAAAACTCTGGATATTATTATACACAAATATAATATGGTCTTGAGATTTTAAAAATGTACATTTTTATTTTATACTTTTTTTGACAGTGTGTGTTTAGAGAATCATATTCAGGCTCTGATGTATGCTAGTCAAGAGCAGTTCCACCGAGCTACATCTTAAGCACAATTGTGAGATCTTTGATTAGAGTATATCTACAAGTTTCATTTTGTCCTATCACTTAAATGTTGATTTCAGAAGTCTTGGAGAAAGTAATTCAAAGTTCAGTTAATAATCTCCCAGAAAGTTTTTTGGAGATTTTATTTTAAAGGTTCCTATATTTTTACAAAGGCTAAAGTATGGATTGTAAGTGCCCTTTTCAGTCTGGTTTTTTGTTTATATTCTTAAAGTACTCTGGTAAAGAAGAGTTGATGAGTCTGTTGTAATTCCAGTGCTCTTAGACTGAAAATGAAACAATTTAAGTCATTCTGGGTAAAGCAAACCTATATTATGTTTTATTTTCATGGGTTTGAGGAGGAAATGTTTGTAAAGATGTGCTATATCTACTTTGGGAAGAAGTTCACTGCTTATCAGTAGAGAAACTTTCTCTTTTCTCAAATAAATTATACAATCCTAATTTATTAGCACTTAGTACTATCTGTTTCATAATTTTCCTTTCATTCTGTCTCTCAAATCTCCACTGAGTAAATGAGTTTAATGAGGTATCAAATTTAAAATGTGAGTCCATCCTCTTTTAGCCATAGAGATACCTAAGCTTTGGTAAAAAATTAAAAATGTAGCTTTGAGAATGACTGAAGATCCTTCTGAATGCAGAAAGCTACAGACTAGCAAGGTAAAAAAAAATTAGCTTCTATGTTTGTGAGATTGCTTGGTAAAAATAATACACAAAGGTCTTGAACAAATTAATACAAATTAATAATTAATGTAAATTTATACAAATCCTCAGTAATTGTACTGATAATAAATTTATGGTCTTATCATCTTGGATTGTCTGTTTGAAAGAATCTCTCAGAGGGGTGTCAGGTGGATTGACTGAAAGCATGGTTGTCCACAGAACATCTAAGTGAGAAAAGAGTAGAGCTTCAGAGGCAGAAACGGTCTTGACAATTATGAGGCATGGTTCTAGGAAACAGATGAACATGAGAGAAGGCTATAGAAGGAATTTGTACAGGTGTGAACAGTAGTTGTGACGTGAAGTTAAATTGGGACTTTGTAGGCAGAAAGAATAGATGTCAATGACCACAATGAAAATCTAATCCCAAGGGCATAAAATCAGGAGGGCTGGCTCTGCCCCTTGCTGGCTGTGACATTGGATGGGCCAGCTGGGCCAGGGCAGGAGACCTTTCCCCTGTAGTGTGGGTGCAGAAGAGCTTGTGGGTTGACCAGCTGAGATACCTCTTCTCAATCCAGGGCTTAAATTGGGCCACCCTAATATCTACCCCATTGATGATCTGCAGGAGTGCTGCTGGAGCTCATGTAGGACTGCTGGAACCAGTCCTACTAGAAAACTACCAGATATCCATGACACAGGGCAACAAGATGATATCCAAGAAGAGTCCCAGAGTGGTTCCAGTATTGATAGTGTAGCAAAAGCCAGAGGCTTGGTACCAGACCAATGACTTATTGCAATGAACATTTGCAAGCAAAGAGGTGTGGACAAAAATGGTATATTGTAGGACACACTGTGACACACTACAACTTCCACAAAGATATTTTTTTCCTCATTGCAGGGAGGGCTGAATAATAAAAATAGAGAGAGTGCATGGGGAGAAAGGGAGATGAGTGATATTGGGATGCATAATGCTGAATTTACAAAGAACCATAAGAAGATCTTATTATAATTAATCTTTTTTTTTATACCATGCAGTCATTATCACCCTCATTCTGCCCTCTGACAATTCTTTATACCAATCCTCCTCTACCATCTCCAAGAGGATGACTCTACCCTCAACCACCTATACCCAGTCAGGCCTACCCATTCTCTGAGGCCTCAAGCCTCTCAACAGTTAGATGTGTCTTATTTCACTGAGACCAGACCAGATTGTCCTCTGGTGCATATGTGTCGAGGGCCACTGTCCAGCTACTGTATGCTGCCTGGTTGGTGGCTCAGTGTGTCAGAGATCTCAGGAGTCCAGGTTAGTTGAGACCGCTGGTCTTCCTATGGGATCACCCTTTTCAACTTCTTCCAGCCTTTCCTTAGTTTAACCACAGAAGTCCCTAACTTTAGTCCATTGGTTGGGTACTGTTGGGCATTTCATCTAAGGTCCATCCCTATGAGTCCTGAGACTCTCTTACCTCCCAGGTCTCTGGAACGTTTTATAGGGTCCCCCACCTCCCATCTCGTGAGGTTGGATATTTCCATTCATTCTGATGGCCCTCAGGGCTTCACTCCTGTTCCCCTCAATTCCTGATCATGTTCCTCTTTTCCTCTATCCCCTTACTTCATTCACATTCATCATCAACTGTTTTATTGACAGTTAATGCTTATAAGAGATTCTCTGTACATTTCCTGATGTTTTAATGAATCTAATTTTTATACTGTTTTGAACTCTAAGTGAACCCTACAGCTTCTTTTGCTTTCAGTTAACTTAAAAATCATTAGTCTTGATTATCATGCAGGTGGACAATCTGTATGTATTCCCCCCCTTTGCTTTGCTGTAAATGTCTTGCTGATTTGTTGTTTATTATAATGATGGTTGCCTGAGCAACTTTTCATAGATTTTCACCAAAAGCACAGACTCTTCATTTGGGCCTGGGGATTGTTAGAAGGTTACAATCTGTGGGATAAGTTTGACATCTCAGCATTTGTGCAGTATGTGTGTCCTCTGTTACCTTGTGTTTAGGTCAAATTATTTTTTTCACATACACAGATGAGACTTTCCGAGGGTGGCAGTAGGAAATTCATATATATGAAACTTCATCATCTCCTTAGTCCAAAGGCTAAATAATACATTGTGTAACTAAAATAGCTTCAAGATTTACAGACGTATCATGACACACAGATAGACAACTACCAGGTTGTATACCTGCAAAGCACTGTCTACAAGACTCTACTCACCAGCACTATCCTAACATAAACCCGTGTTTAATCCTTGCAAAGCCAAATGGAACTTAAATTGGTGCTGATCAATTGGGTACCAGGAAAGGGGATAACATTTGAAGTGTAAATAAAGAGAATGCCAGGACAGAGAATAGAGAGGGGGTTGAATGAGGAAAAGAGGGAGGGAAGGGGGCTTATGGGACTTTCAGGAAGGAAGGAACTGGGAAAGGGGAAATGATTTGGAATGTAAATAAAAAAACTTAGAAAATAAAAAAAAAAAAAGAGAATATCCAATAAGAATATTCTATTGTAACTTAGAATTTAAAAATAAATCTAAATACATGATAGAAACATCATATTTAATATGCTAAATATAACAAGGAGAAAAGGTCCTTGTTGAGACTTCTCACAACCCTTCACATTGTTCCTCGTTGGCCACTCAGACTCCTGAAACTGGTAATAAAGATTTCCCCACACAGCCTGGTCAAGAACTTCCTGATAGATTTCCTACTCTAATTCCCCCAGAGAATTTTACACAAAGCAAATCACCGCCTTAGATTTATCCTTAGCTAAAAATAGATGAGCCTTTGCCACCCGCTGAGGCCACTTCCCTTGAGAGGGAAGCTGCTAAGCATCACCATCCTGACTGCCAACCCCCCCCCCTCGAGATGAGACTTGTCTTCCTTGTACCCCTCTGCTCCCCCTGTGGCCTCAGTGACAGCACTGATGCTTCAACCCAGTTTGACTTAAGACTTAATTTCTCCAGCAAAATCCTAATTTTCAACCGACACAGCTTCTTTATGAGATAAAAAGAGAACACCTTCAACTCATTAAAGTACTTAGGGCACTAGATTTAGAATTAACAACTTTGTCAGCTGAAGGACCATCTAAAGACCCCCCCAAGAGGGCTAACAAAATTACCAAGAAAAAAGAGTCAGTCCTTGCCTTTTCCATCACCCGCTGTAAGGCTAAAAGGGTCTGTGATAGTACTAGTGAGGGTCAAAAAGATAACCACTCAGAGGCTGATTGGGAGGGGGAGGAGGAAGATACCCCTGAAAGGGCAGAGGCTTCAGGAAAGGATGGTCAAGAATCTGGGGAATCTGAGGCTGAGGGAGAGGCGGTCCCCAAATCAAAAATACCACCAAACGGGCTTTAAATATGTAAAAGATTTAAAAATGGCAGTTTCTAATTATGGACTCACTGCACCCTTCACATTGTCCCTTTTGGAAAGTCTTAGTGACTGATGGCTTGTCCCCAGTGATTGGTACTCTCTGGCCAGAGCGGCATTATCCAGCAATGAGGCTCAAGCCTGTTTTCTCCCGGGGCTGTTAGCACAGATACAAAATGCTGTACTTAAAGCATGTAAATGCCTTCCTCCCCTACGGGCTCGCCCACCACCTCTCTTGCTAAAATTCAACAGAGTCCCAACAAGCCCACATAGATTTCATCAGCAGGCAGAATGATGCTGCTGAATAGCTAGTAGGCAAAGACGAAACCGAAAGCACCTTTTTGAGACAACTCTCTTTCGAAAATGCTAACCCTGCCTGTCAAACAGTGATAACGTCCCCACCCCTGCGGAGCAGAGATTTCTGATTTCATTAAAATTTGTGCTGGGATAGGCTCAGCACATGCTATGGGATTGGCCATCGGAACTGTGCCGAGACAGAACAGGACACAAGAGAGGCCCAGACTTGGCTTTAATTGCAAGCAGCCCAGTCATTCTTCCAGAGACTGCTCTGAACCTAGGGCAGCTCGACCACCACCTAATGCTTTCTGTCCACGCTGTAAACATGGCAAACTTTGGGCCTCTGAATGCTGTTCTAGGACAGATGCACAGGGCAATATTCTTCCTCAGAGGCAGGGAAACTTCCAGCGGGGGCAACCCCTGGCCCCCCACTTCATGAATGAGCCCCAGGGGAATCGGGTTCATTCTACAGATGCAGGTGCCAACAGGTGCCTCATCTCCGCCTTCTGTCGCTCAACCACAGGTAGTGCAGGACTGGACCTCTGCTGCTCCATTGACACAATTTTGACTCCAGAAATGGGAGTTCAAATACTCTCCACAGGAGTCTTTGGCCCACTACCCACAAAAATGTGTGGCTTGGTCTTGGGGCGAGGCAGTCTATCATTACAGGGTCTTCACATCTCTCCTGGAATAATAGACAATGATTATACAGGTGAGATCAAAATTTTGGTTTGTTCCCCCTGGGGACCCCTGCCCTTTCATAAAGGCCAAAGAATTGCTCAGCTCCTTTTGTTTCCCTTTCTCCCTGGTGACAATGCATCTATTCAAACCGCGAGGGGCGCCGATTACCTAGGTCCCTGAGATATCTACTGGATTCAACCCATTATTGAAGAAAGACACTCCTTAAAAATTAAACTTGATGGCAAAGAATTTGAGGGAGTTATTGACACAGGGGCTGATGCCACTGTTATCTCATTAGATAAATGCCCTTCCACCTAGCTGTTAACCACATCATTAACCTATCTTAAAGGTATCGGTCAAACTGCTAATCTTCAACAAAGCTCTAATCTTCTTAAATGGACTGATAATGAAGGGAATAGAGCCTCAGTCAGACCCTGTGTTGTTCCAGGCCTCCCAATTAACCTTTGGGGCCATGACATGTTGTCTCAAATGGGTGCAATGATGTATAGCCCTAATGAAGTGGTGACCCAACATCTGTTGAGATAGGGGTTCCGACCAGGACAAGGATTGGGAAAATTCTCTCAGGGTATCATCAAGCACATTCACATTATAAAAAAATCCTGGCCATAAGGGCTTAGGCATGAAAAATTTACTCTGACGGCCATTGACATTCCTGTACCCCATGCGGATAAAATTACTTGGAAAAGCGATGCCCCCATGTGGGTTGCTTAGTGGCCGTTATCCCTTGAAAAATTGGCTGCCGATACTCAGTGCAGGAACAACTTGATGCGGGCCATATTGAGCCTACCACCTCACCCTGGAACACCCCTATCTTTGTATTAAAAAGAAATCAGGGAAATAGAGCCTCTTACAGGATCTGAGAGAAATTAATAAAACTATGGTCACTATGGGGACCTTACAACCTGGCCTGCCCATCCCAGTGGCCATTCCTTCTTATTATAGAATAATAATTGATTTTAAAGATTGTTTCTTCACCATCCCCCTTCACCCAAGTGATTGCCACCATTTTGCCTTTAGCCTTCCTGTAATTAATTTTAAGGGACCTATGCCCAGGTTCCAGTGGTATATTCTTTCGCAGGGGATGGTTAACAGCCCAATCCTTTGCCAAAAATTTGTTGCTTTAGGTGTTGACCCCCTTCGTGAGGCTTGGCCTTCTATATATGTTATACATTATATAGTTGATATTCTTTTGATTGGTTCAAATACATCAGATCTTTTATTATGTTATAAAGATTTAACAAAAAGACTTTAGCTTCATGGCCTCCAAATAGCTCCTGATAAGATTCAGTTATGTGACACTTATTTTTATTTGAACTTTGAATTAAGAAGTTCCAAAATATTTCCTCAAAGAATTCATTTAAAAGTTGATCATTTGGATACATGAAATGATTTTCAAAGATTATTGGGAGATATTAATTGGATCTGTCCTTACTTAAAATTGACCACTACAGATCTTAAGCTTTTATTTGACATCTTTAAAGGTGATAATGACCCAACTTCTCTTCAAACTCTAACACCTTTGGCCAGAAAGGCCCTAGAGCTAGTAGATTCTGCCATTCAGCAATGAGGTGCTTCCTTTATTGATTATCAACAGTCCTTGTTATTTGTAATTTGTGCAACATCCTTTTCACCCACGGGGGTATTTTGGTAGTCACAGGGGTCTCTTCTATGGACACATCTCCCTGCTTAACCCCTTTTCCATGTTTGGTTACTTCCTTTATTTGCCTGGGCAGAGAACAGAGCCGCCAATACTTTGCCAAAGATCCTGATAAATTGTTCCCTTCACAAAAGGACAAATAGATTGGTTGATGCGAACCACTGATGATTGGCCAATTGTTTGCACTTCATTTAGAGGAGAAATAGATAATCACTATCCTGCAAACAAACTGTTACAGTTTGCTAAAATTCATCCCTTTGTTTTTCCTGTTAGAACTCGTTCAAAAACCCTTCAAGGTGCTGATTTGGTTTTTACTGATGGTTTTCCACTGGCATGGCTGTCCTTGTTATAGATAACCAAACTTTTACCTTTAAAACACCATATAAGTCTGCCTAACTGGTTGAATTATTTGCCATTATACAAGTGTTTACAAAATTACCTAATGATGTTTTTAGTTTATATACTGACAGTGTTTGTGTTGCTCTTTCTGTTCCCTTATTGGTGACTGTCCCCTTTATTAAACCCTCTACCAAAGCCACCCCACCCTTCCAAGAATTACAAGATTTAATTATTGTTAGGAATCTCCCCTTTTTTATTGGTATCTTAGAGCCCATTCTGATCTGCCTAGACCACTTGCCCAGGGCAATGCTTGGGCAGATGCTGCCACTCAATTTGCTTTTCCCGTTTTGATTGGTTCCTTGGAACAAGCCCAAAAGGCTCATTTATTGCCTCAATTAAATGCTCAAACTCTTCGCCTACTTTTTAAAATTACCCAGGAACAGGCACAGCAAATTCTTAAAGGTTGCCCAGGCTGTGTTACCTTCTTGCCTACACCCTATTTGGGGGTTAACCCTCGTGGCCTAGTTCCTAATGACATTTGGCAGATGGATGTCACACACCTGCCTAAGTTTGGCAAATCTAAATATTTACATGTTACTGTTGATATATTCAGTGGATTTATTTTTGCCTCCTTACATAATGGAGAAGCTTCAAAAAATGTGATTTCTCAGGTCTTAAATTGCCTTTCCTTTATGGGCAAACCTAAGGTTATTAAGACTGACAATGGCCCTGGATATATTGGAAAGAATTTCCAATCCTTTTGTTTACAATTAGATATAAAACATGTTACTGGTATCCCAAATAACCCACAAGGTCAGGGTATTGTAGAGAGAGCCCACCAGACCATTACAAATTTCATTCAAAAATTAGAAAGGAGTGAGTTTGACCCTACCTTAGGCACTCCTCGCAATATCCTACATCATGCCTTGTTTGTTCTTAATTTTCTTAATTTAGATGCCTATGGAAAATCTGCTGCTGATCGCTTCTGGCATCAGAGACAGATAAAAATTACACCACAGTTATGTGGCGAGACCCCCTCACTTATAAATGGAGTGACCCTGACCCTGTCCTTATTTGGGGTTGCTTGTATTTTTGATACAAAAGAAGGGGGAACCCAATGGCTCCCTGAACACCTGATTAAAGAAGTAAATGAAGATAAACATGCCTTAGACCATGATGACAAGTCCAGGGAGTAGTTTTCCCTGAGACCTTTCTTTTTCTTCTTTTGTTTTCCAGATAATCATTAAAAATGGCCGTGGTCCTCTCCACTCTTGGATGCCTTACTATTAATGCTGACACCACAGACATCTGCAGACTCAACATCTCCCTTTGCATGACAATTTTATTTAGCTGAAAATTTGGACAAATTTTAAACGGACTTGGTCTAAAGGGGAAATATTGGCTACTGCTGATTGTCCCTCTTCAGGGTATCAAAAGGCCATATATTTAAATTTTACAGATTTCAAGTGTAGACCAGGTAGCACGTGGCCTGCCAGTTGTTTTCTTTATGACCAGTCTTATTCGCCATGTTCTACCAACTGGGTAGAAGAGAATGTAGGGTGCCCCTGGTGTTGCTGCAACATACATGTAGCCATTCCTTTGAGAAAAGAAGAGCTTATCAGCCAGCAATGTTATAATTGAGATAAATTCTTTGAGACATTCACAGGATATACTTGGGTTGTTTGGGACCCTTGGGATAGCTGCTGGACTTCTCCTGTAAAAGGAGCCATGTATACGAGCAGGAGAGAAAAACTGCCTAGTAGCAAGATTTATATCTGGCACTCTCTTGTTCAAGTACAATCTGCTGTCTATTCTAACATTTTAAATATAGAATGAGAGCTTAATAGCCAGCTTTCTGTCTCTCCTGCTACTCATTCATTTTCTTGGATTTCCCTCTCAAGGGAAGGGCTGATGTTGGCCAGTGTTTCCAGATTGAGAAACCTCTCCTCATGTTCTTTGTGTGCCATGTTGGGCCATCTGCCTTTAGTAGCTGTCCCTTTTTCTTTTGCTTTAAATTCTACAACAGTGAAATCAGTGAGGACCTCTCCTATTTCTGAGATTGAACTCTATTGTCCATTTCCCAAATTTCCTTTTTGTTATTCAGTTTATGGAGAAGGAAGATGCACTACCACTCAGTCTCCATCTTCCGATATTTTAGCCCTAGGAGGATATTTTATTTGGTGCAATGGCATCTCACTAAAAATTTGTCAAAAAATATAGATCCCTTCATGTTGTGCCTTCCCATTACCTTGATTCCTCAACTAACTCTTCATACCCCTGCAGAATTTTTGATGTCTTCTGAACATTTCAGAAGAGAGAAACGTGCATTAGTTTTGCCCTTTTTAGCCAGACTTTCCCTGACTGCCTCCACGGTGGCCACTGGATTGGCAGGTGGACCATTGGCACATTCCATTTTAATCACCAATAAATTTGCTGAACAATTTCAATTAGCTATAAAGGTTTCTGCTGAATCGCTGACTACCCTGCAAAGGCAAATAACCTCACTTGCCCAAGTTACCTTGCAGAATTGCTGTGCCTTAGACCTTCTCACAGCAGAGAAGGGTGGTACCTGCCTTTTTCTTAAGGAAGAATGTTGCTATTATGTTACTGAATCTGGGCTGATAGAACTATAGGTGCATAAACTCCATAAGCTGAGAGGATCTACAGAGACAGAAATTTTCTAGAGCTGCCAATGATTGTCGGGAATCCTCCATGTTTTCCCTCCTGATGCCCCTTGTTGGGCCTTTGCTTTGTGTGCTTTTGATAGCTATTTTAGGACCATTTATTTTAAATCGGTTGTTAGGATTTATTAGACAACAGGTTGACTCCATGGCATTCAAAACCATACAAGTACATTATCATCAACTTGATGTGGCTGATAGAGGCCTGACTGAGCCATGTGGTGACATTGACCCCATGGGGGATGCATAGAAACTCAGAGCTATGCACACTGGTTTGGCACAGCACAAACTCAGTATGGGCACCTGCAAGGGGCTTAAGGCAAAGCACTGAAGGGGTCTACTTCTGAGTCCCCCGTGAAGAAAACCTGATTTGCATAAGGGTTGGTGTCAGTCCTTGGACTACTCTGTGGGGGTCTTCCACCAAGTTTGGATCTGACCCTCCTCTCCAAAAGACACCAAGAGTTGCCAAAGATGTGGGAAGAACAATCCTCTGTTCCCCATGAGAGGAATCAATGGGGGATGGAGGATGGTTGTTTGTCATCAGATGTGATTAACACATATACTGATGGTCAACAGATAGCTAATACGAAACTGAGAGTGCTCGACCCTAAATAGCACCTCTGCATCATACCCTGTCTCCCAAGTCTCAGGGTTTATAAGGGAAGTAAGGATGGGAAGATTGTAAGAGCCAAAGGTGATAGAGGACTACAGTGAGACAATGTTTTCAGGACTCAACATGTTCACTCTTTAAATAAAGTCACAGTCGTTGCAGCAGATATATCAGAACTGTGTAAAATCAAGCCTGACAAAATCTAAGAATTAACAGAGGATATGGTCATGATGTTCCACCACTAGCTAAGGAACTGTTGGCTGTTGATAGTTATTGGAGAAACATAGTTTCATGAACGTGGCCCCTGAGGGGCTACTTACACTCTCATAGATATCCCTAAACAATATCCATATTGGAAGTACTGACAGGATTTAGTGGGTTTAAAAATAAAAGAGAGAAATGAAAAGGCAATGTTGTGATGCATAGGAGGGACTCAGGAGGAATTAGAGTGAAATCAATGATGAACTTGTTCAAAATGAACTGTACATGTATACAATTTTTATACAATAAGAAACAGTACTTTCTACATCCAATTAGCCAGTATCATCACTGTTGAACAAGTCTGTAAGAACCATAGCAACAAAGTCTGATCTCTGGGGGAAATAACTGGGAAACACAAGCTTTTCCAATTTTAATTAGATCTCTATGATTGCAAATTCATTAAACCCTCTTGAGTCATTACCAGATAGCTATTATGACATCAGTAAATGATATTTACCAATCTCTCAGCAAGAGAAGATATTCTGGCTAATACCACCATCAGAAATTATGATCTACAACCCACAGCCTTTTTCAATCAAGAAGAATGTGGGTTCTGGATCTCCAGTCCAAAATTAAATTTCCTCATCATGAGAAAGCCAAATGTAGTGATGGTAGAAAAGAATATTTTTTCTTGGGATATACACCTTATAGCTCATTAATGCCATGTGTTTGTCCTTCTGTGAGGGCAGAGAAGAAGAGTCAATAAGGTCATTTTTGAGATTCATCATTCACAAAGGCAAGTATTGAATGCATGCATGTGGTTATTTTTTTTTCCCCAAACCACCTATGGCAAAACTAGTGAATCTCTGAAGTGCCTTGTGTGTTCTCTTGTGAAATTATCTCTGAACATGTACTGGGAGGTAGAATTTTACAGTGATGCTGCAGAGACAAAAATGGCTGTTGTTGCCCTGTATATTATTCCTAAAGAAATGGCTTTCAAATATTTATGGTTATTTGTGTACCTTAGCTCCCATAGAAAGTAGAAAACCGAGGCCCAGAAAAAGATGGGTTTAATTTTATCTTTATTTTCTCATTTTCAGTCTTATTTTGAGGAGGTAGGTTGGAGAGAGCTTGGATTTTACTGTAATGCTATTACTTTTGCTGTTCTCACAGATATAACCCAGGAAAGAATGGCTTTAGGAAATGACTCATTGGTGACAGAATTCATCCTGCTGGGGTTGACACAGCAACCAGAGCTCCAGCTGCCTCTGTTCTTCCTCTTCCTGGGAATCTAGGTGGTCTCCATGGTGGGGAACCTGGGCTTGATTGTTCTGATTGTTTTGAATCGTCACCTGCATACCTGCATGTACTACTTCCTATTTAACCTTTCCTTCATTGATTTCTGCTATTCCTCTGTCATAATCCCCAGAATGTTGGTGGGTTTTGTGAAGCAGAACATCATCTCTCATGCTGAGTGCATGACTCAGGTCTTTTTCTTTGCCTTCTTTGCTATTGATGAATGCTACATTTTGACAGCAATGGCCTATGACAGGTATGCTGCCATTTGTAAGCCCCTGCTTTACCAGGTCACCATGTCCCATCGGGTCTGCCACTTGATGATGGTCGGGGTGTATGTGATGGGACTTCTGGGAGCCATTACACATACTGGCAACATAGTAAGCCTGATCTTCTGTGATGGCAACATCATCAATAATTACATGTGTGATATACCCCCTCTTCTACAACTTTCCTGCGGAAGTACCTCCATCAATGAACTGGTAGTTTACCTTGTTGTAGGTTTTAATGCAACAGTGTCCGGCCTGGCTATCTTTATTTCTTATACCTTGATCTTTTCCAACATCCTTAGCATCCATTCTACAGGAGGTAGGTCAAAAGCCTTTGGTACTTGTGGTTCCCATATAACAGCTCTTTCTTTTTTCTTTGGAGCTATAGCTTTCATGTATTTTAAGCATTCTAGTGCATCTATGAATGATGAGAAAGTATCTACCATTTTTTATACAATTGTGGGTCCTATGCTGAATCCTTTCATCTACAGTATAAGGAATAAGGATGTCCACATTGCACTGAGAAAAACTTTGAATAGAAGCTCTTTTAATTAAGTAGAATTTGTAGTTTTTATGAGAGTAAAATCTTAGGACATGTTTGGTTTACAAGTAGGTAGATGACTGGAGAGATCCTTATTCACTGAGCATTTGCTTACATTCACAACACCCTGGATTTAACCTATAGCTTTTAAAAGCAGAAATAGCAAAAAAAAAAAAAAAAAATTCAAACTCAAAATGTATTTTCGAATGCCACTAATATTATTCAAAATTAAGTTTATTATATGGGATAATTCAGAAGTATAAATAATAAAGATAATAAAGAATGATTGATCCTTCATATTGTCACAGTATAGAAAATAGTTTATTCTATAATTTAACAAAAACATATATATATCCTTTTTTCTGTATTGCAAACTGAACAAACATATTTTTTTTGCAGCCATCTACTACCAGTTTTGTACATTCTAGCCTTAGAAATCAAGAGGATTTAAACAATATACAAAACTCTGTATGTTATTATATTCAGATATCATAAGGTCCTGAGATTTTAAAAATGTACACTTTTATTTTATAATTTTTGCCAGTGTGTGTTTAGGGAATCATATTCAGGTTCTGATGCATTCTACTCAATTGCTGTTCCATTGAGCTATGTCTTAAGCACAATTGTGAGACCTTTGATTAGAGTATATCTATAAGTTTCCTCTTGTCCTATAACTTAAATACTGATTTCAGAAGCCTTGGAGAAAGTAATTTAATAATTCAGTTAATAATCTGCCAGAAAGTTGTTAGGAGGTTTTATTTTAAAGGTTCCTATGCTTCTCCAAAGGCTAAAGTATGGATTATAAGTGCCTTTTTTACTTTGGTGTTTTGTTTATATTCTTAAATTACTCTGGTAAAGAAGAGTTGATGAGTCTGTTATAATTCCAGTGCTCTCAGACTGAAAATGAAACAATTTAACTCATTCAGAATAAAGCGAACCTGTATTAGGTTTTCTCTTCATGAACTTGAAGAGGGAATGTGCTATATCTACTTTGGGAAGAAGTTCCCTGTTTATCAGTAGAGAAACGTTCTCTTTTTTCAAATAAATTATACAATCCTAATTTATTAGCACTTAGTACTTTCTGTTTCATAATTTTGCTTTCATTCTGTCTCTCAAGTCTCTACCCATGAATGAGATATCAAATTTAAAATGTGAGTCCATCTTATTTTAGCCATAGACATACTGAAGCTTTGGTAAAAAAAATTAAAAATATATCTTTGTAAACAACTGAAGATCCTGCTGAATGCAGAAAGCACAGACTAATAAGGTGAAAAAATTAACTTCTATGTTTGTGAGATTGTTTGGTAAAAATAACACACAAAGGTCTTGAACAAATTAATATAAATAATTAATACAAGTTAATATAAATCCTCAGTATTTGTACTGATAATAAAATTATGGTCTTATCATCTTGGATTGTCCGTTTGAAAGAACCTCTCTAAGGGGTGTCAGGTGGATTGACTGAAAGCATGACTTTCCACAGCACATCAAAGTGAGAGAAGAGTAGAGTTTCAGAGGCAGGAACAGTCTTGACAATTATGAGGTATGGTTCTGGGAAACAGATGAATATGAGAGAAGGCTACAGAAAGATTATGCCTACAGGTGTTAACAATATTTGTGACCTGAAGTTGAATTGGGACTTTGTAGGCAGAAAGAATGGATGTCAATGACTACAACAAAAATATAATCTCAAGGGCATAAAATCAGGAGGGCTGGCTCTGCCCCTTGCTGGCTGTGACACTGGATGGGCCAGCTGGGCCAGGGCAGGAGACCTTTCCCCTGTAGTGTGGGTGCAGAAGAGCTTGTGGGTTGACCAGCTGAAATACCTCTTCCTAGTCAGGACTTTAAATTGGGCCACACCAATATCTACCCCACTGATGAACTGCAGGAGTGCTGCTGGAGCTCATGAAGAGGCCAGTTGTGCACATAGAAAGCTACCGGATAACCATGACACAGGGCAACAGGAGGATATCCAGGAAGAGTCCCAGAGAGGTTCCAGTATTGATAGTGTAGCAGAAGCCAGTGGCCTAGTACCAGATCAATGACTTATTGCAATGAACATTTGCAAACAACGAGGTATGGACAAAATGGTATACTGTCAGACAGACTATGACAAACTACAGCTTCCACAATGAGATTTTTTTTCCTCATTGCAGAGAGGGCAGCGTTATAAAAATAGAGAGAGTGCCTCTGGAGAAGGGGAGATGAAACACACTGGGGTGCATAATGTCAAATTTACAAAGAACAATAAAAAGAGTTTATTATCTTTAATCTTTTCTTACAGTCCAGTCATTATTCCCCTCCCATTCTGCCCTCTGCCAATTTTTTATATCATTCCTCCTCCCCCATTTCCAAGAGGATGTCCCTACCCTCAACCCGGTATACCCAGCTAGTCCTCCCCATTCCCTGGGCCTCAAGTCTCTCAATGGTTAGGTGTGTCTTCTCTCGCTGAGGCCAGACTAGGCAGTCTTCTGCTGTATATGTGTCAAGGACCACTGTCCAGCTACAGTATGCTGCCTGGGTGGTGGATCAGTGTGTAAGAGATCTCAGAAGTTCAAGTTAGTTGAGACTGCTGGTCTTCCTATGGTATCACCCTTTTCAACTTCTTCCAGCCTTTTCCTAATTCAGCCACATGACTCTCCAACTTTAGTCCATTGGTTGGGTACTGTTGGGCATTTCATGTAAGGTCCCTCCCTATGATTCCTGAGATTGTCTTACCTCCCAGGACTCTGGTACATTCTATAGGGTCCCCCACCTCCCACCTCCTGAGGTTGGATATTTCCATTCATTCTGCTGGCCCTCGGGGCTTCACTCCTCTTCCCCTCAATTTCTGATCATGTTCCTCTTTTCCTCTACCTCCCCCCACACACACACTCTCTTACCCAGTTCCCACCCTCCATTAGCCTTCTGTTTTCTTCTCCCTCACAAGTGTGATTGAAGCATCCTCTCTTGAAGTCAAGGTTGCAGATAATATGATAGTATACATAAGTGACTCCAAAAATGCTACCAGAGAACCTCTACAGCTGATAAAAAGATTTTAAAAGGGGCAAAAATAAACGAACTGATATGAGACTCTCAATGTCTTGGCCCAGCACCAGCTACCTTAAGAAACATCTAGGAGATGTCAATCATAAAGTGAACTTTTTTCTCCCTTATCCTATATTTGGAGCCAGAGTAGATGTTCATTTATAACCAGTCTAGATTTCATGAACAATTTGTATTGAAATTCATGGCACAACAAATCTTAAATAAGAAAAAAAATTCATGTTCTGTGGAAGGGATGGTGATTCTCACTAATAATAAACACATAAAAATGTGAGCCAATATTTGCTACATGTTAGCTGAATCATTAATGGAGTTAGGTGGGAGTTCCTTCATTCGGCCTCTTCATGCCCTTACTTAGCTTCATCAATGGGAAGAGCAATAGAATGGGTCTGAGTTTGAGTCTGAATTCTGTAGGTTTTGTCTGCTTTGTCTTAGATTCTGGACAGCAAATAATAAAATGGTTGTGGTACTCATTAAATAAAGAGTGTGGTGCAAGTTAAAGAAACAACACATATTTTAAAAATACCACACATTATGTTTAAAATGTCACATTGCATGTAAATAAACATGCATTTTTCCCCCACACAACTTACTTTACTCAATATGACTTTCATTGCTTATTTTTGTTTTGCCATGAGAGAGGATTGTCTTGTGTAACCCAGTAGAGTCATGAAATTATAGCACTCTTGACTATGTCTCTTGAGTGCTGAGATTATAGGCATGTACCACTACTCCCTTTTTACAACTTCTGTGTTGATTATGCCCTGCTGGAAGTTCCAACAGAACTTCCATGGCTAGTATCTGTGTAAGCAATTGATCATAGCTATTGGTTTCACTGTCATTGTAATTGAGTTGGGGGAGAATTTGTGTTAATACACACTTGTAATTAATTCAGGGTCTTTTAAAATTAATATATATCGAGGTGGTTCCACTTTGTAACTGAGCAAGTTTCAATGGTTCACTGGGTTGTTTTCAGAGTCCTGCGTCTGGATGCTGTGAGACTGGTTCAGGCAAGCCCGAAGTTGCAACATGATGCCATTTGCAGCAGGAAACCAGGCAGCTCCATAGTCTTCTGTGCTTAGCCCACCAAAAGAGAGTGATCGCCCAGCAGCAATTTCACTTCTGAGTGCGGAGGTGAGATCTCCACCTTCTCTCTGGAGGGGTACAGCTAGGAACACACTGGGCATATAATCAGTGGAGCAGCTGGGACAGGAGTCTTCCCTTCCAGCTGCCATCTACAGCAGGGAATCAGGCAGCTCCAAAGCCTTCTGTGCTTAACCCTCCAGGAGAGAGTGATCTCCCAGAAGTACAGACACAGGTTTACAGGCCCATAGGAGGGGCAAGCTCCAGCCAGAGACAACAAGACCAACTAACACCAGAGATAACCAGATGGCGAAAGGCAAGTGCAAGAACCCTGCCAACAGAAACCAAGGCTACTTGGCAACATCAGAGCCCAGTTCTCCCACCATAGCAAGTCCCGGATACCCCAACACACTGGAAAGCAAGAGTTCGATTTAAAGTCTCAACTCATGGTACTGTTAGAGGACATCAAGAAGGACATATATAACTCCCTTAAAGACATACAGGAGAACATGGGTCAAATGGTAAAAGCCCTTAAAGAGGAAACACAAAAATTCCTGAAAGAAATACAGGGGAGCACGGGTGAACAGGTAGAGGCCCTTAAAGAGGAAACACAAAAATCCCTTAAAGAATTACAGGAGAACACAAATAAACAAGTGAAGGAACTGAACAAAACCATCCAGGATCTAAAAATGGAAGTAGAAACAATAAAGAAATCACAAAGTGAGACATCTCTGGAGATAGAAAATCTTGGAAAGAATTCAGGAGTCATAGATGCAAGCATCAACAACAGAATACAAGAAATAGAAGAAAGAACCTCAGGGGCTGAAGATACCATCGAAAACATTGACTAAACAAAGAAAATGCAAAATGCAAAAAGCTCCTGAGCCAAAACATCCAGGAAATCCAGAACATGATGAGAAGACCAAACCTAAGTATTATAGGTATAGAAGAGAGCGAAGATTTCCAATTTAAAGGGCCAGTAAATATCTTCAACAGAATTATAGATGAAAACTTCCCTAACCTAAAGAAAGAGATGTCCATGAACATACAAGAAGCCTACAGAACTCCAAACAGACTGGACCAGACCAGAAAGTCCTCCAGGCACATAATAATCAAAACACCAAATACACCAAATAAAGAAAGAATATTAAAGGCAGAAAGGGAAAAAGGTCAAGTAACCTATAAAGACAGGCCTATCAGAATTTCACCAGACTTCTCACCTGAGACGATGAAAGCTAGAAGTTCCTGGGCAGATCTCATACAGACTCTAAGAGAACACAAATGCCAGACCAAACTACTATACCCAGCAAAACTCTCAATTACCATAGATGGAGAAAACAAGATATTCCATGATGAAACCAAATTTACACAATATCTCTCCACAAATCCTGCCCTACAAATGATAATAGATGGGAAACGCCAACATGAGGAGGGAAACTACACCCTAGAAAAAGCAAGAAAGTAATCTTTTCCCAACAAACCCAAGAGAAAGTAATCATACAAACATAAAGAGAACATCAAAAATAACAAGAAGCAACAATCACTATTCCTTAATATCCTAAACATCAATGGACCCAATTCTCCAACAAAAACATAGTCTAACAGAAATATTTTTCATGTAAATCTTCAATTTTATAGAAAATGTTTGTGATTCCTCTTTCAATTTAGTAATGATTTTTATGTCTACCATTTTAACTTTATTATTTCCCATGATAATCTTTAATTTTAACATTTTTTTCTATATATTTTTTCAATTTTATCAGAAATATTTTGCATGTAAATCTTCAATTTTGTCAGAAAATGTTTATAATTCCACTTTCAATCAATTTAGGAATATTTTTATGCCTACCATTTTATTGGTACAATTGTCTGTGATAATCTTCAATTTTAACGTTTTCTATATTTTTCTTCAATTTTATCAGAAATATTTTCCATGTAAATCTTCAATTTTATCAGACAATGTTTATAATTTTACACTCAATCAACTTAGGAACATTTTTATACCTTCCATTTTATCTGTATAATTTTCCATGAAATAGTCAGTTTTAACATGTTTTTCTATATATTTCTTGAATTTTTTCAGAAATATTTTCCTTGTAGATCTTCGGTTTTATCAGAAAATGTTCATAATTCCACTTTCTAAAAACTTAGGAATATTTTTATGCCTACCATTTTATCTGTATAATTTTTCCATGAAATACTCAATCTTAACATGTTTTTATATATTTCTTCAATTTTATCAGAGATATTTTCCGTGTAAATCTTCAATTTTATCAGAAAATATTTATAATTTCACTTTTAATCAACTTAGAAATATTTTTATGCTTACCATCTTATCTGTATAATTTTCCATGATAATCTTCAATTTTAATGTTTTTCCATATACTTTTTCAATTTTATCAGAAATATTCTCGCTGTAAATCTTCAATTTTTATCAGAAAATATTTATAATTCTACTTTCAATCAATTTCGGAATATTTTTATTCCTACCAATTTATCTCTATAAATTTCTTCAATTTTATCAGAGATATTTTCATGTAAATCGTCAATTTTATCAGAAAATGTTTATAATTCCACTTTCAATAAACTTAGGAATATTTTTATGCCTACCATTTTATCTGTATATTTTTTCCATGAAATAGTCAATCTTAACCTGTTTTTTTCTATATACTTCTTCAGTTTTGTCAGAGATAGTTTCCATGTATATTTACAGAATGGAATACTACATAGCAATCAAAAACAATGAATTCATGAAATTCTTAGGCAAATAGTGAACGGGGGGAGGGAAGAGGGCTCATGCGACTTTCAGGGAGGGGGGAACCGGGAAAGGGGAAGTCATTTGGAATGTAAATAAAGAATATAGAAAATAAAAATAATAAAAAATTATATTTTACAAATTAAAAATTAATATATATCTATGAAAAATATATTTAATATTATAGTTGTAAGATAAATTCAAACTGTAATATAGACTATAAATATAATTTGTTACATATAATATATATGAATAAGCATATGGAGAAAGGAACAAAGTACATATTTAAAAATAGTTAAGGAATCATGGTTTTGTACAGTTGGGAATAGATGTAGTATTCATGCATTCCAGATCAGCACTAATAGCAATGAATGTACGTCTAGTTGGAAAGGATTTTGTTGTAGATATAGTACCATTCTTACATACTCATTTATTCATTTAATGCAAAGCAATTATACCCAGGAAATGAAGACAACCAAAAGTCATATAAGCTAGGTCATTATATTTGAGATTCATTCACAAGACAGTATAATATTAAAAGCCTATTTCTGAAAACAGGATACATTGTTGAGCCATCTGCAAAACAGAAATGTACATGCAAATATAAATTGATTCTTTTAATACGGATAAAGTAGAAATTCTAAGCAGTAGGTGATTTCCTGTTATGTAGGATGATAGCCTTCTTTCATCTCTTAGTGATATGAAACATATCAAGTCTTACCAATTTTGATGTAGCTATCTCAGTGCAGTTCCCACTGTTTTCACTTTCTTTGTAGAATAGTGATTATTATGAAGGTTTATTTCTGCTGGAGATTTTGTTGGTGTGCCATTCCTCAGGACTGTAACAGTACCAGGCTCTTAATCATGTGATTAGTTTAAATAAATTTGCAATGTTAAGGTGACCCTGAAGTAATCTGACTAGTGTCCTTATTAGAAAAGAAAATGGGGACACATTTGCATCACAAATGGAAATACACATAGGAAGAACCAGATGAGAACAGCAAAAGCATGGTCACATGTAAACTGAAGAGAGAAGCCTCAGAAGCCACATAAGCTACCCTTGATGATGGACTTCTGGACACCAGAACTGCAAGGGAATCATCTCCTCTTGTTTAAACCATCTGGTCTCGTATAGTAAGTTTTCCTTTTTTTAAGGCAAACGGTATATAGTGACACAGTGGTAAAAGTAACCATTTAATCCTTTTGTGCCAGATATTAAACAGGTGCATGCCAGGAGGTGTTTTATTGTTGAGCTACATATTGCCATTCCTCCTTTTACTTTTGTATTTGATACAACTTCTCAATGAGTTAACCATGATGACCTCCAGCCTTCCAGGTGTCCAGGTAGATACTGAACTCAGCATTCAGGGTTGTTAGGATTATTGGCATGTATCACCAGGCCCAGGTATGTGTATTTTTAAGAGTTAAGAATGAGAAAGACAACAACAAAACTGGAACAACAACAACAACAACAGCAGCAACAACAAACCAAACAAACCCCTCCTATCAGCTGTGGTTTATATATTGTATTACATACTGCAGTCCCAGAGATTGTATATAGCTGTCTCCTGAGAGACTCTGCCAGTGCCTGAAAAATAGAGGTGGGTGCTCTCAGCCAACCACTGGACTGATCCCAGGGTCCCCAATGGAGGGGCTAGAGAAAGGACCCAAGGAGCTGAAGGGGTTTGCAGCCCCATAGGAGGAACAACAATATCAACCAACCAGGACCCCCAGAGCTCCCAGCAACCAAGGAGTACAAATGAAGGGACCTGTGGCTCCAGCCGCATATGTAGCAGATGATGGCCTTGAAGGGCATCAATGGGAGGAGAGGCCCTTGGTGTTGTGAAGGCTCAATGCCCCAGTGTAGGGGAATGCCAGGGCAGGGAGTTGGTAGTGGGTGGATGGGTCGGTGGGAGAACACTCTCATAGTAGCAGGGTGGGGAGGAAGATGGGTTAGGAGGCTCCCGGGTGTACCAGGAGAGGGGATCACATTTGAACTGTAAGTAAAGAGAATATCCAATAAAAATATTCAGTTGTAATTTAGAATTGAAAAATAAAGCTACATACATAATAGAAACATCTTATTTAATATGCCAAACATGATGTTTATCACTCCAATGGTCAAAAGATGCACATATCAAGCATACTTTTAATGATGATAACTTTCTTTTTCTGAAAATTAAGTTTTGTTCACAGGATCAAAGTTCATACACATTGGCTGTTGTGAACAGAGCCCAGGGAACCAAGGGTGAGATATTGGAATGAAAATTACATGTTCATAGAGTCAGCAAAGCAATATGTTGCCTAGTGTCCAGATATGAGGATCTTAACTCAGCACCAATTTAAGTTTCATTTGACTTTGCAAGGATTAAACATAGGTTTGTGTTAGGAAAGTGCTGGTGAGTAGAGTCTTATAGACAGTGCTTTATAGGTATAAAACCTGATAGTTATCAATCTGTGTGTCATGATGCCTCTGTAAATCTTGAAGCTATTTTAGTTACATGATGTAAATTTATTTAGCCTTTGGACTAGGGAGATGATGAAGTTTCATATATATGTGAATCTTCTACTGTCACTCTTGGAATGTCTCGTCTGTGTATGTGAAAAAATAATTTGACCTAAACACAAGGTAACAGAGGATACACATACTACACGAAGGCTGAGATGTCAAACTTATACCCTAATTTGTCACCTCTAACAATCCCCAGGCCCAATTGAAGAGTCTATGCTTTTGGCAAAAATCTATGAAAAGTTGCTCAGGCAACCATCATTATCATAACCAACAAATCAGCAAGACATTTACAGCAAAGCAAAGGGAGGGAATACATATCAGATTGTTTACCTGCATGATAACCAAGGCTAGTGATTTTTAAGTTAACTGAAAGCCAAAAAAGCTATAGGATTCACTTAGAGTTCAAAACAATGTAAGAATAAGATTCATTAAAACATCAGGAAATGTACAGAGAATCTCTTAGAAGCATCAATTGTCAATAAAACAATTGATGATGAATGTGTATGAGGGGGGAGAGGGAGAAGGAGGGAGGAAGAGCAAGAACACACACACAAACACACACACACACACACACACACACACACACACACACACACACACACACACACATATATATCTGGAAGAGTCAGAGTTTTAACCTGGAACTCTGAGGAGATGAACACAAACCAGTCTAAGGGCTGATCTCCAGTTAGAATAAGGAGAGATCAGATTAACTGTGGCCTCACAGAGTGAGTTTGGCCATATTCCTTTTGTTTCTATTTTGTGGAATAGTTTGAAGAGTATTTCTATTAGCTCTTCTTTGATGTCTGGTACAATTCTCCACTAAAACCTCTTGGCCCTGAGTTTGTTTTTGCTGGGAAGTTTTAATGAGTGTTTCTACGTTCACAGGGGTTTTTTGGACTGTATATATTGTTTACCTGATCCTAATTCAACTTTTGTATTGGTGTCTTTCTAGAAAATCCTCCATTTTGTGTAAGTTTTTCTTTTTTTGTGTGTTGTACAGGTTTTTGAAAGACCAAATGATTCCTTGAATTTTCTCAGTTTCTGTTGTTATGTCTCCCTTTTCTTTTTTGATTTTGTTAATTTGGATTTGGTCTCTCTGCCTTTTAGTTACTTGGCTAAGAGTTTGTCTATCCTGTTGATTTTCTCAAATAACCAGTTCTTGGTTTCACTGATTCTTTGTGTTGCTCTCTTTGTCTCTAATTTACTGATTTCATCCCTGAGTTTGATTATTACCTGCCTTCTACTCCTCTTGGGTATGTTTGCTTCTTTTGTTTTCCCTAAAGCTTTCAGGTGTACTTTAAAAAAAATTTTTTTTAAAGATTTATTTATTTAACTTATATGAGTACATTGTAGCTGTCTTCAGACATACCAGAAGAGGGCATTGGATCCCATTATAGATGGTTGTGAACCACCATGTGGTTGCTGGGAATTGAACTCAGGACCTCTAGGAGAGCAAGCAACCAGTGTTCTTAACCACTGAGCCATCTCTCCAGCTCTTCCACACTCTCCATCTTCTCTTCTGAGAAGGAGGAAGTCTCCTGATATCTCCCCACATTGATACTTCAAGTCTCTACAAAACTAGGCACATCCTTTCCCAGTGAATCCAAATAAGGTAGCCAAGTCAGGGACACATGATTCACAGACAGGCAACAGATTGAGGGACAGTCTCTGCTCCAGTTGTTGGGGAACCTGCATGATGTCCAAGCTGTACATATGCTAGGTTCAGCCCATGGTAGTTCTTTGGTTGGTGGTTTAGTCCCTAGGAGCTCCCAACTGTCAAGGTTAGTTGATTATGTTGGTTTGTGGAATCCCTATCCTCTTTAAGTCCTTTAATACTTCTTCCAACTCTTCCATTGTAACTGCCCGCAGTTATATTGAATGGGTTACCTGGAAGGGAAGGTGGGGAAGTATGGGAAGGCGATGAAAAGAAAGCAAGACCAAGACAACATTTGCTGTTCAAGGTTTCAAGGTTTAATGGAGGACTCCAAATACATAGGCGGAGGAAAACCCTTCCCCCAACTTCTTCACAGAACTGGTTTGGTTGCTCCGCAGGTAGCTAGTGTTTTCCAGGAAACTGCAGGTCCTTGAAGAACAATGGGCTTCACCTTGGTCTAATTGCTCCACCCTAGGTGGAGGGGATTATGGCTGACACGGGAGTTCCCTCTCAAAGGGTGGGAGAGGAACTTCACATTGACTCTCTACATTCCACAAGACTCCCTGAGCTCCATTTAATGTTTGTCTCTGTCTCTATCTGTTTCTACTGGCTGCTGAATGGAGCCTCTAAAATGACAGATATTCTATGATCCTTTCTGGAAGCACAACAGAGTATTATCAATAAGGTCAGAGATTGCTTATTGTCCATGGTATGGATCTCATTTAGGGCCAGTCAATGGTTGGCCACTTCTTCTCATCTCTGCTCTATCTTTGGCCCTGCATATATTGTAGGCTGAACACATTTTGAATCAAAGGTCTTGGGTCAAAAGTTGCTGTCCTTATCTCTTCAATGGGAGTCCTGCTTAATATAGGAGGTGGATACTTCCTGCTCCATATGCTTCTCTGTAAGGAGTCTCAGATAACTCCCATATATTCCCTGATGTCTATCCCCATCCCATGTCTCTGGCACATCCTAGAGATGATCCCCTCCCACCTCTGATTTTCTTTCTCCCCTGCTCTACCTATACCTGATACTCCCACCCCGATCCCATCCCCATCTCCTCCCCTACCCAATTCCGTCTCTCTAACTACTTCCAAAATCAATTTATTTTCCCTTCTGAGAAAGATTCAAACATACTTCCTTGGGCCCTCCTTGTTATTTGGATTTTTGGTCTGTGGCTTATACTGTGGTTATCATATACTTTATGGCAAATATCCACTTACAAGTTAGTACACACAGTACATATCCTTTTGGGTCTGTATTTACCTCATTCAAGATGATATATTTCAGTTCAAATTTTATATTTGCCTGTAAAATTTATGATGCCCTTGTTTATAACCGCTGAGTAATATTCCATTATGTAAATGAACCACATTTTCTTTATCCATTCTTCAGTTGAGGTACACCTAGGTTGTTTCAAGTTTCTGGCTATTACAAATAAAGATGCTACAAACATAGCTAAGCAAGTGTCCTTGTAGGACAGTGGAACATCTTTTGGGTATATACACAGGAGTAGTATAGCTGGGTCTTGAAGTAGAACTGAAAGACCCTCAGTCTAGAGGACCCTTGCTCTTGCCTGGGAAGTGCACCACCCCAGGTGCACTCATGAGAAACAATCCTTGATGCAAACAGCAAAAGGATTTTATTCAGGAGCCAGCTAGCTGGGGCTCAACGTGTACCCCACGCAGGAGGGGAGGAGAAGAGCCCTGAGTCTAAAATCATACAAGCTTATAAAGGTAAAAACCACAAAATTCGGGAGTGGAGGGGCAGTAAGAACTTCTAGTCAGAAGCACTTCTCATGGGCTGTCTCCAGGTGGTTAGGACGTGGTCTGCTGATAACAGATGGGAGGGGGAGTAGGAACTTCTAGTCAGAAGCACTTCTCACGGGGCTCATGTCCCTTATTTGACATACGCAGCTGTAGTTCTCAGAATTGTTCTGTAAGTTCTCACCCTGTGGGCACTCCCTCAGAGTTCACAAGTTCAGATTCTCAGGCCCCAGAGGAAGAGGGTCCAACTTAAAATTTTTCATTCTTTCAGAACTAGTCACAATTTTTCTGAAAAACCACCAGATTGATTTCCAGAGTTGTTTTACACGGTTTCTCTCCTACCACCAAAGGAGGAATGCTTTCTTTTCTCTGTTCAACATCGTTGACAGTGTATTGTTGTCCCTTGAGCTTTTGATCTTAGACATTGTGATGGGGGTAAGCTTAAATCTCAGAGTTGTTTTGATTTGCATTTTCCTGATGACTATGGACATTGAACATTTCTTTAAGTGTTTCTCAGCCATTCAAGATTCATCTATTGAGAATTCTCTGATTATCTCTATACCCCATTTTAAAATTGGATTATTTGAGTTGTTGGTGTCTAACTTCTTGAGTTCTTTATATATGTTGGATATTAGCCCACTGTCAGATGTAGGATTTTCCCAATCTTTAGGCTGTTATTTTGTCCTATTGTTTATATCTTTTGCCTTACAAAAGCTTTTCATTTTCATGAGGTCCCATTTGTTAATTGTTAATCTTAGTGCCTGAGCTATGTGTGTTCTTTTCAGGAAGTTGACTCCTGTGCCAATGAGTTCAAGGCCATTCTCTACTTTCTGCTCTACTATATATATCATCTAGTTTTATGTTGTAGTCTTTCATTCATCTGGAGCTGTGCTTTGTGCAGGGTGATAAATACGTATTCTTCTACATGCAAACATCCAGTTAGACCAGCAACATTTGTTTCAAATTTCTTTATGACGGCACATAGTGCTATGAACTTTCCTGTTAGTACTGCTTTCATTATGTCCCATAACCTTCAGTATGTTGTGTCTTCATTTTAATTGAAATCTGAAAAGTCTTTAATTTCTTTATTTCTTCCATGTGATCACCAAGTAGAGAGATGTTCAGTTTCCATTAGCATGCAGGTGTTTATTGTTGTTGAATTCCAGCTTTAATCCATGGTGGTCTGATAGGATACAAGGAATCATTTCAATTTTCTTATATCTGCTGAGGCTTGCTTGGTGACTGAGTATATGGTAAATTTGGGAGAAGGATTCTTGAGGTGCTGAGAAGAAGGTATAATTATTTGTTTTTGGATGAAATGTTCTGTAATTATCTGTTAGTTCCATTTGATGTATAACCCCTTTTAATTTCATTATTTCTCTGTTTAGTTTCTGTCTTGATATCCTGTTAGTTCATGAGAGAAGAGTGTTGAAGTCTCCCATTATTAAAGTGTGGGATTTGTCATCTAATTTCAGCTTTAGTTATGTTTTTTTTTTTAAATCTGTGTGCTCTTGCATTTGGAGCATAGACATTCAGAATTGAGAAGCCATCTTAATGGATTTTTCCTTTGATAAGTATTAACTATTTATTCTTTCACATCTCTTTTGATTACTTTTGATTGAAAACCTCTTTTATTACATATTAGAATGTTCACTCCAGCTTGTTTCTTGGGTCCATTTGTTTGGAAAACCTTTTTCCACCCCTTTACACTGAGGTAATGACTGAGGTATGTTTCTTGTATGCAGTAGAATGATGAATCCTGTTTATGCATCCACTTTGTTAGCCTGTGTCTTTATGTTGGGTAATTGAGTCCATTGATGTTGATAGATATTAATGACCAGTTATTGTTAGTTCCACTTATTTTGATGTACTGTGTGTGTGTGTGTGTGTGTGCATGTGTGTTTGAGAGAGAGAGAGAGAGAGAGAGAGAGAGAGAGAGAGAGAGAGAGAACAAAATCTTTTCATTTGCTTTTATAGAAATATCTATTTATTGTGCTTTCTTAGTTGTTGTTATCCTCCTTGTGTTGGAGTTATCCTTGGCAGTGGGGCCCCAAGGAATTTCTAATGATATTCTATTATGTTAGCAGATTGTGCCTTTCCCAGTTGTCATCACAGAGACTTCCTTTCTAAGCAGATAGGACCAAGTGCTGAGACTCACAGTCAAACATTATGCAGAGACAGAATCTAAACTGGAGTTTTCTGTCTGGTCTTTTCCCTCAGAGCTTGGAGAACCACATAGAAATGTGGGACTAAAGCTTGTAGAATTCAGAGGGGATGGAGGACACATGAAGAACATGGCCCACTGAATCCACTAAGCAGGGCTCAATTGTACTCACAGAGAAAGAAGCAGCAAATACCAGGTCTTCTGAATATATGTTATGGCTGTTAGTTTGAAACTTTGTGCAATTCCTAATAGTGGGAATGTGTGTGTCTCTGGTCCTTTTGCCTGCTCTTGGGATCTGTTCAACCTATTGGGTTTCCTTGTCCAGGTTCAATATGAGAACTTTTTCCTTGCCTTATTGTCCCTTGTTTTGTCCTGTTTGTTTTTGGCTCTTAGAAGGCTGATCAGAGAAACAGATAGTATTGCATCTGGAGGAGAGATGAAGTGGAAAACATGGGAGGAGTCAAGGTGGGCAAACCGTGGTTGGGTTTTATAATATGAGAGAATAATCTATCAATTTTCAATTAAAAGTAACCACAACAAATTGAAAAACCACCTTTGCATAATTTTAGGTCTTAAAAGGAAAGTAACATTTTAATTATTAATAGATCAAGATTTTCAAACAGCCATCTTACATGTACAAACTGATAGAACTAATTATGATCAGAAACAAGTATATTAAAATATTAGAAATTATGAATATATTTTATTCAGGTATAACATTCAAAAAGTAAGAGATATAGTTTTATCTCTCTGAGAATGATGTTTCTGAATATAGCTTCATATTACTATAATATACAGTGAATATATTAATATTTTTATTTTACTTTTGAACATAAAACAGTTCCTGAAATTTTGGTGAGTAATTATAAACATCTGTGTAAAACAAAACAGGTCATAAAATAAAATACTGAATGATATTCAGTAGGTTTAACTCTTTTGTGAGAATATCTTAATCATCTAGCTCCAAATACTAGCTTAAAAGGTTTTTATGTAACTTAGGTAGTCAAATATGCTACCAAGAATACTGAATGCCCAGGGGCGTTGCTGTATAGTAGGGATATTTCTTACATAGTTGTTCCTAGCTGTATGTCTTGAACTTTTTTCCTAATTGCACACTCTCTTTACTATCCAGATTGTGACTGAGTTATCTTTTAAGCTTTGCTCAGTTATTTTATTATTGATTTCCCTGGGAGTCACTTGAAGAATGTCTTTTTTGTTGTTATTCTTCAAGTTTATTCAATTTTCCTACATTATCTCATCTATCATTAATCTTACTTTAAATTTAGCTTAGATTTATAGAAAAATATTTAAGTTAGTGCAGAAACATTTAGTTTACATTTAGGTAAAATTATGTTTCTATAGTTATGGAAATATAGTACAATGTCAAGTTTCTTGTGCAAGTTTGTTCTGATGGATAAGGTTGAACATGTAAGGTTTGTAAGGAGTCAGGAGTGAATGAAAGATGAAGTTCTGTACATCTTAGTGGAGGGATATATAATTTTTTGATATACTTTTCTATAATTGAAATAGGGTAATATGACCTAATGCAAACAGAAGAAAGGAAGAAATGAGATAGCTTTGCTGTAAAAGAACAATCTTTGAAAATGTCTACATTCACTCGGGATGTTCATCTTTATGTACTCTGGAGGTATAAATGTTGAATAACTTTCATCACGTGGTCTCAGTTAGGGGCCAATCACAAACTCTTCCTGAAATAATATTTGATATAATGCAAACCTTATGTATATCTATTTTATGAAAATATTATACAATATAGTTTGATAATATTCACCTGACTCCTTCCCTAAGTCTTCCAATATCCACTCACTACCTTCCTAACCCTCTCTCAACTTGCTTATTTTCTTTTTCAGTTTTTAAACTACACATTTAATTTTATTCATTCTTCCCATATATTTATGGGTGTTGGAGTATACATATGACCAGGATTGACTTAGCAGGGGTTATTCCCTTAAAGAATATTGACCCTCTTCCCTCTAGGAACTACCAACTCTCAATAGTTTGTCAGTTAAGTGTATAGCTTCATCAGCCCCTCATACCTCCATATTTCATGTTCCTATATCACTTAATAAGGCTGTGAGACTAGGGAGAGATAGCATTCCTCAAGGAAGCAGCATTGTTAGTATTCTTATGCCCCAGTGAATGGTCCTATACACAGAAATATAAAAATAGCACTAATTTGACCCAGTAGATTATAAAAAGTGGATATGAATTTGAAAGGAGGATGTGGCAGATGGGCTTTAAGATGAGTTGGAGAAGGATAGGAGTTAATATAATTAGAACACCTTGAATACAAACAAAGTTCTCAGAGAATACGGGGAGGACAAGTAACATTTAAGACTTTCTGAAATGCACGTGAGTACTTGACAGTATAAGTTTAATAGTACATGTGAAAGAAATTTAAGTAGAGTCTCCACAAAATGTGGAGACATCACCTCAACTAGACATTTTTTGCCACCAGCTAAAATGCCCAGTGCTAAGAATGAGCTACAACTTCTTGCCTTGTTTGCTAAAAGGATCCCATAGACTGGCCTACCTCAAACGCTAGACTATTACAAGAGCTGGTTTCCCTCTACAATTGGATATGAAAACCTTATTGAGGAATCCACTTATGCCATTGAAAATAGATATATCCAGCTGGTACTCACTGAGAAGCTTCACTCCTATTGACTAGTATACAAATGCTGAAAGGTACTTTCCATGCTACTGCAAGAGAAAAATAAAATCAAAACAACCATTACAGATGGTTGTGAGCCACTATGTGCTTGTTGGAATTGAACTCAGGAACTCTCTGGAAGAGCAAGCAGCTTAACTTCTGAGCCATCTCTCCAGCCCTCAGGTATACTTTTAAACTTCTAGTTTGAGAACTTTTCAATTTCTTTATGAATGCACTTAGTACTATGAAGTGTGCTCTTAGCACTGCTTCCATTGTGTCCCATAAGTTTGGATATCTAGAGGGAGGTGTTGATTCCCTAAATGGTTCTTGATTGTGTCAATAAAGAAGGTAGAAGCTAATTGCTTGGTCAATGGTAAAAAATGGGACTTCCCTGTCTCAGGAGGAAGGAAAGGGGCACAGAGAAAGAGGAATTCAGACCAAGTTTTGGAATGGGAGGATGCACCAGCCATCTAAGATCTTGGGGAGCTGGAAATGGTGGCCTCCACCACCAGAGATTGGCTGAAATAGGTTAACTGATAAGAGCCCAGCAATTGTGCTATCTAGCTAGTTTTAAAATATTAAAACTGTCTAGTGTTTTCCATCTGCAGAGCAAAGGTGGGCAGAGAAAGAGCACAACACAGCCAGGATGGCTGCTGGAGGCTTGCCAAAGCTAGCTGTGTGGAGCTTGGGGAGTGATCACAGCCCCCCCCCCCACCCCGGGAAAAATGGCCACTATTGGAATTGAGTGAGACTGACTGATCTAGGAGCCTAGCTGGGAGCATGGACAGAATTCCAGAGTAGGCAAAAGAATTTTTTTTTTTAAATAGCATGCAACATGGGTATGTTGTGCATTCATTTTCATTAAATTGTAGAAAGTCTTGAATTTTTTATTTCTTCCTGGACCCAGTGATCATTGAGTAGAAAGTTGTCCAGTTTCCATTAGTTTGTAGACTTTCTGTTGTTTATGTTGTTTTTGAAGTCCAGTGTTAATTCATTGTGGTCTAATGAGATACAAGGAGTTATCTCAGTTTTCTTCCATGTGTTGAGGCTTGCTTTGTGAGCAACTATATGGTCAATTTTGGAGAAAGTTCTATTGAGGGGCTAAAAGAAGGTTTTGTGTGTGTGTTTGGGTGAAATGTTCTGTAGAATCAATTACCATTTGATTCATAACTTTGAGCTAGAAGAGTCAAGGACACTACAGAAAGACTACGGAGTCAACTAACTTGGGTCCATGGTGCCTCAAGAAGGCTGAACCACCAACAAAAGAACATGCAGTGGCTAGATCTAGGCCTCCTACACATTTATACCAGATGTGTGACTTAGTCTTTAAGTGGGTACCCTAACAGTTTGAGTGGGGGCTGTCTTTGACTGCAATTTGAACTTCTCCCTCTCACTGGACTGTCTGGTTGGGCCTCAGTGGAAGAGGATGTGCTTAGTCCTGCTGAGACTAGATGTTCCAGGGTGGAGTGGTACCAAAGAGGGGATTCCATTTCTCTGAGAAGTGGGGGAAGAAGGTAATGGGGAGAAGGATATTTTAAGTGTGGGGCTGTGAGGGAGGAGGGAGGTTTGTTATGATCAATATATAAAGTAAATGAATGAACGAATAAATGAATGAATGAATGAATGAATAAATAAGTAAATAAATAGAAAAAGCATGGATTCACTCTGGAATGCTGAGGAGCTGGACATAAGAAGATAAGGAGAGAAACCCTGCTGTGTGGCAAAACTCAGGTTAGAAGACAAGAGATAAGTTAAGAACTAGTTGATAAAATATCTGATGCTTATTGCCTAAACACTTATTAATACGTTATTAGTTTCAAAGTCTTTTTTTTTAATCTTTCTGGGAATTAAGTAGTCAGGGAACAGAAAAGTTCCTGGTGGAAAAGCTACTGTTTAGCAAGGAAGTCTGAAATTTTCACATCTTGTTTACTTGGGGGCATTCTGAATTATTTAAAACAAAACAAAACAAACAAACAACAGCAAACAACCAAACAAAAATAATCTGTTTTAGGAAAAGTCTTGGAATTTAACTGATTACTGATATCAGTGCAAAGAGATTGTTTATTCTGGATTAACTACATCCTGAGACATGGATTTAGGTTGCCATAAGTACCATGCTGCAATGTGGTAACAATTTTATGAAGACTTTTACAGTAACAGAACAAAAGAAATAAAACAATCAGTGAATGTTCAATATACTAACAGGGTTATTGAGTAGGAGATTAGAGCAGAGTGAGAATGTCTTGGTCCTCAAGATTCTATCTGCTGACATTTTAAGCCTTTGTGTGGTAGAAACTAGTGGTTAGTTCAGACATTACAAAAGGATTTTGCTTGATGGTTATAAGGATAGAAGGGTAGAATGATAGAGTGGTAAGTGAGGGACAGCTAACACTAAGCTGTGATTGGGATCTCAACATCACACTTCCTTACATCACAGTGTAGGCAAATACTTGTAAGATAGGGCAGAAAGTGCCTAGTCCTGAACGGCCATAGTAAAGATGGAATGGTACTGTTCCCATTTCTGGGACAGAGCCAGCAAGGTGTGGATTTCCTGGAGTGTGGATGATTGCTGGGTATGAGGCTTGATTGTGTGTGTGTGTAATATGTATGTAGTATTTATATAATATTATATGTATACATATACATATGTATATATTGTATGTAAAATGTGTGTGTATATTTATTTCCTGTTCCTCTTTTCAGGGAATGCTCTCTCTGGTAATGTTAATGACTCCATGATAATTAGAAACAGCACAAGTCCAGTAGTTGAGGGTGTGCTTATGCCTCAGCAAAATGGTGAGACCATTAAGACAGCCCATAAAACTGTGGGAAAGAACTCTGAAAACATGAGTTCAAAAATACATAATTTCTCAAATATGTAAAATATAAGGGTACAAAATTGATTATATAAGGAGTTTTCACATATCTAAAGGAACAAATGCAGTGGCACTATGAGCTAGGTTTTCAGAAAGGTAACGAGGCAGGAGATAAAGAGTTTTAGGAGTGGTGATTGCAGGGATAGATGCCACCCAGCAAAGTTTGTGTTTATACTTACAAAGGCAGGCAGATTCTTCAGTTAAAGATCAGTCTGGGACAGATAGAGTTTAGGTCCAGGCCCAGGAGTGAGAGTCCCACCCAGTTAGCTTATTGTCTGTTCTAAACAAAGGCAGGAGGACTTCTGGATTCTTCTGCAATGTCAAAAAAGGGGCTTGCTGTCTCCTTCTAAGAATCAAGAGGCTGGGTTCATGTGATGCTGATTTATGGGATAATCAAAGGGGAATCTGGGGTAAATGACTGAAATGACATGTACATAAAAGACTGGGCTTTTGCTCTGCAAGAGATGAGCTATGCAGAGAGTTTTTAGAATAGCAAGAAAAAGCTGTCTCAAGCAGAACATAGAGAGAGCAGTCTGGAAAGCTGTTTGGATCAGACATAGGCTGTCAGCTTGTAACATAAAATATGACTTCCAGTCATTTGTTTTGACACTTCCAGACACCCCTTTTCTCAGAACCCCTCTCTAATCTGAGGCTCATTCTTGGCAGAAAAGATTATATAAGCCAGATGGAGAAGACATCAGCAGGGAAACTATATCCTGATATAATGATGAAATACAGCAGGGAGCTCTACCAATGGCCTCTATTCCAGTGTATAGATTTGATTTTAATATTTTGAATCCAAAGAAATATTTATTGGTCAGAGTAACAAAATCTAAATATATTTTAAAGAATTATTATTTTTATCACACAGTGTTTTTATTTAAAAACCAAAGTTCAGCTTTTCCTCATTGTTCTTAAATATGCACATGGTTACTTAGAGAATCATAATGTAAAAAGCATTATAAATAATACATGGTACCTATATTTATAGTAGCAATAATACAGTGCTGAGAATTCCAATTATTTAACTCTAATGACATTAATCACATTTGTTTCTCTATAAATGATTGCAGAAAGTCCTATAACTTATTTTCAAGAGACTGCATATTTCCAGTTGGGACTTTTATATCAACTATCATGAAATAGGAATGCAAACACAGGTATTGTTATTTCTTTCCTTCCTAATTTATTACCATAGGGCAGACCTAAGGGATGCCCACTGTATATGATGAATTAAGGCCAGATGAACCTTATAAGTATCAAGCAAATGGCATCTGCTCCATAACATGGTGATGCTACTCTTTGTTCTGTACCATTTTTTACATTCTCTTTGTAAATGATTAACTAATGGCATGATCTCTACTACATAGTGACTGTGGATTTCTCAGAATATGTATGTGTATGATATGTTGCTTTTTTTCTGGTAAATGGAAAAGATTCCATGAATACCACTGATCAGTTCTGACATGCCCAGAACTGAAGCCTCCTACAGGAATGTAGAGACACACACAAGGATTCAGTACCAAGTTGTCTGAGGTGAGGCAGGCAGGGTGAATTCTTCAAGTCTCTAATTATCACATTCATGTGGCTGAGATAGTACAACTAGTTTATAGACTAGCAAACTCAACAATATGATCTCTGACCTAATGTTTTTACTTCTTGCATTTGGACCTTTGTGTGTTAGCTGAATTCTTGGTCTGGTAGCAAGCCAGATTCAGCAGCTCCAAGTGATACTTTAGGAACACAATAGCATCATTTGTTTCTTCACAGAAGTTGATGTGTGCTATAGGTATAAGGACGTTTTGTGTAATAATTCTGAGGAGCATTCTTTAATACTCAACCTATAATGTAAGGAACACTCAAATGAACTGTTTCTGTCTTACTTACACATAAAATAATCTTTTATAATTTTTGGAAACACACTTTTGTTCTTTACTCATACTCTGTATAGCTAGAATGGAGTAGAGGAGACTGTATAGAGATATTAGGGTATATCATATGCATATTCATAAAGGTTATGGTATCAATGATGTCATCTCTTCTTATCTCATGAATTATTCTGTATGATATCTGAAAACCCTGCATATGTGTTCAAAGAACTGTACAGTTCCTTCCTTAGAGGAATTTTCTTTCTTGCTTATCATTGTAGGGAAATTGAGATATCTAACAGAACAATTGAGATATGAATGAAGACTAGGAATTATAGAAGTTTTTGAGAGACATATCCTTTGTATACAAACTCAGTGGGCATTGTTATACAATCACATAATGTATGCCAGCCTACAACAAATCTACTGAAGAACAGTAAAAACCTCTAATACCTGTGGGTCTCACATCATTCCCATTTATCTTTTCTTCAAGTTTGCGTCATTTCTATATTTTAAATACGTATTTACTTTGCATCAGGGATTGTTTTTCTGTTTTCTATAATGTGGTGCCAATTTGCAATACTCTAATCTATAGACTGTGAAACAATGATGTAACAATTGCACTGATGAATGCCCTGATTAAATTTTAGAGACACCTATTTTATTTTATTTTTTACTAAACTAATAAAATTTATTTTAAAATATGCAGCTCAATATTGACATTTTTAAATTATCAAAGTAATTTATAATAGTTAAATGCCTCTTAAATATGCATGATATCTTACGAAGCTAAAAGTAATATACACTCAACCAATTTTTAAATCTATTTGGAACATTAAACATGATAGAAGTGGAAAAAATTTCTTATGAAGTCCTCTATGAAAGGAAATTGTGACAAGTTCCTGATTAGACGGAAACCAATCCATCTCCAAGGGAGAATAATTGGGTAGTGTTCCTTCTGTTCCTATTTTGTGGAATAGTTTGAAGAGTATTGGTATTAGGTCTTCTTTGAAGGTCTGATAGAATTCTGCTTTAAACCCATCTGGCCCTGGGCTTTTTTTGATTGGGAGACTTTTTTTAAAAAAAATATTTCTTATCATTTTTTTAATTGGATATTTTCTTTATTTACATTTCAAATGTTATCCCTTTTCCTGTCTCTACTCCTCTTCCTGGGAGCCCCCTATTTAATCCCCCCTTCCACTGCTTCTGTGAGTGTGTTCCTCCACCTACCCATCCACTCCTGCCTTCCCCGCCCTCAATTCCCTACACTGGGGCTTCTATCAAACCTTCATAGGTCCAAGGACCTCTCCTCCCATTGATGCTGACAAGGCCATCCTCTGCTACACATGCAGTTTGAGCCTTGTGTACTCCTTGTTGGTGGCTTAGTGCCTTCGAGCTCTAGAACTGTCTGGTTTTGATATTGTTGTTCTTCCTGTGGGCTTGCAAACCCCTTCAGCTCCTTCAGTCCTTTCTCTAACTCTTCCATTGGGGACCCCGTGCTCCTTTCAATGGATGGTTGTGAGTATCTGCCTCTTTATTTGTCAAGATCTGGCAGAGGGTCTCAGGAGAAAACTATGTCAGACTCCTTTCAGTAAGCACTTCTTGGCATCCACAATAGTGTCTGGATTTGGTGACTGTATGCAGGATGGATCCCCAGGTAAAGCAGTCTCTGGATGGCCTTTCCTTCAGTCTCTGCTTTACACTTTGTCTCCATATTTGCTTCCTGTGAGTATTTTGTTCCCCTTTCTAAGAAGGACCAAAGTATCCACACTTTTGTCTTTCTTCTTTTTGAGCTTCATGTGGGCTATGAATTGTATCTTGGGTATTCTTAGCTTTTGGGCTAATATTCACTTATCAGTGAGTGGCATTCTATGTGTGTTCTTTTGTGATTATGTTACTTCACTCAGGATGATATTTTATAGCTCTATCTATTTGCCTAAGAATTACATGAATTAATTGTTTTTAATAGCTGGGTAGTACTCCACTGTGTGAATGTACCACATTTTTTGTATCCATTTCTCTGTTGAAGGACATCTGGGTTCTTTCCAGCTTCTGGCTATTATAAATTAAACTGTTATGAACATAGAGGAGCATGTGTCCTTGTTATGTGTTAGAGATTCTTTTGTGTATATGCCCAGGAGTGGAATAGCTGGATCATCAGATAATGCTATGTCCAATTTTCTGAGGAACTTCCATACAGATTTCAATAGTGGCTGTACCAGCTTGCAATCCCACTAGGAATGGAGGGGTGTTGCTCTTTCTCCACATCCTCTCCAGCATCTGCTGTTACCTGATTTTTTGATCTTAGCCATTCTTACTGGTGTGAGGTGCAATTTCAGGGTTGTTTTGCTTTGCATTTCCCTGATGACTAAAGATGTTGAATATTTCTTTAGGTGGTTCTTGGCCATTTGATATTCCTCATTTGAAAATTCTTTGTTTAGCTCTGTACCCCATTTTTAATAGGGTTATTTGATTGTCTGGAGTCTACCTTCTTGAGTTCTTTATATATATTGTATATTAGTCCTCTATGGGATGTAGGATTGGTAAAGATCTTTTCCCAATTTGTTCTTTTCTGTTTTGTCCTATTGACAGTGTTCTTTTCCTTAAAGAAGTTTTATAATTTTATGAGGTGGTTGAGAGACTTTTAATGACTGCTTCTATTTCTGTAGGGGTTATGGGACTCTTTAGATGATTTGTCTGACCTGTTTTAACTTTGACACCTGGTATCAGTCTAGAAAATTGTCAATTTTCCAGCTTTTTTTTTAAATTTTGTTGAATATAGGCTTTTGTAGTAGGATCTGATGATTGTTTGAATTTCCTTGGTTTCTCTTGTTATGTGTCCTTTTTCATTTCTGATTTTATTAATTTGATACTGTCTCTGTGCCCTCTGCTTAGTCTGGCTAAATGTTTTTCTTGCTGATTTTCTCAAAGTACCATCTCCTGGTTTTGTTGATTCTTTGTATAGTTCTTTTTGTATCTACTTGGTTGATTTCAGCACTGAGTTTGATTATTTCCTGCTGTATACTCCTTTCGGGTATATTAGCCTCTTTTTGTTCTAGAGCTTTCAGATGTGCTGTCAAGCTGCTAGTGTATGCTCTCTCCAGTTTCTTTTTGGAGGCACTTAGAACTATGTGTTTTCCTCTTAGCACTGCTTTCATTGTCTCCCATAAGTTTTGGTATGATGTGCTTTCATTTTCATTATATCCTAAAATGTCTTTGACTTCTTTCTTTATTTCTTCCTTGACCAAGTTATCATTGAATAGAGCATTTTTCAGCTTCCATGTGTATGTGGGCTTTCTGTTGTTTTTGTTACTTTTGAAGATGAGCTTTAGTCCGAGGTGATCTGATAGGATGCATGGGATTAATTCTATCTTCTTTTATCTGTTGAGGCCTCTTTTGTGACTGATTGTATGGTCAGTTTTGGAGAAGGTACAATGAGTTGCTGAGAAGAAGTAGATTCTTTTGTTTTAGGATGAAATGTTCTATAAATATCAGTTAAATCCATTTAAACCATAACTTCTCTTAATTTCAATGTGTCTCTGTTTAGTTTGTGTTTCGACGATCTGTCCATTGATGAGAGTGTGGAAATAGTCTCTCATTATTATTGTGTGAGGTGCAATGATGTGCTTTGAGCTTTAGTAAAGTTTCTTTTTTGAATGTGGGTGCTCATGAATTTGGAGCATAGATGTTCAGAATTGAGAGTTCTTCTTGGTAGATTTTCACTGTGATGTGTATGAAGTTCCTTCCTTATCCTTTTTGATAACTTTTAGTTGAAAGTTGATTTTATCTGATATTAGAATGGCTACTCCAGCTTGTTTTTTGGGACCATTTGCTTGGAAAATTGTTTTCTAGCCCTTTACTCTGAGGTAGTGTCTATCTTTGACACTGAGGTGTGTTTCCTGTATGAAGCAAAATGTGGGGTCCTGCTTATGTATCTGTTAGTCTATGTCTTTTTATTGGGGAATTGATTCCATTGATTTTTAAGAGATATTAAGGAAAAGTGATTGTAACTTCCTGTTATTTTTGTTGTTAGAGGTGGAATTATGTTTGTGTGGTTATCTTCTTTTGGGTTTGTTGAAAGAAGATTACTTTCTTGCTTTTTCTAGTGTTTAGTTTCCCTCCTTGTGTTGGCGTTTTGCATCTATTATCCTTTGTAGGACTGGATTTGTGGAAAAATATTGTTTAAACTTGTTTTTGTCATGGAATATCTTGGTTTCTTCATCTATGGTAATTGAGAGTTTTGCTGGGTATAGTAGCCTGGGCAGGCATTTATGTTCTCTTAGGGTCTGTATAATATCTGCCCAGGATCTTCTAGCTTTCACAGTCTCTTTGTGAGAAGTCTGGAGTATTTCTGATAGGTCTGCCTTTATATGTTACTTGACCTTTTTCCTTTATAACCTTTAATATTCTTTCTTTGTTTTGTGTATTTGGTGTTTTGACAATTATGTGCCAGGAGGAATTTCTTTTCTTGTCCAATCTATTTGGAGTTCTGTAGGCTTCTTGTATGTTTATGGGCATCTCTTTCTTTAGGTTAGGGAAGTTTTCTTCTATAATTTTATTGATGACTTTTAGTGGCCCTTTAAGTTGGTAATCTTCACTCTCTTTTATACCTTTTGTCCTTAGGTTTGGTCTTTTCATTTTGTTCTTGATTTCTTGAATGTTTTGTGTTAGGAGCTTTTTGCATTTTGCATTTTATTTGACTATGGTGTCTATGTTTTCTATGGTATCCTCTGTACCTGAGATTCTCTCTTTTGTCTCTTGCCTTCTGTTAGTGATGCTTGCATCTATGACTCCTGATCTCCTATCTACATTTTCTATCTCCAGGGTTGTCTCCCTTTGTGTTTTCTCTATTATTTCTATTTTCATTTTTATATCCTGGATGGTATTGCTCAATTCTTTCACCTGTTTGGTTGTGTTTTCCTGTAACTTTTTAAGGGATTTTTTGTGTTTCCTCTTTAAGGGCTTCTATCTGTGTACCTGTGTTCTCCTGTATTTCTTTAAGGGAGTTATTTATGTTCTTCTTACAGTTCTCTATCATCATCATGAAATGTGATTTTAAGTCAGAGTCTTGTTTTTCTGGTGTATTGAGATAACCAGGGCTCACTGTGATAGGAGAACTGGGTTTTCATGATGCCAAGTAGACTTGTTTTCTGTTGCTTATATTCTTGATCTTGCCCCTTGCTGTCTGGTTATCTCTGGTGTTACCTAGCTTGCTGTCTCTGACTGTGGCTTGTTCCTCCTGTAAGCTGTGTGTCAGTACTCCTGTGAGACCAGTTTTGTTTTGTTTTTTATTTTATTTTTTATTGAAAAAGAAGTAAAAACCTTTTATGATAAAATTAAAGATTTACATGGAATATGTTTCTGACAAAATTGAAGAAGCATATAGAAAAATACATTAAGATTGACAGTTTTCATGGAAAATTAAAGAGTAAAATGGTAGACATAGCAAACCTTGCTAAATTAATTGAAAAAGGAAGTAGAAACATTTTATGATAGAATTAAAGATTTACATGGGAAATATTTCTAATAAAATTGTAGAAAAATATAAAATAACATTAAAATTGAAGATTATCATGGAAAATTACATATAAAGTGGTAGGCATAAAAATATTTCTAAGTTGATTGAAAGTGGAATTATAAATATTTTCTGATAACGTTGAATATTTACATGGAAAATATCTCTAATAAAACTGAAGATATATATAGAAAAACACATTAAGATTGATTATTTCATGGAAAAATTATACACATAAAATTGTAGGCATAAAAATATACCTAACTTGTTTGAAAGTGGAATTACAAACATTTTCTGATAAAACTGAAGATCTACAAGGAAAGTATTTCTGTTAAAATTCAAGAAATATATAGAAAAATATGTTAAAGCTGTTTCATGGAAAATTATACAGATAAAATGGTTGGCTTAAAAACATTCCTAAGTTGATTGAAAGTAAAATTATAGACATTTACTGATAAAACTGAAGGTTTACATGGAAAATATCTCTGATAAAATTGAAGAAATATATAGAAAAACACGTTTAGATTGACTATTTCATAGAAAAACTATACAGATAAAATGGTAGGCATAAAAATATTTCTAAGTTGATTGAAAAAAAATATAGACATTGTCTGATAAAATTGAAGCTTTCCATGGAACATATCTCTGATAAAACTGAAGAAATATATACAAAAATACATTAAGATTGATTATTTCATGGAAAAATTATACAGATAAAATAGTAGGCATAAAAATATTCCTAACTTGTTTGAAAGTGGAATTATAAATAATTTCTTTTTTTTTTTACTTTTTTCTCTTTTTTTATTTAAAAATTTATTTTTATTTCTTTTTTTTTCTTTTCTATATTTTTTAATTTACATTCCAAATGATTTCCCCTTTCCCATTTCCTCCATCCCTGAAAGTCTCATAAGCTCTCTTCCCTCTCCCTGTTCCCCATTCTGATAAAATTGAAGAACTACAAGGTAAATATTTCTGGTAAATTCAAGAAATATATAGAAAAACACGTTAAAACTGACTATTTCATGGAAAAATTAAACAGATAAAATAGTAGGCATAAAAATATTTCTAAATTGATTGAAAGTGGAATTATAAACATTTTCTGACAAAATTGAAGATTTACATGGAAAATATTTATGATAAAATTGAAGAAATATATAGAAAAAATGTTAAAATTAAAGATTATCATGGGAAATAATACAGTTAAAATGGTGGACATAAAAATCATTACTAAATTAATTGAAAGAGGAATTACAATCATTTTCTGATAAAATTGAGGATTTACATGAAAGATATTTCTGTTAGACTATGTTTTTTGTTGGGCAATTGAGTCCATTGATGTTATAAGATATTAAGGAATAGTGATTGTTGCTTCCTGTTATTTTGATATTATTTTTATGGTTGTGTGGTTGCTTTCTTTTGGGTTTGTTGGGAAAAGATTACTTTCTTGCTTTTTCTAGGGTATAGTTTCCCTCCTTGTGTTGGCATTTTCCATCTATTATCCTTTGTAGGGCTGGATTTGTGGACAGATATTGCATAAATTTGGTTTCAACATGGAATATCTTGTTTTCTCCATCTATGGTAATTGAGAGTTTTGCTGGGTATAGTAGTTTGGTCTGGCATTTGTGTTCTCTTAGAGTCTGTATGAGATCTGCTCAGGATCTTCTAGCTTTCATCGTCTCAGGTGAGAAGTCTGGTGAAATTCTGATAGGCCTGTCTTTATAGGTTACTTGACCTTTTTCCCTTTCTGCTTTTAATATTCTTTCTTTGTTTAATGCATTTGGTGTTTTGATTATTATGTGCCTGGAGGACTGTCTGGTCTGGTCCAGTCTGTTTGGAGTTCTATAGGCTTCTTGTATGTTCATGGACATCTCTTTCTTTAGGTTAGGGAAGTTTACTTCTATAATTTTGTTGAAGATATTTACTGGCCCTTTAAGATGGAAATCTTTGCTCTCTTCTATACCTATAATTCTTAGGTTTGGCCTTCTCATTTTGTCCTGGATTTCCTGGATGTTTTGGCTCAAGAGCTTTTTGCATTTTGCATTTTCTTTGACTGTTGAGTCAATGTTTTCTATGGTATCTTCAGCACCTGAGATTCTTTCTTCTATCTCTTGTATTCTGTTGTTGATGCTTGCATCTATGACTTCTGAATTTTTTACAAGATTTTCTATTTCCAGAGATGTCTCACTTTTTGATTTCTTTATTGTTTCTACTTCCATTTGTATATCCTTGATGGTTTTGTTCAGTTCCTTCACTTTTTTGTTTGTGTTTTCCCATAATTGTTTAAGGGATTTTTGTGTTTCCTCTTTAAGGGCCTCTACCTGTTCACCCATGCTCTCCTGTATTTCTTTCAGAGACTTTTGTGTTTCGTCTTTAAGGGCTTTTACCTTTTGACCCATGTTCTCTTGTATTTATTTAAGGGAGTTTTATATGTTCTTCTTGATGTCCTCTAACAGCATCATGAGATGAGACTTTAAATCCAACTCTTGCTTTTCAGGTGTGTTGAGGTATCTGGGACTTTCTGTGATGGGAGAACTGGGCTCTGATGTTGTCAAGTAGCCTTGGTTTCTGTTGGTAGGGTTCTTGTGCTTGCCTTTTGCTATCTGGGTATCTCTGGTTGTAGTTGGTCTTGCTGTCTCTGGCTGGAGCTTGTCCTTCCTATGGGCCTGTAAGCTTGTGTCTCTACTCCTGGGAGACCAACTCTCTTCCAACTGGGTCTGTGCACAGAAGGCTGTGGAGCTGTATGGTTCCCTGCTGCAAACGGAGGCTGGAGGGGAAGACTCCTGTCCTAGTGGCTCCACTGATAATATGCCCTGTGCACTCCTGGCTGTTCCCCTCCAGAGAGAATGTGGAGCTCTCATCTCCACACTCAGAAGTGGAAGTGTTGCTGGGAAATCACTCTCTCCTGGTGGGCTAAGCACAGAAGCCTTTGGAGCTGCCTGGTTCCATGCTGCAGATGGTGGCAGGAAGACTCCTGTCCCAGCAGCAACACTCGAGACCAGTTTTCTCTGGGAGGAATTTGGGTATAGGGAGTTGTGGCACAGGGTCAGCTCTGGAGTGCAGATGGAAATTGGAAGGATTCTGTCCCAGGGTTTCCAGTGTCCTGAGGGTTCCAGATGGCTCCCTTGAAGCAGAAGTGGTGGTCTTACTTATACTTACAGGTGTATCTTCAGTCCTGGGAGACCAGCTCTGTCCTGGTGGTATTTGGGTATGGAGCACTGTAGCATAGGATTAGCTCCAGCTGCTGTGGCACAGGATCAGTTCCATGTGTAAAGGGAAACTGGAAGTAAGACACCTATTTTATTTAGATGAAGAAACATGTAAAGAATTTGAAAGACCTTAACTTTTCTGTGGTGTTATACTTGAAGAACTGTTTTTTTCATGCATGTATTATTTACACCAGTTTCCATATCTTTACTTCAACAGAATTGTCTTATCATTTTTGTTTTTGCTTTTTTTGATAATCTTGTCTCTTTTTTGTTTTTTGTTTTGGTATTTCTGTCACTTTTATTAAATTTTAAAATGAATGAATGTGTATCCTTCAGGGAGTAATATGCGTTATATTATTGCTCATTTGGAAAAAAAATGTCAGTAGTTACTATATTAACAAATGTTCAAATAACAAATTTAGCTCCTAAATGCTGAGGTGTTTATGAAAGCATCCTTATTACTGTCAACATTGTCAGCTGCTCTAGGCATAAGCATGGGGAAACCTGTTTGTGATGAGCTGTGTAAAGCTTACAGCAGAACCACAGCTGCCTAATCCTGTCCTTCTGTTTTACTGTTTTGATTTCCTGGTGGTCAATAAACAACAAGATGTACAGCATATGTTGTCACCTACCTCTGAGAACCCCAGTAATCCTAGAATCTGTATCATGAAAGAGAGTATATACAATTCAATTTTTTCTTGTCTAACCAGCAGTGACAGAATTGCACTTCAACACATACACACATGCATGTATGCACATATGCATGCACATGTGCACACAATCTACATTTTTATCTCTATATTGTAGTAAATAGAGGAGGGTTTTCACATTATAAAAGTTATATTAATTACCATATAAAATGGATGAAATACTTTGAAATATAGTATGTAGTTCTTACTACACAAACCACCCAAAAACATTGCAACTAATAATTAATGAAACATGGTAAATTATAAACAACTTTAGGGTTTAGTTTATCATTTGGACATTGGTCTTATGCAATCCTCCTCATTTGTCAAGGACAGCACCTGGAATGTACACAGTTGATGTTATCCTGTGGCTGGTAAGTCTTTGTGTTTACTGTCTTGTTCAAGCAAAGGTTTGTTTACCCTAAGGTGAACCAGGTAAAGATTGAGCATCACCACTGATTCCCAAGTTCCTTTGCTGTATCTTTCATAGGCATTTGTCATAATATATATTTTCCAAGTCCTATTATATCTTGATATCATGCTCTAAGGGGATCTTAAAAGGCAGAGGAATATTATAAGTATTTTTCAGAATTGGCATAAAGCAATGATAATTAATCTCTTGCTATCAAAATAGGTTGTTGGAATAGAATGGTGAATTAAGAAACAGATCCTTAATTATATATCCAAATATATTTGGAGCAGAACCAAAACAATTCTATTGGGAAAGTAAATCTTCATGTTCAGATATAGTTGGACAACCAAAGCGAACTAACTTTTTATTCATTTTAAATGTTGTTATGTTTTAAGAGACAGAAAGAATATAAAATTGGGTAGATAAGATATAAGGGAGGAACTGGGAAGATATTGGGAGAAGAAAGAATACAATCAAAATAAATTTATAAAGTCTTTAAGTAAAACTATAAAATGATTGTTAATGAAAAGTAATAACTAAAAAAAATAGTACACAAGGAGAACTTTTAGGAACCCAGCTGGTTAATCATCTTTTGGTGATGTTTCTCTTATCATAGCATAATGTTTGGCAGGGGTTCAGGTTTCTCTGACATGAGCCAGTCAATGATTTAGTAGGGTGATTGGATTTTGTTAGCCCTTACTATTTCAGTTTATCCTAAGTTTCTCCTGATAGGGAGTCTTTGTAAATACTTCATGCCATCCTGCATAACACGTTCTTGTACTGCTGAGTGTAAGATACCTTCTACACTCTTTTTTTATTTCCTTCTCATTTCTTAGGTGTTGGATCTTCATAATGGTACAAAGCCTTCATCACTCTTCTTTCCTTCCATTTCATTCTTTTGTTCCATCACTTTATTTACTCATTCATTTTACATCCCAATTGTAGCCCTCCTTTGTTGCTAAGGTATGTTTCTTGTATGCAGCAGAAGGACTGATCTTTTTTGTGGATATACTTTGCTAGCCCATGTATTTTTGTTGGGGAATTGAGACCATTGATGTTAAGAGACATTAATGACCAATGATTGTTAGTTCTTGTTATTTTGATGTTGGTGGTGGTACTGTGTGTGTGTGTGTGTGTGTGTGTGTGTGTGTGTGTGTGTATGTATGAGACAGACAGACAGAGAGAGAGAGAGAAAGAGAGAGCGAGAGAGAGAGACAGAGACAGAGTTAGAGACAGACAAAGGGAGATTCTCTCTCTTTTTTTTTTGTTTTGCTGGTGTGGAATTATCTATTTCTTGTGCTTTCTTGGTTGTGATTACCCTCCTTGTGTTGGAGTTTTCCTTCTAGCATTATGTGTAGGTCTGGATTATTGGAAATATATTGTTTAAATTTGTTTTTTTCATGGAATATCTTGTTCATCTCCCTATGGTGATTCAATGTTTTGCTAGGTAGAGTAATTTTGGCTGGTATCTGTGATCTCTCAGAAATTGTAAGATGTCTGTTCAGGCCTTTCTGATTTTTAAAGTTTCTGTTTGGAAGTCTGGTGTAATTCTAATAGGTCTGCCTTAATATATTCCTTGGCCTTTATGGCTTGTGACTTTTAATATTCTTTCTTTGATCTATACATTTTATGTTTTGATTATTATGTGGTTGGAGGAGTTTCTATTTTGTATTCTGTATAAGCTTCTTGTATGTTTATAGGTGAAATTTTCTTTAGGTTGCTGAAATTTTCTTCTATCATTTTGTTAAAGATATTTTCTGGGTCCTTGAGTGGGAAGTTTGTGTCTATTATTGTAAAATATGCATAGTTGAAAATTGATTCTATTTTTTATTGAGATAGTATGCAACTTAGACAGATCTTGAATTTGTGACCCTCCTGCCTCCACCTCTTCTGAGGTCATGGAATTAATAGACTTGCTTTGTCATATCTACCTTTATTGATTCTTAAGAGGCATTTAGAATACTGAAAATGAGCATGATAAATAAAATTTACTAAATTAGCTGCTTGTTACTGGGGAAACTATAACCATCATGATTTTTTTTTTCAGGACTGATGGGCATATAAACTTACAGATAGTGTGACAGTATGTATAAGAGCAAATTCAAGTATGTATGAGCAAATACAAGTCAGACAAAAATCTCAGGAAAAAGAGAATAAGGGAAGTTGACATAAAGTTCTCTCCCCCCTCTTTTTTATAGATACTTTTAAAATTTGAATATAGATTATTTTCTCATGCAATATATTCTGATTATAGTCTCCTGTAGTGGGTTGGCCTATTGCTGCTTGTATTATAATGCTAATTTGCGGTACCCAAGGCTGTTTGCCACAAAGACAAGAGAGACACTGAGTGACCCTGCCCCCAGTTGATTGTGATTGATTAATAAAGATGCCTACAGCAAATATCTGGGTAGAAGAGAAGTAGGTGAGCTTGAGTTTTGGCAGGCTTAGAAGAAAGAGCAGGGAAGAGGAGAGGAAGGGGCAGTCATGAGATAGAAAACTGTGTAGGAGAGGAGCAAGGAGAGCCACCATGGGTTAGCAGAGCCACAAAAAACAGTGGCCATGTGGGCTGGCCAATTAGAGCAAAGAACAGCCCAGATGATTGGGTTAATAATAGAAAGGTAGATTCTAACAGCATGAAAGGTAGGCAGTTGCCCAGATATTGTGCTGCTTAAGGCATTTTAAAATATAAAGGCTGTATGTGTGTCTTTCATCTGGGACAATAAATGGTTTAAGGCAGATAGAAACTCTGTGCTGGGATTATTTTTTAAATTCTTATTTACTACAATTTCCCCTCCATTCATCCATTCCTCCCAGTTTCTTCTCACCTCCTGTCCCTTACCCTCCAAATCAACTTCATTTCTTTCTCATTAGAAAAGAGTTGCCTAAAAGATAACAACTAATTATGACAAAATAAAATATGATAAGACGAAGCAAAACTTTCATATCAAAGTTGGACACAGAAACTGAACCAGAGGAAAAGAGTCCCAAGAGCAGGCAAAAGACTCAGAGAGCCACTCATTTTCACAGTCAGGAGTCCAATAAAAATGCTAAAGTAGTAGCAATAATCTATACTCAGAGGACTTGGTGTGGACCCATGTATGTTCTACACTTCCTGCTTCAGTCTCTGGAAGCTCATATGCATCTTGCTTAGTTGATTCAGAGGGCTGTGTTCTTCTGGTGTCCTCTAGCCTTCTGACTCTTACCATCTATTTGCCTTTGCTTTTGTAGGATTCTGTATAATCTGAGGGGAAGGATTTGATGGAGACTTCCAATTTAAACTCTCTTTCTATATAATATCTGGTGTGGGTCTCTGCATCCACTCTCATTTACTACTGGAAGAAGCCTCTTTGATTAGGACTGGTCAAAGCACTAACCTATGATCATAGCAAAACATTATCAGGAGGATTTATTCATTTATTTATTTATTTTAGACCAGTTTATCTTTTTTTTTCTTTTGGTTTTATTTTAGGTTTGGACTATGCAGTCAGTATCTGGTTCTTCATCACCCAAAAAGTGTTGAGAATGAGATCTATTTTGTGGAGTGTGCCTTAAATCAAAGCAAACATTGGTCGGCTATTCCTACAAGTTCTCTGCCACCATTACCCTAGCGTATTTTAAAGCAGGACAGGCTATCGGTCGAATGTTTTGTGACTAGGTTGGTGTCCATATTTCTCTTTTGATACCTTGCCAAGTACCTTCCCTCATCAAAGTGGTCATGGGTTTTAGGTTCCTGTAGGCAATAGTTTGAATTCTTTATGTTCAGTGAGTTGTATGAGTGTCATCCTTAACAATGGGGACCTGATATCAGTTTGCAAAAACCTTTGTCCTTGCATAAGCTTCTGTTGTTTGGGAATCTCCATGGAAACTATTTGACCAAAACTTAATGGAGTACAAGGCAGTCTTGATATTGATTTTGGTTTTTCTAGACAGGGTTTCTCTGTGTAGCCCTGGCTGCCCTGGAACTCACTCTGTAGTCCAGGCTGGCCTAGAACTCAGAAATCTGCCTGCCTCTGCCACCCAAGTGCTGGAATTAAAGGCATGCACTACCACTACCCAGCCAGTCTTGATATTGAAAGCCTTGTCTGGCTATAAGACATGGCTAGTTGAGACTCCATATACTCCATGACTAGGAGTCCTCATTAGGATTACCATCATAGATTCCAGGAAGTTTCTACTGAGCTAGGTTTCCGTACTACCACAAGGTGCTCCACAATTACAGCCAAGTCTCCCTGCCCTTTCTTCCTCCATCCTATGCCCCCAAGCTATCCCTCCCACTCCAGTCCTTAACCACTTTCAGTCTACCCACAAAATCTATTCTATTTCTCCTTCCCAAGGAGATCCATGTCTCCATCCTAGACCCCTCCTTTTTATCTAACCCATTTATGGAGTATAGTTTGCTTATCATTTACTTAGTGACTAATAACTATTTAAAAGTGCATAAATATCATATTTCTTTCTCTGGTCTAGGCTAGTCAACTCAGGTTTATTTATTTATTTTTAGTCTCATTATTTACCTACAAATTTCATGATGTAATTTTTTTAACAGCTATGTAATACTTCATTGTGTAAATGTGCTACATTTTCTTTATCCATTCTTCTGTTGAGAGACATATAGGTTGTTTCCTGTTTCTGACTATTATGAATAAAGATGCAATGAACATGGTTGAGCAAGTGTTCTTGTGGAAGGATGAAGTGTTTTTTGGGTGGTATATTTTGACCAAGAGTAGTATAGTTGTTTCTTGAGGTACATTGATTCCCAGTTTTCTGAGGACAATTATAGTGATTGGTTTCCATAGTGACTGTACAAGTTTGCATTCCCACCAGGAATGGAGGAGTATTTCCTTTGCTCGACAGCCTCATAAGCATGAGCTGGAACTTGTGTTATGAATCTTGGCCACTCTAACAGGCATAACATTAGATCTCAATGTAGTTTTGATTTGCATTTTCCTGATAGCGAAGGACATTGAACATGTCTTTAAATGTTTCTCAGCCATTTGAGATTCCTCTATTGAGAATTCTCTGTTTTGATCTGTTCCACATTTTAAAATTTGATTATTTGTGTTTCTGATATCTGCTTTCTTAAGTTCTTTATATAATTTTAATATTAGTCCTCTCTCAGATAGAGTTGGTAAAAGTCTTTTACCATTCTATAGGCTGCCATTTTGTCCTATTGACTTACAAAGTTTTTCAGTTTCATGGGGTCCCATTGATTAAGTGTTGATCTTATTGCCCACACAATGGATGTTCTGTTCAGAAACTCATTTCTGGTGCCAATGCATTCAAAGTTATTCCCCACTTTCTCTTCTACCAGGTTCACTGTATCTGGTTTAATCTTGAGTTCTTTGACCCACTTGTACTTAAGTTTTCTGCAGTATGATTAGTATAGATCTATTTGTAACATTTTGTATGAAGACATTCAGTTTGATAAGCATTATTTGCTGAATATATTGTCTTGTTTTCAGTGTGTATTTCTTGTTTCTTTATAAAAAAAATTCAGATGTCCATAAGTTTTCAGATTTGTGTCTGGGTCTTCATTTTGATTACATTGATTACTATGCCTGTTCTTCTTTCAATATCATGTGGTTTTATTATATAGCTCTGTAGTAAAACTTGAAACAAGAGATGGTGATACTTCAAGGTGTTCTTTTATTGCTCAGAATACTTTTAGCTATTCTGTGTTTTTTTGTTCTGTATTTGAAATTGGGAATTGGTCTTTCATGTTTTGTAAAAAATTGTGTTAGAATTTTAATGGGGATTGCTTTGACTTTGTAGATTCCTTTTTGTAAGATGGTTATTTTTGCTATGTTAAGTATACTGGTCCATTAGGGTGGCAGGTCTTTCTATCTTCTGATGTTTTCTTCAATTTATTTCTTTAAAGTCTTGAAATTTTTTAAAAGAATTTACTAATGACACAATGTTTGTTCACACAAAAAATAATTTAGAAAACCTTAGCTTACTTTCTGACAAAGCTATCCAAAGGTCTAATCCAAAATTCAGTTTAGAGCAGAAATTGAACTTAGTCATTTAGTCACCTCTAAGAGTTCATCAATAGTTTCATATTCATAGAAAGAGCCAGAAAGTTGTGAATCATTGTTTTTGTTAAAACAACATCAACTTATCTCATTTTTATTTCAGATAAACACATAGCCAAATGAAAGAGTAGAAAAGATTTTTATTATAGCCTCAACAGATGGTGCAACATATAACTTCACTTTCCAGTACACACATCAGTTACCGAACACTACCAGCAAGTGTTGCAAACTACAAGCTTAGTGAGGACTGCAGGATAACCCGTGCATATTGTAGAACTCTCACACATTTCTCAATCCGTGGACTTTGTGCATGCTGTGTGTTAGTAAACATTAATTTTTTTTTTGTTTGTCTGATAGAGGGTTTTTGTTCTTAGTTATCCCTGACTCAAATGGAACTCCCTATGTAGATGAGGCTAGCCTTGGACTTAAAGATATGCTTACTCCACCCTCTGCCTTCTGAGTGTTGGAATTACAGATATGTGTCTCCATATTAAGCTTTTAATATTATTTTATTATTAATATTTACATAGGAAGGCCAGCATGCCTCTCTAGCACTGGAGCTCCAATGAGTCACTGCACATATTGTCTGAGTAAGTTGACCTCATATTGGGTCATGGAGACAATGGAATTCCTCAGGACCACAGACAGCTACTTAGTTATGTGTAGAGTTTCCTATTTAGATCAATGTGATTTGACTCCTGCTAAGATAATTATCACATGTAACTTATAAGACCTGGAAGGGATCCTTCCCATTGTTCCCTCCCTCCCTCCTTCCATCCTTCCCTCTTACCCTCCCTCCTATCCTCTCCCAGGAAAGGGAGAGACTTGATTTTTTTAATCACACAAGCTTTCTATTTGGATGATTAGAGTTACTCCAAACTATTTTATATTATTTGAGGTTATTGTGAAAGGTGTTATTTCTCTAATTTCTAGCTCAGACCATTTGTCACTTGTATATAGGAGAGCTACTGATTTTTTTTTTTAGTTTTTCTTGTATCCAGCCATTTTACTAAATGTGTTTATCAGCTGTAGAAATTCTCCAAGCAGATATTTTAGAGTCTTTTATGTTTACTATAATATCATCTGCAAATAATAATATGTTGACTCTTTCCTTTTGTAACCCCTTGATGCCTTTCAGTTGTCTTATTGCTGTAGCAAGAACTTCAAATACTATGAATAAATATGGAGAGAGTGGATAGCCTGGTCTTCTTTCTAGTGGATTTAGTGGAATTGCTTTGAGTTTATCTCCATGTAATTTAACAATTACTACTGGCTTATTCTAAATTGCCTTTATTATGCTTAGGATTGTCCTTGTACCCCTAATCTCTTCAAAATCGTTATCAAGAAGGGGTGTTGGATTTTTTCTTTTTTTTTTTACACTTTTTAAAAAAGATTTATTTATTTACTATATGTAAGTACACTGTAGCTATCTTCAGACACTCCAGAAGAGGGAGTCAGATCTCATTACAGATGGTTGTGAGCCACCATGTGGTTGCTGGGATTTGAACTCAGGACCTTCAGAAGAGCAGTCAGTGCTCTTAACCACTGAGCCATCTCTCCAGCCTGGATTTTTCAAAGGCTCTTTTACATCTAATTAGAGGATCATGGGGGTTTTTTTCTTTTTACTATTTCACTTTGTTCATATGATGGATTATATTTATTAATTTATGTGTACTGAATCATCCTTACATTCCTAGAATGAAGCCTACTTGATCATGGTGGATAATATTTTTAATATGTTCTTAGATTTGGTTTGCAATTGCATCAATATTCATGAGGAAATTGAACTCTAATTCTTTTTCTTTGTTGAGTCTTTGTATGGCTTGTTTATCATAGTGACTGTGGCCTCATAAAATGAATTTGTCAATATTCCTTTCTCTGTTTCTATTTTTAGAATAATTTGAGGAGTATTGGTATTAGCTCTCCTTTGAAATTCTGGTAGAATTAATTCTGGCTTCCCCACTTATGGTAGGAACTTTTGGTAGGAAGATGTTGAATGACTGTTTCTTTTGCGTCTATTTCACTAGGGGTATAACCTTATTTAAATTGTTTGTCTGATCTTGATTTAACTCAGTACATGGTAATTATCAAGAAAATTGTCCCTGAGAGGCTACTTATACTCAGATAGATGGTCCTAAACTCATATACTTGCTGGATATGTGTTGACATTATTCAGTGGGTTAAAAAAAAAGAGAGAAAAGGAAAGACTATATTGTGAGGGGATAGTGGAAGGTAGAGGATGAACTGAGACGAAATCAGGGATGAACTTGATTAAAACACACTGTACACATCTATAAACTTTTTAAACAATAAAACAAAACAATACTTGCTACATCCAATAAGCCAGTGTCATTACTATTGAACAAGTCTGTAAGAACCACAGCATCAATGCCTGATCCCTGGGGGAAATACCTGAGAAACACAGCTTTTCCAATTTTAATTAAAACTCTCTTGAGTCATTACCAGGCATCTCTTATGACATTAATAGATGCTGTTTACCAACTTCTGATCTAGAGAAGATATTTCTTGCAATACCACCATCAAAGATTATGATCTATAACCCATGGCTTTTCTTAATCAGGACAAATGAGGGCTCTGGATCTCCAGCCCAAAATTAATTTTTCTTATCACTAGAAAGCCAAATGTAATAACTGTTGAAAGAAACATTATTTTTCTGTGCTATAAACCTTACTGCTCATCCATTCCATGTGTATTTGTCCCTCTGTGAGGGGAGAGGAAGAAGGGCACTAGGATCACTTCTGAAGTCTGTGTGCACAAAGGTAAGTATTGAATGCACTCATGTGGCTACTTTATTATTTTTTCCCCAAACCACCTCTGACAGAGTCAGTGAGCCTCTGATGTGCCCATGTTTTCTCTTGATATTATCCTTGTACCTGTAGTGGGCCATTGGTGTCCTAAATACTATTCCTAAAGAAATAGCTTTCCATATATTTATGGTTATTTCTGTAACTTAGATCTAATAGAATGTAGAAAGCAGGGACAGAAAAGGATTGGTTTGATTTTATCTCTTTTTTTCAATCTTATTCTAATATTGAAGGAGTAGATTGAAGAAGGCTTGGATTTTATTGTAATATTATTTTTACTGTTCTTACAGATATGACCTGGGGAAGAATGGCTTTAGGAAATGCTTCTTCAGTGAAAGAATTTATCCTGCTTGGCTTGACACAGCAGCCAGAGTTCCAGCTGCCTCTCTTCTTCCTGTTCTTGGGAGTCTATGTATTCTCTGTGGTGGGGAACCTGGGCTTGATTGTTCTGATTGTTTTGAATTCTCACCTGCATACCCCCATGTACTACTTTCTCTTCAACCTTTCCTTCACAGATCTCTGCTACTCCTCTGTCATAATCCCCAGAATGCTGGTGGGTTTTGTGAAGCAGAACATCATCTCTCATGCTGAGTGCATGACTCAGCTCTTTTTCTTCTGCTTCTTTGTTATTGATGAATGCTACATTTTGACAGCAATGGCCTATGACAGGTATGCTGCCATTTGTAAGCCCCTGCTTTACCAGGTCACCATGTCCTATCAGATCTGCCTTTTGATGACAGTAGGTGTATATGTGATGGGGTTTATGGAAGCCATGGCGCATACTGCCAGTATGGTACACCTGACCTTCTGTGATGGCAACATCATCAATCACTACTTGTGTGAAATAAACCCTCTTCTAAAGCTCTCCTGCACAAGCACTTCCATCAATGAGCTGGTGGTTTACCTTGTTGTAGGTTTTAATGTAATAGTGCCCACCCTGACTATCTTTATTTCTTACACCTTGATCCTTTCCAACATCCTCAGCATCCATTCTGCTGAAGGTAGGTCAAAAGCTTTCAGTACATGTGGCTCCCATGTGATAGCTGTTTCTCTTTTCTTTGGAGCTGCAGCATTCACGTATCTTAAGCCTTCTAGTGCATCTGAAGATGATGATAAAATATCTACCATTTTTTATACCATTATGGTTCCAATGTTGAATCCTTTCATCTATAGTATAAGGAATAAGGATGTCCATGTTGCTCTGAGAAAAACTTTTAATAGAAGCATGTTTATTTAAGTAGAATCTGTATTTATTATGGGAGGAAAATTTTAGAGCATGTGTGGTTTACTACTAGAGAGAGAACTGGAGGATAGCTTAATGACTGAGGATTTACTCATAAGCACAAGACCCTAGATTTAAACTATAGCCTATCAAATGAGCAATAGCAAAACAAAAAGAAGAAGAAGAAGAAGAAGAAGAAGAAGAAGAAGAAGAAGAAGAAGAAGAAGAAAAATTATAATTATATTGGAAATTCAGAAGTAAAGAAAATAAGCATGATTAATCCATTATCCTTTCCACTACAGAGAATAGTTTATTATGTAATTTCTCATAACCAAATATATCTTTTTTTAGTATTGAAAACTGATCAAACACTTTTTTCTTTTCTTTTTCTTTTCTTTTTTTTTCTTTTCTTTTCTTTTTTTTGTGTCTAACCTTAGAAATCACAAGGATTTAAATACAAAATGCTGGATGATACTATACTCAGAATTGGTAAGATCCTGAGATTGTTTTTAAAAATGTATACATTTAATTTTACTTTTGCCTTGTGTCTTTGGAGACTTGGGTTCTGTTATATTTTAGGCTCTTCTACCGAGCTACGTTGTAAGCACAATTATGAGGTCTTGATTAGAGTACATCTAGAAGCTTTATGTCACTGTGCCATTGAGATACTGATTTCAGAAATTTTAGAAAAAGTAACTCAATGATTCAGTTAATAATATGCTGAGAAGATTTTCAGGAGATTTCCTTTTAAAGGTTTCTAGTTTTTCCAAAGACTAAAGTATGGATAGGAAATGTCCTTTCTTCTCCTGTCTTTCCTCTATAGGTTTAAGTCAGTTTGGTAAAGAGGAGTTGATGGATTGTGATTCCAGGAGAGCTGGCCTCAGTTGTATGGGTGTAGGAAAGCCTGAGGTTTGCCAGCTGAGATGTCTCTCAGGCCCACATCCAAGGTTTTTAATTGGCCTACCCCAACATCTACTTGCTGGAGTGCATGAAGGAACCAGTTCTACAAATCCAAACCTACAGGATCTCACTGATACAAGGCAATGATAGAATATCTAAAACGAGTCCCAGAGAGGTTCTAGTATTGATAGAGTAGCAGAAGCCACATGCCTGGTAACAGACTATTGACTTACTGCAATGTATGTTTGCAAGCAAAGAAGTATGGATAAAAATGATATACTCACTTTTTTCCCTTGAGAAAGGATTGTATTGTATAGCCTAGTATGGACATGAAATTATGATCCTCTTAACTTTGTCTCTTGAGTACTGAGATTATAGGCCTGTACCACTATTCCATGTTTACACCTTCTGTGTTGATGATGACCCACTGAAAGTTTCAAGAAAACTGCCATTGCTAGTATCTGTGTAAGCAACTGATCATAGCTGTTGGTGTCACTGTCACTGCTATTGATTTCTTGAGAATTTGTGCTAATATACACTTGGAGTTAACTCAGGACCATTTAAGAATAATACATATTTATGAAAAATATATTTAACATTATAGTTGTGAGATCAAATCAAACTGTAATGTAGAATGCAAATATAATTTGTCACAAATAACACATATGAATAAGCATATGAAGAAAAGAACTAAGGGCATATTTAAAAATAAGCAAGGAAACATGATTTTGTTCTATAGGGATTGAATGTTGTATACTCCCATGCCAGACAAGCACCAATATCCATGAATATGTGTCCAGTTTGTGAAGATTTTGTTGGAGAAATAGTACCATTCTTACATATTTATTATTTATTTATTCATTTTATGCAAAGCAATTATACCCAGGAAATGAAGATAACCACAAGTCATATAAGCTAGGTAATTATATCTGAGACACATTCACAAGATAGAGTAACATTAAAAGCTTTATTTCTGAAGACAGGATACATTGTTGAGCCATCTGTAAAATAGGAGTATACATGTACATATATAATTGGATTCTCCTAGAATAAAGTAGAAATTCTAAGCAGTAGGTGATTTCATGTCAGTGTAGATTGACAGCCTCCTTTTGTCTGTTAGTGATATGAAACACATCAAGTCTTACTAATCTTGATGGTCCTGTCTCAGTGCAGTTCCACACTGTCTTCACTTTCTTTATAGATGAATGGTTATCGTCTTCTTGGTGTCCCATTCCCCAGAACAGTGGACTGACTGTAATAGTACTAGGCTCTAAATAATGTGATTAGTTTAAATAAATTTGCAATGTTAAGTTTATCCCTAAACCCATCTGACTAGTGTCCTTATAAGAAAAGAAAATGGGACATATGCATTAAGAATGAAAATACACATAGGAAGAACCAGATGAGAACAGCAAAAGCACAGTCATCTGTAATCCAAAGAAAGAAGAAATCAGAAGACCAGACACAGAAACCACACTTGATGAAATACTTCTGGAAGCCAGAGCTACAAGAAAATTATCTCCTCTTGTTTCAACCATCGATATATTGCACTGTTTAAGTTTTTAATTTTTATGGCAGACAAAAGTAGGGGTCACAGTGGTATAACTTACAAATTTCAAATCTTTGTGTATCAGGTGTTAAACAATTAACCTTACACATGCCACAAAGTGGTTTATTGTTGTGCTATATAGAGCCATTCCTTCTTTTAATTTTGTATATGATACAGTTTCTCAAAGAGTGACCCATAATACCTCCAGCCCTGCCTGGTGTCCAGATAGGTCTTGACTGAAGCATCCAGAGTTTTTAGGATTATTGGAATGAATCATCAGGCCCAACTACATTATATTCATAAGAGTCTATAGTGAGAAAAAAGAGTGGAACAAATGAACAAACAAACCTACCAGTTGTGGTATTACACACTACGATCCCACAGATGGGAGCTGAAGCAGAAAGATGATCAATTCAAGTCCTTCCTTAAAACCACAAATCATCGTGTGATATATAAGGAAACTGTCTTTCAAAACCAACAAACCAACCAACAAATAAGCAGCATTACCCAATCAACCATCAAACCAATAAATCAAGCAAACAAGTAAATTAGATAAAACAAAAACCCAAAAATAAAGAGGAAAAAAGGTAAAAGTGTAATACAGTCTGAAACTTTGAGGGGATGCAATTTTATTTAAAGAAATATAGTTTTAAGTTGATGAACAAAAATTGCACATACCTAAGGGCCAATGTCTTCTAAAGTGACCCTTATTGTTCACCTGAAAGTCAAACTGGGAGACTAGGACTATAAGAAGAAGGAAGAGAGCCATTTGGGTTGAGAACTCAAATCTAGGCTCCCAGAGAAAGAAATGATAGTTTCCAAAATGGCTACAGAACAAACATACAGTAAAAAGGCTGAGGTTTCAAGCTTATGCTCCATTTCATCACCCTGTAACAATCCACAAGCCCAAATGCAGAGTCTGTGCTTTTAGCAAAAGTCTGTGAAAAGTTACAAAGATACCACCATCAAAATAATTCACAAACCAGGAAGATATTCATAGCAAAACTAAGTGAGGCAATATATCCTATGTTGTTCACCTGCACCAAAGCCAAGATTAATGATTTTCAAGTTAACTCAAATCAAGAGAAGCTACGGGGTTTACTTAGAATTCAAAACAATGTAAAAATCAGGTTCACTAAAACCTCAGAAAGTATAGAGGGAATATCTTATAAGCATCACCTATCAATAAAGAAGCTGTCAATTAGTTTAGGCAGGAAATAGGAGGTTGGACGAGGGAGTGGGGAATTAAGGGAAAGAGTCAGATGCAGGACTTAACACAGAACTCTGAGAAGGAGATGAAGGTACACCAATCATGAGGCTGAAGTTAGATTAGAATAAGGAGCAATCAGGCTAACTGTGTGGCTTCATAGAATATGTTTGGCAGTGCTCCTTCTTCTTCTATTTTGTGAAATAGTTTGAATAGTATTGTTGTAGCTCCTCTTTGAAACTATGCACTAAAACCATCTGGCCCTGGACTTTTGTTTTGGTTGGGAAACTTTTAATGACTGCTTCTATTTCCTTAGCAGATATAGAACTATTTAGACAGTTTACCTGATCTTGGTTTAACTTTGGTAAGTGGTATCTGTCTAGAGAATCATCCATTTTGTTATGATCTTTCTAATTTTGTGGAGTACAGGCTTTTGAAGTAAGACCTAGTGATTCCATGAAATTTCTCATTGTCTGATATGTCTTTTCATTTTTGATTTTGTTAATTTGGATGCTGTCTCTCTGCCTTTTAGTTAGTTTGGCTAAGGTTTTGTTTATCTTGTTGATTTTCTTAAAGAACTAGCTCATGTTTTCATTGACTCTTTGTATTTTCTTTGTTTCTAATTGATTGATTTTAGCCCTCAGTTTAATCATTTCTTGCCTTTTGCTCTCCTTGGGTGTGTTTGCTTCTTTTTTTCTAGAGCTTTCAGGTGTACTTTTAAATGTGAGAATTTTCCAATTTCTTCATTAAGGCACTTAGTGTTAGGAATTTGCATTCTAGGAGTGCATTCATTGTGTCCTGTCAGTTTGTACGTGTTGTGCCTCCATTTTCACTGAATTCTAGAAAGTTTTTAATTTCTTTTGTTATTTTTTCCATGACCCAGTGATCATAGAATAGAATGTTGCTCAGTTTCTATGAGTTTATAGGTTTTCTGTTGTTTCTTTTGTTGTTGAAGGCTAGCTTTAGCCCATGGTGGTCTGGTAAGTTGCAAGGGGTTATTTCAATTTTCTTGTATCTTTTGAGGCTTGCTTTATGAATTTTGGAGAAGGTTCTGTGAGGGTCTAAGAAGAAGGTATATTCTTTTGTGCTTGTGTGAAATGTTCTGTAGATATTTGTCAGGTCCATTTGATTCATAACATCGAGTGTGGGGGAGTGTCAAAGACACCACAAGAAGACCTACAGAGTCAACTGACTTGAACACATGGGGGCTCACAGATTCTGAATCACCAACTAAAGAACATGCAGGAGTTGGACATAGACCTCCCTTCACATTTGTAGCCATGTGCAGATGGTCTTAATGTGGGTCTCTTAACAATTGAAGCAGGGTAGTCTCTGATTCTCTTGCATGCCATTGCATATCCTTCCACTAACTGTACTTCCTGGTTGGACCTCAGCAGGAGAGAGTGTGCTTAGTCCTCCTGATACTAGATATGGCAGGGTGGGGTGGTACCAACGGGGGCTTCTACTTCTCTGAGGAGAAGGGGAAAGGGTAATGGGGTTAGAGATTTGTAAGGGTGGGACTGGGAAGAGAAGAGGGAGGTTGCTGTGATTGGGATGTAAAAGGAATAAACAAATAAAAGGATAAGGAGAGATTTGCAAGAGAAGGCTGAGGAGATGAACATAAGAAGACACGAAGAGGAAACCAGCCAGGTTACAAAAGTCAGGTTAGAAGAAAAAGATAATAAGCTAGTCAGAAAACAAGCTGAAGCTTATTGCCTAAGTATTTATTAATGAACAGTCTCAGAGTCATTATTTCTGGGAATTAAGTAGTTAAGGAACAGAAAAATCCCTGATGGAAAACCCATAGTTCCCATCACGGAAGTTTCCAAAAGGAAGTCTGAAAATGTTCACATCTTGTCCACTTGAGGGCATTCTGAGCTATTTAAAACAAAACAAACAGCAGCAACAAAAATAATCTAGGTTATGGGAGAAGTCTTGGAGAGTAAATGACTGTTTTCAGTATGAAGATATTGTTTATTTTGGATCAACTGCAGCTCAAGGATGTGAATTCAGGTTGCTGCAAATACCATGCTGCAGTACTGTAACAATTTTATGAAGACTTTCATAATAACAGAATAAAGGAAAGTGAAAAAAAATTAATGCATTTTCAAAATATTAGGAGGTTTACTAGGTAGGAGATTAGAGCAGAGTGGGAATATCTTTGTTATGGTCCTCAGATGCTATCTGCTGACATTTTCAGCCACCGAGTGGTGTAAACTAGTGGTTAGTTAGTACGTTTGAAGGATTTTTGCCTGATTGTTATAGGAGAGAGGATAGGGTGAGGGAGGAAAAACTAACAATAAGCTCTGGTTGGACATCTACTTCATAGTTCCTCACCCCAAGGTGCAAATAAGTTCTTGGAAGACTGGGCAGAAAGATCTTAAGAACTAGAGAGAGTTCACATCAGCAGGAAAACAAAGAGATAGTTTATTCTTGACTTGGATTGATTGCAGCTCCTTTGGATATGACAATGGGATATAGCAGGGCACTCTACCAATGGCCTGTATCCCAGTGTACAGATTCTTAAATGTAAAGAAATACTTATTTGTCAAAATAACACAATCTAAATACGTTTTAAAGAAATAATTAGTTTTTCCACACTGTTTTTGTTTAAAAACCGAAGTACAACTTTTCCTCTGAATTCGTAAATATGCACACTTGGCTACTTAAATAGGGAATCAAATTGTAAACAGCATAATAAATAATACACAGTACACACATTTTTTGTAGGAATTATTCAACTCTACTGGCATTAATTATATTTGCTTTTCTATAAATGACTGCAAAGGGTCCTATCACCCATATTCAAGGGACTGCATAATTCCTAGTATGACATTCACATCAACTATCATAAACTAGGATGCAAACATGGTTACTGTTATTTCTTCCCTTTCTAATTTATAACCATTAGGAAGTCCTAAAGGAGACCTACTATTAATATCTAATGAAGTGGATATCAACCTTATAAGCCTCAAGCTGGTGAGAAATGGCACAGGCTAGGGCAGTTTAGTTCCTAAACTCCTGGACACACAGACCCGGGGTGGGGTGGGGGGAGGGAATCTGGCTTAGGGGTGAATGTCTAGAGCATGAAGGGGACTTCTGTGGGAGACTTAGGTGGTATGGTTCAGTAATGAAGTCTTTCCCACATTTCAGTTTTTGATGAGAAAGACAGTCCTTGTTGTCCAAATTGTTTATTCATCATGGAAAAGGGATGCATATAACTTACTCATGGTGGACCAGAGATCAAACACCTACTTTGGGAATGAATATCTGGGAAAGGAAGCTCATTGACCAAACCCCAGGGCCCCATCTAGAAACCTCATTAGTATGGAGAACTATGACCAGTTGCCATGGTTTTCTTAGTGGGGTGTCATGGTCACCTGCTCCAGGACAGGAACCAGGTCCAGAGCAGATTCAAACACCTATTGTTCTCATTTATGAGAATTGCCAGAGTTTCTTAATCTGATCAATCTTTTCAATGTTTCTGTTTGGTGACAAGATTCCACTTGCCCCACAGTGGGTCACATCTAGGAAACTCACTTGCTTGCTATAGGCTTTCCTAGATGGCTTCTGTCATGGTGGACAGGCTATAAAAGGAGGTGGAGAATGAATGAGGGTTGATATAACCATAGCACAGCGAAGTTCTCAGAAATATGGTGAGGGATAACAAACACTAATGGCTTGTAAGAGCCTGAGGTTATGGTGGATAACTTCAAGCAAAGAGACAACTAACACTAAAAGCTTTTGGAAAAGTCCTGTAGAAGACCACTACTGCAGCAACTTCCTAATACGTCTGTCTTACTTAGTGTTTTATTGCTGTGAACAGAAACTATGACCAAGTTGAGGATTATGAGTCCTTGCTTTGTTATTCATGATCCCTTTTAGAATTATGATTTTTTTTTTATTTTTTAAACTGGATATTTTCTTTTTTTACATTTCAAATATTATCCCCTTTCCTGGTTCCACCTTCCCATACCCCAGAAACTCCCTCCCCCTTACCCCTTCCTTCTGCTTCTATGAAGGTGTTCTCCTACCCACCCACCCACTCCCACCTCCCTGCTCTCAAATTCCCTTACACTGGGGCATCCAATGAGCCTTCACAGGACCAAAGACCTCTCTTTCCATTGATGACTGACAAGGCCATCTCCTGCTACATGTGTGACTGGAGCCATGGGTCATCCATATGTACTCCTTGGTTGGTGGCTTAGTCTCTGGGAGCTCTGGGGGGTCTGGTTGGTTGATATTGTTGTTCTTCCTATGGAGTTGCAAACCCCTTTAGCTCCTTCAGTCCTTTCTCTAACAACTCTATTGGAGACCCTATGCTCAGTCCAATGGTTGTCTGAGAGCATTCACCTCTGTATTTGTCAGGCTCCTTTCAGCAAGCATTTCTTGGCATCCACAATAGTGTCTGGGTTTGGTGAGTGCATATGGAATGGATCCCAAGGTGGGGCAGTCTCTGGATATTTTGTTCCTCTTTCTAAGAAGGACCAAAGCACCCACACTTTGGTCTTCCTTCTTTTGAGCTTCATGTGGTCTGTGAATTGTATCTTAGGTATTCCAGGCTTTTGGGCCTATGTGCCCTTACCCCAGCCTTTAATGGAGAAGAATGAACCCAAGACAAAGATTTCTGATCAAGGGTCAAAGTTTAATTTTCAGATTTGCATTTATATAGGCAAAACCCACAGGCCCATCCTTTTGTTTCAGCTGGATTGAATTGCAAAGCAAGCTCAGCAGGTGGTCAACTCCTCAAAGCTCAGAGAGGAAAATATAAATGTGGCAAGGCCAGGTGCAGACTCCAGCTAGGTTTAAAACCCTCCAGAGGAGGTTTGTTTAGCTTATTCAAGGCTGCATCCGCGCACACATGGTGTAGGAGGAGTTAAGTGTTCTACATTCTGTTCTGAAAGCAAACAAGGTAAGACTGGCTTCCATGCAGCTAGGACAAGTGTATTAAAATCCAAGCCCACAGGGAGACATCTACTCCAGCAAGGCCACACCTCCTACTAGTGCTAATCCCTAGGCCAAGCATATGCAAACGATCACACAAGGCAGTTCTCAATAAGAAAAATTTTAATTGGGTCTGGCTTACAGTTTCAAAGATTATTCAGTCCATTATCATTATGGCAGCAAGCAGGTAGTCAGGATGCTAGAGGAGCAAGAGTTCTACATCTTGATCCACAGGTAGCAAGGAGGAGACTGGAATTGGTTCATGCTAGTATAGCTTGAGCATTTAAGACTGCAAAGCCCTGCCCCAACAGTGATAACCTTCTTCTCAAAAGGTCAAACCTCCAATAAGGCCACACCTCCTAATAGTGCCACTTCCTATTGGCTAAGCATTTAAATACATGAGTCTATGGGGGACAAATATATTCAAACCACTACAGCATAAGACAGAATTTTAAAAAGGGTCATCACTTGATGGAGAGGACAATACCTCAGCTAGACATTTTACATAACCAAACAAAACCTCTTGTACCAGGAATGAGTTACTTCTTGTTAACTTGTTGGCCAAAAAGGCCTCATAGACTCCCCACTCCAACATAAGAGGCTATTACCAAGTATATGTCTTCCCTCAACAACCTGATATGAAGACCTTATTGCTGACACCACTTATGCCATTGAACCTGCAGTATCCAGCTGGTGGCTAGTAGAAGCTTTACTCCTACTGACAACCATTCACAGTGCTGGAAGTACTTTTTATGCTACTGGAGGAGAGAAATGATTAAAAATGAAAAGCAAAATAAAACTAACCAACCAAACAAAATGTTTTTCATTTTATATGGATCATATTTTAATGAATAACCAAGTCCTGATCACTGTGGGACTTCGAGGAATGTATGTTCTGCAGGGCACATTTTAAGTTTGCCCTAAGGAATTTTTGGTCCCTTAGTAATTTTGGAAAGTCAGGAATAATTGAGATTCATTTTAGCAGTCACTGTTATTTCTTTATCTAAATAGAAAAATCTGCAATTTAGAAATTTCTTTTTTCTTTTTTTCTCCTTACTATTTTATTGTTAGCCATAGACTTCATCAATTCTTTGCTTTGTTATCTAGAAAAACGACCTGAGTTTCTTCTCATATTTCTGATGTTTGTTTCTGAATTTACTAGTCTTGTTGGTACATTTCTCTACTTCAAACCAGTACTTTCATGTCCAGTTATTCAAGATTAAATTAAAAAAACTGACAAAAATTTTACCATTTCTCATTTCTACTTGTGGCAATACCACAACTTAGTCAGCCCTTAGGCTAGTGTCTTGGAGGCTTTGTTGCATGTGTTTTCTTGTATTTTTTTTTTATGAGAAATTTTACTGATCCTCCCTTGCAATCAACATCTCACAGCATAACTTTTTATTCTGCGGCCACCCTTTCTTTTCCTATACTTTCTTCCTTGCTTCCTGACTCTCACTTTGTCTTCTGTTCTGAGTCATTGCGTCTGCAACTCATACTCCTTCCCTCTCTATTGCTAATAATTTCCCCAGTACTTCCTAGCCATATTAATTTTTCTAAATATTGTAGATATTTTAATTTTGTGCCCCAAAAGAATACAAACTTTTAATGAGTCACAATGACATTCCAAAAGGAAGAGAAATTTGGCTTTGGAATTTCAGACCTTATTATACTGCTCTGTTACAAATTTCCCTCTGATCTCTGTGCTACAAGTGTATATGAAAACAAATTGAGTACTCTCAGCATTTTTTCAGACAATCAGCATGACAACCAGGGATGAAAGCTATAAGATATTTTTTTTCAGAGCTTTGTAGCTCTGATATGGAGGTCACTCGGTTGGCCTAGGATATACCCGTGGCTCTAAATGCCTTATGAATGTCATCACTATTCACATTTTTATTTATAAAGGAAAACATTGACACTGTATAAGCTTTTCTGTGAGACAAATATTCTGTGTAGTATGTATTGTTAGAAACAGGAAAAGGATGCTCATTTATTCATTCTTTTATATATATTCATAGACCATCCCTACATATGTCAAGTTTAACTGCTTTAAGTGCTTCAGAAGTAGCCAAAATCACTTTGACATTATGAGCTTAGTTTAAGAAGTGTGTGTAATATTTATGAAAGAAGACATTATAAAGAAGTACGTAAGATTTTATCTAGTGATGGAAAGTATGGAAAAATCCATAGTATATGAGATGTTTTACATAGGTTTTTATTTGAAGAGTGTCTAAAGTGGCAGTAATAAAATGTTTGTAGAAGTGGAGCACAGATGATTTAAAGGAAGACTGTTGAGTAATGGAGGACTCTAAGGAGGTGAGAGCACGAGATGGGAAGGAAGACTAGATGGGGAGTTGGAAGAGGAGTGACTAACTCTAATGAATGTTGAAAAAGTCATATATAAACATACTATTGTGCAAGCTTCCTAAAATATATTCATGTATAAAGAGAGTTTAAATGGGGTTGCTCTGTAATCGAGAGTCTCTTCATTTTAGACATAGGAGGCTAACAAATAAAAATCTAGAACCAGGAATGAGCTATCACTTTTGGAGATGATTTTCAGTAGTTGTCCACAGATCCCTAATATTACAGGCTATTTTCACTGCTCTTGATGACCCCCAAATGAATAATTAGACCTTATTGCAGAAGACACCATATATTCAAGGCATAACATAGAGAAATATGTTATTGTATTTATATGGATTTGGCTTGCCTAATGTCATACTCTTTTAAAAATTATTTCTGTGTCTAATTATGTGCTTTAAGGTATTATTTTCTTATATTCTTTGCTAACTTCATACATGAAAAAAATGGATTTAGACCACATCTACCTACATACAATCATAAACTCCAAACTACTAACTCTAACACGTAGGCCTGAAAAGAAATTATGAGAATTCTACTTGCAGTATATAACCTTATCATAAGCACTCATTTCCCTCAGCATAATTCAAAGACTGGTGAGAAACTAATTCTTTCCTGAGAGTTCTTTCAACCCTCCTGTGTAGTTAAAGAGTTAGCAGTATGTATTATTACTTGACAATTGTTCCTGTCAAGTAATAAGTTGGATAAATCTGGTATTATCCAGATTTTATAGTACTAAAGTTCTATATGTGCTATCAAAGGAGAAATGTAATAATCGATTTTACCCATTTATCAACCATGAGAATTACATTAACAGCTGATCTGGAAGGACATACCAATAAGTGAAATATATGTATAAGTGTTTAGGGAATTACTGCTTTCTGATTCGATTTCATGTGTGCTCCACAGATAGTACTCATTTTTAACATGCTTTTGGGGGCTTTAGACTAGCTATGTCCTTGGGAATTACCTATGACTATTTTTCTGCTGCAGATATAGAATTAAACTGATTCCCAATGACTTCCTATTATACCCATAGATTATTGTATCTTTGAAACCTTCATCAGAGATGCCTCTTTTAGTAGTAGATGGTGATTAATAGAGATATCTACAGTTGGTCAACAAGTAGAGAATAGACTGTGAGTGTTCAGTCCTAAATAGGACCTCAAAATCATACCCTGTCTCCCAAGTCTCAGGGATCATTAGAAAAGTAGGGCTAGAAGGATTGTAAGAGCCAGAAGTGATAGATTAGTGTATTATAACTATGTTTTCAGGCTCAACTGGCTCCCTGCTCAAATGAACTCACAGTGGTTGCAATGCTATGCATGAAAGCTGGGTAATATCAAGCCTGCCACAATCCAAGGAGGTGGGGAAAATATGGTCATGAAGTTCTACTTCTAGTTGAGGAAATATTTATAGTGAATGGTTACTGATATAAACATAGCAATCTTTCTTCAAGTATGCACCACCTGTGATGCTATCTACACTAAGTAGATGGCTCTACACTTATACATATTGGTAGTGCTTGTGGACTCAGTGGAGGAAAAAGAGAAAGGAACAGATAATGTTGGGGGTAGGGGACAATGATAGGAGAATGGAGGAGGAGTTGGACTAGGAGACATCAGGATTAACTTTTACAAAACATATTGTGTAAATACGTAAAATTTTCAATCAATAAAAGAAAACAATATTGTATACCTCTAATAAGCCAATGTCATTAGTATTGAACTAATTTGCAAGTACCATGGCAACAAAGCCTGATCTCTTGGAAAAACACCTGAGAAACATATAAGCCTTTACAATTTTTAATCAGGTCACTAAGATTACAGAAACATATAACCTTCTTGGGTCATTACCAGGTGGTTCTTAAGACAATAATAGATGCTATTCACTGATCTTTGTGGTATATAAGGCATTCTGGAAAAGCCATTATCAGAAATCATGTTTCACAACTCATGACATCTTAGAACCTAGAGGAATGAGGGCTCTGGATTTTGTAGTCTAAAATTAATTTTCCTCACTATCTAGACCCAAGCCTAGCCAAAATAAAAAATATTTTCTTTTCTATATAGGTAGGCTGTAAACTTTTACAGCTCATCCATGCAAATTACAATTTCCCCTCTGTGAGAGTACAGAAGAGGCAGTAAGGTCACTTGTGGGTCTTTCTGTACAAAGGTAAGTATTGAATTGGATGCATGATTTACTTTCCCACAAATTACCTCTGAGTCTTTGATGTGCATTGTCTCTTCTCTTTTGAGATTACCACTGTGTCTGAAGTAGAGTTGGAATTTCAAGGCATAAGTGGCACCAAGATGCTACAGAGGCAGTAATGGTTATTGGTTCCCTGAATTTTATTGAAGAAGAAATGGCTTCAATATATTTATGGTTATTTCTGTACCACAACTCCCATAATATGTAGTGAACAAAAGCACAGAGAATTGTAAACTTAAATTTTTTCTTCTATTGGGTTTCTTAGTCTTATTTTAACATGGTAGATTGAAGAATGATGGGATTTCATTTTAATGTCATAATTTTTACTGTTCTCACAGATGTGACCTGGGGAAGAATGACTTTAGGAAATTTCTCTTCAGTGAAGGAGTTTATCCTGCTGGGCTTGACACAGCAGCCAGAGCTCCAGCTGCCTCTCTTCTTCCTCTTCCTGGGAATCTATGTGGTCTCCATGGTGGGGAACCTGGGCTTGATTGTTCTGATTGCTTTGAATCCTCACCTGCATATCCCCATGTACTGCTTTCTCTTCAACCTTTCTTTCACAGATCTCTGCTACTCCTCTGTCATAACCCCAGAATGCTGATGGGTTTTGTGAATCAGAACATCATCTCTCATGACTGAATGCATGACTCAGGTCTTTTTCTTTGCCTTCTTGGTTACTGATGAATGCTACATTTTGACAGCAATGGCCTATGACAGGTATGCTGCCATTTGTAAGCCCCTGCTTTACCAGGTCACCATGTCCCATCAGGGCTGCCTCTTGATGACAGTGGGTGTGTATATGATGGGGTTTTTAGAAGCCATTGTGCTTACTGATAGTATGCTAAACCTAAACTTTTGTGATGGAAACATCCTCAGTCACTATGTGTGTGACATATTTCCTCTCCTGAAGCTCTCCTGCACAAGCCCTACAATCAATGAATTGGAAGCTTTCATTGTTGTAGGTGTCAATGTGATAATTCCCACCCTGATTATCTTTATTTCTTACACCTTGATCCTTTCCAACATCCTCAGCATGCATTCTATTGAAGGTAAGTCAAAAGCCTTCGGTACCTGTGGCTCCCATGTGATAGCTGTTTCTCTTTTCTTTGGAGCTTCAGCCTTCATGTATCGTAAGCCCTCTAATGCATCTGTGGATGAAGATAAAATATCTACCATCTTTGATACCATTATGGGCCCAATGTTGAATCTTTTCATCTATAGTATAAGGAATAAAGATGTCCACATTGCGCTGAGAAAACTTTGATTAAAAGGATCTATACCTGTGTAGAATCTGTATTTGTTATGGAACTAAAGTCTTATGGCTTCTGAGGTTTACATTTTTTGAGGATTGTTTGGAGTAGTAAGTAACTGGCATAGGATTTGCCTACGTTCAGGAGTTTCTGGATTTGACCAACAGTTTTTAAACCAACAATGAGAGGAACTAAAATAACAAATATTTTTAAAAATTACTGTGAGAATAGTGTAGAATCAAAATTATTTCACATTATGCAAAATCAAATTAATTAGGGAGGAAATTTCAGAAGTGAAGACAGTGAAGAATGATTACTCTATCATCCTTTTAGGACAGAGAGAATAGTTTATCTATAATTTTCCAAAACATTCAAATCTTTTTCTGTACTGAAAACGGAACAAACAATCATGAAGATTTAAGTACAAAAGGCTGGATTATATTGTATTCAGAAATGGAAAAATCAAGATATTTTAAAAATGTACATATTTATTTTACTATTTTTTAGTGTGTTTGGGGACATCCTATCCCTACTATTTTTCATGCTAAGCAAGTGTTCAAACACTGAGCTACATCTTAATCACCACTAAGAGTAGGTACACTTGTAAGTTTTATGGGGCTATTTCAGACAGTGTATCACTATTTCAGTTAGTAAACCTCTGGGGTGATTTATTGGAGATTTCATTTTAAAGGCTCATTTGCTGCTCAAAAGGCTGAAGTAAGGAGGGAAAATTAAAGCCCCTTTCTATCTGATTTTTTCTTATTGTCTTAAAGCAGTTTGGTAAAGAGGAGTTAATGAGTCTGCTGTAATTTTAGTACTCTGAAACAGCAATTTATATCATTAAAGATAAGGGGACCGATAGTAGGAGGGCAGGCATGTGAATATAAGGATCTCCTACGTCTCCATTGGAAAGAATTTGACTAAACAAGTTTACTATGAATAAGTTTATGCTTTAAGTTTAACTTACTGTGATCAAGAGATATATGAAACAAATTTGCCTTTAGCTTGAAAGCCCCAATGACTCCAGGACATATGGAAACTTGTGGACTGTTAAGGGCCATTCTTGTTAACATTTTAAGGAAAGTGCTGTTTATCACAATAATAGTCACGATGTGAGCCACTGCTTCTTCTTTTGTAAATGAATCCGTTCTGTGTCAGGTGAGCCACTTGACTTTGTGATAAGGAGAGAAAGATAAAACGTCTTAGGAGAAGACACTGTGTGCTTTAAAACACAGGAGACTATTCCCAAAGGGGATTATTGCTATTCATCACATACTTTTTTTTTTGTTTGTTTCATTTAACTCAGTGAGACTTGCTGAAGTATGAGCTTTATCTGATGATTTGTAAGACTCTTGTGTAAACTTGTTTTTTTTTTTTTAAGTTTTTTGGGTTTGGTTAAAATTTTGTAAAATCTGTTACAGAAAGTTAAGTTAAACTTATAAGAAAAGTGCTGATAATTAAATATTTATAATAAGTAATGTCATTTGCTACAGCATTATATGTAACTTGGATTCAACTTTTGTTTCTGTTAAATATATGGGTTTTTTGCCTTTGACAATTTACAATTATTTATTTATGTCATAAAATATTTTTATAATATACATAAGAAAACCCACATTTAAATGAGTGGGAAATATAATGGCAAGTGATAGAATTTAGTGCTTATAAATGAAACCATCAATGATTAACATTCAGAAAAGAAATACAAACTGTATTTAAAAACTGAAGCCATGCATTTCAATATTTTTAAATTGTAAGGAGGTATTGGGCTTTTAAAGGTAATACATAGCTTACTATATTTTTCAGTGATCTTAAAACAGATTTGAAGAAAATGTCATAGATAAACAGAAAAGGAACATAAGACAAGAACTCTGGGAAGCAAAGGAATAGTCCCAGCAACTTGGTAAAGGTTCTTATGTACTTGTTCTGCAATTTACATTTGTTCTTATTGTAAGAGAAAAAGCTAATATATTAATATGAGGACTCTAAGCTATATGAAAATAACTATTTAGTAAAGCCTGAACACTGTGAAAATGAGCCCACACTGCACACTTAGGATCAGAGTGACCTCGAGCCGTGTGATTCTTAGTGCTTCTGTATAGAATATGCAGCCCCAAATGCTACAGTGTCCCTGCCCACCCCTCTTCAGAAAGCAGCTCCGACTGGCTTAAACTGGTAAGCATTTGTTGTCCTTTCTCATCTCCTTACTAAACGTGTCCTGAGGACCCTTTGAGACTGCATTCAGTACTCAGGTCATATCATGAGCTATGAATGGCCACAACCTTTATAAAAAAACCACCAAGGCTGCAGAAGGACTCAGCAAACTGGATGTTTCTGTTTGCGACCTACAGGAGACCTTACTACCTTAAAACCCACAGCTTCAAAGGACAATTCAGAATTTGATTATAATATATACGTTTGTCATGAATAACTGGCTAGTCCTACAAAAAGAGACTCTTAATGTTATATTTAGCATGAATATCAATTCTCATGAATATTGTTAGTATTTGACTGTCAAACATGTATGAATGCAAGACAAACTGGGTGAAGTTTTACATAGAAAAGATATAAATGCTGCATAATATGTTGTGAATATTTGCACATACCCTTTTATATTTAAAGCATAAAATACAACTTGCAAATCTGGTGCTTCTAACTATGTCTTCTTAAGACACTTTGTGACACAGCTAGCCAAGTCTCTCCATGGTATAGACGCTCCCTTGGTTTAAGGCTTTCGAACAGACTTGTAGCATGCATCAGGCTGCCAGAGGAGAATATCAACAACCTGGTTGAGTTTCTGCATCCAGAGATCCTGCTCTTCTTTAGTATCTGCAGAGAGCCAGTTCTTGATGTCACAGAGTGTGTCCCTACATTGGCTGACAAGAGTCTCTCTGTTGTCTTCTCTTTGTGGTTGGACAGTAATTAATTCCAGAGTGTTACATCTTGCACAAAATTCTCTGTTGGCTGGTGCAATCAGATGACTGAAACAGTTGGCCAGATTTATCCTTCTAATGGGATTCTTTTGCCTCTCATCATCTGGGTAAGTCCAGTAAGAGATACAGTTGCCAGAGAGAACACACTGTCTTCGATGCCGGGCACCAAAGTCACTAACATCTTCAAATATGGTAAGAAAACCTTTCTCCTCAACAGTTGAATTCACTTGAAAGCTTATTTTCAAACAGATGTGACCTTCCAATGGAGATAAAAAAGGTACCTTGCCCAAAGCAAACTTAGTGTCTCCAACAGAAGATAATGATAGTGTGTGAGATCCAACTAGGGTAAAGTTGCTGGATAGTGTGTGAGATCCAACTAGGGTAAAGTTGCTGGTGACCACAGCACTGAGACCTCCTGGACTGGCCATAACTGAAGAATGAAGGTTGCTTTTTGAAGTTATAGATGTGAGGAGTCTTTTTGGAGTAATAGCCTTAGACAAATATATGTTTTAAAGTAACAACTATGTAACTTCACCACCATCTTGATTAAGATGACTATGTGGTATAAACCAATAAGGCAGCAACAACATTTCTCTAAGGTATTTAACATTAGGATGGGCATTTGTTTGAAAAATCTCATCCTGTAAATAAAAATAACAGAGGAGGACAAAATTATAAAAATGGAGTTTATGGAAGACAGAGTTGAAAAACAATGCATTTTTTAACAAGATATTAAAACTGCACAGACATGCATTTATATACAAGGATTAAAAATAAAAATGAAAGCTTTACAGGGTAGAGAATATAGATAATTCTCTCTTTCACCTTTGCAATGTTTTTTACCATAATATCTGAGCAACCAGTAAAATTTGAAAAATAGCATTAATGATAATCAAACATGTAAATAAGAGTTTAATAATTTTATTTCTCAAACCTCCCACTATAAATGTGGTTTCATTTGCTATGTTCAGTAACTTTTCACTCTATTTAAAAAAGGTTAAATCACAGGACTTTTGGGTGTTAGAATTTTCTCAGAATAGCATCATGGATGAAACAAAAATGTTTGTCCTTGAATATCCTCAAAATTCACTGGGTCTGAGATCTTCACTGGTTTGATATATGCAGAGATTCTTCCAGCAATATTACTAATTCTATTTCTCACTTTAAATAGAGAGCTATGGCCAGATACATACCTAAGTTAATAGAACATGCCTGCTCAGAACCAAGAGGTTTAGACCTAAGGCATCTATTTAAAAATGGTCAATACAGAAAATATAACTAGGAGAAAAACCAAGTAGGCAAAGAAGTAAGAGAAGCTGTGTCATTGAAAATCAACTCAGGTCACCATCTGGCTTTGGGATTCTTCTTCTTTTTTTTTTTTAATGCCAACCTGACAGTCATTGACAGGGGGACTGACATCCCTAGTTGGGTCTTTTAACTGAAATTTCTAGTTCGCCCTAGTGGTGGGTATCCAGGTTATCATCCTTCCTTGCTACTCATCAGCTGAGAGGGGGTTTGGGCATGGGGATAATGCCCTCTGCTCCCTTGCCTCTTGCCACTTCAGCATTTAGGAGATCTGGCCTGGAAGTCATAGCAGCAGGAGAGCTAGCCCTGCTACTCACAGAATACAGCACTTGGGAAGGTGAGACATGGACTTCACCTGTGCAAAACAATGGAGCTAATAGCGAAGGCACAGTTGAGCCAATCTCAAAGGTGTGAGAGCAGGAGAACTGACTCAGTCCCCTGCCAGCTACAGCACTTGTAAGAGTGGGCTCCATGTCTGGAGTGGGCAGACAGAATAGCAGGCTCTGGATGCCTGTGTGTAGGCCTTCATAACCGTATGTGCACGATAGCAGGAGAGCTGTCCCTCCATCCTGTCTGTGGCAGCACTGGGAGCTGTAATCAGAGTTGTGCTGGAAAGATCGTCCTGCTGGTGCTGATGTTAGAGAGGCAGCAGGCTGAACAGCTCAGCTACTACCCATGACCAGATTCAGGACTTTGAGTTGACCAAACCCAAAAGCTACAAGATCTGCGAATTGCTCAAATATGTGAATGGGCTATGCTATATATGCTTTGTTTTGTTTTGTTTGATTTGGTTTTTATTTTCTTTTGGGGAGGATGGAGATTACAATGGGTGAAGACCAATATGAGGGAGACTGGGCCTCATGATTTGACACTCCCGAAGAATCAATAAAAATTAAAAAAATAAAAAACCCAGAAAATATGACTTATAAAAGATTAACAGAGCTTAATGTCGTGGGATAGGTTGTAGCAAGGGTTTTGGATACACTAAAATGGCAAAGATTTGTATCATTCTAGATAAATTATAACAGGTTTGAGAAGCTGATGAATGACTGTATTAGTTTGGGTTTTATTGCTGTGAACGGACACCAATGACCAATGCAAGTTTTATAAAAGACATTTACTTGGGGCTAACTTACAGGTTCAGAGGTTTAGTCCATTGTCATCAAGGCAGAAGCATGGCAACATCCAGGCAGGCATAGTGCAGGAGGAGCTGAGGGTTCTACATCTTTATCCAAAGGAAACCAGGAACAGACTGGGCATCTTCAGACATCTAAGAGGAAGATCTCTAAGCCCAACCCTACAGTGACACACTTCCTCCAACAAGGCCATACCTTCTAATAGTGCCACTCCCTGGGACAAGCATATACAAACCATCACATTCCACTCCCTGGTCCCCATAGGCTTGTTCAAACATGAGTTTGTGGGGGCCATACCTACACATAGCATAATGCAAAATACATTTAGTCCAACTTCAAAAGTCCCCACAGTCTATAGTATTCTCAACAGTGTTAAAAGTCCAAAGTTCAAAGTCTCTTCTGAGATTTATCCAATCACTTAACTGTAATCCCAAAAGCAGCTGGGCAGTCTCCAAACTCTGCATCTCCATGTCTGATGGCAAAGCAGTCTTTAGATCTTCAACTCCCTTTTCATCTTTGTTGACTGCAACAAGGTTCTTTCTCCTGGGCTGGTTCCACTCCCTGTTAGCAGCTTTCCTGGCAGCATCCTGTGTCTCTGGCATCTTTAACATCTTGGGGTCCCCAAGTCAACTTCAGCTTCACAGCTTCTTGTTCCAATATCTGAGTTCCACACATGATCTTCTGTGCATCTCAAAAGGGCTGGTGTCACTTCTCCAGCTCTGGCCTCTGTAGCACTCTAAGTTCAAGTTGATCCATTCCACTGCCACTGCTGTTCTTGGTGGTCATCCCATGGTACTGGCATCTCCAATATGCTAGGGTCTTCTACTGCAACTATGCTTCACCAAAGCCTCTCATAGATTCTCTTCATGGTACCAAGCCTCAACTCCTTTGCATGACCCCTTCAGTCCTTGGCTGTCAACTACAACTGAGGCTGCACTTTCACCAATGTCCTTCCATGGCCTCTGACAGTGTCAAACCTCAGCTGTTCTTCATGATGCCTTCATGCCTTCAAAACCAGTACCACCTGGATTATTCTTACACATTACCAAGTACAACTGCAGCATGAGGTGCAACTTTGGCTATCTCTGGAACACAGCTTCTTTGTGGTCTCAGGAAACACTTCCCAGAAAATATCACCTAAGTGATGCTGGTATTTTCTTAATCACCACTAATTTCTTAGCTCCAGCTAACCAGCATCAATTGTCCCATTAGTCTCCTTCTCTTGAATATAAAGCCAGAGACACATGGCCTAAGCTGCTGAGCTCTGCTGTTTGCAGGAGCTGGAACATTGGCCCCCTTGTTCTATTACATTATCACTAGCTTCCTTTATTCCAACTCCTTCACTGCCTAAGCTTGGCTGTCCTGTCTTGCTCCATAGACTGACTTTGAATTCAGAGATCTGCATGCTTGTCTCCTAAGCACTGGGTTTAAAGGTATGGTTCACTAAGTATGGATTTAAATTTTTCTTCACCTATAATTTGCTTTTTTCTAGGCTGGCTTTGAACTCAGAGATCTGCTTATCTTTGTCTCCTGGGATTAAAGGCTTGTACTACCATGCCTGAATCTAAATTTATCTGGGAGGAATCTTTCCTCAAAGTCACTACTTCCTCAATTCAGTTTAATATTCTTGAATTCAGCTCCAATTCACTTCCTGGTGTCCCTTTAATGCTCAAACTATATATTTTGTATGTTTCCTTTCTCAGCTTGCTATGTTTGTTCAAAATGCTCTTCATCAGACTTAACCAGAGAACAAAGTCTCTGTTGGGCTTTTTTGAGACTTCCTTTGTCAATACAATTAATGTACATCTCTTTTCCTTAGCCTTAGGCAGTCTCTTCAGAAAATGGCAAAAGCAGACATATTCTTCACCAAAACATCACAAAAACAGTCTCTCAACCACATATGAAAGTTCTTCTCCACTGAAACCTTTTGGGTCATCAGGCCTACACAGTTCAAATGACCCTCAATACCACTGTCTTCCATATTTCTACTAGGCTGACCCACTAAGCCCCACTTAAAGCATTCCATGACTTTCCAAATCCAAAGTTCCAAAACCCACATTCTTCCAAACAAAAGCATGGTCAGGCCTATCACAGCAATAACCCACTCCCGGTACCAACTTCTGTATTAGTTTGGGTTTTATTGCTGTGAACAGACACCAATGACCAATGCAAATTTTATAAAAGACATTTACTTGGGGCTGGCTTACAGGTTCAGAGGTTTAGTCCATTGTCATCAAGGCAGAAACATGGCAACATCCAGGCAGGCATGGTGCAGGAGGAGCTGAGGGTTCTACATCTTTATCCAAAGGAAACCAGGAACAGACTGGGCATCTTCAGGCATCTAAGAGGAAGATCTCTAAGCCCAACCCTACAGTGACACACTTCCTCCAACAAGGCCACACCTTCTAATAGTGCCACTCCCTGGGACAAGCATATACAAACCATCACAATGACCTAGGTTTCAAAGGGATAAAAGAGAAGTTAAGAATGTGGAGTAATATATGAGAAGCTAAAGAATTAGAGCCATATCTACGAGCACTTAAAACTGAGATATTTCTATCTTATGATACAACAAGACAATGGCCAAAGCAATCTGGCTTAAGGCCTATAGAATGTCGTTCCTGACCTAAGGTCTATTCAGGCTAACAGACACTCAATTAAGAATGCATGTCTGGACTCCTTGTCTTTGCTGATTTTGTTAAACTTTAGTTATTTGTGTAAACTGAATCATACAGGAAACTCTGATATTCTGTGATGAGCCAGTATGAAAGGATTAAAAAATAAGTTTCTCAGCATCTCTATGGACTTCACTGTAGAGGAATTTTAATCTAACCATAAGGCTGCTCTGGCAAGGGTTCACATTCAAAGACCTTCTAGGTCTGTGATTTGACTGGATTGACACACTTTAATCTCTCTGTATGGAATGCAGGCACACCTGTAATATACACACTTAATCCAAAACAGTGAGGGTAACTTTAATTTTTAGACGGAAGCAGACATGTTTGAAATGATGCCTGATTGAGGGGCAGATAAAGTGATGAATTAGAGAAATATTTGACAGAATGAATCAGAGATAGGGTATGCCCAAATCTCCCAAGAACAGCACAGGAAACTGAGCTGACAGAAGAGAAAAAAGCAGAGCAAGAGGGAGAGAGAGAGAACAAGAAAGAAAGAGAGAAAGAGAGAGAGAGAGAGAGAGAGAGAGAGAGAGAGAGAGAGAGAGAGAGAGAGAGAGAGAGATAGGAGGGGAAGGGAGGGAGAGAGAGATGGAGGGAGGATGACAATTTTATTTGGATAGTTTTACAGAGACAGGTTGCTGAGAGAATAAGCTATACACAGGGAGAAAGAATGCACAAGAGAATGAGAAGGAATTAGATCAGAACATATCAACAAAATTAGTATGAGGCTTAGCAGAGCAATTCAGGCAGAAGTCAAGAGAAGCTGGATTGAATCAGGTAGCTTGGAAGATTTTATTGTATAGAGGCAAGAAGCATCCAGGTCTAGGCCCAGGGATATAACAGAGAAAGAAACTTTCTGGATCCAGCCCAACCCATATATTCATAAAGCTTGGGTATGGCTCTCATCTCATCCTTTTATCTGAGGAAATGAAAGATACTTTTACATTGCATTTATAATTTGAAGTTTTATTTTTGTAATAAAGTGTTTCAATTCAATAATTGTGACTTTTATGGTTCAAACATAAGAGAAAAACTACTGAAATTCTAACCTACTTCTTCCTACAAATTCTAACCTAAAAGAACTTCCTATAAGTCCTTGTAGACATTTAAAGATAAAACATTCACGTTAATAATCATTGATCTGGGACTGCCCTCCGCCATCTTTGCTCCAGTGACCAGGTAGTTGGGACCGCCAGGCTCAGAGACAGACAGGCATAATATCGCTTCGGTTTCAGGCAGCTTGTGTGTAACCTGCTCCCAGGTGCTGGGCTGATCTGCAGTAACCAGCGCGCCAGTTCCGCGGTGGGACCTTCTGCCTGGTGGCGGGACCCCGCGCAGGGAGGGAGCCCGCCAGCTTCCCTTCCGCGACCTCTGTTCCCGCGGACTGCGCTGGAGAGACCGGTACCCAGGCTCTCCCCCCGATATAACATCACTTGGGACACGGCCTGTTGGGGCTTCCGTCTGTGCCCGAGGGCGGGTTGGCGCTGTGGTCGTCTGGGTGCCAGATCGGCGGGCCATCGTGACCACAGGGTGAGCGGCGCCACGGAGACTGCCCTCCGCCATCTTTGCTCCAGTGACCAGGTAGTTGGGACCGCCAGGCTCAGAGACAGACAGGCATAATATCGCTTCGGTTTCAGGCAGCTTGTGTGTAACCTGCTCCCAGGTGCTGGGCTGATCTGCAGTAACCAGCACGCCAGTTCCGCGGTGGGACCTTCTGCCTGGTGGAGGGACCCCGCGCAGGGAGGGAGCCTGCCAGCTTCCCTTCCGCGACCTCTGTTCCCGCGGACTGCGCTGGAGAGACCGGTACCCAGGCTCTCCCCCCAATATAACATCACTTGGGACACGGCCTGTTGGGGCTTCCTTCTGTGCCCGAGGGCGGGTTGGCGCTGTGGTCGTCTGGGTGCCAGATCGGCGGGCCATCGTGACCACAGGGTGAGCAGCGCCACGGAGAGTGCCCTCCGCCATCTTTGCTCCAGTGACCAGGTAGTTGGGACCACCAGGCTCAGAGACAGACAGGCATAATATCGCTTCGGGTTCAGGCAGCTTGTGTGTAACCTGCTCCCAGGTGCTGGGCTGATCTGCAGTGACCAGCGCGCCAGATCTGCTGTGGGACTTCTGCCTGGCAGAGGGACGCCCCCTCCCCCCCCCAGGAGAGATCACACACCCCTGCACAGGGCAGGAGCCTGCCAGCCTCCCTTTGGCGACCTCTGCTCCAGGAATCCACTAGGCTGAGCCTTTAGATGTGCAAGGCCTCCCCAATATAAGATCACTTGGGGCAAAGCACATTAGGGCTCCAAAGTCACTCAGGAGCAGGCAGGCCCCAGAAATCGGTGCCAGGGGAATCCTGGTAATCCAGGGGGGGCAGAAATAGCTTTGCAAGCTCACAGGAGGTCCAACCAACAGCCAGTGGCAGCAGGACCAACTAACACCAGAGGTATCCAGATGGCAAAAGGCAAACGTAGGAATGTTACTAACAGTAATCAAAGTAATGTGGGACCATCCGAACCCAACTCTCCAACAGCAGCAAGTCCTGGATACCCCACCACACCCGAAAGACAAGATCTGGATTTAAAATCACTTCTCATGATGCTATTAGAGGATCACAAGAAGGACACAAATAAATCTCATAAAGAGTTACAGGAGACCATGAATCAACGGTTAGAAGCCCTTACAAAGGAAACACAAAAATCGCTTAGAGAAATGCGGGAGAACATGGATCAAAAGATGGAGGCGCACAAGGAGACAACACAAAAATCACTTAACGAGATGAATCAACGGGTAGATGCACTCACAAAGGAATCACAAAATTTGCATAAAGAAATGCAGAAGAATATGGGTCAACAGACGGATGCCCATAAGGAGGCAACACAAAAATTGCATAAAGAAATGAATCAACGGTTAGATGCCCTTACAAAGGAAACACGAGAACTGCTTAAAGAAATGCAGGAGACGATGGATCAACAGATGGAATCCCATGAGGAGGAAACACAAAAATCGCTCAGAGAAATGCAGGAGAACGTGGGTCATCAGGAAGAAATCCTGAAAGAGGTAATGCAAAAATACCTTAAAGAAATACAGGAAAATACAAACAAACAAGTGAAGGATCTCAGCAAATCCATCCAGGAACTAAAAAAGGAAGTAGAAACAACTAAGAAATCACAAAGGGAGACAACTTTGGAGATAGAAAACCTTGGGAAGAAATCAGGAGTCATAGATGCAAACATCAACAATAGAATACAAGAGATGGAAGAAAGAATCTCAGGTGCTGAAGATTCCATAGAAAGCATCGACTCAACAGTCAAAGAAAATGCAAAATGCAAAAAAACGCATAACCCAAAACATCCAGGAAATCCAGGACACAATGAGAAGACCAAACCTAAGGATTATAGGTATAGATGAGAGTGAAGATTTGCAACTTAAAGGGCCAGTAAACATCTTCAACAAAATTATGGAGGAAAACTTCCCTAACTTAAAGAGAGAGATGCCGATGAACATACAAGAAGCCTACAGAACTCCAAACAGACTGGACCAGAACAGAAATACCTCCCGTCACATAATAATCAAAACACCGAATGTTCTAAACAAAGAAAGAATACTAAATGCAGTAAGAGAAAAGGGCCAAGTAACATACAAAGGAAGACCTATCCGAATCACATCAGACTTCTCACCAGAGACTATGAAAGCCAGAAGATCCTGGGCAGATCTCATGCAGACACTAAGACAGCACAAATGCCAGCCTAGACTACTATACCCAGCAAAACTCTCAATCACCATAGATGGAGAGACCAAGATATTCCATGATAAAACCAAATTTTCACAATATCTTTCCACAAATCCAGCCCTGCAACGGATAATAGGTGGAAACCTCCAATACAGGGAGAGAAACAACACCCTGGAAAAAATGAGATAATAACCTTCTTGAATCAAACCCAAAAGTAGATAACCACTCAAACATAAAGATAGCGTCAAGAATGGCAGATGGCAATAATCACTATGCCTTAATCTCTCTTAATATCAATGGTCTCAACTCCCCAATTAAAAGACATAGACTAGCAGACTGGATACGTAAACAGGACCCAGCATTTTGCTGCATGCAGGAAACGCACCTCAGTGTCAAAGACAAACACTACCTCAGAGTAAAAGGCTGGAAAACAATTTTACAAGCAAATGGCCCCAAGAAACGAGGTGGAGTAGCCATCCTAATATCGGATAAAATTGATTTTCAACCCAAAGTCATCAAAAAAGACACAGAAGGACACTACATACTGATCAAGGGAAAAATCCACCATCAAGAACTCTCAATCCTGAATATCTATGCTCCAAATGCAAGGGCACCCTCATTCGTAAAAGAAACTTTACTAAAACTCAAAGCACACATCGCACCGCACACAATAATAGTGGGTGACTTCAACACCCCGCTCTCTGAAATGGATCGTTCAGGAAAGCAGAAACTAAACAGGGACACAGTGAATCTAATTGAAGCCTTGGACCAAATGGAACTAACTGATATATATAGAACATTTCATCCTAGAGCTAAAGAATACACCTTCTTCTCAGCTCCTCATGGTACCTTCTCCAAAATTGACCATATAATTGGTCACAAATCAGACCTCAACAGATACAAGAAGATAGAAATAATCCCATGCCTCCTATCAGATCACTATGGAATAAGGGTGGTCTTCAATGGCAACAAAAACAAAAGAAAACCCACGTACACATGGAGGCTGAACAATGCTCTACTCAATGATAACTTGGTCAAGGTGGAAATAAAGAAAGAAATCAAAGACTTTTTGAAAGTTAATGAAAATGAAGGCACAACATACCCTAACTTATGGGACACAATGAAAGCAGTGCTAAGAGGAAAATTCATAGCCCTGAGTGCCGCCAAAAAGAAACGGGAGACAGCATACACTAACAGCTTAATGGCACACCTGAAAGCCCTGGAACATAAAGAAGCAAATACACCAAAGAGGAGTAGAAGGCAGGAAATCATCAAACTCAGGGCTGAAATCAATCAAGTAGAAACAAAGAAAACCATACAAAGAATCAACAAAACGAGGAGTTGGTTCTTTGAGAAAATCAACAAGATAGATAAGCCCTTAGCCAGACTAACCAGAGGGCACAGAGATAGTATCCAAATTAATAAAATCAGAAACGAAAAGGGAGAGATAACAACAGAAACTGAGGAAATTCAAAAAATCATCAGATCCTACTACAAAAACCTGTATTCAACACAACTAGAAAATCTTGAGGAAATGGACAATTACCTTGACAGATACCAAGTACCAAAATTAAATCAGGATCAAATAGACCATCTAAACCGTCCTATAACCCCTGAAGAAATAGAAGTTGTCATTGGAAGTCTTCCAACCAAAAAAAGCACAGGTCCAGATGGTTTTAGTGCAGAATTCTATCAGACCTTCAAAGAAGACCTAACACCAATACTCTTCAAACTGTTCCACAAAATAGAAACAGAAGGAACACTACCCAACTCGTTCTATGAAGCCACAATTACACTAATACCAAAAGCACACAAAGATCCGACAAAGAAAGAGAATCTCAGGCCAATCTCTCTTATGAATATCGATGCAAAAATACTCAATAAAATTCTTGCCAACCGAATCCAAGAACACATCAAAACGATCATTCACCACGATCAAGTAGGCTTCATCCCAGGGATGCAGGGATGGTTCAATATAAGGAAATCCATCAATGTAATCCACTACATAAACAATCTCAAAGAAAAAAACCACATGGTCATCTCATTAGATGCTGAGAAAGCATTTGACAAAATTCAGCATCCTTTCATGCTAAAGGTCTTGGAAAGATCAGGAATTCAAGGCCCATATCTAAACATAGTAAAAGCAATTTACAGCAAACCAGTAGCCAGCATCAATCTAAACGGAGAGAAACTTGAAGCAATCCCACTAAAATCAGGGACTAGACAAGGCTGCCCTCTCTCTCCATATCTTTTCAATATAGTACTTGAAGTTCTAGCTAGAGCAATTAGACAAGAAAAAGAGGTCAAAGGGATACAAATTGGAAAGGAAGAAGTCAAACTATCACTATTTGCAGACGATATGATAGTATACATAAGCGACCCAAAGAACTCCACCAGAGAACTCCTACAGCTGATAAACGACTTCAGCAAAGTGGCCGGATATAAAATCAACTCAAGCAAGTCAGAAGCCTTCCTATACTCAAAGGATAAGCAGGCTGAGAAAGAAGTAAGAGAAATAATACCCTTTACGATAGCCACAAACCATATTAAGTATCTTGGCGTGACGCTAACCAAACAAGTGAAAGATCTGTATGACAAGAACTTCAAGTCTCTGAAGAAAGAAATTGAAGAAGACCTCGGAAGATGGAAAAATCTGCCATGCTCATGGATTGGCAGGATTAATATAGTAAAAATGAGCATCTTACCAAAAGTAATACACAGATTCAATGCAATCCCCATCAAAATCCCAACTCAATTCTTCATAGAGTTAGAAAGAGCAATTCAAAAATTCATCTGGAATAACAGAAAACCCAGAATAGCTAAAACTATTCTCAAGAGTAAAAGAACCTCTGGGGGAATCAGTATCCCGGACCTCAAGCTGTACTACAGAGCAATAGTGTTAAAAACTGCATGGTATTGGTACAGTAACAGACATGTAGATCAATGGAACAGAATTGAAGACCCAGAAATGAATCCACACTCCTATGGTCACTTGATCTTTGACAAAGGAGCTAAAACCATCCAGTGGAAAAAAGATAGCCTTTTCAACAAATGGTGCTGGCTCAGCTGGAGGTCAACATGCAGAAGAATGCAAATTGACCCATCCTTATCTCCTTGCACTAAGCTCAATTCTAAGTGGATCAAAGATCTCCACATAAAACCAGACACACTGAAACTAATAGAAGGGAAACTAGGGAAGAACCTTGAACATATGGGCACAGGGGAGAATTTCCTGAACAGAACTCCAATAGCTTATACTCTAAGATCAAGAATAGACAAATGGGACCTCATTAAATTACAAAGTTTTTGCAAGGCAAAAGACACTGTCAAAAAGACAAAGCGGCAACCAACTAACTGGGAAATGATCTTTACCAACCTTACATCCGACAGAGGGCTAATATCCAAGATATACAAAGAACTCAAGAAGTTAAACTCCAGAGAGGCAAGTAACCCTATTAAAAAATGGGGTACAGAGCTAAACAAAGAGTTCTCACCTGAAGAATATCTAATGGCTGAGAAGCACCTAAAGAGATGTTCATCATCCTTAGTCATTAGGGAAATGCAAATCAAAACAACCCTGAGATTCCATCTCACACCAGTCAGGATGGCTAAGATCAAAAACACAGGAGACAGCAGTTGTTGGCGAGGATGTGGAGAAAGAGGTACACTCCTCCACTGCTGGTGGAATTGCAGGCTGGTACAACCACTCTGGAAAGCAGTCTGGCGGCTCCTCAGAAAACTGGGCATGACACTTCCGGAGGATCCGGCTATACCACTCCTGGGCATATACCCAGAGACTTTACCTGCATGCAATAAGGACACATGCTCCACTATATTCATAGCAGCCTTATTTATAATAGCCAGAAGCTGGAAAGAACCCAGATGTCCCTCAACGGAGGAATGGATTCAGAAGATGTGGTATATTTACACAATGGAATACTACTCTGCAATTAAAAACAATGAATTCACGAAATTCCTAGGCAAATGGTCAGAACTTGAAAATATCATCCTTAGTGAGGTAACCCAATCACAAAAGATCACACATGGTATGAAGTCACTGATAAGGGGATATTGACCCAGAATCTCAGAATACCCTAGACACAATCAGCATATCAATAGATTTCTAAAAAGATGGAAGGAGAGACCCCTGGTCCTGGAAAGACTGGATGTAGGGGAACGCCAGGACAGAGTAATGAGAGGGGGTTGAACGGAGAAAAGAGGGAGGGAAGGGGGCTTATGGGACTTTCGGGGAGGGAGGAAACGGGAAAGGGGAAGTGATTTGGAATGTAAATTAAAAAAATAAAATAAAATAAAATTAAAAAAAAAAAGAAAGAAAGGGAAAAAAAAATAATCATTGATCTGATAATCACATTATTTAATGTGATAAAAGGTTTATACTAAACATAAATGCAATTCATTATACTAGGAAAAGCTTTATTTGGGCTTCCATATATGTTTTCAAGGTTAAGTCTGAAGCATGTAACTAAAAACAAGTAAAGATTATTTAAAATCATGAAAAATGCACATATGACTCATAATACTCTTCAGCGATCGGCTGATATATGACATATAAAACTGTTTAATTTTAAAAAGTTTTCCTGTGATAGACAAACATTCCCTGTTCTAATGACAGCCCTACAGTCTTCTCCAAAATGACTTTGCTTGGATTGTAATAATAGTAACTACTAGGAAAAAGTGCTCTAAGTCTCATCAATAGCTGGGACCCTGCCTAAATGGTAGAGAACCAGGACTCTGTGGAATTGATTGTCCCTGTTTGCTTCACCAAATTAGGAAAGAGACTCTCAATTTCCTAATACAGAGAAAAGTCTCTGAGATCTTTTGGGTCTGGCAGAAGAGGGCTGGTGCTGCCATGTGTGTGATCAAAGCATTAATGCTGTCTTGTATGATCACTGAAGACTGAGGCCACTCTGTCTCCATGGAGATTACAGAGATTGCCAAGGAAAGGCCTGGGCAATTCTCCAGATTGCTGTTAAATCTCTGTCATTTTAATTGATACAGAGTCCATTAGGTTTGTACTTCCTTTCAAATGTATCTTTCTCAGATCTATGGTAGACTAAATATTTTTTAGCTTATCATAAGATTTAGGCAATCCTACAGATTGCTGTTAAATCTCTGTCATTTTAATTGATACAGAGTCCATTAGATTTATATTTCCTTTCAATTGTATCTTTCTCAGATCTATGATAGGCTAAATATTTTTATAAGCTTAGTACCAGCTGCTTGATCAGTTAATTTCATTTATAAAATTGAGACCTTGTTTGTTTCTGGAGCAATTTCATTTCCTGAGACTTAAACTTACAAAAACTAGGTTTCAGTGTAACTTCCTAGCATTCCTTCATTTAGCAGCACTTGCTACTGCCCTCAGTAATCAAACGCTGTATTTTATGATAAAAGATTGGATTGAAAAAAAAAAAAGAAAGAAAAGCTCTGCCTTCATCAGACCTGGTTAACCAAAAAAATACAGGTTAGATCCCTTACCTCCACTTAATCCTCTAGCTACCCAAGCTGTTCTAAGCAGCATTTTGTCCATGTGAAGTTCCATTTTCCAGTCACCTCTTCAACCACATTCATCTGACCTGAAGAACAGGAAATATATAAGTTAGACTCCCACCCACCCTCCCTCCATTCCCTTATCTGCCCTGTCTTTAGGGCACACCCAACTACTGGGAGACTTGCACTGCTCAATGAGTTACAACAGATGCCTATTGCACCAGGAACATTCAGGTTAGGCTGCCCTCCAAATACATGCTACATCAGGAACATCCAGGGACAGGGACAATCAGACGGCTAATGGCCAGTATAGGAACACAAACAACAAAAGCCAATATGGCACCCACAAAGCACTGATATCCTACTTCAATATGATCTGAATATACTAACACAACTGAAACACAGGAAAATGACCTTAAATCCAATCTTATAAAGATAGTAGATTCCTTTAAAGAGGAAATGAAGAAATCCCTTAAAGATATACAAAAAAATACAGTCACACAGGTAGAAACCTTTAAAGTGGATACAAATAAATCCCTTAAGCAATGCAGGAAGACACTACTAAACAGGTCAATAAAATAAATAAAAAGGTTCAAAATTTGAAAATGAAAATAGAAGCAATAAAGAAAACACAAACTGAGGCAATCCTGGAGATAGAAAATCTAGGAAAGATAACAGGAACAATAGACATAAGCATTACTAACTGAATATAAGAAATAGAAGAAAGAATCTCAGGCAGTAAAGGTAGGATAGAAGAAATTGATACACCAGTTCAAGAAAACATTAAATATAAAAAAAAAATTCTGACCCAAAACATTCAGGAAATCTGGGATAGTATGAAAAGACCAAACGTCTTAATAATTGGAATACAAGAAGGTGAGTGTCACAGCTCTAAAAACCAGAAAATATTTTCAATATCCTAGAAGGAAATTTCAACAATTTCAACAGAAAGAGATGCCTACAAATATATGAGAAGTTTACAGAACACCAATTAGATTGGACCAGAAAAGGAAATCCTCTTGCCACATAATAGTCAAATCACAACATCTGGAGAACAAAGAAAGGATGTTAAAATTGGCAAAGGAAAAATGCCAAGTGACATACAAAGTAGATCTCTCAGAATTACACTATACGTCTCAATATAGACTCTAAAAGCTAGAATGGACAACCTAGACTACTATACCCAGCAAAACTCTCAATCAGCATTGATGGAGCAAACAAGATATTCCAAAACACAACAAAATTTAAACAATATTTATAGACAAATCCAGCCTGACAGAAAATATTAGAAGGAAAGTACCAACTGAAGGATGTTAACTACACCCAAGAAACCACAGGAAATAAGCAATTATCTGCCAACACAAACAAAACAAAAAATCACACACAGACACACATACCACCACCACTTTCAAAATCCCAGGAATTAAATGTCATTAGTCATTAAAATCTCTAAACATCAATTGACTCAATTCCCCCAAATAAAAAGACATAGCACCCACCCTTCTGTTGAATAAAAGAAACACACCTCAGCAATAAAGATAGATTTTTACTTCAGGGTAAGGAGCTACAAAACAGTTTGCCAAGGCAATGGACCCAAGAAGCAAGCTGGAGTAGCCATTTTTATATCTAATAAAATAGACCAATTTTATTAGATGATTAACCAAAATTAATCAAAAGGGATTGAGAAAGACACTCGATATTCATCAAAGGAAAAATCCACCAAGATACTGCAGTTCTGAACATCTATGTCCCAAATGCAAGGGCAATCATATTAGTTTAAAAAACATTGCTGAGGCTTAAATTACACATTCAAACCCAAGTATCAGTAGTGGAAGACTTCAACATCTCATTCTTATCAATGGACATGTCATACCGACAAAAACTAAATATGAAATAAAGAAACTAACCAACAATATGAATCAAATAGATGTAACAGGTATCTATAGAGCCTTTCTCCCAAACCCAAAGAATATAACTTCTTTTCAGTACTTCTGGAACCTTCTGTGAAACTGACCAAAAAGTTGGTCAGAGCACAAACCCCAACAGATCCAAGAAAATTGAAATAACCCCTTGTATCTTATCGGACCACCATGGATTAAAGCTGGGCTTCAACAACAACAGAAATAACAGAAAGCCTACAAACTCATGGAAACTGAATAACTCACTGGGTTAGGGAAAAATTACAGAAGAAATTAAAGATATTCTAGAATTCTATGAAAATTAAGGCACAACATACCCAAACTTATTGGACACATGAAAGCAGTGCTAAGAGGATAGTTCATAGCAATAAGTGCTTTCATAAAGACATTGAAAGATCTTATATAGGAATTTAAAAGCACACATGAAATCTCTAGAAAAAGAAGTAAACAAACCCAAGGACTGAAAAAAATCAATTAGAAAGAAAGACAATAATACAAAGAATCAATGAAACTGAGCTGGTTCTTTGAGAAAATCAACAAGATAGACAAACCCTTAGCTAAACTAATAAAAAGGCATGGAGACAGTACCCAAGTTAACAAAATCAGAAATGAGATGAGAGACCTAACAATGGATATTGAGGAAATCTGAAGAATCATGAGGTCTTACTTCAAAAGCCTGAACTCCACAAAATCCGAATATCTAAATGAAACAGATTATTTTCTAGATAGATGTCATATATCAAACTTAAATCAAGATCAGGAAACTTATCAAAATAGTCCTTTAATAGGCAAGGAAATAGAAGCAGTCATTAAATGTCTTTCAATCAAAGAAGCCTGGGGACAGATGGTTTTAGAGCACAATTCTATCAGACTTTCAGAAAAGGGCTAATACCAATATTTCCTCAAACTATTCCGCAAAATAGAAACAGAAGAAATATTTCCAAACTCATTGCTTGATGCCCCAAGCATCCTGATAAGTAAACCACATAAAGACTCAACAAAGAAAGACAATTTCAGAGCAATTTCTTGTATGAACATTGATGTGAAAATACTCAATAAAATACTCACAAACTGAATCCAAGAACACACCAAAAATCCTGATCAATGGGGTTTATCCCCAGGATGCAGAGATGGTTAAATATATGAAAATTCATCAATGTAACCCAGCATATAAACAAACTGAAAGAAAAGAATCACATGATCATCTCATTAGATGCTGACGAAGCCTTTGACAAAATCCAAAACACCTTTATATTGAAACTCTTGGAGAGTTTTACATAATAAAAGTAATTTATAGCACTCCTGTAGCTAATATAAAAGTAAATGGAGAGAAACTTAAGCAAATCTACTAAATTCAGAGAAAAGAGAAGGGTGCCCACTCTACCTGTGTCTATTCCTTATAGTATCTGAAGTTTTAGCTAGACCAAGAATACAACTAAAATAGATAAAGGGGATAAAAGTTTGAAAGGAAGAAGTCAAAACATTGCTATTTGCAGATGATATTACAGTATTACATAAGTGATCCAAAAAATTCTACCAGAGAACTCCTGTAGCTGATAAGCACCATCTTCAAAGTGGCTGGATATAAAATCAATTAAAAATATCAGTAGCCCTTCTTTATACAAATGATAAACAGGCTGAAAAAAATAGCGAAATAATGTCCTTTAGAATAGACAAAAAATAATATAAAATAAAATAACTTTGTATAACTCTACACAAGTAAGTGAAAGACCTGTATGACAAGAATTTCACGTCTCTGAAGAAAGAAATTGAGGAAGATGTCAGAGGATTAAAAGATCTCCCATGATCATGGATTATTAGTAGGATTAACACAGTAAAAATGAAATGGCCATTTTACCAAAAGCAATTTACAGATTCAATGCAATCCTCTTCAAAATTTTAGCACGATTTTTAACAGACCTTGAAAGAGGGAGGAAACGGGAAAGGGGAAGTGATTTGGAATGTAAATTAAAAAAATAAAATAAAAAAAATTCTCAACTCTAATGGTGAAAAAAACAAGCAAACAACCCAGGAGAGCTAATAAAATCCTGAACAATAAAATAACTTCTGGAGGTATCATCATCCCTGGTTTCAAGCTATATTATAGAGCAACAGTAATAAAACCTTCATCGTTAGAGTCACACCAAGGTATTTTATATTATTTGTGACTATTGTGGAGAGTATTGTTTCCCTAATTTTTTTTTCTCAGCCTGTTTATCCTTTGAGTAGAAGGCTACTGATTTGTTTGAGTTAATTTTATATCCGGCCACTTCACTGGATCAGCTTTAGGAGTTCTCTGGTGGAGTTTTTGGGGTTGCTGAAGTATACTATTATATCATCTGCAAATAGCAATATTTTGACCTCTTTCTTTCCAAATTGTTTCCTTTTGCTCTCCTTTTGTTATCTAATTACTCTGGTTAGGACTTTGAGTAATATATTGAATAGGTAGGAAGAGAGTGAGCAGCCTTATCTAGTCCCTGATTTTAGTGGGATTGCTTCAAGTTTCTCTCCACTTAGTTTGATGTTGGCTACTGGTTTGCTGTATATTGCTTTTACAATGTATAGGTATAGGCCTTGAATTCCTGATCTTTTCAAGACTTTTATCATGAAGGGGTGTTGAATTTTGTCAAATGTTTTCTCAGCATCTAATGAGATGATCATGTGTTTTTTCCCCCCTTGGAGTTTGTTTATATAGTGGATTACTTGATGGATTTCTGTATATTGAACCATCCCTGGGAAGAAACCTACTTAATCATGATGGAACCTCATTTTGAAGTGTTCTTGGATTTAGTTTTAGAGAATTTTATTGAGTATTTTTGCATTGATATTCACAGGTAAAAAGCAATATACAGATTCAATGCAATCCCTATCAAAAAATTCCAACTAAACTTTTCAAAGAGTTAGAAATTGCAATTTGCAAATTCATTTCTAATAGCAAAAACACAGGATAGCTAATACTATTCTCAACAATAGAAGAACTGGGGAATCACTATCCCTCACCTCAATGTACGTTATAGAGCAATTGTGATAAAAAACTGCATGGTATTGGTTTAGAGATAAGCAGATGTACCAATAGAATGGAATTGAAGACCCAGAAATGAACATACACACACAAACACCTATGGTCACTTGATCTTTGACAAAGGAGCTAAAACCAACCAGTGGAAAAAAGATAGCCTTTTCAACAAACGGTGCTGGATCAACTGGATGTCAGCATGTAGAACAATGCAAATTGACCCATTCTTATCTCCTTGTAAAAAGCTCAAGTTCAAGTGGATCAAGGACCTCCATATAAAACCAGATACACTGAAACTTGTAGAGGAGTAAGTGGGGAAGAGTCTCAAACACATGGGCACAGGAGAAAAATGTCCTGAACAGAACATCAATGGCTTATGTCCTAAGATCAAGAATTGACAAATGGGACCTCATAAAATTGAGGGACTATACCACAGGGACATTTGCTCAATTATGTTCATTACAGCATTATACACAATAGTCAGAAACTGAAAAAAACAACCTAGATGTCCCTCAACTGAAGAATGGGTAAAGAAAATGTGGTATATCTACATAATGGAATACTACTGAGCTATTAACAACAAAGATATCATGCAATTTACAGGCAAATGGGTGGAACTTGAGAATATCATCCTGAGTGAGGGCATCCATACCCATGGTATGTATAAGTGACCAGTATATGTGGTCATTGCCATGAAGTGCAGGATAACCATGCTACAATCCAAAGACCCAAAGAATCTGGGCAATAAGGAGTACCTGAAGAAGGATGCAAGAGTCTCTCTCAGAAGGGGAAACAAAACAGTCATCAGAGACAAATGGAGAGAGAGAACTTAGTGGGAGAGGGATGCGGAGAGGAAATGGGATGGTGACCAGCTGTCATGAGTGGGGTGGTGGTGGAAGTGATGGGAGTGAGAATAGAAATCCCTGGGGAGCGTCTGTGTGATTAAGTGGAGGCGTGGGACTGGGATGGATATGTAGAGTCTATAGGTATGACCCTAACTGAGATTATTACCAGAGGGAGATATAGAGACTGAAGTTACCACCTCCTGTAGCCAAGCAGGACTTTCAAAGGGGGGAGGGGACATTAACCTACCCACAAAACCTATAACCCAAAATTTGTCCTACCTATAAATGTATAGGGCTAAAGAGGGAACAGCCATCCAATGACTTCCCCAACTTGAGACCCATTCCTTGTTGGGCCTTATCCAGTGAAGATACGCATAGTCCTGCTAGGACTAGATGTCCCAGGTGGGGGTGGCACCCATGGAGGAGCTTCCCCTTCTCTGCAGAGAAGGAGTAATGGGGGTGTCTGTAGTTGTAGGACTGAGAGGAGAGGAGGGAGGCTCTGATTGGGATGATAAATGAATAAAAATAATAAATGATTGAACAAAAAAGAAAAAGGTCTGAGGAAGTGAAAGTTGTAGAGGCCTGAGGATATAAAAGCTTAAGTAAGTTATGAATGTCTAAGAAGAAAACTAAAGATTCATATATGCAAGTTGTAAGAAGAATAGGGGAAATAATTAGAACATTAAAATAATAAATTAAACTTAAACTGATATATGGTGTTAATACTTCCAATATTCAGAGTTTTAATATGTTAATCAATGGAATTCTAATAAGCTATTATACCAGTCTTGGTTAAGCACTGACTATTATTATTACAGTCACAAACTCAGAAATTTAGATTTTCTTTAAGTATACACTTTAAAATGTTTCTCATTATACTAAGAATGTCTGTATTTGATCTATATGTGTGTATTTGTCAAAACTCTGGATAAAAGAAATAATGTTAATGTTTTTAACCCCAAATCATTTGGATTTGTGTCCCCAACCTTTTACTATGGCTCAAAGGTGTGAGTCTACTCCAGAAATTTACTGATCTCTCTCTCTGACTCTCTCTCTGTGTCTCTGTCTCTCTCTGTCTCTGTCTCTCCCTCTCTCCCTCTCTCTCTCTCTCTCTCCCTCCTCTCTCTTTATAAAAATTCATGAAAGTTTCAGGGAGTCAGAACTTGCATCCACCTCTAACAGGTCAAACAGTCCACATAAGTATTCCTGTCATGTCGACCAACAGCCTAAGCTCCCTGTCTTTTGTCTATTCCTGAGGTGAAATATAAGATTTGACTTTAAATTCCTTAATATTAACTTTGGTCCCCAGCCTATATCAGTCCTGGCAGATTTTCACTTAATTGATTGACACTACCCAGAAATCATCTATGAACTACCAACTTATCCAAAGTGATCTATACCACACCAGTCCCAGGATGTTTTACAAAACTGGAGTAAGTCCCTGGACTTGCTGAAATCTGATGTAAACCAGTACAGTGAGATTTTTTCCCCTATGTTTTTGGCTGGGTTTGAGAAACCAGATGCTTCTGATGAATATCTTGCCTGCGTTCAGACCCTTTCTTTGACTAATATCCCAACCTTCCAGTACTCTAACAATAATGTCCTAATTTTAGCTGAAAGGCATTAACAGAATAGAGTACATCAGCCCTTATCCTTAACAAAAAAGCTGGAATGACAGGTCCAAGAGCATCTAGTCTCTTCCATTTTCTCTGGCAAAGTAGACAAATGACTATTTCTAGTGACTCTTGGCATACCAGGACTTATGCTAGCCTCTGGGCTCCTTCAATATCAAGAAAGTACCAATTATAAGCGAACAGACTAAGACCAATCAACAGGTTGATTCATTAGCTGATGTAGTTTTACAATATAGTTCAATACTAGATCTCTGTACAGAACAAGGAAGTTATGTGGCTTTAAGAGAAAATTGGTGTTTCAGTAATTTACTCAAGAATCATTAGAGATGGGTTGGTGAGATGGCTCAGTGGTTAAGAGTACTGACTGTTCTTCCAAAGATCCTGAGTTCAAATCCCAGAAACCACATGGTGCTCACAACCATCCGTAATGAGATCTGATGCCCTTTTCTGGTGTGTCTGAAGACAGCTACAGTGTACTTACATATAATAAATAAATAAATAAATAAATAAATAAATAAATAAATACTTAAAAAAGAATCATTAAAGATGTTTTTCTGTACACAAAAACAAAGAATCAAAAAATGAACAAAACATGAAAAGTAAAAACAATCAACCTCTCACCCAAAACTCTCTAAAAGAAAACCAAAAGCCAAACAAACAATCAAAGCAAGAGAAAAATAAAAAAAAAAACAAAAAGAAAACAAACATCAACAACAAAAATCCATCCTAGGAAGGAAAAAGACCCAAAATGAGGGAAGCAATTGGTTTCTGTCCTCATTTTTCAGATCTCTTCTTGGTAACAACTGTACCCAAGGACCCCTCTTACTTCTGCTACTGAAGACTGCTATTGATAATGAAGGCATCAGAAACACTTTAATCAGATATATAAATTCCCATATGGGTGCCATAAACTCAAGTTATCAAATCTCATTATTAAAATGTACCTACTGCAGAGTCAAGAATTTAACTCAAAGTACAACTAAGGGAGAATAAGGTGATTAACACTGTGGTTTTAGTTTAAGTTACTGTAATTAAGAGATTTATGAAATAAATTTGCCTCTAGCCTGAAGCACCACTGGCCCAAGGACAGATGGAATGTTAAGGAATGTTAAGGGACATTCTTTTCTTGTGTAACTTCTGTTAAATGTACATATGTTAAAATGATTCTTAATGAATTACGCTATACCCATAGATCAATGTATCTGTCATCCCACTGCAGAGAAGCTTCTTGCAATAGATAAGAATTGATATTGAGACTCTCTTTTGATTAGCATGCAAAGAACAAGAGACTTTGGGGTGCTCAACAGTAAATGGGACATTCATACAGTACCTCTCTCCTCAGGTTCATAGATTAGGGGACAGAAAAATTACAAGAGCCCGAGGTACTGATGCATTACTTCAAGCAAATAGGCAAAGAGTACTAATGACTCTTTGAAAAGCTGTGTGGGAACACTTGTACTCTAGCACTTTTCTAATACATATATGAGGAATTCCTCATAAAATTGCAAAGCTTCTGTAAGGCAAAAGACACTGTGCTGTCAATAGGACAAAACGGCAACCAACAGATTGGAAAATGATCTTTACCAGTATTACACACTCATAGAAGGAGGGGGAGGGAGGATGGGATAGGGGTTTCCGGTAGGGCGGAAACCGGAAATGGGGATAACATTTGAAATGTAAATAAAGAAAATATCCAATAAAGAAAGGAGTCACCGTTTACTCTTTTAAAAAAAAGATAATTAAAACAAAACTAACCAAATACTTTTTAACATTTTACGAGGAACACATTTTAATGAATCTCCAAGTCCTGATCACCATGGGACACCAAGGCATATTGGTCCTGTGGGGGCTCATTTCAAGTTTGCCCTAAGGAATTTTTGCTCCCTTAGTAATTTTGAACAGTCAAGAATAATTGAGATTCATTTTGGTAGTTGTTATATTTCTTTTTATCTAAAATACAAAAAAAAAAATTCTGCAATTGAGGGATATCCTTGTTTTCTTCTTTTTCCCATTTTGTTTACTATTTTTTCTCATAGGCTTCATCAATCCTTTGCTTTGTTATCTAGAGAAATGAACTGTGATTTTTCTCATGTCCTGGCAGTTGTTTCTAATTTACTTAGTCTTTTGGAACATTCCCCCTACTTCAAACTTGTACTTTCATTCCCAGTTGATCAAGATTAAATGCAAAAATTCTGACCAAAACTTTTTCTTTTTACCTTCTGGTTGTAACAACACCTAATTGCTACTTAGTCAACCCCTAGTAGAGTCTCTTGGAGGTTTTTGTAACTGCTGTTTTCTTGTTTCTCTTTAATGAGAAATCTTGCTGAATATTCTATTGCAATGTCTCCTTTATATTTTCATTTATCACAGCATTACTCTTAATTCAGCAACCTTCTTTTGTTTTTCATTATTTCTTCCCCTTCCTTCTTGCTCTCTTCTCCTTTTCTCTCCTTTTTCCCACGTTTTCTCCTGTTCCCACTCACTGCCTGTTGTATTTTCCTCTGTAATTTACCCTTGTTCCTTCTCTCTAGTGCTTGCCATTTTTCCTTGTTCTCCCATGTCATATTAATTAAGTACTGAAATGGTTTTGATTTTGTGTGACAGAAGATTAAAAAATTAATGCCACCCAATGCATTCCAAAAGTAATAGAACACTGATTTGGCATTTCAGTTTTTATTATAATTCACTCATACAAATTTTCCTATGATCTGAGTCTATGTTACATGTGTGTTAAAAAAAAGCATTGGGAATTTTTAGCATTTTCAGGAAATTAGGGCAACATTCAGGAATTTAACCTATAACTTTCCTTCCTTCCTTCTTTCTTTCTTTCTTTCTTTCTTTCTTTCTTTCTTTCTTTCTTTCTTTCTTTTGTCTGTCTTTTGCTTTCTGAGCTCAGTAGTGCTGATCTGAAGTCCAGTTTGATTGCCTTTGAAAATACGCATTGACTCTCCAAGTCCTATGGAAGTGGTCCTTGTACACATTTTTGTCTAAAATAAAAGCATTGGCACTCTACAAATATTTTTTCCTGTGGGAAAATGTTCTGTGTTATATTCAGTATGTTTTCATAGAGGACTGGGAAGGAATACTCATTTGTTCATTCTTCTCTACATATTTATAGATAACCCAATGGATATATGAAATTCAGTTGCTTTTAGTGCTTTACAAGCTAATTAGCCCTGAAAAAAATAGCCAATTTCCATTTGATGTTATGGATCTGGAGGAAGATGTGTGATGTCTATGAAAGAAGACACTGTAAGGAAACAGATAAGATTTCATTTAGTGATAGAAAGTATAGAGAATCCATAGTATATTAGACAAGTTATGGATATAGTATTAAATTGATTCCTAATGTCTTTCCATTGTATTGATAGATTGGTGCATCTCAGCCTTCATCAGAGATGCTACTTTTTTTTAGCATAAATTAAGATTAACCCAGATATCAATAGCTACTCAATAGGGAGAGAATAAGAGAAGGTGAGTGTCCGGTCCTAAAAGGGAACTCCAGATCTTATGCCTTCATTCAAGTCTCAGGAATCATTCGGGATGTAGGGGTGGAAAGATTGTAAGAGTCAGAGGAGATACGTGACTGTATTAAAACTATATTTTCAGGATATTCTCAAGGAACTCACATGGTAACATAAGACCTTAGTAAAACCAAGCCTGATAAAATCTGGGAATGGAGAGCAGATATGCCCACTAATTCAACCTCTATCTGAGTGAATATTGGCAGTTGATGAATACTTTGAGAAACATGGTCAATTTCTGATGCACCCTCACACACACACACACACAGACACACACACACACACACACACACACACACACACACACACACAGAGGTAATACTGTATAGATTCAGTGGTTTAAAAAAATTGAAAAGAACAAATGAATTGGGGAGGGAATAGTGACAGGAGTATGGGGAAGGCATTGGAGGGAAAGACATAAGGGATGAACTTCATCAAATACATTGTATAAGTATATAAACATTTTGAACTATGAAACAAAACAAAATTGTGTACATCTAAATTAGCCTACGTCATTACTATTGAACTAATTTGCAAGTAACATAACCACAAATCCTATTCTCTCAGGAAAATACCTGGGAAACATAAGCCTTTCAAGTTTTAATCAGGACACTAAGAATACAATATCATAAGAATCCCCTTGGGTCATTACTAAGAGACCCTTGTGACATCAGAAGATGGTATTTACCAACCTCTGTTATAAAGAAAGTATTGTAGGAAAAGCCAGCACCAAAAACCATGATCCAGAATTCATGGCTCCTCAGAACCTGGATGAATGAGAGCTCTGGTTTCCTCTCTTCAAAATTAATTACACTTACCTCCAAAAAGTCAAATATAGTAACAACAAAAAATACTTTTTTATATATTTACCTTTATACCTCATCCATACCACTTGTATTTGCTCTCCTGTGGGAGAACAGAAGTGTCAGTAAAGATACTTCTTAGGTCTCAAAGTACAAAGGTATGTATTGAACTGGATAGATGCATGATTTTCTTAACCTTAACTACAACTGAGCAACACAGTGAACCTTTGATGTGTCTTGTCTCTTCTCTTTTGAGATTACCACTGATCCTGTAGTAGGAGAAGAATGGTCAAGGGAAAAGTAGAACCAAGATGCTACAGAGGCGATAATGGCTATTGTTTGCTTGAATATTATTCCCACATAAATGGCTTCAATATATTTATGGTTATTTCTGTACTGTAACTCCCACAAAATGTAGTAAAGAAAGGGACAGAAAATTGTGAGCTTGAATTTATCCTTCTATTCTGGTTCTTAGACTCATAGTAATATAGTAGGTTGAAGGGTGCTGGGATGCCATTTTAATGTAATAATTATTATTGTTCTTACAGATAAGACCTAGGAAAGAATGATTTTAGGAAATGCCTCTTCAGTGAAAGAATTTATCCTGCTGGGCTTGACACAGCAACCAGAGCTCCAGCTACCTCTTTTCTTCCTGTTCTTGGGAATCTACATGTTCTCTATGGTGGGGAACCTAGGCTTGATTGTTCTGATTGTTTTAAATCCTCACCTGCATACCCCTATGTACTACTTTCTCTTCAACCTTTCTTTCACAGATCTCTGCTACTCCTCTGGTATAACTCCCAGAATGCTGGTGGGTTTTGTGAAGCAGAACATCATCTCTCACGCTGAGTGTATGACTCAACTCTTTTTCTTTTGCTTCTTTGTTATTGATGAATGTTACATTTTAACAGCAATGGCCTATGACAGATATGCTGCCATTTGTAAACCCCTGCTTTACCAGGTTACCATGTCTCATCAGGTTGTCCTGTTGATGACAGTGGGTGTTTATGTGATGGGGTTTTTGGAAGCCATTGCACACACTGGTAGTATGGTAAGCCTGACCTTCTGTGATGGTAACATTATTAATCACTATATGTGTGACATACTTCCACTCCTAAAACTCTCCTGCACAAGCACCATCATCAATGAGCTGGTGGTTTTCATTGTTGTGGGTGTCAATATCATAGTTCCCACCTTGACGATCTTTATTTCTTACACCTTGATCCTTTCCAACATCCTCAGCATCCATTCTGTTGAAGGTAGATCAAAAGCCTTCAGTACCTGTGGTTCCCATGTGATAGCTGTTTCTCTTTTCTTTGGAGCTGCAGCATTCATGTATCTTAAGCCGTCTAGTGCATCTGTGGATAAAGATAAAATATCTACTATCTTTTATACCATTGTGGGCCCAATGCTGAATCCTTTCATCTACAGTATAAGGAATAGGGATGTTCACCTTGCACTTAGAAAAACTTTGTTGAAAAGGAGTTTTACCTAAGTAGAATCTCTATTTGTTATGGAACCAAAGTCTCATGGCTTCTGTGGTTTATGTTTTCAGAGGATTAGTTGGAGTAGTAAGTAACATACTTAGGATTTGCTTACATTTAGGAGTTTCTAGATTTGACCCACAGTTTTTTAAACCAACAGTGACAGGAACTAAAATAACAAATATTTTTAAACACTATAGTAAGAATTGTGTAGAATCTAAGTCATTGTACATTTGCAAAATTAAATTAACTAAGGAGGAAATTTCAGAAGTGAAGATAGTGAAAGATGATTAATAGATAACCATCTTAGGATAGATAAAATAGTTTATCTATAATATTCCAAAACATTCATATCTTTTACAGCATTGAAAACTGGACAACATATTTGTTTAGCTAATTACCAATGGAGTATCCTTTCCCTTTGGAAATCATGAACATTTAAGTACAATAATAGACTGGATGATATTTTACTCAGAAATGGAAAAATATCAAGAGTTTTTTTCTCTGCTTTTGTAAATAAAGCTTGCTTGCTTAAGAAACTAGAAAAACTGCCTGACATAATTTTTCTAAATACTATGATTGCACTTAGACATGGTTGCACCTAGACAAATATACATGTGTATGTAAAAATAATGTAGTATCTTGACTGCAGGATGCATGTCTGTACATAGATGGGATGTAACCTTATGTTTTTAACTGCCTTTAGAAACCCCTGTCTTCTGTGCCTTGGTGTTGTATAATTGAAATCCTGACTCCTAGGAATACCCTGGTCAAACACTATCCAAATAAAAACTGTTTCTTTGTCAGACTGGTGAACACCCCAGCCTATAATATTTTGATATTCTAATGAGATATGTGTGTTCATCTGGAGCTGTCAATTTTTGTGATGTGCCTTGGGGAACTGCAGGCTTACACATTGGAGCCTGAAATAAATTAGAGAGGCCCAGTGCTTACAGAAACCATTGGTAGTTTCTTTGTGCCGAGAATGTGAAAACATAGTACCCAATAGCTTTTAGCTATGTAGTTAAGAATCCTGTCTGTAGCACACATTAAGTGGAATTGGGGAAAAACTGAATGTGGACTTAACTTTCAAGTCAGATGTTCAGCCTGGATACTGCTCATCCTTACTGTTTGTTTCCCAGAGGGAAACATGGGGTGACATGGGGTCTGAGAAAGTGGGAGGTTCTGTACTTGAGGGAACCACAGAAAAGATGAGACTAAATTTGACTGATCTGTATATGAATAAAGGTGTCCACTAAATATTTGTTTTTGTGTGGTGTCCTCTGACTTCATGAACTTTCTTTTTAAGCTTCGGTTTGATGGACATTTGTTTTCTTGCATACTCATGAATTTGTTGTAGTGTTGAGTGGATTGCGTGTTATATCCCTTATTGTTCTTGAGATAATTAAAACAATGTGTGGAAATCTTCAATTTCAGGATTTAGGTTAATTTTAGGTATGGATAATATTAAAATGTTGTTTTATGCTGTTCCATTTTATTGAAAGGCTAATGCAGGAGCACCATTTCCATCCTGTCCTAATCACACTTGTTTAAAAGTTTCCTCCAAAACTCTGTCCTGTGTCAGGTGTCTCACTTGACTTCGTGACAAGGAGAGAAAAACACAATAGGACAACAGAAGACGCTGTATGCTTTAAAATAGCTAGGAGGTAGACTAATCCCAATGAAGATTATTGCTACTTCTCTCTCTTTCTCTCTCTCTCTCTCTCTCTCTCTCTCTCTCTCTCTCTCTCTCTCTCTCATTTAGCTCAGTATGACTTTTGCTGAACTATAAACTTTATCTCAAGATTTGTAAGAGTATTGTGTAAACTCCTTTTCAAGTTCATTGGGTATGGTTAAAATTTTGTATATTCTGTTTCTAAAAGTTAACTTATAACAAAAGTATTGATGATTGAAAATTTATACACAGGTAATAATCATTACTACAATATTTATATGTAGCTTGGATTCAACTCTCTCTGTCTTTTTTTTTTTTTTGGTAAATAGATGTTTTAAAATCACAACTATTTAACCTTACCATCATCTTGATTAAGGCAAGTATGTGGTATAAACCAACTAAGAGGGCAACAATAGCTCTCTAAGGTATTTTCCATTGGTATAGGTGTTTGCTTGATAAATCTTGTCCTATAAATAAAAATAATAAATGAGTACAGAATCATAAAAACTGAGTTTGTGGAAGACAGAGTTTAAAAACAACACATTTTAACAAGATATTAAAACTGCACCAACAGGCATTTATATACAAGGATTAAAAAATAAAAATGAAAGATTTAAAGAGTGAAGAATATAGGTAATTCTCTCTTTTATCTTTCAATGTTCTTTACTATAATATCCAAGCAACCAGTAAAATTTGAAATATAACATCAAAGAGGAAATGATAACAAAAGATGTAAATAAAAGACTTTAGAGACCCCTGGTCCTGGAAAGACTGGATGTAGGGGAATACCAGGACAGATAAGTGAGAGGGGGTTGAATGGGGAACAGAGGGAGGGAAGGGGGCTTATGGGACTTTCGGGGAGGGAGGAAATGGGAAAGGGGAAATCATTTGGAATGTAAATAAAAAACTTAGAAAATAATAATAATAATAAAAAGACTTTAATAATATTATTCCTCAAACATGTCACTATAAATGTGGTTTCATTTACTATGTTCAGTAACTTTTTTCTCTATTTGAAAAAGGCTAAATGACAGGTCTTTTAGGTGTTAGATTTTTCTCAGAGTAGAGTCATGGATGAAACAAAATGTTTGTCCTTGAATATTTTCAAAATTCACTAGATCTGAAATCTTCACTGGTTTGATATATGCAGAGATTATTCCAGTAATATTACTAAATCTATTTCTCACTTTAAGTAGAGGGCTATTGTCAGATATATTCCGGAGTTAATAGAACACACCTGCCTACAACTCAGAGCACTAGACCTAAGGAATCCATTTAAAAATGGTCAAGGCAGAAAATATTGCTAGAAGAAAAAACAAGTAGGAAAGGAAATAAGAAAAGCTGTGTTATTAAAGAAGTCAGCCCAGGTAACCTCCCAGCTTCAGGCTGCTTGTCTCTGGCCAGTTTTTTTGATGCCACCTTGACAGTCATCAACAGGATCTAACATTTCTAGTTGGGTCTTTTAACTGAAATTTCTAGTTGGCCTTAGTGGGGGGTATCCCTGTTATCTGGCCCTGCCACTCATTATCAGTGAGGGGACTTGGGCATGGAGATAATTCCCTCTTATCCCTTGCCTCTTGTCACTTCAGCATTTAGGAGATCTGACCTGGAAGTCATAGGAACAGGAGAGTTAGCTCTGTTACTCACAGGATATAGCACTTTGGAAGGTGAGGTATGGACTTAACCTGTACAAAATAATGGAGCTTATGGTGAAGGCACATTTGAACCAATCCCAAAGAGTGGTCCTTATGTTTGCTCTGGGCAGAGAGTATAGCTGGCTCTGGATGCCTGGGCGCTGGCCAGCAGCTCCCATGTCTGTGAGAGGAGAGCTGTCCTGTTTCCAGGATGTGGCAACACTGCAAAGGGCTAGACAGAGCTGTGCTGGAGAAATCCTTCTGGTGGTGCTGTTGTTGGAGAGGCAACAGGATGGCCAGCTCAGTTGCTACCCATGACCAGATCCAGGAATTTGAGTTGCTCAACCTCAAAAGTGACACCATCTATGAAGTGTTAGAACATGTGAAAGGGCTAGTTTTGCTGATCTAAAACTTCAGGAACTCCATGACACAGAGGAACATCAGGGAAAATGGGAGGAGGCCCAGTGAGGATGCAATATTATTGATGTGATTGAAGACAGACTCATTGCAATGAAGATTTGTAAGTGAAGGTGTGTGGACAAAGGCAAATAACCTGGGGCACATTGTGGCACACAGTACAGCTTCCATGACAAAAATTTTTCTATGCTTTGTTTTGTTTATTTGTTTTTCTGGGGGAGGTAGAGATTACAATGTTTGAAAGCAGATATGAAGGGTACTGGGGTTCCTGATGTGACAATCACAAAAAATCCATTAAATGTTGACAAAAATAACCGGAAAATATAGCTTAGAAAAGACCATCAGAATTTAATGTCATGAGATAGGGCTTGAATAGAGTAAGTTGGCAGAGATCTGTATCATTCTAGATAAAGGAAAATAGAGGTTTGAGAAACAGGTGAATGGCCTAGATTACAAGGGAATAAAAAAGAAGTTAGTAATGTGGAAAAGTATATGAGAAGGTAAAGAATTAGGGCCATAACTATGAGCACCAAAAACTGATATATTCCTATCTTATGATATAGTAGGACAATGGCCAAAGCAGTTTGGCAAGAGGCCTATAGATTATAGCTCCTTATAAGGTCTATTGAGGCCAACAAAGACTGACTTAAAAATGTATGTCTGGCCTCTTTGTTTTTGCTAATTTTGTTAAACTTTAGCTATTTGTGTAAACTGTATCATACAGGAAACTCTGATATTCTGTAATGAGGCAGTATGAGTGGATCAAAATTAGTTTCTCAGTGTCTCTCTGGGCAGCACTGCACAGAAATTTTAATTGAGCAACAAGGCTGCTCTGGCAAGAATTAACATTCAAAGAATTTGTAGGTTTGTGTGATATGGCTGGAATGACACACCTTTAATCCCTCTGGCTGGACTGCAGACACAACCTTAGAACACACATTTCATCCGAAACAATGAAGGTAACCTTAACTTTTAGAAAGAAGCAGCCATGTTTGGAAGTGTATATTTGAGAAGCAAAGAATATGGTGAATTGGAGAACGATTTGACAGAATAAGTCAGATATAGAATATGCCCATCTCTCACAGGAATAGCACAGAAAAGAGAGAAGAGAGCAAAACAGAGCAAGAGATAGATAGATAGATAGATAGATAGATAGATAGATAGATAGATAGATAGATAGATAGATGATAGACAGACAGATAATAGAGATGAAGAGAATGGCAGCATTACTTAGTTTTACAGAGACAGGTTGCTGAGAGAATAAGCTGGGCACAGGAAGAAAGAATGAGCCAGAGAATGAGAAGGAGACAGAAGAATGGAACATATACAATATGATGCTACCCAGAGCAATTCTGGCATAAGTTGATAGAAGCTAGACTGAATTAGGTATCTTGGAAGATTATATTGTATGGAGGCAAGAAACTTCCAGGCCTAGGCCTAGGTATAGAACAGAAGAAGAAAACTTTCTGACCCTAGCACAAGCTATGTACTCTTACAGCTTGGATTCAGCTCTCATCTCATCCCTTCAACTCAGGAAATAAAATATTTTCTTCCATTACATTTATGATTTGAAATTTTGTTTTGGTAAGAAAAGTGCTTCAATTCAATAATTGTAACTTTTAAGGCTCAAAGTTAAGAGAAAAAAAACAATGAAATTCTAACTTACTAACTTGTAGACAGTTAAAGATAAGACATGCAAGTTAATAGTTATTTACCTTATAAATAATTAAATTATTTAATGTGATCAAAACCAATGCTTTTCATTATGATAAATACAAATATAATCCATTTTATTGGGGCAAGCTTTATTTAAGCCTCCACATATGTTTTCAAGGTTATATCTGAAGCAAGTAACTTAAAGTAAGCAAGGTTTTTTAAAACCATGAATAATGCATATATGGCTCTCAAAACTCTTTAGAGATCTAATGAATATGGCATATGAAACAGTTTAATTATAAAAAGGCTAGCTCCTAATGATAGCCCTATAGTCTTTTACAAAATGATTCTGCCTGGATTGTGATAATATTAACTTCTGGGAAAAAGTGCTCCATGGTTCAATACAGGCAACCCTGACTAAATATCAGAGAACCAGGACACTGAAGAATCGACTGTTCCTTTGGCCTCACTAATGTAGGAGACTCAAGTTCCTAATATACAGAAAAGTCTTTGGAATCTTTTGGGTCTGGTAGTAGAAGACTAGTGATGCCCTGTGTGGCAGTCAAAAGGTTAATGCGAGAGAGAGAGAGAGAGAGAGAGAGAGAGAGAGAGAGAGAGAGAGAGAGAGAGAGAGAGAGAGAGAGAGAGAGAGAGAATGTGAGTGATCATTGAAGACTGAGGCTATTCTGCCTCCATGGAGATTACAGAGATTTCCAAGGAAGAACCTGGGTAATCATCCAGATTGCTGATAAATCTGTCATCCTAATTAAAATAGAGTCATTTGGCTTATGCTTTGTTTCAAATTTATCCTTCTCACATCTATGATAGTGTTGATAGCGAACTGTAGCTTTTATCATTGTAGTAGCTGCTGTCTAATCAGTTCATTTCATTTGTAAAATCTGGACATTGGTTTTATTATAGCAATTTGGTTTCTTTAGAATTAAACTCACAAAATCAGGTTTCAGTGTAACTTCTCAGCATTCCTTTCTTTAGCAGAACTTGCTACTGCTCTCAGTAATCAATTACAGTGTCTCATGATAAATGATTGGATTGAAAAAGAAAGGGAGAAAGAGTGAAAGAAAGAAAAGTTCTGCTTTCATCAGATATGCTTAATTGGAAATAAACAGGTTAGGTCTCTTACCTGCACCTATTCCTCTGGTAGACCAGCTGTCCTTAGCAGTATTCTGTCCCTGTGGAGCACCATTGTCCAGCCACCTCTTCAACTCCATTCATCAGACCTGTTGATCTAGAAACATACAAGTTAGACCATTCCCTGCCTTTAATCACCTATCTGCCCTGTCCGCAGGGCACAACAAACTGACGGGAAACTTGCACTGCTCAATGAGTCACATTGTCCATCCCAAGGCTACCTACCGGCTGCACCAGGAACGTCCTTGTTAGGGCCCCTTCTCCAAATATCTGCTACATCAGCAACATCCAGAGACAGGATAAGCATATGGCTAATGGCTAGTATAAGAACACAAACAACAAAAGCCAATTTGGCACCTCTGGAACACATCTATCCTACTTCAGTAAGCTCTGAATATCCTAAAACAACTGAAACACCAGACACCTTAAATTCAGTCTTATAATGATGATAGATTGCTTTAAAGAAGAAACAAAGAAATCCCTTAAATATATACAAGAGAATACAATCAAACAGGTAGAAGTGTTTATAGGGGAAACAAATAAATCTCTTAAAAATACAGAAAATGCTATTAAACAGGTAAAGGAAACAAATAAAACAGTTCAAGATTTGAAAATGGAAATAGAAGCAATAAAGAAAATCAAACTAAGGCAATTCTGGAGATAGAAAACCTGGGAAAGAGAACAGGAATAACAAACACAAACATCACCAAGAGAATACAAGAGTTTGAAGAAAGAGGCAGAGAAGATAGGATAGAAGAAACTGATACATCAGTTCAAACAAATGTTAAATATAAAAAATTTCTGACACAAAACATCCAGGAAATCTGGGATACTACGGAAAAACCAAACCTAATAATAATTGGAATAGAAGTTTCAGCTCTAAGGACTAGAAAATGTTTTCAGCAAAATCATAGAAGAAAATTTCCAAAAATCTAAAAAAAGAGATGCCTATAAATATATGAGAAGTTTACAGAACACTGATTAGATTGGACCAGAAAAGAAAATCCTCCCACCACATAATAATCAAAACATAAAATATAGAGAACAAAGAAAGAACATTAGAAGGGGCAAAGGAAAAAGACCAAGTGACATCCAAAGGCAGACCTATCAAAATTATAATAGAGTTCTAAGCAGAGACTTTAATAGCTAGAAGTGCCAACATAGACTCCTATACCCAGCAAAACCCTCAATCATAATTGATGGAGCAAACACAATATTCCAGGACAAAACAAAATCTATAGACAAGTCCAGCCTGAGAGAAAATACTAGAAGGAAAACTCCAACCTAAAGTTGTTAAGTAAAGAAACCACAAGAAATAAAACAGAAACAAAACAAAAAAGCATACATAGGCACAAACACATGGACACACACACACCACCACCACCACTACCCCCACCATCATCACCAACACCAGCCCCAGCACCACCAACATCAAAATAACAGTAATTAGCAGTCATTAGTCATTAATATCTCTCAAAATCAGTTGATTCAATTCCTCTATACAAAAATATAGGGTTACAAAATGGGTGCAAAAACAGGGCTCACCATTCTGTTGAATAATAGAAACACATTCTGCAATAAAGATAGATATTACTGAGGAATAAAGAGCTGGAAAAATGTTTTCCAAGTGAATGTTCCAAGAAAAAACATATTAATATATAATAAAATGCACTTTTATCCAAAATCAATCAAATGAGATGGGGAAGGACACTTCATACTCATCAAAGGAAAAAAAATCCACCAAGATGACAACACAATTCTGAACTCTATGCTCTAAATGCAAAGGCAACCACATTCATTAAGGAAATATTGTTAAGACTTAAATCACACATCAAACCCAAATTTTAGTACTGAGATACTTCAACACCCCACTCTCACCAACAGACATACTGACAGAAGCTAAACGAGAAATAATGAAACTATCCTATGTTATGAATCAAATGGACCTAACAGATATCTACAGAGCCTGTCATCTATACCCAAAGAATATACCTTCTTCTCAACACCTCATGGAATCTTCTGCAAAGTTGACCAAGAAGATGGTCACCATGCAAGCCTTAACAGATTCAAAAAAACTGAGATAACTTCTTGTATCTCATCAGATTACCATAGATTAAAGCTGGACTTCAAAAACAACAAAAATAGCAGAAAGCCTCCAAACTCATAGAAACTGAACAACTCTGTACTCAATGATCAGTGAGGAAGGGAAAAATTAAAGAAAGAAATTAAAGACTTTCAAGAATTCAATGAAAATAAAAGCACAACATAACGAAACTTATGGAACACAATGAAATCAGGGCTAAGAGGACAGTACATAGCACTAAGTGCCTCCATAAAGATATTGAAGAGATATCATACTAGGAATTTAAAAGGACACACAAGAGCTTTAGAAAAAAGAGGCAAACACACCCAGGAGAATAGACTATAGGAAACAATCAAATTTAGGACTGAAAAAAATCAATTACAAAGAAAGAAAAATACAAAGAATCAATGAAACCAAGATCTGGTTCTTTGAGAATATCAATAAGATAGACAAACCCTTAGCTAAACTAACTAAAATGGAGAGAGACAGTATACACGTTAACAAAAGCAGAAATGAGAAGGAGCCGTAACAACTGACAATGAGGAAATCCAAAGAATCTCAGATCTTTCTTCAAAAGCCTAGAATTCACAAATTGGAATATCATAATTAAAATGGATGATTTTTCTAGATAGATGTCACTTATCAAAGTAAAATCAAGATCAGGTATGCTATTTAAATCATCCTACAACAGCTAAGGAAATAGAAGCAGTTATTAAAATCTCCCAATGATAAGAAAAACAAACAAACAAACAACTACAACAAAACAAAGCCCAGGGACAGATGGTTTTAGTGCAGAATTCTACCAGACTTTCAAAGCAGACCTAATACCAATACTCCTCAAACTATTCCATGAAATAGACAGAAGAAATATTGTCAAACTCATTTTATGATGCCACAGCCATTCTGATACATAAACCACCCAAAAACTCAACAGAGAAAGTTAATTTCAGACCAGTTTCTCTTATGAACATTGATGCAAAAATTCTTAATAAAATACTAACTGAATGCAAAAACACTTCAAAATAATCATCCACCATAATCTATGAGCTTCATCCCAGGGATGCAGGGATGATTCAATATATGAAAATTCATCAATGTAATCCACCATATAAACAAACTGAAACAAAAGAAATCACTTGATCCTGTCATTAGATGTTGACAAAGCCTTTGACAAAATCCAATACACCTTCCTATAAAAAGTCTTGGAGAGACCAAGGTCTCTCCAGAGAGCCAAGGTGCATGCCCAAACATAATAAAAGCAATTTACAGCAACCCAATATGCAACGTCAAATCAAATAAAGAGAAACTTAAGCAATTCTTCTAAAATCAGAGATAAGAGAAGGGTGCCCACTGTATCCATATCTATTATATATAGTATTCGAACTTCTAGATAGAGCAATAAGACAACTAAAATGGATCAAGTGGATAAAAGTTAGAAAGAAACCAAAGTATTGCTATTTGCAGATGATATAACAGTAAAGTGACCCCAGAATTTCTACTAGAGAACTCATACAGGCAATAAACACCTTCAGCAGTGGTTGGAAACATTTGCAGAAAGAGACCTACAGTCAAACGTCAGGCAGAGCTCATGGAACCTTGTGTAAGAGTGGGAATAGAATTAAATAAGCTGGACAGGACAAGGAAACTAGAAGGCCTACAGAGTCAACTATCCTGGTCCCATGGCGGCTCACCAGCAAAAGAGCATGCAGAAGCTAGACATACACCTTCTACACATTATAGCAAATGTGCAGCTTGGTCTTCACGTGGGTCACCTAACAAGTAGAGCAGAGGCTGTTTCTGACTCTTGTTCTATGTCATTGGATTCTGTTGCCCTACTCGGACTGCTTAGTTGGACCTTATTCAGAGAGGATATCCCTAGTCCTGCTGGACCTGGATGTCCCAGGGTGGGGTGGCACTCATTGCGGGGGTTCTTCCCCATTGGGGGTATTTGTAGTGGGAGGACTGGGAGAAGAGGGGCAGCGATTGCGATGTAAAGTGAATAGAAAATAAATTTTTGAACAAAAAAAGCTCTGAGAAGTTGTAGAGGTCTGAAGATATGAAAGCGTAAGTAAATTATGAGGGTATAAGAAAATGACTAAAGGTACATAAATTTAATCTGTAAGAGTGGGGAAAATTAGAATACAAAAATAAATAAACATAAAAGTGATATATGATGATAAGAATTCCAATGTTCAGAGTTTTACTATATTCAAGGCTCTCAGTTACATGGAGTTATAGGGTGCTCCTATGGCGGTAGAGCAGCATTCTGTCCCGGTCACCGTGGAAGGTGGGAGTAAGCTCGGTGTGCTCAGATTCCTTCTGTGACCACAGCTTGCACCGCCCTGCAGGCACCATGCCCTGGCAGCTCCTCTGGGCAGCTGGACTGTTCGGCAGGCTTGCTGTAGACTTCTGCGACGCCCCCTTCAGCGCTGGTGTAAGGGCCACTTCTGAAATTATTTTGAGGCAAGAATTTTTGAAAGATGCTTTCCACAGAGACCTTTTAATAAAAGTGAAATTTGGAGAAATCATTGAGGACTTACAAACCTGCCGGCTCTTAGTTAAACATTACATTCCAACAGGACTCTTTGTGGATCCACATGAGTTGGCTTCATTACGAGAAAGAAGCACAAGAGAGGCAGTGATAACTATTTGTCTAAAGAGTCTGCAGTCCTCTTTATGCCTGGCAAGACGCACAGTGCATCGACTGCTTCCAGGGTTTTTTACCTGTGCACTATCGCTATCACCAGCCACATAGAAAAGATGGAGACATCCTCATTGTGGTCAACAACCCCGACTTACTGATGTACTGTGAACAAGAGTTCCCAATTTTGAAATGCTGAGCTCAGTCAGAAGTAGCAGCTCCTTGTGCCTTGAAGAGTGAGGAGATCTGCCAATGGAAAAACAGTATAAATCAATACTTAAAGAGTTTGACAGTGCAGGTTCCAGTGGGACTGACTGTACATACCTCTTTAGTGTATTCTGTGACGCTGCTCATTACGATTCAGTGTTCTACTTTGATCCTTTTAGATGTTTTCAAATATGGCCATTTTTTCTTGTAAGTTTTATATACAGTTAAATGTTTTCTATGAACCTAATAAATGAGACTGATTCATTTGTGAAAAAATATTAATGAGGGGACAGAAAAATTACAAGAGCCTGAGGTACTGGTGGATTGCTTCAAGCAAATAGGCAAACAGTGCTAAGGGATTTTTGAAAAGCTGTGCAAAACCCTAGTACTGTAGCACTTTCGTAATACATAGAAGAGAAATTTAAAGGAGTTACCGTATAATGGGAGAGAAAATGCCTCAACCAGACATTATATACCACTAACCATACCTGTCAGTGTCAGAAATGCCTTGCATCTTGCTAACTTGTTGGCCAAAAAAGTTCAGTAGAGTGACCCACCCCAAACATTACAGGCTATTGGCAAGGCTACTATTGGTTTCAGTTAACACCCTGACAGTAAGGTCTTATTTCTGACACCATTTAATGTCGCCGAATACGGAGACATTGAGTTAGTACTCAGCCAGAAGCCTCACTCCTATTGACTATCATTCACAGTGCGGGAGGCATCTTGCATGATACTGGAGGAGAGAAAAGAATAAAAAAAATGATAATTAAAACAAAACTGATATATTTTTTAAACGTTTTACATGAAAAACATTTTAATGAATCTCCATGGGACACCAAGGCATATGCGTCCTGTGGGGGCACATTACAAGTTTGTCCTAAGAAATTTTTGGTCCTTTAGTAATTTTGGAGAGTCAAGAATAATTGAGAGTCATATTGACAGTTATTATATTTCTTTTATCTAAAATACAAAATCTGCAACTGAGGAATATCCATTTTTTTCCATTTTTTGAAATGTCTCCTTGATTTTTTGTTTATCAGAACTTCTCACAGCATTACTCTTAATTCAGCGACCTTTTGTTTTCCCCCATTTCTTCCCCTGACTTCTCGCTCTTTTCTCCTTTCCCCTCTCCCTTTTCCCCACCATTTTTCTGTTCCCACTCACTGCCTGTTGTATTTGCCTCTGAAACTCACCCTTGTTCCCTCTCTCTAGTGCTTGTCATTTTACTCTGTTCTCCCATGCCATATTAATCTTTCTAAGTACTGATGTTTCAATTTTATGTGACAAAAGATTAAAAATATTGTCTCCCAATTCATTCCAAAAGGAATAGAACATTGATTTTGGCATTTCAGATCTTTTTTTTTAATTTTATTTTATTTTATTTTTTATTTTATTTTATTTTTTTAATTTACATTCCAAATCACTTCCCCTTTCCCGTTTCCTCCCTCCCCAAAAGTCCCATAAGCCCCCTTCCCTCCCTCTTTTCTCCATTCAACCCCCTCTCCTTACTCTGTCCTGGCATTCCCCTACATCCAGTCTTTCCAGGACCAGGGGTCTCTCCTTCCATCTTTTTAGAAATCTATTGATATGCGGATTGTGTCTAGGGTATTCCGAGATTCTGGGTCAATATCCCCTTATCAGTGACTGCATACCATGTGTGTTCTTTTGTGATTGGGTTACCTCACTAAGGATGATATTTTCAAGTTCTGACCATTTGCCTAGGAATTTCGTGAATTCATTGTTTTTAATTGCAGAGTAGTATTCCATTGTGTAAATATACCACATCTTCTGAATTCATTCCTCCGTTGAGGGACATCTGGGTTCTTTCCAGCTTCTGGCTATTATAAATAAGGCTGCTATGAACATAGTGGAGCATGTGTGTTAGTGCTTTCTATGGTATCTTCTGCATCTGAGATTCTCTCTTCTATTTCTTGTATTCTGTTGTTGATGCTTGCATCCATGATTCCTGACTTCTCTCCTACGTTTTCTACGTCCAGAGTTGTTTCCCTTTGTGATTTCTTTATTGTTTCTACCTCTGTTTTTAGATCCTGGATGGTTTTGTTCAATTCCTTCACCTGTTTGGTTTTTCTTTCCTGTAAATCTTTAAGGGCTTCTACCTGTTTATCTGTGTCCTCCTGTATTTCTTTAAGGGAGTTATTTATGTCCCTTTTGAATCCCTCTTTCAGCATTATGAGCTGTGATTTTTAAATCCAAATCTTGCTTTTGTGGTGTGTCAGAGTATCCTGGACTTGCTGTTGAGGTAAAATTGGGTTCAGATGGTGTCATGTTGCCTTGTTTTCTCTTAGTAATGTTCCTACTTTTGCCTTTTGCCATGTGGTTATGTCTGGGGTTAGTTGGTCCTGCTGTATCTGGCTGGTGCTTGTCCCTCATGGGTGCCTGCAAGCCTGTTCCAGCACCCCTCGGTGACCAACTATCCCCTGGCACAGAAGGCTGTGTTGCTGCCCAGCTTCTGGGTGCAGGTGGGGCCATGGTGGACCGTCTCCCAAGTAATCTTACACTCGGGTGTTCCTTGCGTTCCTGGCTGTACCTGTCTGCTCTGTCACAGGAGCAAAAATGGCGGCGGTCTCACCTCTAAATGCAGGACTTCCTCTAAATGCAGGACTCCCTGAAGAGAAGATGTCCCCTGGAAGGATAGGTGCAGAGATGGTTCTGTTGTTGCCCAGTTTCTGGGTGCAGGTGGGGCCCTGGAGGACCGTGTCCCAAGTGAACTTACACACTCGGGTGTTCCTTGCGTTTCTGGCAGTAACCGCCTGCTCAGTCATGGGAGTGAGGATCCCAAATTTAATTCAATTAATTCTTGATCTTAGAGCATGAGGCATTTGAGTTCTGTTTAGGAAATTTTGCCCTGTGCCAATGAATTAAAGATTCTTTCCTACTTTCTCCTGTATTACATTTGGTGTATCTGGTTTCATGTTGAGGTCCTCGATCCACTTGGACTTGAGCTTTGTGCAAGGTCACAAATATGGATCTATTTTCATTTTTCTATATACAGACTGTCAGTTAGATCAGCACCATTGATTGAAGATTCTTAATTTTTTCCATTGTATATGTTTTGCTTCTTTGTCAAAGATCAAGTGTCCATAAGTGTGTGGCTTTATTCTGGGTCTTCAGTTTTATTTCGTTAATCAACTTGTCTGTCTCTGTAACAATATCATGCAGGTTTTTTAAAATCACTATTGTTCTGTACTATAGCTTGAAGTCAGGGATGGTAATTTCCCCAGAATTTCTTTTATTGTTGAAAATTGTTTTCGCTACTCTCTCTTTTTTTTTTTTCTTTCTCCAGATGAATCTGAGAATTGGTCTTTCCATGTTTAGGAAGAATTGTGTTGGAATTTTGATGGCTATTGCATTGAATTTGTAGATTGCTTTTGGTAGGATGGCCATTTTTACTATATGAATTCTAACAATCCATGAGCATGGGCGATCTCTCCATATTCTGAGTTCTCCTTCGGTTTCTTTCTTGAGAGACCTGAATTTCTTGTCTTATAGATCTTCCACTTGTTCATTTAGAGCGACCCTAAGATATTTTATATTATTTGTGTGTGATATATATGAAAGAAGACATTGTAAAGAAGCACATAATAGTTCATCTAATGATAGAAATATGGAGAATTCATAGTATATGGGACACGTTTTCTTGCTTTTTTAGTTGGAGTGTGCCTAAAGTGCCAATAATAAAGTGCATGTGAAAATGGAGCACAGGTGATATGAAGGAAGAATGAGGTATAAAGAATCAGGTAGGACTCAGTGGGACAGTGGAGAGAACGTCAAAGTGCAGGAGTGAGTGTGAGGAAAGTCATTTGTAATCCTACTACTATACAAGCTTCCTAAAATATACTCATGTATAAAAAAATGTAAATGGAGTTGCTCTATAGGGTATCAAAGAAAAACCCCTAACAAGGAATGAGCTACCTTTTTGTGGAGCTGTTTGCTAGTAGTGTCCCATAAAACCCCCAATATTCCAGGCTACTTTTTGCTCCTCTTGGTTATCCACAAACTTGCTGATCAGTCCTATTGAAGAAGACACCATATAATCAAGTCACAACATTGAGAAAGCAAACTTGTATCTACCTAGTAGCCCATTGTCTAGAGTGTTTAAGGAAAAACATTTCTATGCCTACATACATTTTGTTCTTGCATTTTGTATTCTTTGTTAAACTCTATTTGTATTATATAAGCTTATCATAAGCGCTCATATCCTTAGCATGCTTTGAAGGATAGAAACTAATCTTTCACGGAAGTTGTTTCTCTGAGTGATTTAAGGAGATAGCAATGTGTCAATTTTTGAAAGTTGATCTTGTCTTATGTAAGAAGTTGGGAGAGTAATCTGGTATTGTTCAAATTTATAATACTAGAAATCTATACATTTTATCAAAAAAGAAATGTAATGATCAGTTTTACTCAGATCTGAATTATGAAAGCTATATTAATGGCTGACCTGGAAGGACATATCCGTTGGTACAATGTTGTCATAAGTGTTGTAGGAGTAACCAACATTTGGATTGAATTTCAGGCTTGCTCCACAGACAAAATTCACTCTTACCATACTTATTGGTGCCAATGGCTGAGGCTAGATAGATAGATCAACAGACCATAGGGAAGTATCTATGGCTGTTACCTGCTATGGATATAGTATTAAATGACTAATGCCTTTCTATACTGATAGACTAGGGCATCTCTTGGCCTCTTTTTTGATGACCTCTTAGATGTTTCTTTTAGCAATAAATTGAGATTAACCCAGATAGCTATAGCTAGTTTTCAGGGAGATAATAAAGGATAGTGAGTGCTCAGTCCTAGAAAGGAACTCCACATCACACACTTTCACCCAAGTCTCAGGAATCAAATAAGTGTGGACAGATTGTAAGAGCTAGAGCTGATACAAGACTAGAATAAAACAATGTTTTTCATGATATTCTCAAGGAACACATAGTGGTAACAATTGTAGGCATAAGACTGGAGTAAAACAAAGCCTGATATGACTTAAAAAGAGATGGCAGATATGGTCATCAATTTGACCTCTAGCTGAGTAACTATGGACAGTTGATGAATACTTTGAGAAACCCCATCCATCTCAAAGATGAATCCCTTATATAGGTTACCTACTCTCAAGTAGATCACACACACACACACACACACACACACACACACACACACAGAGTTAATACTTAATAGACACAATGTGTTAAATAATTGAAAAGAATGGATTAATTGGGGAGGCAATAGTGACAGTAGGATGGGAGAGGAATTGAAAGGGATGATATCAGGAATGAACTTCATCAAAATACATTGAATAATTGTATAAAACTTGTATAAAATTTATATAAATTTTAAAAATTGTATAAATTGTATTAAAAAAACTATGAAATAAAACAAAATGTCTACCTCTGAATGAGTTAAAGTCATTACTATTGAACTAATTTGTAAGTACCATAGCAAGAAAAGCCTGATCTGTTGGGAAAATAAGCCCTTTGATTTTTAATCAGGTCCCTGAGATTACCAATCATAAAACTCTCTTGGGTCATTACCAGGTGGCTCTTGTGACATCAGTATATGTTATTGCCAACCATTATTATAATGACAGAATTATAGGAAAAAGCACCACCTAAAATCATGATCCAGAACTCATGGCTCCTCAGAATCCAAAAGAATGAGGGCTCTGGACTTTCCATTCCAAAATTAATTTCCCTTATGTCCAAAGAGACAAATCAGGTAAAATAGAAAATTATTTTTTCAGTACTATTCACCTTTATATCTCATCCATGCCATTTGTACTTGCCCTCCTGTGAGAGCAAAGAAAAGTCAGTAAAATCACTTGTCCAGTCTTGAACTACAAAGGTAAGTATTGGATTGGATGGGTGCATGATTTTCTTTCCCCTAACTACAAATGAGCAATACCAAGAACTTTCGATGCACCTTGTCTCCTCTCCTTTGAGATTACCACTTAGTCTGAAGTGGGAGATTGATAGTCAAGGAAGAAGTAGAATTGAGATGCTACAGAGGCAATAATGGACGTTCCTTCCCTGAATGTTATTTCCAAGAAATAACATTTCAATTTATTTATGATTATTTCAGTACCATAATTGTCATAAAATGTAGTAAACAAAGGCACAGAGAATCGTGAACTTGAATTTATTTTTTTATTTTGGTTCTTAGTCTCATGTTAATGTGGTCAGATGATGGGTGCTGGGATTTCATTTAAATGTTACAAGTTTTACTATTCTTTCAGATATGATCAAGGGAAAAATGGTTTTAGGAAATGTCTCTTCAGTGAAAGAATTCATCCTGCTGGGCTTGACACAGCAACCAGAGCTCCAACTGCCTCTCTTCTTCCTCTTCCTGGGAATCTATGTGGTCTCCATGGTGGGGAACCTGGGCTTGATTGTTCTGATTGTTTTGAATTCTCACCTGCACACCCCCATGTACTACTTTCTCTTCAACCTTTCCTTCACAGACCTCTGCTACTCGTCTGTCATAACGCCCAGAATGTTGGTGGGTTTTGTGAAGCAGAACATTATCTCTCATGCTGAGTGTATGACTCAACTCTTTTTCTTTGCCTTCTTTGTTATTGATGAATGTTATATTTTGATAGCAATGGCCTATGACAGATATGCTGCCATTTGTAAGCCCCTGCGTTACCAAGTTACCATGTCTCATCAGGTCTGCCTCTTGATGACGATGGGTGTATATGTGATGGGCTTTGCAGGTGCCATGTCCCACATAGTTTGCATGCTGAGACTCACCTTCTGTGATGGCAACATCATCAATCACTATGTATGTGATATACATCCTCTCCTTAAACTCTCCTGCACAAGCACCTCCATCAATGAGCTGGTAGTTTTCATTGTTGTAGGTGTCAATGTGATAGTGCCCAGCCTGACTCTCTTTGTTTCTTATACCTTAATCCTTTCCAATATCCTTAGCATCCATTCTGTTGAAGGTAGGTCAAAAGCCTTCAGTACCTGTGGCTCCCATGTGATAGCTGTTTCTCTTTTCTTTGGAGCTGCAGCCTTCATGTATCTAAAGCCTTCTAGTGCATCTGTGGATGAAGATAAAGTATATACCATTTTTTATACCATTTTGGGTCCAATGCTGAATCCTTTCATTTACAGTATAAGGAATAAGGATGTCCACCTTGCACTGAGAAAAACATTGATGAAAAGTTGGTTTACCTAAGTAGAATCTAAATTTGTTATGGAACTAAAGTCTCATGGCCTATGAAGTATACATTTTAAGAGGATTGATTGGTGTAGTAATTGGCATAGGATTTGCTTGCATTCAGGAGTTTCTGTATTTGTCCCACAGTTTTTTAAACCAACAATTACAGGAACTAAAATAAAAAATATTTTTAAACACTATGGTTAAAATTGTGTGGAATTAAAGTTATTTAACATTTGCAAAATTAAATCAAAATTTTGGAGGAAATTTCAGAAGTAAAGAGCGAAAAATGATTAGAGCATCATCTTTTTAGTGTAGAGAAAATATTTTTTCTATAATTTTTCAAAACATTTATATCCTTTTCAGCACTGAAAACTGGACAAACATATTTGTGTAGTGAATTACCAGTAGAGTAGCCTTGGAAATTACCAGATTGCTTTTTGGAAATCATGTTCATTTAAGTACAATAGACTTGATGATATTATACTTAGAAATGGCAAAATCAAGAGATTTATTTAAGTGTACATGTTTATTTTATTATTTTGTCTTGTTTGAGGATATTATAACCCTATTCTCTTTCATGGAAAGTAAGTGTCCTATCACTGAGATACATTTCAATCACCACTGAAACTGGGTACATTTATAAATTTTATGTGGCTATCTCAGAGACAGTATCTCACTACTTTGGTTAGTAAACTTCTGGGATGAACTGAAGGAGATTTCATTATAAAGGCTCCTTTGTTTTACAAAAGGCTGAAGTAAAGAGGAGAAGTGAAGGCACTTTTCTCTCTGATTTTTTCTCATTGTCTTAAAGCAGTTAGGTAAAGAGGAGTTGATGAGTCTGTTTTGATTCCAGTTCTCTGAAACAGCAATTTACAGCATTTAAGATAAAGGAACCTATATTAGGTTTCACCCTCATTGACCTAAGGGTAGGTATATCTATATAAGGGTAGGTATGTCTGTAAGACTTACTATGTCTCCATTGGGAAGATTTTGACTAAGCAAGTTTACTATGTGAAGGATAAGTTTATGTTTTAAGTATAACTTAATGTGATCAAGAGATCTTTGAAACAAAATTGTCTCTAGCCTGAAAGTCCCAATGGTTCCAGAACAGATGGAACCTTACAGAATGTTAAAGGCCATTATTGTATAATTTTGAAGAAACTGCTGTTCATCATAATAATGGTCACATTGTAAACCACTGCTTCTGCATTTGTAAACAAAGCTTGCTTGCTCAAGAAACTAACTGCCGTAGGTTTTCTAAATGCACTTAGACATAGTTGTACTTAGGCAAATATACATATGTATGTAAAAATAATGTGGTTTCCTGGTTGCAGGATTCATGTCTGCACATAGATGGGATGTAACCTTATGTTTTTAACTGCCTTTAGCAACCCATGTCTTTTGTGCCTTGGTGTTACATCATTGAAATCTTGAATCCTAGGAATACCTTGGCCTAACACTATCCAAATAAAAACCATTTCTTTTCTTTGTCAGACTGGTAAACGTCCCAGTCCTATAACATTTTGATATCCCAGTGAGATATGGGTATTCATCTGGAGTTGCCAAATTTTGTGATCTGCCTTGGGGGCCCTACAGGCTTTCATTTTGGGGGTGAGATAAATTGAAGAGTTCCAGTGCTTGGGGAAACCATTAATAGGTTCTCTATGCCTAGAATGTAAAATAGTATTAGCTAACAGCCTTTGGCTGGGTACTTAAGAATCCTGTCTGTAGACCACATTTAGATGAATTGGGGAAAAACTGGATGTGTACTTAATTTTCAAGTCAGAGGATCACCCTGGATATTGCTCACCCTCATTATTTGGTTCCCTAAGAGCTCCTGACATAGGATCTGAGAAATTGGGAAGTTCTGTATCTGAGAAAACCACAGCAATGCTGAGATGAAACTTGGCTGCTGCATATATGAATGAAAGTGGTCACCAAATATTTGTTTTTGTGTGATGTCCTCTGACTTCATGAACTTTCTTTTTAAGCTTCTGTCTGATGGACATTTGTTTTCTTGCATACTCATGAACTTGTAGTGTTGAGTGGATTGCATGTTATGTTGCTTATTGTTCTTGAGATAATTAAAACAATGTGTGAAAATCTTCAATTTTGGGTATTCAGGTGTATTTTCAGTATGGATAATATTAAAATGCTGTTTTATGCTGTCTTACTTTATTGAAAAGATAGCACAGGGACACAATTTCTACCCAGTCCCAATCATGATTGTTTGAAAGATTCCTCCAAACTCTGTCCTGTGTTAGGTGTGTCACTTGACTTTGTGACAAGGAGAGAAAAACACAATAGCACAGCAGAAGAATCTGTGTGCTTTAAAATAGCTAAGAGGTAGACAAATCCCAATGAGGATTATTGCTACTTCTTATACCTATCTATCTATCTATCTATCTATCTATCTATCTATCTATCTATCTATCTATCTATCTATCTATCTATCTAATCTATCCATTCATCCATTCATCCATCCATCCATCCATCCATCCATCCATCCATCCATCTATCTATCTATCTATCGGTTTCATTTAACTTAGTAAGACTTTTGCTGAAGTATGAAGTTTATCTCAAGACTTGGAAGAATATTGTGTAAACTACTTTTTAAGATCATTGGGTCTGGTTAAAATTTTGTAAAATCTGTTAGAAAAAGTTAACAGAAACTTATAATTGAAAATTTATACATAGGTAAAAATCATTTACTACAAAATTACATATGTAACTTGGATTCAACTCTTTTATTTTTGTTATATAGATGTATTAAATAACAATTATGTTACCTCACAACCATCTTGATTAAGGTGACTATGTGGTATAAATCAACTAAGATGACAACAATAGTTCTCTAAGGTATTTTACATTGGGATGCGTGTTTGTTTGATAAATCTTATTTTATAATTAAAAATATTAGATGAAGTCAAAATCATAAAATCTGAGTTTATGGAAGACAGAGTTTAAAAACAATGCATTTTAACAAGGCATTAAAGATGGAAGGAGAGACCCCTGGTCCTGGAAAGACTGGATGTAGGGGAATACCAGGACAGAGAAGCAAGAGGGGGTTGAATGGGGAACAGAGGGAGGCAAGGGGGCTTATGGGACTTTTGGGGAGGGAGGAAATGGGAAAGGGGAAATCATTTGGAATGTAAATAAAAAAAACTTAAAAAAATAAAAAAAAACAGCATTGACATACATTCATATAGAATGATTAAAAAGAAAAATGAAAACTTTCCAGGTAGGAGAATAGAGATAATTCTCTTTTACCTTTGCAATGTTCTTTACTATAATACATGAGCAACTAGTAAAATTTGAGAAATCACATTAAAGTGGCAATGATAATCGAAGATGTAAACTGAAGACTAATAATTTTATTCCTCAAATCTGGTACTATAAATGAGGTTTCATTTACTATGTTCAGTAACTTTTTGCTCTATTTAAAAAAGGCTAAATAGCAGGTCTTTTGGGTGTTAGATTTTTCTCAGACTAGTGTCATGGATTAAACAAAAATGTTTGTCCTTGAATATACACAAAATTTACTGGGTCTGAGATCTTCACTGGTTTGATATATGCAGAGATTCTTCCAATAATATTACTAATTCTATTTCTTACTTTAAATGCAGGGGCAGATACATACTCAAGTTAATAGAATACATCTGCTTACAACCAAGAGCACTAGACCTAAGGGATGCACTTAAAAATGGTCAAGGCAGAAAATACTGCTAGAAGAAAAGCCAAGTAGACAACAAAATGAGAGAAACTGTCTCACTGAAGAAATCAGCCCTGGTAACCTCTTAGCTTCAGGCTGCTTGTCTCTGGCCAGGTTTTTTGATGCCACTCTTAGAGTTATCAACAGGGTCTAACATCCCTTATTGGGTTTTTTAACTAAAATTGCTAGCTGATCTTAGTGAGGGATATCCAGGTTATTTGGCCCTGCCACTCATAGGCAGTGAGGGAGCTTGGGTATGGGGATAATGCCCTCTTCTCCCTTGCCTCTTGCCACCTCAACATTTAGGAGAGCTGACCTGGAAGTCATAGGAACAGGACAGCTAGCACTGCCATTCAGTGGCTACAGACTTTGGAAAGTGAGGCATGGACTTCACCTGGACAAGATAATGGAGCTGATAGTGAAGGCACAGTTGAACTAATCCCATAGTTGTAAGAGCAGGAGGATTGGCTCAGAGCCCTGACGGCTACAGCACTTGTGAGAATGGGCAACATGCCTGTTCCGGTCAGAAAGTACAGCTGGCTCTGGATGCCTGGGTTAAGGCCAGAAGACCCCATGCCCATGAGAGCAGGGGAGCTGTCATGGCCTTTTGCATGTGGCAACACCACGGAGGGCTAGTGGTGCTGTTGTTGGAGATGCAGCAGGCAGACCAGCTCAACTGCCACACATGAGCAGATTCAGGACTTTGAGCTGGTCAACCTTAAAAGCAACACCATCTGTGAAGTGTTGGAACATGTGGAAGGACTAATCTTCCTGATCCAAAGTTGTAGAAAACACTATGACACAGAGCAACTTTGGGATAACTGGGAAGAGGCTCAGTGAGGATCCAGTATTGATGATATGGTTGAAGACAGAGTCATTGGAATAAACACTTCTAAGTGAAGATATGTGGAAAAAGGCAAATATTCTGGGGCACATTGTGACAGGACAAGACATATCCATGCTTTGTTTTCTGGGGTGATTGTGGTGGAATTACAATGTTAGAAGGCAGATATGAAAGGGACTTGGGCTCATGATGCTACAATCACAAAAAAATCCATAAAAGTTAAAAAAGTGTATATGTCTTAGAAAAGACGAACAGAATTTAATGTGAGATAGGCTCTAGATGGGGTTTTGAATAGATTAAGATGGCAGTGATCTGTATCATTGTAGATCAAGGATAATAGAGGTTTGAGAAGCAGGTGAATGACCTAGAATGCAATTGGATTAAAGAGAAGTTAGGAATGTGGAGAGGGATATGAGAAGCTAAAGAACTAAGGCCATATCTATGAGCACCAAAACAAACAAACAAACAAACAAACAAAACTGAGATATTCCTATCTTATAATGTAGCAGAAAAATGGCCGAAGCATTTTGGCGAGAGGCCTATACAATGTTACTCCTTACCTTAGGTCTATTCACGCTAACAGACAACGACTTAAGAATGTATGTCTGGCCTCTTTGTATTTGCTGATTTTGTTAAACTTTAGCTATTTGTATAAACTGAACATACAGGAAAGTCTGATAGTCTGTGATGAGGCAGTATGAAAGGCAATATGAAAAAATGGCTGAATTGTAGAGGAATTTCAATCCAGAAATGTGACTGCTCTGGCAAGTATCCAAATCCAGAGAACTTCTAGGACTGTGTGATCTGGCTGGAATGACAGACCTTTAATCCCTCTTGCTGGAATGTAGACACACCCTTAGTACAAACATTTAATCCAAAACAATGAAGGCAATCTTTGTTTTTAAAAAGAAGCAGCCATGTTTGAAAATGATTTATAATTGAGAAGCAGACAAAGTGATAAATCAGAGAATAATTTGACATAATGAGTCAGAGATAGGACATGCCAAACTCTCACAACAACAGCACAGGAAAGAGAGATGTACTGAAGAGAGCAAAGCAGAGCAAGAGATAGATAGATAGATAGATAGATAGATAGATACATACATACATACATACATACATACGTACATATTATAGACACATAGATTATATATATATACATACATATATATGTATATATGTGTATGTATATGTATTTAGATAGATAGGTAATAGATAGAGATGAAGACAATGATAGTTTTGCTTAGATAGTTTTACAGAGACAAGTTGTTGAGAGAATATGCTAGACACAGGAAGAAAGAACGAGACAGAGAATGAGAATGAGACAGAAGACTAGAACATATCCAACAAAGTTGGTATGAGGCTACCTAAACCAATTCAGGCAGAAGTCAAGAGAAGTTAGACTGAATTAGGCATCTTGGAAGATTTTATTGCATGGAGGCAAGAAGGTCCCAGGCTTAGCCCTATGGATAGAACAGATTCACCTCTATTCACACTGCCTGGGTACAACTCTCATCTCATCACTTCAACTGAGGAAATAAAAGATTTTCTTCTATTACATTTATGATTTAAAGTTTTGTTTTGGTAAGAAAAGTACTTCAATTCAATAATTGTGACTTTGAAGTTCTAACCTACTAACTTGAGGATAGTTAAAGATAAGAATGCAAGTTAATAGTTATTTACCTTATAAATAATCAAATTATTTAATGTGATCAAAACCAAGGCTTTTTATTATGATAAGTACAAACACATTATTGGGGCAAGCTTTATTTAGGCCTCCACATATGTTTTGACGGTTATGGTCTGAAGCAAGTAACTTAAAGCAAGTAAAGTTAATTTAAAACCATGAATAATGCATATATCACTCTCATAACTCTTCAGAGATCTCATGAATGTGGCATATGAAATTGTTTAATTATAAAAAGACTTCCTGTGATAGACAAACAAGCTAGTTCCTTATGACAATCTTATAGTCTTTTACAAAATGATTCTGCCTGGATTGTGATAATATTAACTTCTGGGAAAAAGTGCTCCATGGCACATCAATACTTGCAACCCTATCTAAATGGTAGAGGACCAGTACACTGCAGAATGACTGCCCCCCATGGCCTCACTAGTGTGGGATAGTCTCTCAAGTCTTTAATGTACAGGAAAGTATCTGAGATCTTTTGGTCCTGGTAGTAGAAGGCTAATGCTGCCCTGTGTGGCAGTCAGAGTTAATGCTGCTGCTGCTGCTGTATGTGCGTGTGTGTGTGTGTGTGTGTGTGTGTGTGTGTGTGTGTGTGTGTGTGTGATCATGAAGACTGAGGCTATTCTGCCTCCATGGAGATTACAGAGATTTCCAAGGAAGAGCCTGGGTAATCATCCAGATTGCTGACAAATATGTCATCTTAATTGAAAGAGAGTTTATTTGGTTTATACTTTGTTTCAAACTTACCCTTCTCACATTTATGATAGTGTTGATAGTGAATTGCAGCTTTATCATTGTAGTAGCTGCTCTCTAATCAGTCAATTTCATTTGTAAAATCTAGATCCTTCTTTTTTCTAGAGCAATTGTGTTTCTTCAAAATTAAACTCACAAAACCAGGTTGCAATGTAACTTCTTAGCATTACTTTATTTAGCATAACTTGCTACTGCCCTTAGTAATCAAACACTGTGTCTCACAATAAAAATTGGATTGGTAAAAAGGAAGGAAGGAAGGAAGGAAGGAAGGAAGAAAGAAAGAAAGATAAGCTCTGCCTTCGTCAAACCAACTTAACCAGAAATATACAAGTTAGATCCCTTGCCTTCACTTATTCCTCTGGATATCCCAGCTGTCCTTAACAGCATTCTGTCCCTGTAGAGTTCCATTGTCCAGCCTTCTCTTCAACTGCATTCATCAGAACTGATGAACAGGAAATATGTAAGATACTGTCCCCCCCCCCCACCAACCCTGTATGTGTCATGTCCCTAGGGCACATCCAATGGCTGGGAGACTTGCCCTAGTCACCAAGTGACATCAGAGGCCTATTGAACTAGGAACAGTCAGGTTAGGCTCCCCTCCAAATAACTGCTATATAAGGAACATCCAGGGGGCAGGGACAATCAGATAGTTAATGGCCAGTATAAGAATACAAACAACAAAAGCCAATATGGTACCTCCAGAGCACAGTTATCTTACTTCACCACGCTCTGAATATCTTAAAACAACTGAAACAAGAGACCTTATATAGACTCTTTTAATGATGATGGATTCCTTTAAAGAGGAGTGAAGAAATCCCTTAAAGATAGCCAGAGAATACAGTCAAACAGGTAGAAGCCTTTAAAGGGGAAACAAATATATCTCTTAAACAATACAGAAAAACACAATTAAACAGGTGAAGGAAATAGATAAAACAGTTTAAGATTTGAAAATGGAAATAGAAGCAATAATGAAAGCACAAACCCAAATAATTCTGGAGACAGAAAGCCTGGGAAAGAGAACAGGAACAAGAAACACAAGCAGTACCAGTAGAATACACGAGATAGAAGAAAGAGTCTTAGTCAGAGAAGATAGGATAGAGGAAATTGATATATCAGTTCCAGAAAATGTTAAATATAAACAATTCTGACAAAATGAACCATTCATAAATCTGGGATACTGTGGAAAGACCAAACTAATAATAATTGGATTAGAAGAAGATGAATGTCCAAGCTCTAAGGATGAGAAAATATTTTCAACAAAACCATAGAAGAAAAATTCCACAACCTAAAGAAAGACATGCCTATAAATATATGAGAATCTTACAGAACATTAATTAGATTGCACCAGAAAAGAAAATCCTCCCACCACATAATAATAAAACACATCTAGAGAACAAAGATAGTATATTAAATGAGGCAAAGGGAAAACTACAAGTGAAATTCAAAGGCAGAGCTATCAAAATTATACCAGAATTCTCACCAGAGACTTTATTAGCTAGAAGCACCAACTTAGACTACTGTACCCAGCAAAACTTTCAATCATAATTGTTGGAGAAAACAAGATATTCTAAGACAAACCAAATTTAAACAATATCTATAGACATATCCTGCCTTGCAGAAAATTCTAGAAGGCAAACTTCAACCCAAGGATGTTAACTACAACAGGAAATCACAAGAAATAAGTAACTCCATGCCAACAGAAACACAAAAAGTAGCACACATGGGCACACACACACACACACACACATTACCACCACCACCATCAACATCAAAATAGCAGTAATTAACAGTCATTAGTCATTAATATCTCTCAAAAATCAGTGAACTCAATTTTCCAATAAGAAGACATAGGCTATTAGAATGGTTTCAAAAACAGGACTCATTATTCTGTTGCATGATAGAAGATAGATATTATCTCAGAGTAAGGAGCTAGACGAAAGTTTTCCAAGTGAATGGACCCAGGAAACAAGCTGGAGTAGCCATGTTAATATCTAATAAAATAGAGTTTCAACCAAAATTAATCAAATAAGATGAGGAAAGATACCTCATACTCGTCACAGGAAAAATCCACCAAAATGCCATCAACATTCTGAACTCTATACACCAAATACAAGGACAACCACATTAGTTAATGAAACATGGTTGAGGCTTAAAACACACATCAAAACACACATCAGACCACTCTCATCAATGGGCATGCAATCCAGGCAAAAACCAAATCAAATGGACCTAACAGATATCTACTAAGCCTTTCATCTACAAAGAATATACCTTCTTCTCAGCACCTCATGGAACCTTCTGCAAAATTCACCAAAAAGTCGGTCACTATGAAAATCTCAACAGATTCAAGAAAACTGAAATAACTCCTTGTATCTCATCAGACTACCATGGATTAAAGCTGGACTTCAAAAACAACAAAAATAACAGAAAGTCTCCAAACTCATGGAAACTGAACAACTTTGTAATTAATGATCAGTGAGGCAGGGAAAAATTAAAGAAAGAAATTAAAGACTTTCTAGAATTCAATGAAAATTAAGGCACAACATAATGAAACTTATGGGACACAGGGCTAAGAGATCAGGGCTAAAAGGACAGTTCATAGCACTAAGTGCCTTTATAAAGATTGAAGAGGTATCATACTTAAAATTTAAAAGGGCACACAAAATCTTTAGAAAAACAAGGCAAACACACCCAAGAGGAATAGACTATAGGAAACAATCAAATTTAGGACTGAAAAAATCAATTACGAAGAAAGAAAAATACAAAGAATCAATGAAACCAAGAGCTAGTTCTTTGAGAATATCAACAAGATAGACAAACACTTAGGTAAACCAACTAAAATGCAGAGAGACAGTATACACATCAATAAAAGCAAAAAATAAGAATTGAAATATAGCAACAATGAGGAAATCCAAGGAATAATGAGATCTTTTTTTCAAAAGCCTAGAATTCACAAAATTGTAATATCTAAATAAAAATAGATGATCTTCTACAAAGATGCCACTTACCAAAGTTAAATCAAGATCAAGTAACCTACTTAAATAGTCCTGTAACAACCAAGGAAATAGAAGCCGTCATTAAAAGTTTCCCAATCAAACAACCAATCAAACAAACAATCAAAAAACAAACATAAATAAAACCAAAAACCAAACCAAACCATAACCAAACCAAACCAATCCAAACTAAAACCACCACCACAACAACAAAACAAAGCTATACCAGAGACAGATGGTTTAAGTGCAGAATTCTACCAGACTTTCAAAGCAGACCTAATACCAATACTCCTCAAACTATTCCACAAAATAGAAACAAGAAATATTGCCAAACTCATTCTATGGTGCTATAGTCATCCTGATACATAAAGCACACAAAAACTCAACACAGAAAGACAATTTAAGACCAGTTTCTCTTATGAACATTGATGCAAAAATACTTAATAAAATACTCACAAACTGAATGCAAAAACACTTCAAAATAATCACCTGCCATAATCAATGAGCTTCATCTCAGGGATGCAGGGATGATTCAATACATAGAGACACTTGCTGAACTATATTCATAGCAAAATACACAATAGCCAGAAACTGAAAACAACAACCTAGATGCCCCTCAACTGAAGAATAGGTAAAGAAAATGTGGCATATCTACATAATGGAATATAATTGAACAATTAAAAAAAAGATATGAAATTTGCAGGCAAATGGATGGAACTTGAGAATATCATCCTATGTGAGATTACCCAGATCCAAAAAGACATGTATGGTTAGTGGACAGTATATACGGTCATTAGTCATGAAGTTCAGGATAACCATGCTGTAATCCAAAGACCCAAAGAACCTGGACATTAAGGAGGACCCAAAGAAGGATGGAAGAGTCTCACTCAGAAGGGGAAACAAAATAGTCATCAAAGACAAATGGAGAGAGGGAACTTAGTAGAAGAGTGGTGAGGAGGGGAAACAGGATAATGATCAGGTGTCGGAGTAGGGGGTATGCAATGATAGAAGTGGGGATGGAAATCTGTGGGAGTCATCTGTGTGACTAGCTGGAGCCCTAGGACTGGGGCGGATAAATAGAATCTATGGAGGATTTAGAAGCTTAAGTAAGTTATGAGGGTCTAAGATGCAAGTTGTAAGTGTGGGGGAAATGATTAGAATATAAAAATAAGCACATGATCAGAATATAAAAATAAGTAAATAAACTTACAAGTGATATATATTAATATTTTTAATATATTAATCAATGTAATTCTGCTAAGCTAGTAGTCTAGTCTTGGTAAAGCATTGACTACTATTATCACAATCAGAATCTCAAAATTTAAATTTAAATTTTTTTGATCTAAGTATACATTTAAAAATGTTTCTCATTATGATACAAATATCTGTCTACAGTCTATATGTGTGCATATGTGTATCCTGACAGCAACATTAATGCTGACCTGGTAGGACATACCTACTGGTACAATGTTGGCATAAATATTACAGGGGTAACCAACAACATTTGGATTGGATTTCAGGTTTGCTCCACAGACAAAATTATTTCCAACCATGCTTCTTGGGGGAAACTGCTGAGGTTAGATGAGGTTAAAAGGTCATAGGGAAGTATCTATGGTTGTTACTTAATATGGATATAGTATTAACGATTCCTAAAGCTTTTCCATTATACCGATAGATTATTGCATCTCTCAGCCTTCATAAGAGATGCCTTGTTTAGTAATAAATTGACATTAATCCAGATATCAATAGCTAGTCAATAGGGAGAGAATAAGAAACTGTGAGTGCTCAGTATTCAAGGAGAACTTCACATCATACCCTTTCACCCAAGTCTCAGGAATCATTTGGGAAATAGGGGTGGAAAGATTGTAAGAGCCAGAGGTAATACATGACTACTACATTAAAACAATGTTTTCATGATATTGTCTAGGAACTCACAGTGCAAACAATTGTCAGCATAAGACCTGAGCAAAACCAAGCCTGATAAGATAAAGAATGAAGGGCAGATATGGTCATGAATTCAACCTGTAGCTGAGTAACTATTGGCAATCTTTGAATACTTTGAGAAACCCCGGACATTTCAGGCATGCATCCCTGTCAGGCTACCTACTCTCAAGTAGATGATCCTCATACACACATACATACATACATACATACACACACACATACACACACACACACACACACTAATACTGAATAGATACTGTGTTAAGAAAATAAAAAAAAAAACAAATGAATTTGGGAGGCAATAGTGTCAGGAGAATGACAGAGAAATTGGAGGGAAAGACATCAGGGATGGACTTCATCATAATACAGTGAATAAGTGTATTAAAATCTCAAACTACGAAACAGAAGAAAATCATATACCTCTAAATGAGCCAAAGTCATTACTATTGAACTAATTTTTAAGTACCATAGCAACAAAGCTTGATCTCTAAGGAAAATACTTGGGAAACATAAGCATTTCAATTTTTAATCAGGTCTCTGAGATTACAATTCATAAAATTCTCTTGGGTCATTACCGGTGGCTCCTGTGACATCAGTAGATGCTACTTAACCAACTACTATTGTAAAGAAGGCATTGTAGTAAAAAGCACCACCAGAAATCATGATTCAGAACTCATGGCTCCTCAGAATACAAAAGAATGAGGACTCTGGATTTTCCAGTCCAAAATTAATTCCTCATTTCCAAAGAGACAAACCAGGTAACAACAGAAAATTATTTTTGTGTACCATTCACCTTTATATCTCATCCATGCCATTTGGACTTGCCCTCCTGTGAGATCATAGAAGAGTCAGTAAAGTCACTTGTCCAGTCTTGAAGTACAAAGGTAAGTATTGGATTGGATGTGTGCATGATCTTTTCCCCACTAATTACAACTGAGTAACACAGTGAGCCTTGGATGTATGTGCCTTGTCTCTTCTCTTTTAAGAACTGAACCTGAAGTGGGAGATGGATAGTCAGGGTAGAAGGAGAACTGAGATGCTACAAAGGCAATAATGGTCATTGCTTCCCTGAATATTATTCCCAAGAAATGGCTCAATATATTTATGGTTATTTCTTTATTGTAACTCTCATAAAATGTAGTAAACAAGGCACAGAGAATTGTGAGCTTGAATTTATCTTTCTATTCTTGTTCTTAATCTCATGTTAATGTGGTATGTTGATGGGTCCTGAGATTTTATTTAAATGTTACAATTTTTACTGTTCTTACAGATATGACCAAGGTTAAAAATGGTTTTAGGAAATGTCTCTTCAGTGAAAGAATTCATCCTGTGCTGGGCTTGACACAGCAACCAGAGTTCCAACTCCTTCTTCCTTTTCCTGGGAATCTATGTGGTCTCCATGGTGGGGAACCTGGGCTTGATTGTTCTGATTGTTTTGAATTCTCACCTGCACACCCCCATGTACTACTTTCTCTTCAATCTTTCTTTCACAGATCTCTGCTACTGCACTGTCATAACACCCAGAATGCTGGTGGGTCTTGTGAAGCAGAACATCATCTCTCATGCTGAGTGCATGACTCAGTTCTTTTTCTTTGCCTTCTTTGTTATTGATGAATGTTACATTTTGACAGCAATGGCCTATGACAGATATGCTGCCATTTGTAAGCCCCTACTTTACCAGGTTACCGTGTCTCATCAGGTCTGCCTCTTGATGATGATGGGTGTGTATGTGATGGGCTTTGCAGGTGACATGTCCCACATAGTTTGCATGCTGAGACTCACCTTTTGTGATGGCAACATCATCAATAATGTACATCCTCTCCTTAAACTCTCCTGCACAAGCATCTCCATCAATGAGCTGGCAGTTTTCATTGTTGTTGGTGTCAATATAACAGTGCCCAGCTTGACTCTCTTTGTTTCTTATACCTTAATCCTTTCCAACATCCTCAGCATCCATTCTGCAGAGGGAAGGTCAAAAATCTGCAGTATGTGTACCTCCTATGTAATAGCTGTTTCTGTTTTCTTTGGAGTTGCAGACTTCATGTATCTTAAACCTTCTAATGCATCTGTAGATGATGATAAAGTTTCTACCATATTTTATACCATTTTGGGCCCAATGCTGAATCCTTTTATCTATAGTATAAGGAATAAAGATGTCCACATTGCAATGAGAAAAACTTTGAAGAAAAAGATATTTACCTAAGTAGAATGTGTAATTGCTAAAGAAATAAATCTTAGGACATATGTTTACAACTAGGCTCAGACTGGAGAAGTAGCTCATTGTCAGACATTTGCATAAATTCATGAGGCCCTAGATTTGCCCTATAGTCAAAACAAGAATAAAATAAAAAACATATGGGGTGCAAATGTGCATTAAATTATTTAACCATAAGCAAAGTTATATCTATTGTTAAGGACATTTTAGAAGTAAAGATAGTGAAGGGTAAATAATCCATCATTCTTTTATTGTCAAGAGAAGAGTTTATTCTGTAATTTTCCAAAATTATATATAATTCTGTTTTTCAGTATTGAAAACACAACAGTAACATTTGGACAGCCTTCTACCAGTATAGTACATTCTAGCCTTAGAAATCATGGGGATTTAAGGACAAAATTCTGGATGATATTATGCTCTGTAATGGAAATGTCAAGATATTTTTAAACACTTTTTCTATTTTTGCAGTTTGTGTGGGGGAGTTCATGTTTAGGCTTTCTCATATGCCAGATATGTACTCTACTACTGAGCCACATTTTTAGCACAATTATGGGAAATTTGATTTGAGTTCATCTAGAAATCTTATATTGCTGTGCCACTGAAATACTGATTTCAGTAGTCTTAAAGACAGCATCCTATTTATTCTGTTAATAATCCTCTGAGACTATTTGTAGGTGAGTTGATTTTGAAAAGTTCCTTTATTTCTTCAAAGCTGAAGGACAGATGGGAAATGCTCTTTCCAATCTGATCTATTCTCTACAGTCTTGAAGCAGTCTAGGAAAGAAAAAGTGATGAGTCTGTTGTGATTCCAGTGCTCTCTGAAAAGGAAACAATTTAGTTAATTGATGGTAAAGGGAAACTTTATTAAACATTTCCCTCATGAAGTTGAGGGTGGGCATGTGAATCTATGTACATGCTATGCCTCCATTTGGAATAATTTTATTAAGCAAGTTTCCTAATGATTGGTAGAGAAAATTTGTCTTTTACTCAATCATATTATATCATTAGCACCCTGTTATATCCATTTAATAATTTCACTTTCATTCTGTCTCAGAGTTCCACATACAGTGATGCAATTTATTTAAGTATGAAATATAAACAGAGTATGTATCCTATTTTAGACATCAAGAGTTTGTAGGATTTGGTCAAACAATAGTGTAGCCAAACAGTATGTACAGAGAGTCCAAATTGGAGGTCTTCATTGATTCCTTCTCTGAGGAGCTTGGGGAATCCAAAGTAATAGGGGACAGGAGAATCATAGGAGTCAGAGGGAATAGAAGACCCTAAGAAAACATGTCCCACTGAATCAAGTAAACAGAGCACATATGGGCTCACAGAGACTAAAGTGGCAAGCAAACATGTAGTCTGTAACGGTCTGCACTAGGTCCTCTGCATATGTACTGTGGCTCTTAGTTTGGTGTTTTGTGGGTCTCTTAACTGTGGGAGTGTTTCAGATTCTTTTGCTTATTCTTGGGAGTCTTCCTCTTGTTGATTTGCTTTGTCTAGGCTTGGAATGGGGGATAAAAATACTGAAAAAGTACAGCTCTGAAGAAAAGTAAAGATCCTTGTTATCACTGAAGTAGGATGGTAAAATAATGTGTCTGTGAGTTTTATTAGAAAAATGATAGACAATGTCTTGACCAAATTTAATTGTATATTTTACTGTGAACAGTTTTCTTCATATCTTGGGTTAGTTGGTAAGAGGGGTTCTTTCTGAGTAGATGGCAGGTGACCTGACTGAGGACAGGGTTCTTCACTGAACATTTAAGCAGAGGGACAAGGCAAACTTAGTGTCAGATTCAGGAACAGTCTTTATGATGATTTGGAATGGTTATGGGAAACAGACTAATGGTGCGGAAACAGGCAAAGCTGAGGAAGATGCATACAAATGTAAATGAGGTTAAATTGGTTCTTTGTAAGAGGGAAGAGTGTATGTCAATAAGCACAATAAAAACCAAGATGATATGAATCATACAATGGACTTCATTTTCTTTCTTCCTCCATATTCTGAAGCCAAGTCAATATTCATTTATAACCAATCTGCAGTGAAATTCATGAAACAAAACTTAAGCAACAAAAATTTCTATGTCCTGTGGGAGGGATGATTTTTCTTTCCTATTTATACACTCTTGAAAAATTACTTAATGACAGCAAAATGTCAGTTGATGCAGCAATACAAATTAGGTGGGAGACTGTTAAGAACATCTTATCCTTTCTCTTGTAGGAAACTGTGTCAAGTGGAAAGACCAGGGAACTGGTCCCATTTTGAGTCTGGATTCTATAAGTTTTGAGTCTTTGACCTTTAGATCCTAGATTCTGCACAGAAAGTTTTAAAACTGCTGTGGAAAGGAAGAAGTCAAACTATCACTATTTCCAGACAATATGATAGTATACTTAAGCGACCCAAAAAACTCCACCAGAGAATTCCTACAGCTGATAAACGACTTCAGCAAAGTGGCTGGATATAAAATCAACTCAAGCAAGTCAGTAGCCTTCCTATACACAAAGGATAAGCAGACTGAGAAAGAAGTAAGAGAAATGATACCCTTCATGATAGCCACAAACCATATAAAGTATCTTGGCATGACTCTAACCAAACAAGTGAAAGATCTGTATGACAAGAACTTCAAGTCTCTGAAGAAAGAAATTGAAGAAGACCTCAGAAGATGGAAAAATCTGCCATGCTCATGGATTGGCAGGATTAATATAGTAAAAATGAGCATCTTACCAAAAGTAATATACAGATTCAATGCAATCCTCATCAAAATCCCATCAATTCTTCATAGAGTTAGAAAGAGCAATTCAAAAATTCATATGCAATAACAGAAAACCGTGGATAGCTAAAACTATTCTCAAGAGTAAAAGAACCTCTGGGGGAATCAGTATCCCGGACCTCAAGCTGTACTACAGAGCAATAGTGTTAAAAACCGCATGGTATTGGTACAGTGACAGGCATGTAGATCAATGGAACAGAATTGAAGACCCAAAAATGAATCCACACTCCTATGGTCACTTGATCTTTGACAAAGGAGCTAAAACCATCCAGTGGAAAAAAGATAGCCTTTTCAACAAATGGTGCTGGCTCAACTGGAGGTCAACATGCAGAAGAATGCAAATTGACCCATTCTTATCTCCTTGCACTAAGCTCAATTCCAAGTGGATCAAGGATCTCCACATAAAACCAGACACACTGAAACTAATAGAAAGGAAACTAGGGAAGAACCTTGGACATATGGGCACAGGGGAGAATTTCCTGAACAGAACTCCAATAGCTTATGCTCTAAGATCAAGAATTGACAAATGGGACCTCATTAAATTACAAAGTTTTTGCAAGGCAAAAGACACTGTCAAAAAGACAAAGCAGCAACCAACTAACTGGGAAATGATCTTTACCAACCCTACATCTGACAGAGGGCTAATATCCAATATATACAAAGAACTCAAACAGTTAAACTCCAGAGAGGCAAGTAACCCTATTAAAAAAATGGGGTACAGAGCTAAACAAAGAGTTCTCACCTGAAGAATATCTAATGGCTGAGAAGCACCTAAAGAGATGTTCATCATCCTTAGTCATTAGGGAAATGCAAATCAAAACAACCCTGAGATTCCATCTCACACCAGTCAGAATGGCTAAGATCAAAAACACAGGAGACAGCAGTTGTTGGCGAGGATGTGCAGAAAGAGGAACACTCCTCCACTGCTGGTGGAATTGCAAGCTGGTACAACCACTCTGGAAAGCAGTCTGGCGGTTCCTCAGAAAACTGGGCATGACACTCCCGGAGGATCCTGCTATACCACTCCTGGGCATATACCCAGAGGCTTTACCTGCATGCAATAAGGACACATGCTCCACTATGTTCATAGCAGCCTTATTTATAATAGCCAGAAGCTGGAAAGAACCCAGATGTCCCTCAACGGAGGAATGGATTCAGAAGATGTGGTATATCTACACAATGGAATACTACTCTGCAATTAAAAACAATGAATTCACGAAATTCCTAGGCAAAGGTCAGAACTTGAAAATATCATCCTTAATGAGGTAACCCAATCACAAAAGAACACACATGGTATGCAGTCACTGATAAGGGGATATTAACCCAGAATTTCGGAATACCCTAGACACAATTCGCATATCAATAGATTTCTAAGAAGATGGAAGGAGAGACCCCTGGTACTGGAAAGACTGGATGTAGGGGAACGCCAGGACAGAGAAAGGAGAGGGAGTTGAATGGAGAAAAGAAGGAGGGAAGGGGGCTTATGGGACTTTCGGGGAGGGAGGAAACGGGAAAGGGGAAATGATTTGGAATGTAAATAAAAAAAAGAACTTAGAAAATTAAAAAAAAAAACTGCTGTGGTATACAAAAATGAATGTTACAAATTTTAAAAGTACTATATTCTGTGTTTTAAATATTTATACAAAGGATATAAACATGTAAATTTTTCACTTATCTTTCCTGAAGTTAGTATGTACTTAAAACTTAAAGGCCTTGCACTACTTTTTTATGTTTTGTTTTGACTTGAGAAAGATTCCATTGTGTAGCTCAGGGTGGCTATGAAATTATGATCCTCTTGACTTTGTCTCTTGAGTACTGAGATTGTATGCATGTACCACTACCCCATGCTTTACAGTTTCTATATTGATGATGGCATGCTGGCAGTTCCACATAGCTGCCACTACTTGTAACTATATAAGCAACTGTATAAGTAACTGGTCATAGCTTTTGGGGTCGCTGTCACTGTATTTGGTTTAGGGGAGAATTTGTTAAGTCCAGGTATGGAGTTAACTTAGGACTATTTAAGTTTCATACATATCCATATATCTGTATCAATATCTGTATCTGTATATATATATATATATATTTATATATATATATATTTATATATATATATGTATATAATTTCAATTGTTAGATCAGTTCAAACTTCAATATAAAATGTAAATATAATTTGTCTCATATAATACATGTATCAGCATACGGAGAAAATATCTCAAATACAGTTAAGGAAATATGCTTTTTGTATTACTGGGAATGGATGCTGCATAGTCCCATGCTAGATAAGCATCAGTACTCATGAGTTCCCTTTGAAAGGATTTTATTGGAGAAATAGTACCATATATATATATGTATATATATATATATATATATATATATATATATATATATACATATATATATATATATATTTGTTCATTTAATTCAAAGCAATAATACTCAAGAAATCAAGGTAATACAATCTGTGTCATTATGTCTGAGACTCATGCACAAGCTGGTGAATGTATTTAAAGCCTTCTTTCTGAAGACAGGATAAAGTATTGAGCTATCTGGAAAATAGGAGTGTATATGTACATATAATTTCATCCTATTAGTACAATTCTAAGCAGTATATGATTTCATGTCAGTGTAGGTTGACAGCTTCCTTTGTCTCTTAGTGATATGAAACAAAGGATTAAGCCTTACTAATCTTGATATTGCTCTCTTAGAGGAGTTCCACACTGAATTCACTTTCTTTGCAGATTAGTGGTTATCATGATGTGTTCCTGTAGTAGCTTTAATTGATATCTCATTCCCCAGGAGAGTGGACTTACTGTAACAATACTCCTAATAATGGTATTAGTTTAAGACTCAAATAAGTAAAATTTGCAATGTTAAGGTGGACTCTAAACCAATCTGACTAATGTCTTTATTATAAAAAAGGATGAGGACAGATATAGATCAGGAATAAAATACACATAGGAAGCAGCTGGTGATAACACAGCAAAAGTACAGACATCTCTAAACCAAACAGAGAAGTCTTAGAAGAAATAGAACCCCTACTTGATGATGGACTTTTAGCCTCTGGAGCTTCAAGAAAATAATCTCCACTTGTTTAGGTCATCCAGTCTGTTGCAGTATCTAAAGAATTTTTATGGTGGAATTAACCAAGAGCCACAGTAGTAAGAATAAAATTTTCAACCTTTGTGTGGCATCTATTAAACACAGGGCTTCTATGCTGTGAACTGCTTTATCATTGCACAATATATACCTATTCCTTTTTTTTTTTATTTTTGTATTCAGAACAAGGTCTCAATGGGTTATGCATATTGACTGTAATCCTTTTCTGGAGTCCAGGGACGTCTTAAATTCAGTATCCAGAGTTGCTAGTATTATGGAAATGTAACACAAGGCCCAGCTACTTTATATTCTTAAGAGATTATAGTGAGGAAAATGAAAACAAAAAGAAAGAAAACTACTCTCAGCTATGGCAACACATAGTATCATCTTACACATAGGAGTCTAAGACATGAAAATGACCAATCAAACGCCTTCCTGAACCATATAGTGAGTACCAAGTCTGTATGTGTTACATAAGGAGACTATATGTTGTTTCAAAACAAATAAACCACCCTACCAACTAACCAGCCAACCAACCAACCAACCAACCAATAAACTAAGCAAACATTTAAGTGAGAAAACAAAACAAAAATAAAAGAGAAAGAGTAAAAGTGAAGTTAAAACTCTCAAGCTTTGAAAAGATGGAATATTATGTAAAAAAGGTACTTTGTACTTGATCAGTAATAATTGTACATATTTTAGTGGCAATACCTTCTAAAATGACTCTCATTGTTCACCTGAAAGGCAAATTGAGGGACTATGGCTGTAAGAACAAGGAAGTTAGCCATTTTGGTAGAGAACACAAATCTAGGCTCTCAGAGAATAAAAGAATTGTTTTCAAAATAACATTTGCACACAGAGTTGTATGAAGAAGAAAGTGAAGGAGGACAAGGAGGAGGAAGAGGAAGAGGAAGAGGTGGTAGTAGTGGAGAAGAGGAGGAGGGTAAAGAGGAGGAGGAGGAGGTGGAGGAGTAGGAGGAGGAGGAGGAGGTGGAGGAGGAGGTGGTGGTGGTGATGATGGTGGTGGTGGTGGTGGAAGAGGAAAAAGAAGCAGCAGCAGCAAGCTTTTAGCAAGTGCATTGTTCCTTTACAACCCACCTAATAGCTCAAACCACACTAGATGCTGATATATCACACTGGTCATTTGTTATGCCTATGCCAAGTATATTAAATAGTCTATGCCAGAATGATTTTTGTGACTAAAGACTCATGCCTTATGTTTTTTAGATAGAGAATGATCACATCCTTGTGAGATTCTAAGTCATCTTTTCTTAATTTTTTTATTCTACTGATCAAATCTGAGTTCTTAGTAATTTCTTATTCCTGCTCATATATCATTTCTTGAATAGAGAACATTTGAACACATTTCTTCTAGTAAGATAGATTTTGTTGAGATAGCCATTTCTTATTAGGGGTAGAAAACTATAAGATACCTTTGAAACTGTTGAAAATAAGATATAAGCTTAAAGAATTTGTTCTGAGTTTGAATTTCAAACATACTTTTTAGAGATGTACATTACTAATGATTTACTATTACAATTTATGTAAAGATATTACATAATTACTAATAAAATGGATTCATTTTATGGTTAATTTTAGAAAAATCTTATTAAGTATATATACATAAAATATTCAAACATAATTTTGATTTAAAAATAAAGCTACATACATGATAGAAACATTTAGTGTGGTAAATATGAGATATATCACTTTAATAGTCAAAATATACCTTACCAAGTTTACTCTTACTGATGACTAATCTTCTTTTCTGATGAGTCATTATTATTCACTGGATCAAAGTTCATATACATTGGCTATTAAGAAAGGAGCTCAGAGCATAAATGATGAGTTATTGGAATGAAAAATATATGTTTATAGAGTCAGTGAAGCAAGATGGTGTCTAGTGTCCAGAAATGAACATCTTAATTCAGTGCTAATTTAAGCTCCTTTTGAATTTGATGAGGATTAAACAAAATTTTATTTTAGGAAACTGCTGGTTACTAGAGCCTTGTAGGCAGTGCTCTGGAGGTATAAAACCTGGTAGTTGTCCATCTGTGGATTATGATACCTTTGTAAAACTTGAAGTTATGTTAGTTAGAGATTGCATATTCACTCTTGGGAAGGTACTAGAGAGATGAGCAAGTTTTGGCATATATGAATTTCCTACTGATATCTGATTGTCTAGCCTCTCTATGTGAAAACAATTCTTCCCAAGGCAAGGTAGCATAGGGAACACATATAATACAAGGCCAAGATGTCAGAATTAAATCCTGTTGTGTCACCTACTAACAATCTGGAGATCCAATTGAAGAGTCTGTGCTTTTGCAAAAATCAATGAAAAGCTACTCATGTAACCACTATCACCAGAACCTGCAATTCAGTATATTTACAGAAAGCAGAGTGAGAGAATACGTATTATATAGTGTTCACCTGTATGACATTCAAGAGTAGTGATTTTCACATTAACTCAAAGAAAGAGAAGATGAAGGGTCTACTTAGAATTCAAAACTGTAAAAATTAGGTCCATTGAAATATCAGGAGTTCAGAAAATATTTTCAGAGTTATCTATCAATCTGAATTTTTAATTTTTTTAAAAAAAGATTTAGGTTATAGAACAAGTATTGAAAGTTAAATGTTGACTGATATCAATGCAAAAAATATGTCACTTCAAAAGTATCATTTATTCTGGATTGACTAGAACTCATGGATCCAGACTGCACCAAATGCCATGCTGAAATATCCTAACAATTTTATAGAGGCGCTATCATAACAGAACAGAAGAAAGTCACAAATCAAAGCTCCTTTAAAATACTACAGCGTTATCAAGTAGGAGATTAAAGAAGATGGCATGTCCTTATTATTGTCCTCAGGTTCTGTCTGTTGTCATTTTTAGCCTCTGAGTTGGTAGAAGTTAGTGGATAGTTAATACATTCTAAAATGACTTAGGCTGTTGGTTGTAGGGGTGGTAGGGTAGAATCAAGAAGGGGTAACTGAGTCATATATAACAATAAGCTGTAAATGGTACTTTTATATCACACTCCTTCACCCCAAATTGCAGACATCTTCTTCAAACATGGAACAGAAGGACTGTAAAAGCCAGAGGAGTTAACAGTGTCCTTTGAATATGAGAATGAAGCACAACAGAACCCTCTACCAATGACCTTTATCACAGAAGACAGATTTAAATTTAATACACTTGTCCTACATTGATCTCTGCTACTCTTCTGTTTCCAGGTTCAAAATGCTGATGAACTTTGTCTTTGAGAAGAATGGCATTTCCTATGTGGGGGTGTCTGACTCAACCCAGTTCTCTTTCTCTTTTTTTTGTCATCTTTTCATAGTACATGTTGATCTCAATGGCCTATGATTTCATGTAGCCATCTTCAGTTCATTGGTCCATTAAGTTGCCACCTGCCTTCAGGTTTATTTCTTGTTTCTTCTTGTTTTTATCTGTCTTTTGTTTCTCATGTGATGAGGTTTGCTGGAGCCTCTGTTCGTATAGGCTGTGTGTTCAGGCTGACCTTCTATAAGGACATGCCATCAACCATTAATTGTTTGACATTCTGCCCCTTCTTCAACTTTCTTGAGCGATAATCTATGTCAGTACATAGTAGTTCTAATAGGTATGGGTATTACATCACAGTCCCCAGCTTTACCATCCTTATTTCCATTTTTTTCATCCTTGTCAACATTCTAAATATCAAACCCATGCAAAGAATATCAAACATCTTCAATACCTGGAACTTTCATATTGCTGTAATTTATGTTTTCTTTGGGTCTGCAGCATTCAAGGGTTTTAAACATTCATGTGGATCTATAAACCAAGGATTTTTTCCTGTTTTCTACACTACTGTGATACTCATGCTCAACCTTATAATCTATAATGTGTGGATCATGGAGGTAAAGACTGCACTGATGGATGCTCTGATGAATTTTCGGAGAAATGTATTTCATTTACAGGTAGAAACATGTAAAGAACTTGAAGGACTTTACTTTTCTGTGTTGCACATGAGGAACAGCTTTTTCATGAATGTATGATTTACACCAGTTGCTATATCTTCAAGATAATTGTCTTATCATTTTGTTCTTTCAGATGATCCTGTTTCAGTTTTGTTTCTGTATTTTTTTCACTTTTCACCAATTTCAAAATAAGTGACTATGTTCTTTCAGGCAGTAATACATTGATGACTTTTATTATTATTGCTCATTTGGAAAAAAATGTCAGTCATTACTATATTAATGAATGTTCAAATAACAGATTTATCCCCTGAACACTGAAGTGCTTTGCAGAATTATCCTTTCTACTACCTTCATAGTTAGCTGCTATAGGCATAAGCATGATATAATGTGTTTGTGATGATCTATGCTAAGCTTATAGTGGAACCACAGCTTTCTAATCATGTCCATTTGTTTACTGTTTTGACTTTTTTGGCTGTAAACAAATTACAATATCTATACTATATTTTTTCTACCTCTGAGATTCCCAGTAAATCTAGTGTGGTGTTTTGAATATGCTTGACCACTTGGAAGTGGAACTATTAGGAGGTGTAGCCAAATTGGATGAGGTGTAGCCTTGTTAGAGGAAGTGTGTCACTGTGGAGGCAGGACTTTATGGTCTCACATATATTTTCAAGTCTGGTCAGTGTGATCCAGACCCTCTTTCTGGGTGCCTGCCAAAGACCTTCCCATTCTGGCTGCCTATGGATCAAGATGTAGAACTCCTGGATTCTCCAGCACTAAATCTGTCTGCATGCTACCATGCCTACCACCATGATTATCATGGACTGAACCTCTGAAGCTGTAAGCCAGCTACAATTAAATGTTAACCTTAATAAGAGTAGTTTTTGGTCATGGTATCTCTTTATAGCAATGAAATCCTAACTAAGACAAAAGTTGATACCAGGTACTGGGGTATTGCTTATATAAGCTTGACCATGGTTTTGTTTGGAGGTTTGTGAATTTTAGAACTTTTAATTAAGAGAGAAAGCATGAGAATGCTTTAAGTGGGGCTTGATGGGTCATACAAGCAGAGTGCAGAATAAAGTTGTATTGAGGTAAATGTGAACTTGGAGACTTGTCTCAGGATGTTTTAGAGGAGAAGAGTTTTATTATGCTTTCAAGATATCATTTTAGTGGTATTTTGTGGATGAATCTAACTGCTTTTTACCCTTGTCTGATGAGTCTGCCTGTAGCATAGGTGAAGTGATTCAGATTAGTTGCATTAACAAAGGAAGTCTCAAAAAATCCTGACATAAAGATCATTTCCCAATTAGTTGGTTGCTGCTTTGTCTTTTTGACAGTGTCTTTTGCCTTGCAAAAACTTTCTAATTTAATGAGGTCCCATTTGTCAACTCTTGATCTTAGAGCATAAGCTATTGGAGTTCTATTCAGGAAATTCTCCCCTGTGCCAATATGTTCAAGGTTTTTCCCTAGTTTCCTTTCTATTAGTTTCAGTGTGTCTGGTTTTATGCGGAGGTCCTTGATCCACTTGGAATTGAGCTTAGTGCAAGGAAATAAGAATGGGTCAAACTAACTGGGAAATGATCTTTACCAACCCTACATCCGACAGAGGGCTAATATCCAATATATACAAAGAACTCAAGAAGTTAAACTCCAGAGAGGCAAGTAACCCTATTAAAAAATGGGGTACAGAGCTAAACAAGGAGTTCTCACCTGAAGAATATCTAATGGCTGAGAAGCACCTAAAGAGATGTTCATCATCCTTAGTCATTAGGGAAATGCAAATCAAAACAACCCTGAGATTCCATCTCACACCAGTCAGAATGGCTAAGATCAAAAACACAGGAGACAGCAGTTGTTGGCGAGGATGTGGAGAAAGAGGAACACTCCTCCACTGCTGGTGGGATTGCAAGCTGATACAACCACTCTGGAAAGCAGTCTGGTGGTTCCTCAGAAAACTGGGCATGACACTCCCGGAGGATCCGGCTATACTACTCCTGGGCATATACCCAGAGGCTTTACCTGCATGCAATAAGGATACATGCTCCACTATGTTCATAGCAGCCTTATTTATAATAGCCAGAAGCTGGAAAGAACCCAGATGTCCCCCAATGGAGGAATGGATACAGAAGATGTGGTATATTTACACAATGGAATACTACTCTGCAATTAAAAACAATGAATTCACGAAATTCCTAGGCAAATGGTCAGAACTTGAAAATATCATCCTTAGTGAGGTAACCCAATCACAAAAGAACACACATAGTATGCAGTCACTGATAAGGAGATATTAACCCAGAATCTTGGAATACCCTAGACACAATTCACATATCAATAGATTTCCAAGAAGATGGAAGGACCCCTGGTCCTGGAAAGACTGGATGTAGGGGAATGCCAGGACAGAGTAGCGAGAGGGGGTTGAATGGGGAAAAGAGGGAGGGAAGGGGGCTTATAGGACTTTCGGGGAGGGAGGAAACGGGAAAGGGGAAATGATTTTGAATGTAAATAAAAAAAAAAGCCTGACATAGACTCTGTCCATTGGTTACCCCTTATGAAGAGAATTTTGATAATTTACCACAAACTGAGCAAGGTAAAATAGAGAATGTACAGTTCAAAGATTAAAGGTGTGCTAGAAAGTAGAATGGAGCTATATCCTGTGTTTAAGGATATTAAATGAAATTAAGGGATTAGTGACCTTGGTGCAAGATCCCACCTAGGTAAACTTATTGTTTATGATTTTGCAATTAAGCAAGGAATAGTTATATTATCTTAGGTGTTATTATGATCTGGTTGTTGTTTTTGTTTGGACAGATGAAGATATGATTGTATGTCAGATTGACAAAGGGTTCATTATGATGGCTATGCTTGCTGGTCAATTTGAATATATTTTCAATGGATTAAAATACAGAGCCTATAAAGACCTTGTGAAAAGGAATTTAAAATAATCTTAGGTACAGGCATGGTGATACAAGCCTTTAATCCTGGGAGATAGAGGTAAAACAAATCTCTGAGATCAAGACCAACCTGGTACAGAAAAAATTTCAGATAAAGAAATATATTGCTTCAGGTGCGGAGGTACATGCTTTTAATCCCTGCACTCAGGAGACCGAGTAATGCAAAGTCACTCTACAAAGCAAGTTCCATGACAGGTAAGGTTAGGGAGGAAAAGAAATCATTGAAAACAGAAAACTGATGAAGATACAATAGAAATGGGGGCCATATTCCAGCCCCTGAAAGCAACAACATTTGGCAGCTTTGGACATGTAGCTCTGGCTTTAGAGTCAAGAACAGAAGAGGTTACTGGGAAAATTGATGTTGGTTAGCTGGAGCTGAGAAATCATGGTGATTAAGAAGAGACCTGCATCACTGAGGTAAAATGTTCTGGAAAGTGTTTTCTGAGTACAAAGAAGCTATGTTTCAGAGATAGACATCATTTTGGCACCTGGATGTGGTAGTGTGATACTGGTTTTGAAGGCATGAAAGGGTTTGGTACTGTGAGAGGCTAGGAGAGGCAATTGCTGAAGATGCAGTCTGAGTGTCACTTGGTGGTCCAAGACTGAAGTGGTCATACAAAGAAGTTAAAGCTTGGCACTATATAAAGAATCTATGAGAGGCTATTGGTGAAAGTGCAGCCCTGTTGTGGCAGAAGACCTCACCGTATTAGGATCGAAGTACCATGGAACAGCAGTACTGGTGGAGTAGATTCAGCCAGAGCCTAGGTTGCTGCATAAAGCATAGCTGAAGAAGTCACAAAATTCACTGGAGGATCCCAGAAGATCATGTATGGATTCTACACATTGGAACAAGAAACTGTATAGTTGAAATTTTCTTAAAGACCCCAAGATGTTAGAGATGCCAGAACTCTGGGATACCTATCGAGGAAAGCTGTTAACAGGGAGTAAAACCAGCCAAAGAGAAATAATTGTGTTGTATTCAACAAAGATGAAAGGAGTAGGACGTCAGACATGGGATGAAGAATTGGAGTTTGCCAAGATGGCTTTTTGTCTTTCTTTGGTCTAGTATTTCCTCACTATGATGTTTTAGAATGGTAATGCATATACTATGATGTTGGAAGCATGTAATCTTTTTTCTAATTTTGATTTTTATAAGCGATTATCATTAAGAGGTTGCATGAATCTCAGAAGAGTCGTTGAACTTTGGACTTTTAAACATTGCTGAGACAGTGATATACTAAGGGGGCTTTTGAAGTTGTACTGAATGCATTTTGCATTATGCTATGACAAGGTTTGGCCCCATAAACTTGTTTGAATAAGTGTATGGGTGCCAACATGTGGATTGTAGTGGTTTGAATATGATTGGGTCATGGGAAGAGGCACTATTAGGAGTTGTGGCCAAATTTGAGGTTGTGCAGCCTTGTTAGAGAAGGTATCACTGTAAAGACAGGGCTTTGAGGTCTCATAGAAGCTCAAGTTTGGCCTGTGTGGTTTAAATACTCTTCTGTCTGCCTTTGGATGATTATCTGCTCCTGGTTCCCTGTAGATGAAGAGGTAGTACTCTTGGCATTTTCAGCACCAAGTCTGCTTGCATGCTGCTATGCTTTCTACCATGATGATAACAGACTGAATCTCTGAAGCTGTAAGTCAGTCCACATTACATGTTTGCTTTTATAAGGGTTGCCCTAATCATTGTATTTCTTCACAGCAATGAAACCCTAACTAAGACATCTAGTTTCTAAAGCACTCAAGAGAGCATATGCAACTCCATGTTATTTTGCCTAGCCAGGAATAATAGGATTGCACAGTAATACACACATGTACACAGACATACACATACACACATGCACACACATACCTATATATTTATCTCTGTACTGTAACAAATAGAGGACAATTCATATTGTAAAATTTATATTAATTTCTATATAAAGGGAAACAACACTGAAATAGAGTATGTAGTTGTTGATATATTAAACAACCAAAACCTTAATCTTCTAATTAATAATTAATGAAATAAGGTAAATTATTCTACTACTAATTATAAACAAGTTTAGATTTTACTTTAATCATTTGGACATTGACCTTCGACAATCTTGCTTAGTTCCTTATCAAGAGAAGCCCCTGTAATGTATACAGTTGATGTCAGCCTATGTCTGGTAGTTTTTTGAGTGGACTGAAGTACTTCCACAAAGATAGGTTTACTCTGAGATGTTCCAACAGTTACAGAATATTATCACTGATTTCTAATCTATCTTATGCTATCTTTTCTAGGCATTTGCCATAAGTATTTCCCAAGTCCTATTATCTCTTGATATTACTCTCGAAGATGATCTTAAAGGGCAGAGGGAAAACACTAAGTGCTTTTCAGAATTGTCAGAAAGTAACAATAATTAAATGAAGCCCATGAAATTGAAACAGGTTTGTTGAATCAAATAGTGAACTAAAAAAAATTCTCTTTAGCATGGTGGTTTTGTATGTCTTTAAACCTAGAACTCAGGAGGCAGAGACAAGAGGATCTCTTTGAGTTCAAGTCCAGCCTGATTTAGAAATTGAATTGCAGCTGATATCTATTTCCAGCACTGGTCAGCCAGCACTTGTGGGCATCCACAATAGTGTCTGGGTTTTGTAACTGTATATTGGATGGATCCCTGTGTGGGGTACAGAGGGGGACACTCTCAGCCAGCTGTTGAACTGAGCACAGGGTCCCCAATGGGGGAGTTAGAGAAAGGACCCAAGGAACTGAAGGGGCTTGTAGTGCCACAGGAGGAACAATATGAGTCACCCAGTACTCCCAGAACTCCCAGGGACAAAACCATCAATCAAAGGGTACACATGGAGCTACCCATGGCTCCAGACACATAGGCAGCAGAGGATATTCTTCCTAGACACCAAAGGAAGGAGAGGGTCTTGGTCCTGGAAAGACTTGATACCTTAATGTAGAGGAATACCAGGACAGGGAAGCAGGGGAGGGTTGATTGGGGAAGGGGAGATGGCTTATGGGATTTTCAGGGGAGGGGGGAACCTGGAAAGGGGATAACATTTGAAATCTAAATAAAGAATATATCTAATATATATATATATTATATATATATATATATATATATATATGAAATTGAGTTGCAGAAGAGAAAACCCATCTTAAAAAAAAAAAACAAAACTAAAAACCAAAAACCAATTCAAACCAAACCCAAAACGATCCCTAAGTACTTTTTGATCAAGACCAAAATAATTCCTTTGGGAAAATAATAAATCTTTATTCTGAGGTGTGATTGGTCAACACAAATTGAACCTCTGTTTTTAGTTTATTTTTAATTTTGTTTTGTTTCAAATAGAGAAAGAACATGATGTTGAGTCAGTAGGAGTAATGGAAGAACTGGGATGAGAAAGAATATGATCAATATATATACATACATATATATATGTATTAGAATATGACATATTATATTTATAGTATGAAATTCTTAAAAGTAAATAAAACTATAGAAATGTTCACTAATGAAAAATAATACCTAATAAAATTAAGAAACAAGGAGAACTTGACATTAGCTCTTGGAGGCCGACTATGGCAGTCTTAGAGAGTCTTGCTCAGCTGCATGTCACGAGAAGTAGCTTTGAGGAACATAGCTGTTTGATGAATTGTAGCTGATGCTTCTCCTCTTATTGCATGCTGCTCAGCAGGGGTTCAGGTTACTTTGAGATGAGCCAGACAATGATTCAGTATGGTGGATGCCTTTTATTAGCCCTTACTATTTTTGCCTTGCACAGGTTTTCTCTGATAGGCAGTCTTTTAAAGGCTTCCTGTAGTCATGTATAAGGCATTCTTGAACTGCCATTTAGATCTGGGTTTCCTCCACCAGCCTTTTATTTCTATCTCATATTTTAAGTGTTGTAATATCACAGTGGTCCAAGGCCTTCATCACTTACCCTTCTTCCCTGTCCTCTCATTCTTCAAAAGTGCTTGCGTGACTTGTTAGTTCAATTCAGCAAAGGCACACAAAGTAGTAAGATGACTCACAATGTTGTGATGTCCTATTAGATTCAGATATTTTCTGTTTGTCTGGAGTGCTTTAAAACTGCAAATACCGAAAGTGTAAAAGCAGACTATCGTACAATAAATGTATTTGCATTGGTGGAGATATTCTTTGGATTCTTTGAGTTGGAGTTATAGTACTGATAATAAAAATGAAATTTGTTCCATTCGTACATTCTATTTTTGACTGAACTTGTAACCCTGGGCACATAATGAATAACTGAATACCTCTCTGGAGACAAGATGATATAATCTGTACTTCTTGGATAATCATTTGTTTGTCTGTGTTCTATGAAACTTGTATAAATAAAGAAGTAATATAATTGCTATTTAGTCAGAACTATAAGATTCCCCTGATCACCTTGCCTGACTCACTTCTCCCTCACAGATTCTTCATCTCCTCTTGTCATCCTGTCAAGGCCTGGACTGGCATTCAGCAAGAGTTATTTCCTTAAAGAAAATGTACTCTCTCCTCACTAAGAACTATTAAATCTCAATAGTTCTTCAGTTAGGGGGTTCATGAGCCTCTTTGACTTCCACATTTCATGTTCATATGTCATAAAATTGGGCTGCTAGGGTAGGATGAGTATATTTTCTTCAAAGTGGTAGCTCTGTTAGGATGTCCATGCTCAAATGTATGGCTCTTCTCCCATGCACATATAAAGGGCACTGACTTGATTCAATGCATTTTAAAATGAAGACAAATTTGAGAGGGAGATGTGGTAGACAGTCTTTAAGAGGAATTGACCAAGGAATGAGGGTTGATCTAATCAAAGTACATTAACATTCTCAGAGAATATGGTAAGGGACAACTAATACTCAAGGTTTGAAAGCGCCCGAGGTGGTGGTGGCTAACTTCAAGCAAAGAGGCAACTAATACCAAAGGCTTTTTGAAAGATTCTGTGAAACCTGCTACGGTAGCAGTCCTGAATACTTCTATATTCACATTTCATTGCTATGAAGAGGCACTATGACCAAGGTAATGACAACAACTTAGTAAGGAAAACAACGGATTGGAGCTGGCTTACATTTCAGAGCTTCAATCTATTATCATCATGGTGAGAATGGCATGACAGCATGCAGGTAGGCATGATGATAGAGAAGCCAAGAATTCTACATTCTGATCTGCAGGTAGCTGAAGGGTGTGGGATTTGTTTCACTCTGTACATAGCTTCAGCATTTAAGACCTCATAGCCTATCTCCACAGTGACAAACTTCTTTTAACAAGGCCATATCTCCTCCAGTATGGCCATACCTCTTAAGTGTGCTCCCTTCCCTACATTCTAGAATGGTAATGTATATCCTGTGCCATAGTACATTGGAAGTATGTGATGTACTTACAGAAAAATTCTGTGAAACCTGCTACGGTAGCAGTTCCTGAATACTTCCCTGAAATGTCTCTACAGAACAAGCTTTTAAACACATGAGTATATGGGGTTCGAACCTATTCCAACAACCACAGTCCACTCCCTTGCCCCCATAATCTTGTAGCCATTACATATGCATAGTGTAATTAGTCTAACTTCAGAAGTCCCCCTAGTCTATCACAGTATCAACAATGTTTAAAAGTCCAAAGTTCGAAGAGATTCATGCGATCTCTTAATTGTAATTCCTTATAAAGTCAAAATCAAAAAGTACGTTACATACTTCCAATGTACTATGGCACAGGATATACATTACAATTCTAAAATGTAGGGAGGAGAGCACAGTGAGAAAATACTGGATTAAAGCAAGACTGAAAACCAGCTGCACAAACTCCACACTGTGCTTCTACACTTCTAATGTGAAAGTGCTCTTCAGATCTCCAACTCAGTTCATCTTTGATTGTAACTTACTTCTTTCTTTTGGGTAGATTACATTCCATGTAACAGCCATCCTCAGCAGGTAATGCATGACTCTGGCATCTCAAACTTCTTGGGGTAACCAAGGCAATTCACATTTCACTTTTTCATCTTCTAGAATATAGCTTCTGCTGCTACTGTTCTTGGTGGTCATCCCATGGTGTTGGCATCTCCAAAATGATGGGGTCTTCTGATACAAATAGATTTCACTTTTACTAATATCTACTCATAGGCTCTCTTCATAGTACCAAGCTTCAACTTCTGTGCATGACCCCTTCCGTCTAAAGCCTTCAAGTGACACTAAAGTTGTGCCTTTACTAATTCCTCCCTGACCTCTCAAAGTGCCAAGCCTCAGCTTCTCTCCATAACCTTTTCATGCCTTCAAAACTAGTACCACCTGGGTGACTCTTACACATTACCCAGTCCACCAAAAGGTACAACCTTGTTTGCCTCAGACAATGACCTTTATGGGCCTCCATGCAGGTCTACCCTTGACACATTCATGACCTGAGAGGAATTCTTTAGTTGTAGAGGGAAACTCATTCCTGCTTCTAAAACCAGAACCATGTGGCCAAAGCTGCCAAGTTTTGTTCCTTGCTGGGGCTGGAACATGGCTCCCTTCGTTCAACTATATCTTCACAAGATTTCTGTTTTCAATGATTTTCTTCATTACCTAAGTTTGGATGTCCTGGAACTTGCTCTGTAGACAAACCTTGAACTCAAAGATTTGCATGCCTATATCTGCCAAGTTCTGGGATTAAAGGAATTTACCATCACTCCTGAACTTCATGGATATTGGCCTTCAAGATCTGAATTAAAGGCATGTATTTATCCAGATCAAAAACATTTGTCATTCCACCCCAAGATCTGGATCCAAAGTGTGTCTGTAAGCCTCAATGTTTGGATCAAAGTCATGATGCCTTCCTGCCTCATGATCCAGATCAGGTGTGCCTTCTGTTTCTGAATCATAGTTCATTCCAGGAATAATCAACTTGACAACTGAGAATTGCCATCATAATCTACTTCTTGTCACCTTGACTCACAGTCTTGTTCAAATGAAAACAGTAACCAGGTCATCCCCCCCAATATATAACACACACACACACACACACACACACACACACACACACACACACACACACACATGCATATATATCATCCATTGTATAACTGCAAATGGATAAACAATAACCATGTCATAATAATGCCTAATGTGATCTAAGTATCCCACATACAACTGCAAAATCAGTGTAAATTTAGAATAGATGGCAGTGTCCCTTGGGGGAACATTCTTTTCAGAAGATGGAAGTTTAGCTGTGTAGGGCCTTATTCAAAATTTCTACTCCCTTATTTCCATTAGTAACTTTAATCTGTTTATCTCCTTGAACACAGAATTTAGCCCCATTCTACTTCCTGGTTCCCCTTAATTCTTAAACTATACATTTTTAATTTTCCTATCTCAGATTGCTATGTTTGATCAGAATACTCTTCCTAAGAGTGAACCAAGGGAGGGCCCATATGCTAGGTTGTTTTGAGGTGTAATATAAATTTCTTTGTAATTTAAATCTCTTCATGTTAGTCTCAAGCAGACGGACTCTTAAGATAAAGGCAAAAAACAGCCACTTTGTTCACCAAAATATCACAAGAATAATCTCCAGGCAGCAAACTAAAATTCTTCTTTGAAATGTCTTGAACCAATCTCCCACAGTTCAAATTACCATCAGTAAAGTAGCATTTAATGCATTTTGTTGATTTTCTAATTCAAAGTCCCCAAGTTCACATAACTCCAAACCATACCATGGTCAGGTATATCACAGTAACGCTCCAGTCCCTGGTACCAACTTCTGTCTACATTAGGGTTTATTGCTGTGAAAAGAGACCATGACCAAGGAACCACTTAACAAGAAAAATGTTTAATTGGGTCTGGCTTACAGTTTCAGAGGTTCACTCCATTTTATCAAGGCAAGAAGCATGGTAGCATAAAGGTAGACATGATGTTAGAGGAGCCAAGAATTCTATATTTTGATGATCTGCAGGCAGCAGACAGGGACTGGGTTTGTTTCAGAAGGGGCATAGCTTGAAACTTTAAGACTTAAGAGCCCTGTGTCCACAGTTGCAAAATCCTTTAAAAAGCTCACCCCTCTTTCAATAAGTCCAGACATTCTAATAGTGCCACTCTCTATTGAACAAGGATTCAAACACATGAGTCTATTGGGTCTAAACCTACTCAAATCACCAAAACATAAGAAAGATATTTAAAAGAAGCCACAATGTAATGGGAGACATAACACCTCAACTCAACATGTTATACCACCAACTAAATCATCTAGTTTATATTGTTTGTGGCTATCATGAAGGGTATCATTTCTCTTACTTCTTTCTCAGCCTGCTTATCCTTTGAGTATAGGAAGGCTACTGAATTGCTTGAGTTGATTTTATATCTGGCCACTTTGCTGAAGTTGTTTATCAGCTGTAGGAGTTCTCTGGTGGAGTTCTTTGGGTTGCTTAAGTATACTATCATATCGTCTGCAAATAGTGATAGTTTGACTTCTTCCTTTCCAATTTGTATCCCTTTGACCTCCTTTTGTTGTCTAATTGCTCTAGCTAGAACTTCAAGTACTATATTGAAAAGATATGGAGAGAGAGGGCAGCCTTGTCTAGTCCCTGATTTTAGTGGGATTGCATCAAGTTTCTCTCCATTTAGTTTGATGTTGGCTACCAGTTTGCTGTAAATTGCTTTTACTGTGTTTAGATATGGGCCTCAAATTCCTGATCTTTCCAAGACCTTTAACATGAAAGGATGCTGAATTTTGTCAAATGCTTTCTCAGCATCTAATGAAATGACCATGTGGTTTTTTTCTTTGAGATTGTTTATATAGTGGATTACATTGATGGACTTCCTTATATTGAACCATCTCAGCATCCCTGTGATGAAGCCTACTTGATTGTGGTGAATGATCATTTTGATGTGTTCTTGAATTCGGTTGGCAAGAATTTTATTGAGTATTTTTGCATCGATATTCATAAGAGAGACTGGCCTGAGGTTCTCTTTCTTTGTCAGATCTTTGTGTGATTTTGGTATTAGCATAATTGTGGCTTCATAGAACGAGTTGCATAGTGTTCCTTCTGTTTCTATTTTGTGGAATAGTTTGAAGAGTATTGGTGTTAGGTCTTCTTTGAAGGTCTGATAGAATTCTGCACTAAAACCATCTGGACCTGTGCTTTTTTTGGTGGGAAGACTTCCAATGACCACTTTTATTTCTTCAGGGGTTTTAGGATGGTTTAGATGGTCTATTTGATCCTGATTTGATTTTGATATTTGGTATCTGTCTAGGAAATTGTCCATTTCCTCCAGATTTTCTAGTTGTGTTGAATACAGGCTTTTGTAGTAGGATCTGATGATTTTTTGAATTTCCTCAGTTTCTGTTGTCTTGGTGTGACTCTAACCAAACAAGTGAAAGATCTGTATGACAAGAACTTCAAGTCTCTGAAGAAAGAAATTAAAGAATACCTCAGATGATGGAAAAATCTGCCATGCTCATGGATTGGCAGGATTAATATAGTAAAAATGGCCATCTTGCCAAAAGCAATATACAGAATCAATGCAATCCCCATCAAAATCCCAACTCAATTCTTCATTGAGTTAGAAAGAGCAATTCTCAAATTCATCTGGAATAACAGAAAACCCAGGATAGCTAAAACTATTCTCAAGAGTAAAAGAAATTCTGGGGGAATCAATATCCCGGACCTCAAGTTGTACTACAGAGCAATAGTGTTAAAAACTGAATGGTATTGGTACAGTGACAGGCATGTAGATCAATGGAACAGAATTGAAGACCCAAAAATGAATCCACACTCCTATGGTCACTTGATCTTTGACAAAGGAGCTACAACCATCCAGTGGAAAAAAGATAGCCTTTTCAACAAATGGTGCTGGTTCAACTGGAGGTCAACATGCAGAAGAATGCAAATTGACCCATTCTTATCTCCTTGCACTAAGCTCAATTCCAAGTTGATTAAGGACCTCCACATAAAACCAGACACATTGAAACTAATAGAAAAGGAAACTAGGGAAGAACCTTGAACATAGGGGTACAGGGGAGAATTTCCTGAACAGAACTCCAATAGCTTATGCTCTAAGATCAAGAATTGACAAATGGGACCTCATTAAATTAGAAAGTTTTTGCAAGGCAAAAGACACTTTCAAAAAGACAAAGTGGCAACCAACTAACTGGGAAATGATCTTTACCAACCTTACATCAGACAGAGAGCTAATATCCAATATATACAAAGAACTCAAGAAGTTAGACTCCAGAGAGCCAAGTAACCCTATTAAAAATGGGGTACAGAGCTAAACAAAGAGTTCTCACCTGAAGAATATCTAATGACTGAGAAGCACCTAAAGAGATGTTCATCATCCTTAGTCATTAGGGAAATGCAAATCAAAACAACCCTGAGATTCCATCTCACACCAGTCTGAATGCTAAGATCAAAGACACAGGAGACAGCAGTTGTTGGCGAGGAAGGATGTGGAGAAAGAGGAACACTCTCCACTGCTGGTGGGATTGCAAGCTGATACAACCACTCTGGAAAGCAGTCTGGCGGTTCCTCAGAAAACTGGGCATGACACTCCTGGAGGATCCGGCTATACCACTCCTGGGCATATACCCAGAGACTTCCTCTGCATGCAAGAAGGACACATGCTCCACTATGTTCATAGCAGCCTTATTTATAATAGCTAAAAGCTGGAAAGAACCCAGATGTCCCTCAATAGAGGAATGGATTCAGAAGATGTGGTATATTTACACAATGGAATACTACTCTGCTTTTAAAAACAATGAACTCATGAAATTCCTAGGCAAATGGTCAGAACTTGAAAATATCATCCCTAGTGAGGTGACCCAATCACAAAAGAACACACATGCTATGCAGTCACTGATAAGGGGATATTGACCCAGAATCTCGGAATACCCTAGACACAATCCGCATATCAATAGATTTCTAAGAAGATGGAAGGAGAGACCCCTGGTCCTGGAAAGACTGGATGTAGGGGAATGCCAGGACAGAGAAGCAAGAAGGGGTTGAATGGGGAAAAGAGGGAGGGAAGGGGGCTTATGGGACTTTTGGGGACGGAGGAAACGGGAAAGGGGAAATGATTTGGAATATAAATAAAAAAACTTAGAAAATAAAGTAAAAAAAAAATCATCTAGCTTAAATCATAGGAATGGTTGTCTTGTTAACTTGTTGCCCAAAATTGTCCTATTGAGACCCCATTCCCCAACATAACAGGCCAAGGTTATAGCTGCCCTCAACAACTTAATAAGAGTTATTGCTGACACCACTTGTGTCACTGAACATGCAGCATCCAACTGGTGGCTAGTAGAAGTGTCACTCATTCTGACTACCATTCACAGTGCTGGAAGCACTTTCTATGCTACTGAAGGAGAGAAATGACTAAAAATGAAAAGCAAACTAAAACTAACCAAACAAGTTCTTTATCATTTTATATGGAGCAAAGCTTAATGAATAACCAAGTCCTGATTACTGTGGGACTTCAAGGAATGTGTATGTTCTGCAGGGCACATTTCAAGTTTGCCATAAGGAATTTTTGGTCCCTTAGTAATTTTGGAGAGTCAGGAATAATTGAGATTCATTTTAGCAGTTGCTGTATTTCTTTATCTAAATAGAAATATCTGCAATTAGGAATTTACTCTTTTTTTCCTTTCAGATGCTTATTAAGTAATCAATCCTGTGCTTTGTTGTCTAGAGAAATTACATGTGCTTCTTATACTCTGACATTTGTTTCTGAATTTATTGTCTTTGTACATTTCTTTACTTCAAACTAGTACTTTCATGTCTAGTTCTTCAAGACGAAATGTGACCAAATTACACTTTCTAACCTCTGTTTATGATAATTCCACAACTTAGCCCTTTGCCAGTGTTTTGGTTATTTTCATTGCCTTTGTTTTCTTGTATGCTTTTTATGAGAAATCTTGCTGAATCCTTAATCCTTATTTCTATTGTCTCATTTTTTCTATCTATCTATCTATCTATCTATCTATCTATCTATCTATCTATCTATCTATCTATCTATCTACTATATAATCTACCTATCATCTATCTATCTGTATATCTAATCTGTCTACTAATCATCTATCTACCTCTATCATCTAATCATCCATCTATCATCTATCTATCTATCTATCTATCTATCTATCTATCTATCTATCTATCTATCTATCTATCTATCTATCTATCTCTATCTATCTATCTATCTATCTATCTATCTATCTATCTATCTATCATCTATCTATCTATCTATCTATCTATCTATCTATCTATCTATCATCTATCTATTAATGATCTATCTCTCTATCTCTATAATCTCTCTATATCTGTCTGTTTGTCTGTCTGTCTGTCTGTTTTTCTGTCTGTCTATCTATCTATCTATCTATCTATCTATCTATCTATCTATCTATCTATCTATCTAACTATCTATCTATCTATCTATCTATCATCTATCTATAATTTATCTATTGTCTGTCTATCTATCTATTTATCTATCTATCTATCTATCTATCTATCTATCTATCTATCTATCTATCTATCATCTATCTATCTATCTATCTATCTATCTATCTATCTATCTATCTATCTTTCTATCTAATTTATCATCTATCATCTATCTATTTCTATCTCTATGTATGTACCTGTCTATGTATGTATCTATCAATGTATGTATATATCTATGCATGTATCTATCATCTCTTACCTATCATCTATTTTTATATCAAAACATCTGTTAACATTACTTTTTTTCAGGGATTTTCTTCTGTTTGATATTTTCTTCATTGCTCCTTTCTTCCTTGCTTCCTGACTCTTAGTTTGTCTTCTGTTATCATTCATTGCCTGTTGTAATTGCTTCTGCAACTCACACTACTTCCCTCTCTAGAACTAGTCATTTCCCCAGTACTTCCATACCATATTAATCTTTCTAAGTGCTTTAGGTATTTTAAGTTTTTTTTGTCACAAAAATACAAACTTTTGATGAGACCCAATGACATTCCAAATGAAAGAGAACGTTGATTTTGGCATTTCAGACCTTATTTATACTACAAAATGTTATAAGATTTCCTCTGATATCTATCTATGCTGCAGGTATACTAGAAAACAAATTAGGAATTCTCAGCATTTTCAGAACATCAGTGGGACCACAAGGGATAGAATCTATATCTTTTTTTCCTGAGCTTTAGAAACTCTGATTTAGAGTTCACTTTGTTGGTTAGGAGATACCTGTGGCTCTGCATCCCTTATGAATTCCATCACTATTCACATTCTTGTCTATAAATAAAAGCATTGATACTCTATTAGTGTTTCCCTATGGAACAAATATTGTGTGTAGTATGTATGTATGTATTGTTAGAAACTGGGAAATGATGCTCGTTTATTTATTCTTTTATACATATTTGTAGAGCACCCCCATCTATATCAGATTTAATTTCTCTAAGTGCTTCATGGGTAACTCTGAAGATAATAGCCAAAATAAATTTGACATTTTGGGCTTAGTTTAAGAAGTATGTGTGATTTATATGAAAGAAGACATTATAATGGAGCACATAAATTTTCAACTATTGATGAAATTTATAAAGAGTCCAATGTATTTGTGACAGGTTTTCATGCTTTTTTATTTGGAGATTAGTCAAACTGGCCGTAAAAAATGTATGTAGAAGTGGATCACAGGTGATTTGAAGGAAGAATGTGGAATAATGGAGGACTCCATGGGAGTTATGGCAGGAGATGGGAAGGAAGACTAGAGGAGGAGTTGGTAGAAGAGTAACTAACTCTAATGAATGTTGAAAAAGTCTTGAGTAAACGTACTATTGTACAAGCTTCCTAAAATATATTTATGTATAAAAAGAATTTAAATGGAGTTGTCCTATAATTGGGAGAGACTGTTTCTAATAGATATTAAAGGCTAATAAATAGAAATCCAGAACCAGGAATAGAATATTTTGGAGTAGTTTCCCATTAGTTTCCCACAACCTTCAATATTTTAGGGTTGCTATTGCCAATGTTCTTTCAGACACAAAATGAGTGATTAGACCTTATTGCAGAAGATAACACATATTCAATTCATGACATAGAGAAATTAAATTCTTTTATCTACCTAGAATTGGCTTCCTTGTTGTCAAGATCTTTTTTGAAAAAAATCTATGTGTAACTATGTTTTTTTGTACTCACATTTTTATACATGAAAAAAAAATCGATTTAGGTCACATATCCATGCATCCAATCCCAAACTCTGAACCACTAACTCTAAAATGCATACCTGCAAAGAAGTTAGGATAATTCTACTTGCATGATATAAACTCATCATAGGCACTCATTTTCCTCAGTATGATTAAATGGTCAGTGAGAAATGAATCCTTCCCTGATAGCTCTTTCTCAAGTCTTCTGTGAAGTTAGAGAGTTAGCATGTATCATTACTTGAAAGTTGTCCACGTGTTTTGTAAGAAGTTGGGGTGTGAATCTGGTATTGTCTAGCTTTTTTAGTGTGAAAAGCTTATAAATTCTTTCAAAAGAGAAAAGTAATAATCAGTTTTATCCAGGTTTGAATCATGAGAGCTACATTAACAGCCAAACTGGATAAACACACCCTCTAGTGAAATTCGTGTGTGAATGTTGAGAGAATAACCACTTTCTGATAGAATTTCATGCACGAATATAGAGAGTTGTTGTACCTAACGTGGTTCTTTGAGAGTATATATGCCACATGTCCTTGGGAAGTACCTATGACTGTATCTCTGCTGTAGACTTAGCATTAAACTGATTCCTAATTACTTTCCATTATTATCACAGGTTAGTGCTTCTCTAAAACCTTCATCATAGATGCCTCTTTTAACAGTAGATAGCCAACAGTTAAAAAACAAGAGACTGTAGACTGTGAGATCTTATTCCTACATGGGACCCCCACATAATATCGTGTCTTCCAAGTCACAGGAACCTAAGATAAGTAGGGCTGTGAATTCTGTAATTTCCAGATGTGATAGATGGCTACATTATAACAATGCTTTCAGGACTCAGCTGGTTCCTTGCTCAAATGAACTCACAGTGGTTGCAACCATGTGAGCAGGGTAAGGTCAAACCATCTAAGATTCAAGCAGGAAGGGATGATGTGATTATGAAGTTCCACCTCAAGCTGAGGAAATATTTGGAGTGAATGGTTAGTAGGACAAACACAGTAAATTTTTCCTCAAGACTGCAACTCCTGAGAGGCAAACTACACTAAGTGGGTGGCCCTATACTTATACACATATTGGAAGTACTGAGTGGACTCTGTAGGCAAAAAAATTAAAAAATTAAGAATAATGAAAATAAAATAAGAGAAAAGAACAGAGGAAGTTGTGAGAGAATAGTGGCAGAATAGAGGGAGAAAGAATTGTAGGAAAAATAATAGAGAAATTTCATCAAAACAAAACAAAATAAAAATTTCAAAAAGTAACAACAAGCCAAAACAGTGCTGTATACCTCCGTGTAACTGGTTTTACTATTATCCAATTGTAAGAACTATAGCTATAAAGCTTGATCTCTGGGGTAAATTGCTGGGAAACATAACATTTTCACATTTTACTCAGGCCTTTAAGATTACCAACTCATAAAACCCTCTTGGGTCATTACCAGTTGGCTCTTGTGATATCAGTAGGTGCTATTTTCCAACCTCTGTGATAGGGAAAGCATTATAGAAAAAGCCACTACCAGAAACTATGATCCAGAAATATGACTTTTCAGAACCTGGAGGAATTATGGATCTTGTTTAATTTTCAAAATAAATTTTCCTCACCACCAAAAAGACAAACCAATAGGAACAGAAAAGAAGGTGTTTGCTTTTTGCTTTTGTCTCTACAGTTCACCCATGTTTCTTGTACTTGCCCTTCTGTGATACAAAAGTAATTATTGAATTGGATGCATGATTTTCTTTCCAAATAACTGTTTCTGAATGATACAGTGATCCTTTGATGTGCCTTGTCTCTTCTCTTTTGAGATTACCACTAAGCCAGAACTAGAAGGTAGATGGTTAAGGTAGAAGTAGAACTGAAATGCTACAGAGGCAATAATTGTCATTGCTTCCTGAACATTATTATTTAAAAATGTCTTCAGTATATTTGTGGTTGTTTCTGTACTGCAACTTCCATAAGATATGGACAGCAAAGGCACAAAAACTATAATATTGATTTTGTTCTTCTTCTCTGGTTTTTAATCTCATGTTAACGTTGAAGATTAATGTGGTCTGGGATTTCATTTTAATGCTACTATTTTTACTGTTCTTACAGATATGACCTAAGAAAGAATGGGCTTTGGAAATGACTCTTTGGTGAAAGAATTTATCCTCCTTGGCTTGACACAGCAGCCAGAGCTCCAACTGCCTCTCTTCTTCCTCTTTTTGGGAATCTATGTGGTCTCTATAGTGGGGAACCTGGGCTTGATTGTTCTGATAGTTTTGAATCCTCACCTGCACACCCCCATGTACTACTTTCTCTTTAATCTTTCCTTTGTTGATTTCTGCTACTCCTCTGTTATAACTCCCAAAATGCTAGTGAGTTTTGTGACACAGAACTTCATCTCTCATGCTGAGTGCATGACTCAGCTCTTTTTCTTTGCCTTCTTTGTTATTGATGAATGCTACATTTTGACAGCAATGGCCTATGACAGGTATGCTGCCATTTGTAAACCCCTGCTTTACCGGGTCACCATGTCCCATCAGGTCTGCCACTTCATGATGATGGGTGTGGTTGTGATGGGGTCTGTGGGTGCTGTGGCACACATCATTTGCATGTTGAGACTTACTTTCTGTGATGGCAATGTCATCAATCACTACATGTGTGATATACCTCCTCTTCTGAAGCTCTCTTGCACAAGCACTTCCATCAATGAGCTGGTGGTTTTCATTGTTGTGGGTTTTAATGTAACAGTGCCCATTCTGACTATCTTTATTTCTTATACCTTGATCTTTTCCAATATTCTCAGCATCCATTCTGCAGAGGGTAGGTCAAAAGCCTTCAGTACATGTGGCTCCCACGTAATAACTGTTTCTATTTTCTTTGGATCCTTAGCATTCATGTATCTTAAGCCTTCTAGTGCATCTGTGGATGATGATAAAATATCTACCATCTTTTATACCATTGTGGGCCCAATGTTGAATCCTTTCATCTACAGTTTAAGGAATAAGGATGTCCACATTGCAATGAGAAAAACTTTGAAAAAAGGCATGTTTGCCTAAGAAAAACATCTACTTGTTATGAGAGTAAAATCATATGATATGTGATGCTTGCAATTAGGAAGTGGACTGGAGAAATAACTCATTGACTGACCATTTGCTATTAGCATGAGGTCCTGGTTTTGATACACTGTCTTCAAAAACTTCAATGGCAACAATAAGTAAAATAATTCAAAATCCAAATAAATATGTTATTTTATGGAATCAAAATTATTCAACATTATGTAAAATTAATTATGGAGAAGATTTCAGAAGACAGTAAATAATGATTAACCAATCATCTTTTTATGGTAGAGAAATAAGTATATTGTATAATTTACCCAAATCCCATGTGTCTGTTTTCAGTATTGTAAAGTGAACAAACACAATTTTGCAGCCATCTACCAGTCAAGTACAGAAGACTTACTGTATTATACTTAGAAATGACAGTCCTGAAAAAATTTAAATGTACACCTTTAAAATATATTAACCACTGTGTGTTTGTGTGTGTGTGTGTGTGTGTGTGTGTGTGTGTGTGTTTTCTTACTCAAGATTTCTTGATTGCTTGGCAAGTACTCTTCCATTGTGCTATGCTTTAAGCACAACTGTGGGATCTTTGATTAGAGTAAAATTAAGACTCTCAAAATTTTATGTTGCAGTACCCTAAAACTACTGATCTCAGTAGTCTTAGTGATAGCAGTACATTTATTCAGTTAATAGGCTTCTGGAGACATTGTTTAGATTTCATTTTGGAAAGCTCCTTTCTTTCTCCAAAGGATGAAGGATCAAAAAGAAATGCCCTTTTCACTCTTTTCTGCAGAGTCTAAAATCAGTTTGATAAAGAGGAGTTGATGTATCTGATTTGATTCCTGTGCTTGCAGACTGAAAATGAAACAACAGTTTAGATCATTCAGGATACACGGAAAATATATTAGGTTTTTTTCTCCCATTGACCTGATGGTGAGCATGTGAATATTAGGGTCTCCTATGTCTTTATTGAGAATGATTTGATTAATCAAGTTTACTAATTATTGTTAAAGGAATCTTGTCTTTTTATCAAATAACTTATATTACTGTCATTTCTTAGCACTTGGTATTTTCCCAATTATAATTTTCTTTCATGATCTCTTACAATTTCTACATGCAATGATGAAATGTATTAAAAAGCAAATATAAACTGATGGTCTATGTTATTTTAGATATTCAGATAAATAGATTTTGGTAAAACAATAAAAAATATACCTCTGAAGAAAGCTGAAGATGTGTGTTTTCACAAAGGCTACTGACTAGTAAGGTGGTTAAAAAAATGAATTTTTGTTTTTTTGAATTTGTATGGGAAAATGACACACAATGCCTTGGAAGAGTGTAACTGTGCTGACAACAACTCTTTTATTTTTTGTGTTGGCTGTTAGGAAGGGCTTTTTCTGAAGATGTGGCAGGTGACTTGACTGAAGACAGGGTTGCCTATAGAACACATATATGCTGAAGGAAGAGCCTTGCAGAGATTTAAAGGCAGCAAAAATTCTTGATGAGGAAGTGGAATGGTTTTAGGAAAGAGATAAATGCTATGTGAAAAAGCTAATCCAAAGAATGTCCACAAATGTGTGAAGAATAATTAATATATTTTCCCTGTATCCTGAATGATCTAAACTGTTGTTTCATGTTGACCTGAGATGTTATAAGGGAAAATAATGAATATAAATAAGCACTATTAAAACCTTGGTGATATCAAGTAAGTAACAGAAAGGTTTTTCTTTATTCTTCTTTAATCTGAAGCTCAATCTATGTTCTTTTATTACTAACCTAGGTTCGATGAACAATTTTTAGTAACATTCATAAAACAACAAATCTTAAATAACAAAACATTTCATGGTCAGTGGAAAGGATGTCTAATGAGAAATTAGTCAATGTTTGGTCAGTGTCAGCTGAAACAGCAGTAGGAATTAGATGGGATCCCTTGGTCCTGTCACTTTATGCTTTCATTTATCTCTGGAAATGAAGAGACCAGTGGAATGAGTCTATTAGAATCTGGATTCTGCAAGTTTTGACTCTTTTTCCTCTCAGTCTTAGATTTTGGACAGCAAATAATAAAACTGTTGTGGTACAAATTGAATAAATGATGCTCATTTAAAAAGCACTACAAACTATGTCTTAAATATTGTATTCCAGGTAAATAAATATAATTTTTCAAATGTCTTTTTTCTTGGTTTTTCTTTGATACTCAATAGCCTTTCACTGCTTATTTATGCCTTGCTTTGCCTTGAGAAAGATTCCATTGTGTAGCTCAGGGTGGCTATGAAATTATGATACACTTGACTTTGTCTCTTGAGTCTGAGATTATATGCATGCACCACTACTCCATGCTTTACAACTTCTATGTTGATGATATTCTGTTGGCAGTTCCACATACCTGCTACTGCTAGTATCTGTGGAAGCAACTGATCATAGCTATTGGTGTTACTTTCACTACAATTGAGTTGAGGGAGAATTTGTGTTAATATACACTTGGAGCTAACTAAAATTCATTTATATGCGTATAAATATATTGCTACAGTCGTAAGATAAACACAAAATATGATCAAGAATGCAGATGAAATTTGTCACATATAACACATATACATTAACATATGGAGAAAAGAACCAAGGATATATTAAAAATATTTATGAAAACATAATTTTTGTACTACTGGGATTGGATGTAGTATCTTCCAATGCTAGGCAAGCATCCATGGATGTACATCCAGTCTAATATAATTTTATTGGAGAAATAGGATCATTCATACACACACACACACACACACACACACACTTAATGGAAAGCAATAATACCCAGAAATAATCATAGTAACACATCGTAGAAGGTAATCATTATATCTGAGATTCCTGCACAAGATATTAAAAGCCTTATTTCTGAAGACAGGACAATGTTTTGTGTTATTTGTAAAATAGGAGTGAATATATATAATTGGATCCCCTTAATAAGAATAAAGTAGAAATCCTAAACAGTAGGTGATTTCATGCCAGTGTAGTTTGACAGCTTCCTTTTGTCTCTTAGTGATATGAAATACAACATCAAGTTTTACTAATCTTGATATTGCTGTTTCACATTTCAGTGCAGTTCCATAAAGTCATTATTTTCTTCATAGAATAGTGGTTATTGTGCAGGTGTATATCTGCAGAAGCTTTTGTTGGTATCCTTGTTTTCCAAGACAGTGGACTTACTGTCACAGTATTAGGCTCTTAATAATGTTGTTCGTTTAAAACTCTGATAATTAAATTTTCAGTGTTAAGCTAAGCCCTAAAACAATCTGACTGGTGTCTTTATATTAAAAGAAAATGGGAATGGGTATAGATTAGCACTGAGCATACACATAGGAAGGACCAGGTGATAATACAGCATAAGCACAAAGATCTGTAAATCAAACTGAGAAACCTTAGAAGAAATGGACTTGACAATAAACTTAACAATGGATTTCTGGACCCCTGAGCTGCAAGAAACTGAACTACTATTGTTTAAGCCATCTAGTGTGTTGCACTAACATTTTTTAATGGTAGTCTTAAAAAAGTAATATACCCAGAGGCTTTACCTGCATGCAATAAGGACACATGCTCCACTATGTTCATAGCAGCCTTATTTATAATAGCCAGAAGCTGGAAAGAACCCAGATGTCCCTCAACGGAGGAATGGATTCAGAAGATGTGGTATATCTACACAATGGAATACTACTCTGCTATTAAAAACAATGAATTCACGAAATTCCTAGACAAATGGTCAGATCTTGAAAATATCATCCTTAGTGAGGTAACCCAATCACAAAAGAACACACATAGTATGCAGTCACTGATAAGGGGATATTGATCCAGAATCTCGGAATACCCTAGACACAATCCGCATATCAATAGATTTCTAAGAAGATGGAAGGAGAGACCCCTGGTCCTGGAAAGACTGGATGTAGGGGAACGCCAGGACAGAGTAACGAGAAGGGGTTGAATGGAGAAAAGAGGGAGGGAAGGGGGCTTATGGGACTTTCGGGGAGGGAGGAAACGGGAAAGGGGAAATGATTTGGAATGTAAATTAAAATAAAATAAAATAAAATAAATAAAAAAAAAGTAATATAGTTGTAAAAATACAGTTTTCAACTTTTGTGTGCCAGGTATTAAATATAGGAGTTATACAGGCTTTAAAGTATTTTATCATGGAGCTATAGATAGGAATTCATCTTTTTACCTTTATATTTGAAACAAGGTCTCACTGAGTTGTGCAAGCTAACTATAACCACTTCTGGAGTCTAGGCATGTCTTTAACTCATTATCCAGAGTTGCTAATAAGTATTATAGATATGAGTCACTAGGCTCAGCTACTTTATGTTCTTAAGAGCCTAAAGTGATAAAAACAAAAACAAAAATCAAGCAAAAATACAGCCAGTTGTGGTGGCACAAAAGAGTCTAAAGCATGAAAATGCCCAATTCAAGGCCTCCTGATCCATATATTTATTTCCAAGCCAACATGTATTGTATAAGGAGAAAGTGTCTTCAAAATCCATTAACTAACCAACCAAATGAACAACCAACTAAAGAACCAACCAACCATCCAACCAAACAACAAACCAAGAAATAGTCCAACTAAATAATTAAATTAGAAAAAACAAAATAAAAAAATGAGAAATAGTAAAAGTGGAATAGGGAGGGAGGAAACGGGAAAGGGGAAATCATTTGGAATGTAAATAAAAAAATATAGAAAAAATATTAAAAAAAATCTGAAACTTTGGAAAGATGAAATTTTTGGTAAAGAAATGAAATTTTAGTTTGATGAATAATAATTACACATACTTAAGTGGCAGTATTCTAAAGTGTCTTATATTGTTCACCTGAAAGACCAATTGTTGTACTATATCTATGAGAATAAAAAGGTAGGGGTAGAGAACACAAATCTATGCTTCTTGAGAAAGAAAAGATTGTTTTCAAAATGGCATCTGAATCCTGATTTGCATGAAGAAGAAGAAGAAGAAGAAGAAGAAGAAGAAGAAGAAGAAGAAGAAGAAGAAGAAGAAGAAGAAGAAGAAGAAGAAGAATGCCTTTAGCAAGTACACTGTTCAATATCACCCTATTGATATCTGAAAAAACATTCATATATCACTGACCCTTTGTGCTGTCTATCCCAGAATGACTTTGGTGACTAAAGCCTCATGCCTCACATTTTGTAGGTAAGGAATGATCATATCTTTGTGACCCTCTATGTGTGCTTTTCTCAATATGTGAAGTCCATTAATCAAGTGTGAGTACTACTTAATATTTTCTTATACTTGCATGTATCATTTCTTGATTAGAGAACCTTTGAACACATTTTTCCTAATAAGATAGATTTTTGGTGAGAAAAGCCATCCCATATTAGGGGAAAAGTCCATTAGAAACCTTTCAAACTCTTCAAATTATCATATAAGTCTAACACTTTTTCCCTGATTTTCTAGTTCAAACATTCATTTTGGAGATGTCAAGTACTAATAATTTTTTTATTGTTTATGTAAAAGATGATTAAAACATTAATGATTTGATTAATTTTGGAAAACTCTTAGTTTTTTAAGTAGATAGGCAAAATATTTAGACTTATATTTTAGATTTTCAGAATAATGATGCATATATCATAGAAACATCTTATTTCTATGATGCTACGTATTATCTATGCCACCCTAATGGTCATAAGACACAATTTTAAATTTACTTTTAGTGGTGGCTAATCTTTTTCTTTTCCTGATACAACATTATTTTTCATTGGATCAAAGTCCTTATGCATTGGCTATTGAGAAAGGAGTTCAAGGAATCAAGGGTGAGATATTAGAATGAAAATTACACATTCATAGAGTCAGCAAAGTAAGATGGTTGTTAGGGTCCAGATATGAGAACCTTAACTCAGCACTAATTTAAGTTCCATTTGGCTTTGCAAGGGCTAAACACAAGTTTATGTTAGGAAAGTGCAGGTGAGTAGAGCCTTGTAGAAAGTGATCTGGAGGTGTAAAACCTGCCTGTTCACAATTGGTGACTCTTGATGCCTATTCTGCATATATCAATCTCCTACTGACATTTTCTGAATGTCTAGTCTGTCTGTGTACAATTCTATTCCATTGATCATCCTGCCTGTCTCTGTATCAATACCATACAGTTTTTATCACTATTGCTCTGTAGTAGAGCTTGAGGTCAGGGATGGTGATTCTGCCAGAAGTTCTTTTACTTTTGAGAATAGATTTTGCTATTTTGGGTTTTTTGTTATTCCAGATAAATTTGGAAATTGCTCTTTCTAACTCTATGAGGAATTGAGTTGGAACTTTGAGGGATATTGCACTGAATAATCTGTAGATTGCCTTAGGCAAGATAACTACTTTTACTATATTAACCCTGCTAATCCATGAGCACAGGTGATCTTTCTATCTTCTGAGATCTTCAATTTCTTTCTTCAGAGACTTGAAGTTTTTCTCATACAGATCTTTCACTTGCTTAGTTAGAGTCACATCAAGTTATTTTATATTATTTGTGACTATTGTGAAAGGTGTCAATTTTCTAATTTCTTTCTTAGCCTCTTTAACCTTTGAGAATAGGAAGGCTACTAATTTGTTTGAGTTAATTTTATATCAAGCCACATTGTTGAAGTTGCTTATCAGGTTTAGGAGTTCTCTGGTGGAATTTTTGGGGTCTCTTAAGTATACTATCAAGTCATCTGCAAATAGTGATACTTTGACTTCTTCCTTTCCAATTTATATCCATTTGACCTCTTTTTGTCGTCCAGTTGCGCTGACTAGAACTTCGAGTACTATATTGAATAGATAGGTATTGTGTTGGTAGCCTCGTTTCGTCCCTGATTTCAGTGGGATTGCTTCAAGTTTCTCTTCACTTTGATGTTGGCTGCTGGTTTGCTGTATATTTCTTCTACTATGTTTAGGTATGGGCTTTGAGTTCCTGATATTTCCAAGACGTTTATCATGAAGGGGTATTGGATTTTGTCAAATGCTTTCTCAGCATCTAATGAAATGATCATGTGGTTTTTCTCCTTTGAGTTTGTTTATATAGTGAATTACAATGATGGATTTCCATATATTGAACCATCCCTGCCTCCTTGGGATGAAGCCTATTTGGTTATGTGGATGATTGTTTTGACATGTTCTTGGATTCGGTTGGCAAGATTTGTATTGACTATTTTTGCATCGATATTCATAGGGGGAATTGGTCTAAAGTTCTCTTTCTTTGTTGGGTCTTTGTGTGGTTTAGGTGTCAGAGTAATTGTGGCTTCATAAAATGAGTTGGGTAGTGTTCCTTCTGTTTCTATTTTGTGGAATAGTTTGAAGAGTATTGGTATTAGGTCTTCTTTGAAGGTCTGATAGAACTGTTTTAATCCCATCTGGTTCTGTGCTTTTTTTTTGGATGGGAGACTATTAATGAGTGCTTCTATTACTTTAGGGGTTATGGAATTCTTTAGATCATTTATCTGATCCTGATTTAAACTTGGTACCTTGTATCTGTCTAGAAAATTGTCCATTTCATCTATATTTTTGGGGTTTTTTTTTTGAGTTTAGGCTTTTGTAGTAGGATCTGATGTTTTTTGGATTTCCTCACTATCTGTTGTTTTGTCTCCATTTTCATTTCTCATTTTATTGATTTGGATATTGCCTCTGTGCCCTCTGGTTATTTTAGCTAAGGGTTTGTCTATATTGCTTTTTTTTTTTTCAAAAAACCAACTCCTTGTTTAGATGATTCTTTGTATATTTCTTTTTGATTCTACTTGGTTGATTTCAGCCCTGAGTTTGATTATTTCCAAAAAATCTACTCCTCTTGATTGTACTTGCTTCTTTTTATTCTCAAGTCTTCAGATGTGCTGTCAAGCTGCTAGTGTATCCTCTGTCTAGATACTTTTTGGAGGCATTCAGAGCTTTGACTTTTCCTCTTAGCACTGCTTTCATTGTGTCCCATATTTATAGGTATGTTGTGCCTTCATTTTCATTAAATTTTAAAAAAGTCTTCAATTTATTTATTTTTTCCTTTATCAAGTTATCACCAAGTAGAATGTTGTTCAGTTTCCATGTATATGTGGGCTTTCTGTTGTTTTTGTTGTTATTGAAAACCAGTCTTAGTTCGTGGTGCATTGGATTATTTCTATCTTCTTGTATCTGTTGAGGTCTGTTTTGTGACAGAGCATATGGTCAATTTTGGAGAAGGTACCATGAGTTGCTGAGAAGAAGGTGTATTCTTTTGTTTTAGGATAAAATGTTCTATAGATATCTGTTAAATCCACTTGTTTCATAGATTCTGTTAGTTTCACGGTGTCTGTTTAGTTTCTGTTTCCATGATATGTGCCTTGATAAGAGTGGAGTATTGAAGTCTCCCTCAATTATTGCGTGAGATGCAATGTGTGCTTTGAGCTTTAGTAAAGTTTCTTTTATGAATGTGGGTACCTTTGCATTTGGAGCATAGATGTTCAGAATTAAGAGTTTATCCTGGTAGATTTTTCATTTGATGAATTTGAAGTGTCCTCCCTTATCTTTTTGATTACTTTGGGTTGAAACTTGATTTTATTCAAAATTAGAATGTTTACACCAGTATGTTTTTTGGGACCATTTGCTTAGAAATTTGTTTCCCAGCCTTTTACTCTGAGGGAGTTGTCTGTCTTTGTGCCTGAGGGGAGTTTGCTGGAAACTGCTTTTACTATGTTTAGGTATGGGCCTTGTGTTCCTGGTCTTTTCAAGACTTTCAGCATGAAAGGATACTGAATTTTTGTCAAATGCTTTTTCAGCATCTAATGAAATGACCATGTGATTTTTTTCTTTGAGATCATTTATATAGTGGATTACATTGACGGATTTCCATATATTGAACCAACCCTGCATCCGTGGGATTAAGACTACTTGATCATGGTCAATGATCGTTTTGATGTGTTCTTGGATTCGGTTGGCAAAAATTTCATTGAGTATTTTTCCATTGATATTCATAATGGAAATTGGTCTGAAATTCTCTTTATTGGATCTTTGTGTGGTTTTGGTATCAGCATAATTGTGGCTTCATAGAACGAGCTGGGTAGTGTTCCTTCTGCTTCTATTTTGTGGAATAGATTGAAGAGTATTGGTGTTAGGTCTTCTTTGAAGGTCTGGAAGAATTCTGCACTAAAACCATCTGGTCCTGTGCTTTTTTTTGGTTGGAAGACTTTCAATTACCACTTCTATTTCTTTAGGGGTTATGGGACTGTTTATATGGTCTATTTGATCCTAATTTAATTTTGGTATTTGGTATCTGTCTAGGATATTGTCCATTTCCTCCAGATTTTCCAGTTGTGTTGAGTATAGGCTTCTGTATTAGGATTTGATGATTTTTTGAATTTCCTCAGTTTCTGTTGTGATATCTCCCTTTTCATTTGTGATGTTGTTAATTTGTATACTGTCTCTGTGCCCACTGGTTAGTCTGGCTAAGGGTTTATTTATCTTGTTGATTTTCTCAAAGAACCAGCTCCTAGTTTTGTTCACTCTTTGTATGGTTCTATTTGTTTCTACTTCATTGATTTCAGCCCTGAGTTTGATGATTTCCTCCCTTTTACTCCTCTTGGGTGTATTTGCTTCTTTTTGTTCCAGCACTTTCAGGTGTGCTGTTAAGCTGCTAGTGTTTGCACTCTCCAATTTCTTTTTGGAGGCACTCAGGGCTATGAGTTTTCCTATTAGAATTGATTTCATTGTGTCCCATAAGTTAGGGCATGCTGTGCCTTCATTTTCATTAAATTCTAAAAAGTCTTTTATTTCTTTATTTATTTCTTCCTTGACCAAGTTATCATTGAGTAGAGCAGTGTTCAGCTTCCATGTGTATGTGGGCTTTCTGTTGTTTTTGTTGCTATTGAGGACCACCCTTACTCCATCGTGATCTGATAGGAGGCATGGGATTAGTTTGATCTTCTTATATCTGTTCAGGTCTGTTTTGTGACCAATTATATGGTCGATTTTGGAGAAGGTACCATGAGGTGCTGAGAAGAAGTTATATTCTTTTGATTTAGATTGAAATGTTCTCTCTCTCTCTCTCTCTGTGTATAGATATAGATATAGATATAGATATAGATATAGATATAGATATAGATATAGATATAGATATATAGATATATATCTGTTAAATCCTTTTGGTCCAAAGCTTAAATTAATTTCACTGTGTCCCTATTTAATTTCTGTTTTCTGATTAGTCCATTGAGGAGAGTGACATGTTTAAGTCACCCACAATTATTGGTTGAGATACAATGTGTACTTTGAACTTAAGTTTGTTTTACAAACAAGGGTACCCTTGCACTTGGAGCATAGATGTTCAGAATTGAGAGTTTTTCTTGGTGGATTTTTCCATTGACCATTATGTAGTGTCCTTCTGTGTCTTTTTTGATGACTTTAGGTTGAAAGTCAATTTTGTCTGATATTAGAATGGCTACTCCAGGTTGTTTCCTGGAACCTTTTGCTTGTAAACTTCTTTTCCAGCCTTTTATTCTGAGGTAGTGTTTGTCTTTGACACTGAGGTGTGTTTCCTGCACGCAGCAAGATGCTGTGTCCTGTTTACATATCCAGTCTGTTAGTCTATGTCTTTTTATTGATGAATTGAGCCCATTGATATTAAGAAATATTAAGAATAGTGATTATAGCTTCATGTTATTTTTGATGTTATTTTTATGTTTGAGTGATTATCTTCTTTTGGGTTTGATGAAAGAAGGTTACTATCTTGCTTTTTCCAGGGTGTAGCTTCCCTCCTTGTATTAGCGATTTCCACCTATTATCTTTGCAGGGCTGGGTTTGTGGAAAGATATTGTGTAAACTTTGTTTCATCATGGAATATCTTGGTTTTCCATCTATGGTGATTGAGAGTTTTGCTGGGTATAGTGCTCTGGGCTGGCATTTGTGTTCTCTTAGAGTCTGTATGAGATCTGCCCATGTTCTTCTAGCTTTCATAGTCTCTGTTGAGAAGTCTGGTGTAATTCTGATAGGTCTTCCTTTATATGTTACTTGGCCTTTTTCTCTTACTGCTTTTAATATTCTTTCTTTGTTTAGTACATTTGGTGTTTTGATTATTATGTGACAGGAGGTATTTCTATTCTGATCCAGTCTGTTTGGAGTTCTGTAGGCTTCTTGTATGTTCATGGGCATCTCTCTCTTTAGGTTAGGGAAGTTTTCATCTATAATTTTGTTGAAGATATTTACTAGCTCTTTAAGTTGTAAATCTTCACTCTTATCTATACCTATAATCCTTAGGTTTGGTCTTCTCATTGTGTCCTGGATATCCTGGATGTTTTGGGTTACAAGATTTTTGCATTTGCATTTTCTTTGACTGTTGAGTCAATGCTTTCTATGATATCTTCAGCATCTGAGATTTTTTTCTCCTATGTCTTGTATTCTATTGTTGATGTTTGCATCTATGACTCCTGATTTCTTCCCAAGGTTTTCTATCTCCAAAGTTGTCTACCTTTGTGATTTCTTCGTCGTTTCTTCTTCCTTTTTTAGATCCTGGATGGATTTGCTTAGTTTCTTCACTTGTTTGTGTTTTCCTCTAATTCTTTAAGATATTTTTGTGTTTCCTCTTTCAGGACTTCTGCCTGTTGACCCAAGTTCTCCTGCATTTTTTAAAGCAATTTTTATGTTTCCTTTGTAATGGCTTCTACCTGTTGTTTCATGTTCTCCTGTATTCCTTTAAGAGATTTATTCATGTCCTTCTTGAAATCCTCTAATAGCATCATGAGATTTGTTTTTAAATCCAAATCTTGCCCTTCTGGTGTTTTGGCATATCCAGAACTTGCAGTTGTAGGAGAGTTGGGTTCGGATGGTGCCATATTGCCTTGATTTCTGTTAGTAACATTCCTACGTTTGCCTTGTGCCATCTGGTTATCTCTGGCATTAGTCTGTCCTGCTGTCACTGGCTGGTTCTTGAACCTCCTGTGAGCCTGCAAGTTTATTTCCACACCCCTGGATTACTGGTTTTCCTCTGACACAGATTGCTAAGGGACTGCCCTTCTCCTGGGTGCTTTTGGAGCCCTGGTGTGCCTTTCCCCAAGTGATGTTATATTCCTGATATCTCTGTGCACCTGGTTTTCCCTGCTGTTCCGTCACTGGAGAAAAGATGGCGGAGGTTGTGGGACTCCTTCCAGGCACGGGTCCCCCTCTCAAGATAAATGTCACACATCAGAGCTGGCTCAGAGATAACCACAGAACTGCCCAGCTCTTGGGCATGGGTGGAACCCTAGCTGGCTGTGACCCAATCGATGTTATACTCGGGATATCTCTGTGTACCTGGTTGTCCCTGCCTGGTCTGTCACCGGAGCGAAGATCTTTTTGGTTTGTTAAAAGAACACTATTTTCTTGCTCTTTCTACTGTATAGTTTCCTTCCTTTTGTGGTGTTTTCCATTCATTATCCTTTGTAGGGCTGAATTTGTGGAAACTATTGTGTAAATTTATTTTTGTCATGGAATATCTTGGTTTCTCCATCTATGATAATTGAGAGTTTTGCTAGGTATTGTAGCCTGGGTTGGCATTTGTGTTCCCTTAGTGTATGTATAACATTTGTCCATGATCTTCTGGTTTTCACAGTCTCTGGCGAAAAGTCTGGTGTAATTCTGATAGGTCTACTTTATTGCTTTTAATATTCTTTGTGTAGTGTTTATGTTGTTTTGATTATTATGTGATGGGAGGAATTCGTTTCTGGTCGAATCTGTTTGGAGTTCTGTAGGCTTCTTTTATGTTCATGGGAATCTCTTTCTTTAGGTTAGGGAAGTTTTCTTCTATAATTTTGTTGAAGACATTTACTGGCCTTTAATCTTGAAATCTTCATTCTGTTCTATACCTATAAACCTTAGGTTTGATTTTCTCATTGTGTCCTGGATTTCCTGGATATTTTGGGTCAGGAGGTTTTTGCATTTTCCATTTCCTTTGATTGTTGTGTCAATGTATTGTATGGTATCTTCTGCACCTGACATTCTCTCTTCTATTTCTTGTATTCTGTTGCTGATGCTTGCATCTCTGACTCCTGACTTCTTTCCTAGGTTTTCTATTTCCAGATTTGTTACCCTTTTTGATTTCTTTACTGTTTCTACTTCTATTTTTAGGTTCTAGATTGTTTTGTTTAATGCCTTCGCCTGTTTGCTTGTGTTTTCCTTGTATTTCTTTTAGGGAGTTATTTATGTCCTTCTTGAAGTCCTCACAGCATCATGAGCTGTGATTTTCAATCCAAATCTTGCTTTTAGGGTGTGCTGAGGTATCCTGGACTTGCTGTCATGAGAAACTGGGTATGGATAATACAATTTCCCCTTGCTTTCTGTTGGTAATGATCTTGCGTTTGCCTTTTGCCATCTAGTGATCTCTGGTGGTAGTTGGTTTTCCTGTCTCTGGCTGGAACTTGTCCCTCCTGTTGGCCTACAAGCCTGTCTCAGCACCCGTGAGATACCTGCTCTCCCCTGCCACAGTGGACTGTGGCTCAGCCCAGCTCTTAGGTGAAGAAGGCACCAGGAAGGACCCTGTCCTAGCTGTTCTTCCACTTCTGTGCTCCGTGTGCTGCTAGCCACACCTGCTTTGTAAAGTCACCAGAGAGAAAATGGTTATCTCACTTCCAAACCTGGGAGTCTAAGCACTCTGTGGAGAAAATATCTACCCTGGCAGGACTGGTACACAGATAGCTGTGTAGCAGCCCAGCTCCTGGGTGCAGATGGATCCTGAAAGTACCCTGTCCCAGCTGCTTTGCAACTCCTGTGCTCCCCATGCTCCTGGCCGTACCCACCTTTAACAGTCACTGGAGAGAAAAATCTTTCCTCATTCTTAATAGAGGAGTAGTTTTCCATTGTGTAAATGAATCACATTTTCTGTATTCATTCTTCCATTGTGGAACATCTGGGTTTTTTCCAGCTACTGGCTATCACAAACAAGGCTGCTCTGAACATAGTGTTACATGTGTCCCTGTGGCATGGTGGGGGTCTCTTTTGGGTATATCCCCAAGAGTGTTATTGCTGGGTTTCTGGTAGATATATTTCCAATTTTCTGAGGAACCTCCAGATTGATTTCCAGAGTGGTTGTCCCAGTTTGCAATCCCACCAGCAAAGGAGGAGTGTTCTTCATTCTCCACGTCCCCTCCAACATGTGTTGTCACCTGAGGTTTTAATCTTAGCCATTCTGATTGGTATAAGGTCGAATCTCAGGTTTGTTTTGGTTTGCATTTCTTTTGTCACTAAAAACTTTGAACATTTCTTTAAGTCCTTCTCAGTCATTCAAAATTCCTCAGTTGTGAATTCTCAATTTAGTTCATTTCCCCATTCTTTGATTGAGTTGTTTTTGTTTTATGGTTTTAGCCTCTTGAGTTCTTTATATATTTTAGATATTAGCCAACTATTGGATGTAGGGTTAGTGAGGATTTTTTTTCCAATCTGTAGGTCACTTATTTGTCTTATTGAGTGTGTCCTTTGCCTTATAGAAGTTTTCCAGATTCATGAGGTCCCGTAAGTACATTTTTTAACTAGCAATTGAACTTAGAGATCTGTGTGACTTTGTAAGTTCAAATATAAACCATATGTTTAGCTGGGTGGGATCTTGTACTGAGGTCACTACTCGTAAAACTCCTGGATGTAAACATGCTCTGTCCCAGGCTGACCTTGAATTCAGGGTATACCTGCCTTTCGAAACATAAACAATGAACTTAGCTGGGTATGATCCTACCCTGAAATCATCAATCTCTATATCTCTTATCTCCTTCCCTAATTTCTTTCTGACATGCTGGTTCATTAATGTAGAACTGCCTTTGTTCTTTTTGGTCCATGAAATCCCTCATACAATTCATATTGTATTCTCATAGTTTGTATAGTTGAATCATGTATGTTCTTGAACTTCAGTTTTCAGGGTTTGTTCCCACAGCCTTAAGAGCTGTTCTGAAGGTCTCAGCATTTACCACCTTGCTGAGGAACATGAATATACCCTCAACCCCCCCCCCAGACTAATGCAGTTTTTAATTATCATGGAGTCATTAATCTTATCAGGGAGAGTCTTCCCTGATAATCTTGGCAGGAGAATATTCCCCAAAGGAGGAACTTGATATAAAAAATATATTTTCATACAAACAAGCCTCACACATAGCAACCATCAACAGTGATGGAAGTCCACACCTTGTTAGCTGCACTCCATGACATAACAGCATGTCATGATGTCTCTTGTGCAGACATTGAGGACTCTGTACACAGACCCAACTAAAGAGTTTGTGATTTCATCAAAACTCCATGAAAATTTTCCAGGCAACCATTATCATCATAATCCAAAAATTATCAAAATGCTTACAGCAAATCAAAGAAAGAAAAGGCATAAGATTTGTGATCTTGAGTTATCCTTCTATTGTGGTTCTTACTACCATTTAACATGATATCTTGAAGAGTTCTGGGATTATATTTTGTTTTTATTGGTTACTTTATATATTTACATTTCCAAAATTGTCCCCCTTCCAGATTTCCCCCCTTGCAAACCTCACATCCCTTTTCCCCACCCCTTTGTTTCTAAGAGGGTGCTCTTCCTCCCACTCATCCACTCTTGCCTCACCTCCCTAGCATCTCTCTACTCTGGGGAATCAAGCCTCCACAGGACCAAGGGACTTTTGTCCCATTGATGCTGCATGTGTCACTGGAGCCATGGACCCATTCATATATACTTTTTGGTTGATGGTTTAGTTCCTGGAGCTCAGGGGGTTCCAGTTAGTTGATATTGTTGTTCTTCCTATGGGGTTGCAATACCCTTCAGATTCTCCAATCCTTCCCCTAACTGTTACATTGTGGTCCCCAGGCTCAGTAAGATGGTTGGCTGTGACTATCTGCATATATATTAGTCAGGTGCTACCAGAGGCTCTCATGGGGCAGCTACACTAAGATCCTATCTGGGAGTGCTTCTTGACATCAGTGTACTGGCTGGTTTTGTGTGTCAACTTGACACAGGCTGGAGTTACCACAGAGAAAGGAGTTTCAGTTGGGGAAGTGCCTCTATGAGATCCAGCTGTGGGGCATTTTCTCAATTAGTGATCAACAGGGGAGGGCCCCTTGTGGGTGGTACCATCCCTGGGCTGGTATTCTTGGGTTCTATAAGAGAGCAGGCTGAGCAAGCCAGGTGAAGCAAGCCAGTAAGGAACATTCTTCCATGGCCTCTGCATCAGCTCCTGCTTCCTGACCCGCTTGAGTTCCAGTTCTGACTTTTGTGATGATCAGCAATGCAGAAGTGTAAGCTGAATAAACCCTTTCCTGCCCAACTTGCTTCTTCGTCATGATGTTTGTGCAGGAATAGAAACCCTGACTAAGACAATCAGCAACCGTGTTGGAGTTTGGTTTCTGTAGATGGGATGGAGCCCAATGTGGGGTGCTCTCTGGATGGCCTCCTCTAAGTCTCTGCTCTATTTTTTGTCTCTCTGTTTCCTTTGGACAGGAACAATTCTGGGTTAAAAATTTTGAGATGGGTAAGTGGCCCCATTCCTAATCTGGTGGTGATGCTTATTATGGAGGTGACCTCTGCAAGTTCTATTTCCTTTTTGTTGTATATTTTGTCTAATGTCAACACCATTGTGTCCTGGGAAACTTTTGCTTCCATGGCACATGAGACTTTCTAAAGGCAACCCCCTGTTCCCAATCCTATGCTGTTACATATTCTCTTCATTTCCCTGACGCTCTGGACTTCCCTCTTGTCTCTTCCCATACATTGACCTGCTCTCTTTTTTCCTGCTGCTCCCTTTACCCACCCAGGTCCCTCCCTCACTTTGCCTCCCATTATTATTTTGTTCTCTCTTCTCAGTAGAATTGAAGCATCCACACTTTGGTCTTCCTACTTGTTAAGTTTCAAATGATCTGTGAGTTGTATCCTGGGTATTCTGAGCTTTTGGACTAATGTCCACTTATCAGTGAATACTTATCATATGTGTGTCTGTTTGTGTTTGTGTTACCTCACTCATGATATTTTCTAGTTCCTTCCATTTGCCTGCAATATCCATGAAGACATCACTTTTAATAGCTGAGTAGTACTCCATTGTCTAAATGTACCACATTTTCTGTATTCATTCTTTCATTGAGTACATTTGGGTTGGTTCCTGGTTTTGGCTATTGTAAATAAGACTGCTATGAATATAGAGGAGTACATGTCTTTGCTATATGTTGTAACATCATTTGGGTATATCCTTACTATGTTTAAATATGTATATATGACAGGAATGTAGGTTACAAAGAGTGTTAATACACATTGGGATTCAGAGGTCAAATGAAATATAAGAAGATGTAGCAGGGAATATTCTTAATGAGTCATAGGGTCAATAGTGTTAATGAAATCCTTGACTGTTTTTCCAATTTTTATTGAAAATATATATATTTTTTGTCAAATTATAGAAAATAGTTCTTCAAATGATATGGTAAATCTATGCTAGGGGTGCATTTTATTATTGCTCATACTGTTTCTTATTTTGCACTAATAACAAGTTTTCAAATATGTAATTTAAATGTCTATCTTCTTCTTTAGTTCTCCATTGGAAAGCATCATATCTCCTTTAATTGCTAATGTGACAGATATGCAAGGTACTGTCAAGTCTATCACATAAATCATTTTCACTTGCATGCAATGTATTATATTTTTCTTGGTCAGAATTTTCATACCTAGATTCAATTAAACCAGCATAAATTACATTTTATCATCTCCTTACTGTATGTGAAGGATACCAGCCAGTAAGAAATTTAAGATACTGAACAAAAATGATTATGCTAAATGATGAGAAGCTCTCTCAAAGTATTCTGTAGATTCAATGAAACACTCAGCAAAATTTTAATACAAATCTCCACAAAATTAGAAAACCCATTAGTACTACTCATATATATATATATAATTTTATATATATACTCATATATAAAATTACTTAAATGAATATTGGTTTGGAGTTTTGGGTAGAATTTATCACTATTATAAACTGGCCTTAATCAACCTTTGAAAAATTTGTCAAATTTACATAAAGAGATGATCTTTGTAAAATAAAAATATAAATTCTGAAGTGTTGAAGATGACCTTGTCATTGAATAGTAATCATTTCTTTCAGATATGACTTGCTATATAAAAATAAACAAGTACGCCTTTGTCATAAATATGTAAATTTGACCTGAGATAAATGATCTACATTTCAGAAACTGCTTCAGAGGCTGAGAGATTGGTTCAGTGGGTAAAGCCCTTGATGCTCAAGTGTGAGGACCTACAAGTGCTACATGATTCAGCATATAAGTCCCATCTCCCCTTCCTACCATAAGATAATGATACTGTATTATGACTATTCAGCCTTTCCCACCTATACCCTCAAAAATGCTGTGAGGAAAGTCCGTTAGTCTATGGTCAGATTATAGGGTCAATAGCTGCCAAGGCGAAGGGAGGGCAATAGCATTCCTCTATTTTCTCTGCTTCAGCTCCATATTCTTGCCTTCACTTATTAAATGATATTAAAAGTTCCTCAGTTATTGATACATCATGTTGTTAATCATATATCCTGGATATTCCTTTATCTGGTGTATGACATGCAAGTATTAGTCAAGTCTGATAAAATTAAAAGTATTTCATTTTTACAATGTTCTCAGTTTAATGAATTTTATTTGCTACATATTTTTTTCTTCTAGGCTTAATGATTTTTAAAAGATGACTTTTAGCACCCAAATATATTTTCTAAAGATTCATTGTTTAAGTTTGTGTATGATTTTAATTCATTTTAGAGTAACCAATTCTTTTGTATGGTTTTCTTCGAGTATATTTGTGATTTCTGAAATTATTTTAAAATATTTTATTTTTCCTATGAAATTAACATGTTTGCTTTTTATAAATCAATAAACTATTTATCTGTAAATCTGTTTCTAAGTTTTTTGTTACATTCTATGAATTTGCATATTCTTACAAAAAAAAACCCAATCTGTTTTAAGTACCATATTATCCCAGTTTTTGAAGTTTTTCATATAAATGTCATCATTCAATTCTGTTTAGAAGTAGAATCCAGGAAATTATCACAACTTCAAGACATTTATTGCAGTAATTATTTGTAAAAGATACAGTATAGTGAGGCAAGATCAGTGAATAGAAACCACAGATTAGAGAAAATCTTATATCTCAAAGAGACATAGGAATATTTTGTAGCAAAGCTTCAGATTGGGGCAGTGCTAAAAGGCATTGGAAGAATAACAGGAAGTCTCCTATCAAAAATTATAGCTCATATCAGCTTGCAGTCCCACCAGCAGTGGAGGAGTGTTCCTCTTTCTCCACATTCTCACCAGCATCTGCTGTCACCTGAGTTTTTGATCTTAGCCATTCTGACTGGTGTGAGGTAAAATCTTGTTTTGATTTGAATTTCCCTGATGACTAAGGATGTTGAACCTTTCTTTATGTGCTTCACAGTCATTCAATATTCCTCAGGTGAAAATTCTTTGTTTAGCTCTGTACCCCATTTTTAAATAGGGTTATTTGGCTCTCTCTAGTCTACCTTCATGAGTTCTTTGTATATCTTGGATATTAGCCCTCTGTTGGATACATTGTGGATAAAGATCTTTTCCCAAATGGTTGGTTGCCTTTATGTCTGGTTGACAGTGTCCCTTTCCTTACAGAAACTTTGTAATTTTATGAGGTCCCATTTGTCAATTCTTGATCCTGGATCATAAGCTATTGGTGTTCTGTTCAGGAAATGCTCCCCTGTGCCCATGTGCTCAATGTTCTTCTCCAGTTCCCTTTCTATTAGTTTCAGTGTGTCTGGTTTTATATGGAGGTCCTTGATCCACCTGGACTTGCGATTAGTACGAGGAGATAAGAATGGATCGATTTGCATTCTTCTGCATGTTGACCTCCAGTTGTACCAGCACCATTTATTGAAAAGGTTCTCTTTTTTCCACTGGATGGTTGTAGCTCCTTTGTCAAAGATCAAATAACCATAGGTGTGTGGGTTCATTTCTGGGTCTTCAATTCTATTCCATTGATCTACCTGCCTGTCACTGTTCCAATACCATGCAGTTTTTTAACACTATTGCTCTGTAGTATTGCTTGAGGTTGGGGATACTGATTCCCCCAGTTCTTTTACTATTGAGAATCGTTTTAGCTCTCCTGGGTTTTTTGTTATTCCAGATGAATTTGAGAATTGCTCTTTCTAACTCTATGAAGAATTGAGTAGGGAATTTGATAGGGATTTCATTGAATCTGTAGATTGCTTTAGGCAAAATGGCCATTTTTACTATATTAATCCTGTCAATCCCTGAGCAGGGAAGATTTTTCCATCTTCTGAGGTCTTCTTTGATTTCTTTCTTCAGAGACTTGGAGTTCCTGTCATACAGATCTTTCACTTCTTTGGTTAGAGTCACACCAAGCTACTTTATTTTGTTTGTGGCTATTGTGAAGGGTGTCATTTTCCTAATTTCTTTCTCAGCCTGTTTATCCTTTTAGTATAAGAAGGCTACTGATTTTCTTGAGTTAATTTTTTATCTGGCCACTTTGCTGAAGTTGTTTATCAGCTGTAGGATTTCTCTGGTGGAGTTTTTTGGTACAACCAATCTGGAAATCAGTCTGGCGGTTTCTCAGAAATTCGGGCATAATACTACTGGAGGACCCTTCTATACTACTCCTGGGCATATACCTAGGGGATTCTACAGCATGTAATAAGGACACATGCTCCACTATGTTCCAAGCAGCCCTATTTATAATATCCAGAAGCTGGAACGAACCCAGATGTCCCTCAATGGAGGAATGGATACAGAAATTGTGGTAACTTTACACTATGGAATATTACTCAGCTAATAAAAAAATGAATTCAGAAATTCTTAGGCAAGTGAGTGGAACTGGAGAAATGTCATTCTGAGTAATGTGACCCAGTCGAAAAAGAACACACATGGTATGCACTCAATGATAAGCGGATATTAGCCCAGAAGCTTGGAATACCCAAGAAGCAATTCACGTATCTAATGATACCCAAGAAGAAAGAAGGAGAGGCCCTTGGTCCTGGAAAGGCTCAGTGTGGCAGTGTAGGGGAATACCAGGACAGGGAAGAGGGAAGGGGTTGGTTGGGGAACAGGGGGAGCGAAGAGGGCTTATGGGACTTTCAGGGAGGGGGGATCCAGGAAATGGGAAAACATATGAAATGTAAATAAAAAATATATCTAATAAAAAATTCTAGTTCATACTAGAAAATGAACTCGTATGTTTGTGTAAGCCTATGTGTGTACAGTGATGAATCTGAGGCATGATGAAATGAGTCAAAGACTGCATGTGAAAGATACTTGGCTATAGACTTACAGCCAACTGTGCTTCTCACAGTTGCCTCCCTTGATGGGGAGCTGAGTCGATGCTATAAGCCATTGAAGTCTATATTCAAAGTTAAATTATATATTATATTTGTTAGTTATACTAGTAAATGTTTGCTGTTATCCAAACAAGATATACTATTTCTCTGAATATATCTTCAGCTCACATATACTTGAAATCCTTAAAATAGAGATGGGAAGATTATTGAAAACCTAATCCAATGGTATGACACATCCTTTGTGTTACATGTCATTGTTATAACACAAATTTTTGAGAATATCAGTAACACAAGAGCAATGCACATTTAAGCCACACTGGTATGAGCAAAATATCTTCATGGAAACAAAAGTAAAACTTAAGATTCAATAAACTTTAATTTTTGTTCTTTACATTATTTCATTTCTAATCGATTTGAATCTAATATAGACTTTAATCATAACTTTCTTGAGTGCTATTTTGACATCCTTGTTCCTCAAACTATAGATCAGAGGGTTGAGCATGGGAACCTAATTAGTGTAGAAAACAGAACAAATATTTCCCTGGTCCATAGAGCCAGAATGATTGAGATACATGAATGTTCCTGATCCGAAAAAGAGTGAAATGGCCATGATGTGAGAGCTACAGGAGCTGAAGGCTTTTGATCTTCCTTGTGTGGATTTTATATTTAGAATGTTAGCAAGGATGAAAACATAGGAAATGAGGATAGTAGAGCTGGGGACTGTGATGTTAATAACCGCAACTATGAGAAGCACGACTTCATTGACATAGTTGCTTGTGCAGGAAAGTTGGAGGAGAGGGAGAATGTCACATAGGCAATGGTTGATAACACTGGCATTGCAGAAGGTCAGTCTGAGCATGCAGCCTGTGTGGGCAGAAGATCCAGCAAACCCCATCCCATAAGCAGCAAAAGATATCACAGAACAGACCTGAGATGACATGGTGACCTTATACAGCAGCGGATTACAGATGGCCAAGTAGCAATCATAGGCCATTGAGGTCAACAGGTAGCATTCAGAGATGACTAAAAAGAGGAAGAAAAACATCTAAGTCATGCACCCCTCATAGAAGATGGAATTCTTTTCAGAGACAAAGTTCATCATCATTTTGTGGCTGAAGACAGAAGAGTAGCAGAGATCAATGAAGTAGAGGTTGAAGAGGAAATGGTACATGGGGGTGTGCAGATAAAGATTGAGGGTAATCAGTGTGATCAAGTCAATGTTTCCCACCACTGTGACTATGTAGATTGTGAGAGACAGATAAAAGGGAGGCAGGTGGAGCTCTGTATGATCTGTCAAACCAGCAAGGACAAATTCTGTCATAGAGGAACAATTTCCATTCAGCCTGCTTACCATTGAAAATCTAGAAGTGAAGAAAATTTTATTAATGAATCTTCCAGCTCTGTTCCAAGATGTTAACATAAGCTCAATTTCACACAATGGACAAAAGTTATGTTTTGTCATCTGAATATATTATCACACTCCCCCTTTAGTGAAAATTTTAATAACTAGGGTTTATAGGACTGTTTAGATGTTTTTATCTGATCCTGATTTAACATTCTGAGCAAGCATATAGGATTTCACCTAGTGACCGAAAGTATGGAGAATCCATATATATGAGATTTGCTTTCCTGCCCTTCTATTTGGAAAGTGCCTACATTAGCAGAATTCAAATGTATGTAAACAGGGACACTGGTCATATCAAGGAAGACTGGAGAATAACAGAGCAGAAAAGATTAAGTAGGACATGAGATAGGAGGGCAGAATCACAAATGGAGTTGGTGGAGGGATAACTAACATTAAGGGTATTTCAGAAATTATGTGCAAGCATACTACTCCACAAGCTTTCCAAAATACACTCATGTATAAAAGGGTTTTAAGTGAAGTTACCCTATAATTGTGAGACAGTGTTTCTCCTAGATACCATACACCATCTAGTAAAAACATCAGCCAGACCTTTTGGGCTACTTTTTTTGGGTTGTTTGCCAGTTGTGTTCCATAGCCCCTTTCCCCCAATATTTCAGACTATTGTTTTTGATTATGCCCGTAACTTAATGGTGAGATATTATTTGTGCTGTTACCATATATTTAAGTCATAAAGTTAAGAAATAAATTTTGTATCTGTCTAGAAACTTTATTTCTATTGTCTAGGTTCTATAGTGCTTAATGTCTAGGAATGTTATCTCAGGTGAATAATAATAATTCTATATAGCTCTGAATTCTGAAAGCTACAATAATGGCTGAGAAGCCAGAATACACCCTCTTATGCAATATTGTTACAAGTGTTGTTGGAGTAAATATCCACTGTTTGTATTTCAGGCTTGCTCTATAGGCAGAAATTAACATGATTCTTGTAGCCAACTGCCTGGGACTAGATATGTCACAGGCCCTAGAGAATTGCTTAAGACTTTATTTTTGTCTGTGGATATAGTATTAAACTGTATAAACTTTTAACAAATTTCCATAATGCATTGCACCCATAGATTAGGACATCTCTGTTGTTCATCACAGGTGCTTTGATTGGCAGGAGGTAGTGATTAACACAAACAGCCATTACTGGAAGCTGGGCAGTGATAAAGAATCTGGAAATGTTCAATCCTAAATAGGATCCCCATCCCTTCACCCAAGTTAAAAGGATCATAAGGGAAATAGGAATGAAAAGATTGTAAGAGACCAAGGTGATAGAGGAACACACTAAAACAGCATTTTCAGGCCTCAACCGGTTCACTGATCAAAATGAACCCACAGTTATCTCCATAGTATATATAAAACCTGTGTAAAGACAAGCAAATCACAGACATTGAAAGCTGATATGGCCATAAAGTTCCATCTCTAGTGGAGAAACTATTAACAATTGATGGTCACTGGAAGAAACAGAGTTGATTTCAAAAAATTTGAATGGCCCTGAAAGGATACGCAAACTCCCATAGGTACCACTATACTTATATACATAGAGGCAGTGTTGAGTGAACTCAGTGGGTTAAAAAATGATAAAAAAATAAGAAAAGATGAAGGGATAATGAAAGGAAGATGGCGGAGGGATTGTAGCAGAAGTAATTGGGTAAATGTTCAAAACACATTGTATATATTTATAAAATTCAAATAAGAAAAATCAAATAAAATTTTATAAAGTCTAATATGGCAATGTCATCAGTATATAACTCATCTATAGGATCCATCACAACAAAACCTAATCTCTGGGGTAAAATAACTGGGAAACAGAAGCCTTTCAAATTTTAATCAGGTCGCTAAGATTACAAACTCATAAAACTCTCTTGGGTCCCAATCAGCAGGCTCCTGAGATATCAGTAGATGCTATTTACCAACCTCTGGAGTAGAAAAGACTTTCTTGCAAAAATCACCAGAAAAAAAATGATAATATAGAATCATGGCTTTTCCTAATCTGGAGGAATGAGAGGTTTGACTTCACCAGTCCAAAATTAATTTTCCTCATCACCCGAAAGACAAATGTAGTAACAACATTTTTGTTACTTGTTTTGTTTTTCTGTGCTATACGTCTTTACAGTTCTCCAATGATTTGAGTACTTGCCAGTATAAAAGTAGAGATGAAAAGGTAGTAAATTCACTTTCGAACTCCCCATGTACAAATGTAAGTATTGAAGGCACACTTGCTTGTTTATTTTTTTCTTTCCCTTTGAAGTATATCTGAGTGAGCCTTTGAGTCTTTGGTGTACCTTGCCCCATCTTTTGAGATTATCACTTGGGAGGTAATTGTCAAGGTAGAAGCAGAACAGAGATGCTACAGAAGTGAGAATGATAATTGGTGCCCTGAATAATATTCCCAACAAAGTGGCTTGACATGTATTTCTGTTTTGTTTTATACAATAAGCCTCTTATATATTGAAAATCAGTGCTGAGAAGGATGGGATTACATTTATCCTTCCATGCTGGTTCTTAGATTTATTTTAAAGACGTTGGTGGAAGAGGGCTAGAATTTTATTCTAATGTTACTCTTTTTACTATTCTCATTTAGACTTGACCTTGGGAAGAATGGCCTTCAGCAATGATTCTTCTGTCAAGGAGTTTATCCTGCTGGGCTTGACACAGCAGCCAGAGCTCCAGCTGCCTCTCTTCTTCCTCTTCTTGGGAATCTATGTGATATCCATGGTGGGAAACCTGGGCTTAATTATTCTGATAGTTTTGAATCCTCACCTGCACACCCCCATGTACTACTTTCTCTTTAATCTTTCCTTTATTGATTTCTGTTACTCCACCGTCATAACTCCCAGAATGCTGGTGGGTTTTGTGAAGCAGAACATCATCTCTCATGCTGAGTGTATGACTCAGCTCTTTTTCTTCTGTTTCTTTGTTATTGATGAATGCTACATTTTGACAGCAATGGCCTATGACAGATATGCTGCCATCTGTAAGCCCCTGCTTTACCAGGTCACCATGTCCCATCAGGTCTGCCACTTGATGATGGTGGGAGTGTATGTGATGGGGCTTGTGGGTGCCACAGCCCATACATGTAGCATGCTAACCCTGACCTTCTGTGATGGCAACATTATCAATCACTATATGTGCGATATACCACCTCTACAGAAGCTCTCCTGCACAAGTACCTCCATTAATGAACTGGTGGTTTTCATTGTTGTGGGTGTCAATGTAATAATACCCAGTCTGACTGTTTTTATTTCTTACACTTTGATTCTTTCCAACATCCTCAGCATCCGTTCTGTAGAGGGTAGGTCAAAAGCCTTCAGTACCTGTGGCTCCCATGTAATAGCTGTTTCTCTTTTCTATGGAGCTTCAGCCTTCATGTATCTTAAGCCTTCTAGTGCATCTCTGGATGAAGATAAATTATCAACCATTTTTTATACCATTGTGGGCCCAATGTTGAATCCTTTCATCTACAGTTTAAGGAATAAGGATGTACACATTGCACTGAGAAGAACCTTGAAGAAAAGCATGTTTGTCTAAGAAGAATCTGTATTTGCTATATGAGAAAAACATTATGGTATGCCAGATTTACAATTACAGAGAGGACTGAAGGAATAACTCAGTGGCAGAGTGTTTGTTTATAAGCATAAGCTCTGGATTTGAACCACAGTTTTGAAATGCTTCAATGGTAAAAACAAGTAAAATAACTCCCAATCTGAATAAATATGGTAAGAATATTATGGAATCAAAATTATTTAATATTGTGAAAAATTCAGTACATTATGGAGAAAATTTTTCCAAAGCTCCAGAAGTGACTTCAGTAAGCCCATTGATTCACAAGACTAGACTTAGCAGTATTTCTCTAGTCTATCGTTGGTGCCAAATTTGGGGTAAATTGTAAATTTGCCAATGTCTCCCTAAGAAAAGTCACACAAGAGATGTTGTTTTATTGTAATATGTAATTGACAATTCAAGGTTTATGTAATTAATTATACATGTCCCAGTTCTTTCCAAAAAGAAAAAATGAAAGTGATGTACAACATTTTTGGTAAATATTGAAAGAAATCATTAGAATGTTATGAGAGTTTCACTGAAAATATTTAGGAGTCAATGTTTAATTTTGTTTTGTAGCTCAAGGATATCAATAATCACTCAATATATTAAGCATGTTCACATAGTTCCTCCCCAAATTCTGTAAGTGAGATCTAGATTTAATAATATTTTAACTATTCTAACCCTTGTCATTTCATATATATTTATGCAGTTCATTTCTTTCACCTGTATTCTGGTGATATTTTTTAAATGATTTTCAACCCTTACAGTGATGAGAGTAATTTGTACCTATCATTACTTAAATACATTGGGAATGTCAGTACTTTTGACAGCAAAATAGTAAGTATTAATATTTTGCTCTGTAGGAGTTTTAGGATTGAGAATAGAAATATAGCTTCTGAGTGCCAACAGTTACTAATGACCATCTTGATATAATCTTCATTTTATTATTTCAGTCAAACCTATGTCAATTACAATAATGTTAACTACAAAGTAAAAAAAAAAAGAAATATTCAGAAGTATAGGCAGTGAAGCATGATTGACCCACTATCCTTTAAGTGAAGAAAGAGTAGGTTATTCTGTAATTTTCTAAAATCTTATGTTACCTGTTTTCAGTACTAAAAATTTAACAAACACATTTTTGTAGCAATCTACCAGTACAGTACTTTGTAGTCTTAAAAATCAGAAGAATTTAAGTAGAAAACACTCAATGATATTATACTCAGAAATAGTAAAATCATGATTTTTTTAAATGTGCCTTTTTATATATCTTTGCTGTGTGTGTGTGTGTGTGTGTGTGTGTGTGTGTGTGTGTGTGTGTGTGCAGTGTTTATTCATATTTAGGATTTCTTTAATGCTAAGATTCTTTCATGGAGCTACATCGTAAGTACAATGGTAGCATCTTTGGTTAGAGTACATTTACAAATATTATGTGGCAATGTCACTGAGATACTGATTTCAGTAGTCTTAGAGACAAATAATCTGATTTATTCATTCAATAACCCTCTGGGAATATTTGTAGGTTTCATTTTGAAAGGGTCATTTGTTTCTCCAAAAGATGAAGGGTGGAGGGAAAATGGCCTATCCACTCTTGTTTTTTCTCTATAGTCTAAGATAAGTTTGGTAAAAAGGAGTTGATGAGTCTGCTGTGAACAACAGGCTAGGTCATTCAGCATAAGGAGAAACTATATTAGGTTTTTCCATTATTGACTTGAGGGTGGGCATGTAAATATAATGACCTTCCTTGCCTTCATTGCAAAGAATTTGACTAACCAAATACTAGTTATTGTTAAAGGTATCTTGTCTTTTCCTCAAATAAATCATATTACCACCATTTATTAGCACTCAGTACTTTCCCTTTTATGATTCTTTTTATTATGTCATAAAGTTTCTATATATAATGAAGGAGTTTATTAAAAAGCAAATATAACTGAGAGCCTTTCTTATTTTAGATTTATCTAGATTTTGGTCCAACACTAAAAATTAACATTAAAATTGATACCTGTGATCTCAGAAGGGTACAGACTAGTAAGGTGTTAAAAAAAGTAATGTTTGTGTCTGTGAATTTTTATGGAAAGAATGATACACAATGTCTTGGAAGAATGTAACTGTACTGAGAATAACTGTCTCATCTTTTTGTGCTGGCTGTTAGGAGGGGTACTTGCTCAGGAGGTGGCAGGTGACTTGACTGAATACAGGATTGCCTGCAGAACATCTAGGCAGGGCAAGCCTAGAAGAATTTTTGAGGCTACAATGATCTTGAGGAGGAAGAGGAATGGTTTTGGGAAATAGATGAATAATATGGGAGAAGGCTAAGTCAAAGAATGTGCATATGAGTGTGAAGAATAATTAATATGGGGTTGAACTGAAACATTGCAAGAGAAAACAATGGTTGTATACACGCACAATAAAATCTTGGTGATAGCTATCAAACAACAGAAAGCCTATTCTTTATTCTGAAGCTCATCTATGTTCATTTATAATTAATCTAGGTTTCATGGACAATTTGTAGTGAAATTCATAAAACAACAAGTCTTAAGGAAAAAGTTTCAAGTGTTCAGTGGATAGAATGATGCATTTTTCTTCCTGTTTAATGATAAACATAGGAGAAAGTGGGTCAATGATCAATGTCAGCAGAAATAGCAGTAGGTGTTAGTTGGGAGTTCCTTGATCCCATCTCTTCATGTCCTTCTTTAGTTGTGTCAAATTGAAACACCAATGGAATTGATCTAGGTTTGAGTATGGATTCTGCAAGTTTTGACTCTGTCTTCTCAGTCTTTGATTCTGGACAGCTAATAATAAATATTTGTGGTACACATTAAATAAATACTATGGTACACAGTAAATAAATGATACACATTTAAAACACTATATACTGTCATATTACAGGTAAATAAACATGCTCCTTTTTCACATAACTTCTCTTGATCAACATTTCCTTGATACTCATTAGCCTTTCACTGCTTATTTATGTCTTGCTTTGCCTTAAGAAAGATTTTGTTGTGCAGCCCAGGGTGGCTATGAAATTATGATCCTCTTGACTTTTTCTCTTAAGTACTGAGATTATATGCATGCACCACTACTCCAAGATTTACAAATTCTGTATTGAAGATGGCCTGCTGGAAGTTCCAACATAGTTGCAATTACTAGTATCTGTGTAAGCACATGATTATAGTTATTGTTGTTAGAATTACTACAATTGATTTAGGGGAGAATTTGTGTTAATGCCATTTAAGATCCATACATATTCATATAAGATCTATACATATTGGTAAAGCTGTAACTTTAAATTTCAACTATAGTACAGAATGCAAATATAATTTGTCACACATAAAACATATGAATCAACATATGAAGAAAAAAACAATATATATATATATATATATATATATATATATATATATAAATTTCCAATGTTTATTCTTTTTCCTTCATTTCTTTCTGTACCTCACATCAGTGTATTCAACTAAAATTATCTTACGTGCTTAGTATGTTATTACTTCTTCAAAGTTCAGTCAAATTCAGATGTCAACATACATGTAGAAATGAATGTGAATGAGAAGAGGTGAGCTGGAAGAAAGATGGAGTAAGTCCTTGTCTTTGTGGAAGACAATAGTATACAAGAAATGGTAAACAAGTTGACTTTTTCTCTTTCATAAATATAACAATATAATAATGCAACCCATTTTCTTTCATGTAAACAAACCATAATTGTGCTTTTTGGTCATTCATATTCAAGAAGAGTAGCAAGCAACAATTGTTTTTGTTGAGGATTTCAAGAATCCATCTATGTTCCTTTTCTCTTCTCCCATCTTGATTACACTCCCATCAGTCTATGAACACTGTAGACCCAGTTCAAGCAACTTGTAGTTATCAAGCATGCTGGGGCAAAGAAAAGAAAAAAAGATGTTCTTTAGAAGAGTTGAGACCATACCAAACAGACAGTGCAGGAACTCTTCAAATCAATAAATTTAACTGAAATTCATACGAGGTAAAGAATTCCTGAAAACAAATATATGACCATATATATTCTGTTGGCTCCTGGCTGGTGTTTCAGGGATATTGTGAAACATGGAGGAGTGAAATCTGGCATTTCCAGCCAAACCCTGATTATTCTTTCCTGTTCTCAAAAAACTTCAGAAAACATGCTGCTCCTCTTTAGTACCTTATCAATGTCTAAATGTTAAAAAGAGATCCTTCTTAGGGTCTTATTGATATAAATTCTGTTGTCAGTCCACTCACAGGCTCACAATGTGGAATAAAAAATGCTGATTCTACAGTGTTTAAATGTATTTTCTCCCTCTTCCTTTTTTTTTTATCATGTCAAAATAGATCTTCCAAATCTCACAAAATGAATTAGATGCTCTGTCACAAGTTCCAGAATCTTAGATCTTCGGCACATTTCCCCATACCCTCCTGAACTCCGTTACTTTGCTCTATCTCGGCACTTATTTTTCACTCAAAAGTCTATATTATAATTAGCAATTTTCCATCCTGTCTTTATTTTTTTAATTTTTTTTTAATTTTCTTTATTTCTTTTTATTTACATTCCCAATGATTTCCCTTTTCCCGGTTCCTCCTTCCCTGAAAGTCCCATAAGCCTTCTTCCCTCCATCTGTTCCCCATTCAACCCCCTCTCGCTTCTCTGTCCTGGCGTTCCCCTACATCTAGTCTCTCCAGGACCAGGGGTCTCTCCTTCCATCTTCTTAGAAATCTATTGATATGCGAATTGTGTCTAGGGTATTCCGAGATTCTGGGTTAATATCCCCTTATCAGTGACTGCATACCATGTGTGTTCTTTTGTGATTGAGTTACCTCACTAAGGATGATATTTTCCAGTTCTGACCATTTGCCTAAGAATTTCGTGAATTCATTGTTTTTAATTGCAGAGTAGTATTCCGTTGTGTAAATATACCACATCTTCTGTATCCATTCCTCCATTGAGGGACATCTGGGTTCTTTCTGAAAATAACAATATTAAAAAATAGTTAAGGAAATATACTGTTTTGTAGTATTGGGATTGAATGTAGTGTATTCTCATGTTAGACAAGCAGCAGTACTCATGAGTTCATTTTGAACAGATTTTATTGAGGAAGTAGTACTTTCCTTATTTATTTATTTATTTGCTCATTTAATGCAAAGCAGTAATACCCAAGAAATCAAAGTAACCAGAAGTCATACAAGACAGGTTATTATGTCTGAGATTCAAGTACAAGGTAGTCTATATATTTAAAGACTTATTTCTGATGACAGGATAAATTGTTGAACTATCTGTAAAATAGGATTTTATATATACAAATGATTTGATTCTTTTAGGAAAATTCTAAGCAGTTTGTGATTTCATACATTAGGTAGACAGATTCTTTTTTTCTCTTTATATGAAACATAAAGTTGAGTCTTCCTAGTCATGATATTGCTGTCTTAGTGCAGTTCCGCATTGTCTTCACTTTCTTGCAGAATAGTGGTTAAAATGCAGGTGTTTTCCTGAAGAAGCTTTTCTAGATCTCCCATTCCCCAGAACAGTGCAATGAAAGTCATAGTACTAGGCTCTTAAGGATGCTAATCATTTAAGACTCATATAAACTCATATAAGTAAATTTGCAATGTTAAGATAGGCCATAAACAAATCTAACTAGTGTCCTTATAATAAAGTGAGGGCAGATGTAGATGCAGAATGAGCATACACATAGGAAGAACCAGGTGAGATTTCAATAAAATCACAGGTACTTGTAAACCAAACAGAGACATCTTAGAAATAACAGAACCCCAACTTGATGATGGACTTTTAGCCTCCAGAGCTTCAAGAAAATCATCTCCACTTGTTCAAGCCATCCAGTCAGTTGCAGTGTGTTTAATGAATTTTTATGGTAGAATTAAGCTAGTGATAGTGTTAAAAATACAATTTTAAAACTTTGTGTGCCACCTGTTAAACTTAGGACTACTATACTATGAATTGCTTCATCATTGCACTATATATAGCCATTCCTCTTTTTTACTTTTGTATTTGAAACAAGGTCTCTATGTGTGCTGACTCTGATCCCTTTCTGGAATATAGGTAGGTCTTGACTCAGTATCTACACTTGCTAATATAGACATGTATCAACAGTCCCAGCTACTTTATGTTCTTAAAAGCCTGTAAAGAAAAAAACCAAAAAGAAACAAATAAATCAATAAAAATACTGCCAACTGTGGTGACATATACTGTAATCCTGCACATAGGCATCTAAGGCATGAAAATGACAAGTTCAAGACCTTCCTGAACCACATACTGAGTTATAAGTCAGCATGTGCTATATTGTGCTATATAAGAAGACTGTGTTTTCAAAACCATCCATCCAAACATACATCCATCCATCCATCATCCATCCATCCATCCATCCATTCATCCATCCATCCAATCAACCAATAAGCCCAACAAACAAATCAGAAATATACATAGTAATCTTTCTTCAAGGATGTACCCCTTGAGGTGCTATCTACACTCAGTAAATGGCCTTACCTTTATAAAAATATTGGCACTGCTGAGTGGACTCACTGAGAAAACAAAAGTAAGGGAGAAAAACAGATGAATTTATGAGGGAATAGTGGCAAGACAATGGAGAAATAATTGTAGGAGAAGAAATCAGGGGTGAATTTGAGCAAAACATATGTATATGTGTATAAAAATTTCAAGCAGTAACAATAAAGCAAAACAATACTCTATACCTCCAATAAAACAATGCTTTTACTATTGACTACTTTGTAAGTACTATAGCTATAAAGCTTGATCTCTGGGGTAAATAACTGGGAAACATAACATTTTCATTTTACTCAAGCCCTTAAGATTCCAAACTCATAACCCCCTTGGGTCATTACCAGTTGACTCCTATGACATCAGTAGGTGTTATTTACCAACCTCTGTGGTAGAGAAGGCATTGTAGAAAAGCTACCACCAGAAATCATAATCCAGAAACATGGCTTCTTAAAACCTGGAGGAATGGGGGCTCTGGATTCCCAGTCCAAAATTAATTTCTCTCACCACCAAAAATCCAAACCTAATAATAGAAAATATTTTTTTTTCTGAGCTATACACCTTTACTGCTCATCCCTGTCATTTCTATGTGCCCTTTTCTGAGAAGACAGAAGCTTCAGTAATGTCATTTTTGAGGTCCCCATGTGTCAAGGTAAGTATTGAATTGGATGCATGTTTTTTCCCCCAACTACCTCTGAGCAACCCATTGAATCTTTGATGTCCCTTTTCTATTCTGTCCTGAGATTACCACTTAGCCTGAAGCAGGAAGTAGATTGTCAAGGTAGAAGCAAAACCTAGGTACTACAAAGATAACAGTGGTCATTTGTTCCCTGAATATTATTCCCAAAGACATACCTTCAATAAATTTATAGTTATTTATGTGCCTTAACGCCCATAAAATGTAGGGGGGGGGAAAGGCACAGACAAGTGTAAGCTTATTTTGTCATCCTATTCTGGTTCTTAGTCTCACTTTAGTGTGGTACATTCAAGGTGGCTGGGATTTCATTTTAATGCTACTATTTTTACTGTTCTTACAGATATGATCTATGGAGGAATGGCTTTAAAAAATGCCTCTTCAGTGAAAGAATTTATCTTACTGGGCTTGACACAAGAGCCAGAGTTCCAACTGCCTCTCTTCTTTCTCTTCTTGGGAATCTATGTGGTCTCCATGGTGGGAAACCTGGGCTTGATTGTTCTGATAGTTTTGAATCCTCACCTGCATACCCCCATGTACTACTTTCTCTTTAATCTTTCCTTTATAGATTTCTGCTACTCCTCTGTCATAAGTCCCAGAATGCTGGTGGGTTTTGTGAAGCAGAACATCATCTCTCATGCTGAGTGCATGACTCAGCTCTTTTTCTACTGCTTCTTTGTTATTAATGAATGCTACATTTTGACAGCAATGGCCTATGACAGATATGCTGCCATCTGTAAGCCCCTGCTTTACCAGGTCACTATGTCCCACCAGGTCTGCCATTTGATGATGGTGGGGGTGTATGTAATGGGGCTTATGGGTGCCATAGCCCACATAGTTTGCATGGTGAGACTCACCTTCTGTGATGGCAACATCATCAATCACTACATGTGTGACATACCCCCTCTCCTGAGGCTTTCCTGCACAAGTACTTTCATCAATGAGCTGGTGGTTTTCATTGTTGTGGGTGTCAATGTAATCGTTCCCACCTTGACTATCTTTATTTCTTACACCTTGATCCTTTCTAGCATTCTCAGCATCCGTTCAGCAGAAGGTAGGTCAAAAGCCTTCAGTACCTGTGGCTCCCATGGAATAGCTGTTTCTATTTTCTTTGGAGCTGCAGCCTTCATGTATCTTAAGCCTTCTAGTGCATCTGTGGATGAAGATAAATTATCAACGATTTTTTATACTATTGTGGGACCAATGCTGAATCCTTTCATTTACAGTTTAAGGAATAAAGATGTCCATAATGCGCTGAGAAAATCTTTGAAGAAAAGCATGTTTAGCTAAGTAGAATATGTATTTTTTATGGATATAAATCTTAAGACATGTAACATTTACAGCAGAAGAGAAAACTGGAGAAGTAGTTCATTGTCAGGATATTTGTTGACATTTCTGAGGTCCTGGAATTGACCCACAGTTTTTATTTCAGTTTAAATAAGATAAATTTTATTGAGAATTCCTGCAACAGTGATTATCTTCCCCCATTCTGGAGATGGATAACACTCTAACAAATCACTGAGAAATCATAGCCCTCTTTGGCCAATAGTGGAAAGAGGAAAACCCTTTGAAAGGGTGGGTCTTCAGTTTTCCTTATTCCAAGAGGGCAAATACAGAGGAATCCTTTGTAAGATATTTGCTTCAGGGTGGAAGGTGCTTAATTCCCTATCTGTCTCCCCAAAACTGGAAAAGAAATCCATTCACTTCTCTTGTGGTGGGGATCTGAATATCCACATTCATTTCTTACCCTTAATGGTGCTGTCACTTCCCCAGGTAAAGTTTTCAGTTGCTTACATTCCTGACAACTGGATTAGACTCAGAGGTTTTTTTTTTTTTTAATGACAGAAAGTAAACATGAATATTTTAAAGCACTTAGGTGAAAATAGTGTAGAATGAAAATTATTAAACACTACTGTAAATTAAATTAATTATGGAAATTTCAGATGTAAAGAAAGTGAAGCATGATTAACCTATCATCCTTTAAGGGTAGAGAGAAAAATTTATATGTAATTTTCTAGAAGCATAGTTATTTCTTTCAGTATTGAAAGCAAAACAAGCACATTTGAGTTATCAGGTACCAGTACAGTTTCCTTCAGCCTTTTAAATCATGAGAATTTACATATAAAATGTCAGTTGATATTATACTCAGAAATGGAAAAATCAAGTCTTTTTATTAAATGTACATACTTATTATTTTGAGAGTGTGTTCGAGGGCATTGTGTTCCAACTCTCTTTCATGGTTGGCAAGTGTCCTACCACAGGGCTACATCTTACACAACACTTCCTGTGGGCACATTTAGTGGCTGTGCTACTAAATATTGATTTCAGTAGTCTTAGAAACAGTGTCTCATTAGCTCACTTAGTAAGCCTCTGGGATGATGTACAAAAGATTTCATATTAAAGGTTTAAGTTTCTCAAAAGACTGAAGGAGGGGAATGTCCTTTTTACTTTGGTCTTTTCTTATAGCTATAAAACAGTTTGATAAAGGGGAGAAGACGAGTCTGTCGTAGTTGCAGTACTCTGAAAAAGTAATTTAGATCATTCAAGATAAGGAAACCTATAGCAGATTTTACCCTCATGGACTTGAGGGCAGGTATATGAATACATGAACCTGCTATGTCTTCATTGGAGATAATATGACTAAACAAGTTTGCTATGTGACGGCTAAATTTAACTTACTGTAATTAAGAGATCTATGAAATGAAATATCCTCTATCCTGAAAGACCCAAGGACAGATGGAAACTTAATGTTAAGAACCATTCTTGTACAATTTTAAGGAAAGTGTTGTTTATCGCAATAAAGGTTAAAATGTGAACCACTGTCTCTGCTTTAGTAAACAAATCTTGCTTGCTCAAGACAACCAGGAAACCTGCTGTTTGCTAAAAGCTGTGATTCTACATAGACATGGTTGCATTTATGAAAAGATATATGTGTGTACATCAACAGAATGTAACTTCCTGATTGCATGATATATGTCTGCACATAAATGGAAGGTAATCTTATTTCTCACTGTCATTATAAGCCCCTGTCCTGTGTGGCTTAGTGCTACATCGTGGAAATCTGGAAATCCATGTATAGTCCTGGCCAACCAGTTTCTGAATAAAAGGCCTTTGTTAAAATGTATTCTTGGTCAGACTGGTGAACACCGAGGAGATTTGATATCCCAGTGAGATGTGGGCATTTGTTGGAGCTGCCTATTTTTCTGACCTGTGTTGAGTCCCTTCAGAGTCCCAACATTTTGGCCTGAGATATAAATCAGAGAGTGTCAGTGCTTGGGGAAATGACTGGCAGGTTCTCCATGCCTAGAATGTGGAAAAGAGCTAGAGGTGTAGTTAAGGACACTGCCAGAAGCACGAATTTGGTTGAATTAAAGAAAAGCTAGGCCCAGAGTTAATTTTCTTTTTCTTTTTTTTTAAATATAGATTCCAAGTTCTTTTCATTCTCTTGGGACTTATACCTTTTATTTTTTTTATTTAAGTTTTTTTTTATTTACATTCAAAATCATTTCCCCTTTCCCGTTTCCTCCCTCCCCGAAAGTCCCATAAGCCCCCTTCCCTCCCTCTTTTCCCCATTCAACCCCCTCTCGTTACTCTGTCCTGGCATTCACCTACATCCAGTCTTTCCAGGACCAGGGGTCTCTCCTTCCATCTTCTTAGAAATCTATTGATATGCGAATTGTGTCTAGGGTATTCCGAGATTCTGGGTTAATATCCCCTTATCAGTGACTGCATACCATGTGTGTTCTTTTGTGATTGGGTTACCTCACTAAGGTTGATATTTTCAAGTTCTGACCATTTGCCTAGGAATTTCGTGAATTCATTGTTTTTAATTGCAGAGTAGTATTCCATTGTGTAAATATACTACATCTTCTGAATCCATTCCTCCATTGAGGGACATCTGGGTTCTTTCCAGCTTCTGGCTATTAAAAATAAGGCTGCTATGAACATAGTGGAGCATGTGTTCTTATTGCATGCAGGTAAAGCCTCTGGGTATATGCCCAGGAGTGGTATAGCCGGATCCTCCAGGAGTGTCATGCCCAGTTTTCTGAGGAACTGCCAGACTGCTTTCCAGAGTTGTTGTACCAGCTTGCAATCCCATCAGCAGTGGAGGAGTGTGCCTCTTTCTCCACATCCTCGCCAACAACTCCTGTTTCCTGTGTTTTTGATCTTAGCCATTCTGACTGGTGTGAGATGAAATCTCAGGGTTGTTTTGATTTGCATTTCCCTAATGACTAAGGATGATGAACATCTCTTTAAGTGCTTCTCAGCCATTAGATATTCTTCAGGTGAGAACTCTTTGTTTACCTCTGTACCCCTTTTTTAATAGGTTTACTTGCCTCTCTGGAGTTTAATTTCTTGAGTTCTTTGTATATATTGGATATTAGCCCTCTGTTGGATGTAGGGTTGGTAAAGATCATTTCCCAGTTAGTTGGTTGCTGCTTTGTCTTTTTGACAGTGTCTTTTGCCTTGCAAATCTTTGTAATTTAATGAGGTCCCATTTGTCAATTCTTGATCTTAGAGCATAAGCATTGGAGTTCTATTAAGGAAATTCTCCCCTGTGCCCATATGTTCAAGGTTCTTCCCTAGTTTCCTTTCTATTAGTTTCAGTGTGTCTGGTTTTATGTGGAGGTCCTTGATCCACTTGGAATTGAGCTTAGTGCAAGGAGATACGAATGGGTCAATCTGCATTCTTCTGCATGTTGACCTCCAGTTGAGCCAGCACCATTTGTTGAAAAGGCTATCTTTTTTCCACTGGATGGTTTTAGCTCCTTTGTCAAAGATCAAGTGACCATAGGAGTGTGGATTCATTTCTGGGTCTTCAATTCTGTTCCATTGATCTACATGTCTGTCACTGTACCAATACCATGCGGTTTTTAACACTATTGCTCTGTAGTACAGCTTGAGGTCTGGGATACTGATTCCCCCAGAGGTTCTTTTACTCTTTGAGATTAGTTTTAGCTATTCTGGGTTTTCTGTATTCCAGATGAATTTTTTTTTAATTATTTATTTTATTTTATTATTTTTTTAAATTTACATTCCAAATCATTTCCCCTTTCCCGTTTCCTCCCTCCCCGAAAGTCCCATAAGCCCCCTTCCCTCCCTCTTTTCTCCATTCAACCCCCTCTCGTTACTCTGTCCTGGCGTTCCCCTACATCCAGTCTTTCCAGGACCAGGGGTCTCTCCTTCCATCTTCTTAGAAATCTATTGATATGCGGATTGTGTCTATGGTATTCCGAGATTCTGGGTCAATATCCCCTTATCAGTGACTGCATACCATGTGTGTTCTTTTGTGATTGGGTTACCTCACTAAGGACGATATTTTCAAGATCTGACCATTTGCCTAGGAATTTCGTGAATTCATTGTTTTTAATTGCAGAGTAGTATTCCATTGTGTAGATATACCACATCTTCTGAATCCATTCCTCCGTTGAGGGACATCTGGGTTCTTTCCAGCTTCTGGCTATTATAAATAAGGCTGCTATGAACATAGTGGAGCATGTGTCCTTATTGCATGCAGGTAAAGCCTCTGGGTATATGCCCAGGAGTGGTATAGCTGGATCCTCCGGGAGTGTCATGCCCAGTTTTCTGAGGAACTGCCAGACTGCTTTCCAGAGTGGTTGTATCAGCTTGCAATTCCACCAGCAGTGGAGGAGTGTGCCTCTTTCTCCACATCCTCGCCAACAACTGCTGTCTCCTGTGCTTTTGATCTTAGTCATCCTGACTGGTGTGAGATGGAATCTCAGGGTTGTTTTGATTTGCATTTCCCTAATGACTAAGGATGATGAACATCTCTTTAGGTGCTTCTCAGCCATTAGATATTCTTCAGGTGAGAACACTTTGTTTAGCTCTGTACCCCATTTTTTAATAGGGTTACTTGCCTCTCTGGAGTTTAACTTCTTGAGTTCTTTGTATATATTGGATATTAGCCCTCTGTCGGATGTAAGGTTGGTAAAGATCATTTCCCAGTTAGTTGGTTGCTGCTTTGTCTTTTTGACAGTGTCTTTTGCCTTGCAAAAACTTTGTAATTTAATGAGGTCCCATTTGTCTATTCTTGATCTTAGAGCATAAGCTATTGGAGTTCTGTTCAGGAAATTCTCCCCTGTGCCCATATGTTCAAGGTTCTTCCCTAGTTTCCCTTCTATTAGTTTCAGTGTGTCTGGTTTTATGTGGAGATCTTTGATCCACTTAGAATTGAGCTTAGTGCAAGGAGATACGAATGGGTCAATTTGCATTCTTCTGCATGTTGACCTCCAGATGAGCCAGCACCATTTGTTGAAAAGGCTATCTTTTTTCCACTGGATGGTTTTAGCTCCTTTGTCAAAGATCAAGTGACCATAGGAGTGTGGATTCATTTCTGGGTCTTCAATTCTGTTCCATTGATCTACATGTCTGTCACTGTACCAATACCATGCGGTTTTTAACACTATTGCTCTGTAGTACAGCTTGAGGTCCGGGATACTGATTCCCCCAGAGGTTCTTTTACTCTTGAGAATAGTTTTAGCTATTCTGGGTTTTCTGTTATTCCAGATGAATTTTTGAATTGCTCTTTCTAACTCTATGAAGGATTGAGTTGGTATTTTGATGGGGATTGCATTGAATCTGTGTATTACTTTTGGTAAGATGCTCATTTTTACTATATTAATCCTGCCAATCCATGAGCATGGCAGATTTTTCCATCTTCTGAGGTCTTCTTCAATTTCTCCCTCAGAGACTTGAAGTTCTTGTCATACAGATCTTTCACTTGTTTGGTTAGAGTCACGCCAAGATACTTGATATGGTTTGTGGCTATTGTGAAGGGTATTATTTCTCTTACTTCTTTCTCAGCCTGCTTATCCTTTGAGTATAGGAAGGCTTCTGACTTGCTTGAGTTGATTTTATATCCGGCCACTTTGCTGAAGTCGTTTATCAGCTGTAGGAGTTCTCTGGTGGAGTTCTTTGGGTCGCTTAAGTATACTATCATATCGTCTGCAAATAGTGATAGTTTGACTTCTTTCTTTCCAATTTGTATCCCTTTGACCTCTTTTTGTTGTCTAATTGCTCTAGCTAGAACTTCAAGTACTATATTGAAAAGATATGGAGAGAGAGGGCAGCCTTGTCTAGTCCCTGATTTTAGTGGGATTGCTTCAAGTTTCTCTCCATTTAAATTGATGCTGGCTACCGGTTTGCTGTAAATTGCTTTTACTATGTTTAGATATGGGCCTTGAATTCCTGATCTTTCCAAGACCTTTAGCATGAAAGGATATTAAGGATATGAAACCATATTAAGTATCTTGGCGTGACTCTAACCAAACAAGTGAAAGATCTGTATGACAAGAACTTCAAGTCTCCGAAGAGAGAAATTGAAGAAGACCTCAGAAGATGGAAAAATCTGCCATGCTCATGGATTGGAAGGATTATTATAGTAAAAATGAGCATCTTACCAAAAGTAATACACAGATTCAATGCAATCCCCATCAAAATACCAACTCAATCCTTCATAGAGTTAGAAAGAGCAATTCAAAAATTCATCTGGAATAACAGAAAACCCAGAATAGCTAAAACTATTCTCAAGAGTAAAAGAACCTCTGGGGGAATCAGTATCCCGGACCTCAAGCTGTACTACAGAGCAATAGTGTTAAAAACCGCATGGTATTGGTACAGTGACAGACATGTAGATCAATGGAACAGAATTGAAGACCCAGAAATGAATCCACACTCCTATGGTCACTTGATCTTTGACAAAGGAGCTAAAACCATCCAGTGGAAAAAAGATAGCCTTTTCAACAAATGGTGCTGGCTCATCTGGAGGTCAACATGCAGAAGAATGCAAATTGACCCATTCTTATCTCCTTGCACTAAGCTCAATTCTAAGTGGATCAAAGATCTCCACATAAAACCAGACACACTGAAACTAATAGAAGGGAAACTAGCGAAGAACCTTGAACATATGGGCACAGGGGAGAATTTCCTGAACAGAACTCCAATAGCTTATGCTCTAAGATCAAGAATAGACAAATGGGACCTCATTAAATTACAAAGTTTTTGCAAGGCAAAAGACACTGTCAAAAAGACAAAGCAGCAACCAACTAACTGGGAAATGATCTTTACCAACCTTACATCCGACAGAGGGCTAATATCCAATATATACAAAGAACTCAAGAAGTTAAACTCCAGAGAGGCAAGTAACCCTATTAAAAAATGGGGTACAGAGCTAAACAAAGTGTTCTCACCTGAAGAATATCTAATGGCTGAGAAGCACCTAAAGAGATGTTCATCATCCTTAGTCATTAGGGAAATGCAAATCAAAACAACCCTGAGATTCCATCTCACACCAGTCAGGATGGCTAAGATCTGGCAGGAGACTTTAACCTCTACTGATAGTAGCAGGTGACTGGAAAAAAGAAAGAAAAAGAGGCCTGTGGTGGTGCCAACCAGATTAGGCTACTACTGATAGTCTCTAGCAGAAACGGCCACTGAAAGTCGCCAGTTATTAGAGGTAAAGAAAATGTGAGAAAACAAAATCAAGTACACACACACACACACACACACACACACACAAGCATACAGACACACTTAATGGCTGCCACTGACAGAGGACAGCAATTAGAGAAAAGAAAATGGGAGGAAAATGGTCAAGCACACACATACTGGATTAAGCAAAGCAGGCTTCCTCAAGCAAGCTCCAATAAAGAAGTTCCAAGAACTTTATACATACACAAGCATACACACACACACACACACACACACACACACACACACACACACGTACTTACTTATGTACATATATAATATATTCATGCATTTACACATTTAAGTGCGAAGCTCTATCGAGCAAGCTATAACCATTTTAAATACAAATATTTGTTGGTTAGAGCAAGCTCTTGAGCAAGCCCTAACCAACTTACATACATATATATTCACTTAGGTGGTGGAAAGAGCAAAGCTCTAATGAAAAACTCTAAAAACTTTATTTTTTTCTTTTAGCCTTTTTATACCCTTTAATATAAAGTTCTTTATTTAAGAGGAAGAATTACTTCCTCTTATTCCAAAACAGATTCTTGCACATGAGGGAGTTACAACAGTTTTATTGACTATAAGTGCAGAGCAATACTTTTATCTATCTTTCATTCCATAAGCTCATTATAAGTCCAAAGGAATAGTTTTGTCTGTGCTTATAACACACAAAAGCCCAGTGAGCTTCCTTTCTAACTTCTTCATGAGGACGTGACACATTCTATTCTTGATTCTACATTTGTTATATCTTTTTGCAAATTAACTTAAGCCATCCCCTTAAACTTTCTATCAATTGCCCTAACTTCCTAAAACTATTTAAAACAAATGAAGAATTTTGTAAAATCATTAAGTCATCTAAACAATATTATTTCATAAGAGTTCATCATCATGTTGACATGCAATGAACTTTCCCCAATAGAATGTTTGACATCAAGGAATCAATAATAATAGTTTATAGGCAGAAAGTGTCTTTCTTTGTCCAATCACATCATGCCAGAAAAATGAAGAATATAGCATTGACAAACTTGACAAGGCACATCAACAATAAGAAGCATTACTGGGATGAAGTCCCTGAAGGTGTGTTTTTCCAAGGTACATCCATTGCATCCATTCAAAATGGTAGGCCATGTACAGGAAGACCACTAGCACACTGCTGCTCTTTCTTATGGCATTTTTGCCACATTCTGCATTTTAAATATATCCAAGGAATCTTAACTTTCCTGAAGTCAGAATGTACTCACTATGCAATAGCTTCCCACCACTTATTTTTATTTTGTTTGGCATTGAAACTGATTTATGTAGTGTAGCCCAGGGTGACCATGAAATTATCATCCTCTTGACTTTCTTCTTTGAGTATTGAAGTACCATTGAGTATAGGCACATACCATTGCTTCTGACCTAACACCTACCCAGTGTTGATGGTGGCCTCCTAGCATAGCTGCCTTTGCTAACTCTTATACAGGGAACTGATTATAGGTATTTTTGTTGCTGTCTTTGAGATTAAGTTGGTAGAATCTGTGCAAACAAACACATGATGTTGACTTAGGGCCATTTAAGACTCATATATAGCTATTAAAATATATTTAATTTTAAAATTGTTAGGTAAATTCAATTATCTAGTTTACTAATATATTCATTGCAAAGCAGTAATGTCTTAGAAGCCTAGATAACCACAAGTCTTAGAAGCTAGGTCATTACTTCCTAGACTCATGCCCAGAATGGAGTTCATGAGAGGTTGGCCTGGTACTCCTTGTATTTAAATGCTAAATACTGGGCTTCCAATATCTGGTTGCCCCTAAGTGTAGATCTTTACATATACCAAATGATCTTAATTAAACATTTCTCCTAAATTCAAAACTATTGGCTACATAGAAGTAGCAACAGTCAATTACTAGAGGAAGAGAGAGAGAGGTACAATCTGATTTACTGTGCTGGAGGGTTGCAAGTAGGTAGCACAAGGAAGAGGGGAAAGAGAAAGAGAGAGTGAGAGAGGGAGGGAGAGAGACAGAGACAGAGAGATACAGAGACAGAGTCAGAGAGATTGAGGGGAGGAGGAGGATAAGCAGGGGGAGGAGGAGGGGTAAGGGGAGGAGAAAGAGGAGAAGGAGCAGGAGAAGGAGGAGGGGAAAGAAGAGACCAGAGAACAGTAGATCTCCATGATTTGTGATGGACTAATAGCATATGCCATGGTGATATATCTCCCCAGGATGCCAAACCTGAAGCAGAAGTTACACAGGGAGTTTCAAACAGCAAGTGTTTGGGGAACACAATTGAGCCAGTAGCTATACAAGCATTACAAGATTTTGATTAGGGGTAATACTCCAGTAACTTCACAGAGTCTAATATATAAATACCATAGTACGAGTCTCATTGATTTAAAGATAGACAGGGATAAATTTGAGAAATATCATTTTATGAGCATATATATTAAAAGTTATATTCCTGAAGGCAGGATAAATTGTTGAAGAAAGTTAAACCTGTAGAAGAGGAGGGTTTGTGTACTTCAATAAGAAAATACAAATTCTAAACATTAGGTGACTTCATTCCATTGTAGGATGATAGCCTCTTTTTGTCTCTTAGTGATATGAAACACAACATTAAGTCTTACTAATCTTGATGTCTGTCTCAGTGCAGTTCCCCACTGTCTTCACTTTCTCTGTAGAATAGGGGTTATTATGAACATGAGTTCCTGAAGGAGCATTAGATGGTGTCCCATTTCCCAGCACAATGGACTGACGGCAACTGTACTAGCTTTTTATTGATGTGATCAGTTTAAAACTCATTTAAGTAAGTTTACAGTGTTAAGGTGGGCCCTAAACCAATCTGACTATTGTCTTCTTAATATCTGAAAATGGGGACACATATCATCAATAATAGACAGCTACATAGGAAGGCACAAGTAAGAACACAGCAAAAGCACAGCCATGTGTAAGCCAGAGACACCTTAGAAGAAACAGAACTCATACTTGATGATGAACTTATAGACCCCAGAGCTGCAAGCAACTGATGTACTATTGTTAAACCACTCAGTAAAGTGTCAGAGATATCATAGAATTTTTTTATGGCAGACATAAGCATGTGACATAGTTGTAAAATGCAATTTTCAACACTTCTGTACCATGTACTAAATCTAGGACTTAACTTATGCTAGGTAACTGCTTTACTATTGAGGCATATATTGCCATGTCTTGCTGGGTCTGGCATGGCTGCTATAGGGGAGATGTGTCACAGTTCTTCCTCTTGGAGCATCAACAGGCTATTGATCCCCATGAACCCCATATGTACTGATGACTGATGTTGGCCAGAAACTGATCTGCTATCCCTTCTATGTTACTTTCAATCTCTTTCCAGGGGAATGCACTACCCCCTGTACTCAGAGCTAATCACACCATAATAAATGAAAAGACACAGTTCTTGGGAATGAGGAATGGAGGAGCTTATGCGGCTGTGAAGGACAAGGAGTAGGTCTGTCCCTAGAAGGCCTTTAAGGCCATGGGAAAAGATCTAGAAAACAATCTCAGAGGTCATAAAAGCCTACATGGTGTTTTGTAGAAATTGCTCAGTGTGAGACTGGGCCTTGAATATGAAATTCAAGGAGGAGATTAACCAGGGTGAACCTGGGGACATCAAGGGTAGAAAGTTAAAGTAATCTCAAGAAGAAAAGATACAGATAGGAAAAAAAATTATAAAATGCCAACAAAACTCCTGTTTTATAGGAGATAGTCTTGCATATCACTTAGAAATAAATATTATTAGAAGGAGGATATATGAGGCTTTGGAATTGTTTGGATGAGGAAATAAAGATTAGAGAACTAAAAAATGATATATAAGCACATGAAAAGTTAGTACTTCATTCTCTTGGCTACTTGAATAATTGGAGATGATAATGCCTAGAGAGAGATATAAGAGGGATCTAGCTGCTTTACTTGCATAAATTTCAAAATTTTGTAAGAAATTATTTAACCTTAGTAGTCTATCACCTTTCTGCTTTTACATGAAAATAGTTACTAAAGGTCACTGTCTGCTTTACCAGGAAACCATAAGAGCTGTGCATAGCTATCCATGTAGAACAAGCTGTGTAAAACTATAAGAAAATGTGCTTTTGATTTGTATTTAATTTCTCATTTAAGAAAGCACAGATTGGAACTATTGATCTCAGATTCATAGAATTTATATAAATTTATCATTATCTAAAAAATGTTATTATCTGTGATCAATGACTTGATGATATAACTTTAGTCAATAAAAGAATGAGTTCAAGCTCTCTTGTCAGAAAGAAGAAGGAAGAATGATGAGAATTTTTGGGTAAAGAGGGGCACTTGAACTGACAGCATGGATCTACTACTGACTCAGCTCCCATTATAAAATCAGTGCTGATCCCATTCCTTGCTTTCCCAAGAGCCTCTTCATGTTGAAGCTGAACCTTGGCAATGTCTCATTATACTTTTCTATTTAAATGTAGTCTCACCAAGTTATGAATGCTGACCTTATACCTTTATGGAGTCCAGGTATGTCTTGAACTCAGTCTCCAAAACTGCTAGTATTATAGATATGTGTCAACAGACCCAGCTACTTTAATAAGAAGGAAAAACAATAGGACAAGAAAAGAAAAACAGCTAGTTGTGGTAATATATACTCTAATTCCAGCACATGGGTTTCTGAGGCAGGACCTATATAAGGCTTCCCTGTGCTACATAGTGCTTTCAGGACAACAAGCACATATATCAAGACTTTGCTTTTCTAAACCAACCAAACTAAAAACCAACAAACAACTAAACCAGCAAACAAATCCACCTCCCTAAACCCCAAGCAAATAAATGCCAAAATCAAAAAAGACTAAAAGGAAAACTAAGCCTTCAAGATTTGCAAAGATTATATTTGTATGTAAAGAATTATAGTTTTATTAGATGAACAACAATTGTACATAACTCCATGGCACAGTCTTATAAAGTGAATTATTCACCCAAAAAACAATTTGAATGACTGTAAGGTGAAAGATAAAATATAGCCATTTAGGGACAAAATACCAAGTCTAGGCTCCTAGAGATGATTAGAATGGCTTCAAATAGTCATCTGAAGACAGTATTCTTACAGTTTTGCAAAAGAAAAAGGAGAGGGAAGAGACATAGAAGGAGGCAGTTGAGGAAGAGGAGGAGGAAGAGGAAGAGGAGGAGGAGGAGAAGCAGAAGCAGCTGTTTATAGCAAACGCACTGTTCAGTACCATCTTAATGGTCAGCTTGGAAAATGGCAGGATGCTGATTTATCATTGGTCCTTTGTGATGTCTGTGCCAGGTATGGCATGAATCTTTATGAGCAACAGAAAGCCAGAATGACCTTGATGACTAAAGTCCCACACCACATCTTTTATAGGTATAGAGTTTTGAGATCTATTTCTTTAACATTCTAAGTTTTTTCTCAATATATTCAGACTGCTGATCAAATCTGAGTCTTTATTAATTTATTATCGTTGCTCGTTTATCTTTCTTTGAATAGGGCACATTTGAACACATCTCTTATAAGATTTTGGTGAAGAATGTTATCCCGCCTTGGAAAAGAGGGCCTAATAGAAATCTTACAAGATCTTTCAAATAAAATAAAAGGCTGCATTGTCTGGTCACTGCTCTGCTGGCCTCCATCAGACCTACCAAATGAGGGACATCCACACCCAGTGAACAAGAAACAACCTGGTTTGATATCATCCCCACAATTGCCTTGCCAGTCCCCAGGGCCATGCCCAGCTGCCCTTAGATAGCTGCAAGATTGTCTCTGGAACACCATTGTCTGGCTGCTGCTCTGCCAGCCACATAGGACTGGCCAAACGAGGGATATCCAGTTCCTCAGAACAAGGAACAACCAGGGAAGATACCTTACTTCCCATTTCCCTACTTGACTCACAGGGAATGCTCAGCTGCCTTGAGCCAACTATGGGCTCTACCTGGAACTCCATTTTCTGGTCACTGCTCTGCTAGACCTGCCAAACAAGGAACAACCAGGCCCAGTGAATGAGGAAAAATATGACCCATGGAACCAGGAACATCCAGGCCAGCTAGCCCAAGAACGACCAGTCCACAGCTGCCCACAGGAGGTCTGCTGCATGGGAAACATACAAATTATACCTGGTTTTCCTATACCTGCTACACTAGGAACATCTAGGGACAACCAGATAGCTAAAGGACTGCTTAGGAACACAACAACAAGAGCCCAGGCAACATGGCATCTTCAGATCAATGCTATCCTACTACAGCAAGCCTTAGATATTCTAACACAATTGAAGAATAAGAGAATGAACTTAAATCCAACTTTATAAAGGTGACAGATGCCTTTCAAAAATCTCTCAAAGGAAAATAAAATTAAACAAGTAAAGGAAATGAATAAACTGTCAAAGATCTAAGAATACAAATAGAAGTAATAAAGAACAATCTGATGGAAATCTGGCAATGAAAAACCTAGGAAAGGTAACAGGAACAAGAGATGCAAGCATCACCAACAGAATATAAGAGAAGGAAGAGAGAATCTCAGGAGTAGAAAATACGGTACGTATAAAAAAAATGATACATCAGGCAAAGAAAATGTTATATATAACAATCCCTGACATAAAAGATCAAGGAAATCTGCGATGCCATAAAAAGACCTAATATAAAAAATAATAGGAGTAAAAGAAAGTAAACAGTCCCAGCTGCAAGTACCAGAAAATATTTTCAATAAAATCATAGAAAAAAATCCCAATATAAAGAAAGACATGCCTGTAAACATATAAGAAGCTTACAGAACACCAATTAGATTGGACCAGAAAGGAAAGTCTTTCCCCACATAGTAATCAAAACACAAAATCTCCTAAAGAAAGGAAGAATATTACAAACCACAAGGGAAACAGGTCAAGAACATAAAAAGGTATACCTCTCAGAATTATACTTGACTTATTAATAAAGACTAAAAACTAGAAATGCCGTGACAGATGATTACAGACAATAAGAAAAGTCAGATGCCAACCTAGACTAAAATATCCAGTAAAAAGCTGAGTCATCATAGATGGAGCAAGCAAACAACATATTCTAAGACAAAACCCAATTTAAGCAATAGCCATAAAAAATTCAGTCCTGTAGAAAATGCTTGAAGGAAAATCTAAACCAAGGTGGCTAACTACACACAAGAAAACAAAGGAAATAATTCCAAACCAGTGAAAACAAAATAAGGGAAGCACGTGCAAATGAGTGTGTTTGTGCGTGTGTGTGTGTGTGTGTGAGACACACACACACACACACACACACACACACCATCAACATCAAAATGACAGGAATTAACAATCATTGATCATTAATATACCTCAACATCACTGGACTCAATTCCCCAATAAAAACACACAGGCTAAGAGAATGGATGTGAAAATAAGATCCAGCACTCTGCTGCTTACAAGAAACATACCACAGCAACAAAGATGGACATTAACTCAGAGTAAAGATCTGGAAAAATATTTATCAAACATGCTTATCAAAAAAGACTTATCATATGAGCAATTTTAAAGTTTACCTAAAAAAAAAAACAAGAATAAAAAGAAACAAACATACAAGAGGAGTAGATGACAAGAAATACTTAAACTCAGGGCTGAAATCAATCAATGAGAAAGAAAGTGAACAATACAAAGAATCAACAAACCAAAAGCTGGTTCTTTGGCTAAATCAACAAGATAGATAAACCCTTAGCCAAACTAACTAAAAATCATGGCACCATTATTCAAATTAACAAAATCAGAAATGAAAAGGGAAACATAGCAACAGACACTGAGGAAATCCAAAGAATTTTTAGGTTTTACTTCAAAATCCTGTATTCCAAAAAATTGAAAAATCTAAATGAAATGAATGATTTTCTAGATACATTCCACTTACCAAAGTTAAATCAGGATAAGGTAAACTATTTAAACAATTCTATAAGCTCTAGGGAAATAGAAGCAGTCATTACAAACTCCAAGCCAAAGAAGCCCTGCTCCTCATGGTTTTAGCACAGAATTTGACCAGACTTTCCAAGAAAAGTTAATGCAAAGAATCCTCAAACTATTTCACAAAATAGAAGCAGAAGGAACATTGCACACCTTATTCCATGATGCCACAATCACTCTGATACCTAAATAACACAAAGACTCAACAAAGAAAGAGAACTTGAGACCAATTTCCCTTATGGATATTGATGCAAAAATACTCTTTAAAAAACTTGCAAAGTAAATCTGAGAGCACATTAAAAACAAAATCCACCCTTATCAATTATGCTTGATCACCAGGATGCAGGTATGGCTCATTATATAAAACTCCATCAATGTAATCCACCACATAAAATAAATCCTGAGAGAAAAAAAATCACATTGATCATCACTTTAGATGATAAAAGAAACCTTTCTGAAAATCCAACACACCTTCAAGGTAAGAGTCTTGGAGAGATCAGATATTCTAGCAGTATACTTAAACATAATAAAAATAATATTCAGCAAACCAATAGCCAACATTAAATTAAATGGATAGAAACTTAAAGCAGTTCCACTGAAATCAGGGACAAGAAAAGTGATCCACTCTCTTCCTACCTATTCAACATAGTACTTGAAGTTCTAGCAAGAGCAATAAGCAAACTAATGAACATCAAGGGGATACAAATTGGAAAAGAGGTTAGAGTATTGTTATTAGCAGATAATATGATCATATCCATAAGTATCCCCAAAAAGTCTATCAGGGAACTCCTACAGCTGAAAAACATTTTCAACAAAGTGGTTAGATACGAAATTGGCAAAATAATTATCCATAGTCATCCTTTGTACAAAAATATATGGGTTGGGAAAGAAATTAAGGATATACCACCCTTTGAAATAGAAAAAAAAATAACAGAAAATATCTTAGTGTAACTGCACCCAAGCGAGTAAAGACCTGTACTACAAGAATTTCAAGTCTGTAGAGAAAAAAAATAAGGAAGATATTAGAAGATAGAGAGATCTCCCATTCCCAAGGATTGGTAGGATTAACACAGTGAAAATGGCCATCTCACCCATAGCAATCTACAGATTCAATGAAATTCTCTTCAAATTCCCAACACTATTCTTTAGAAACTTGACAGAAAAATTCTCAACTTCATATGGAAAACAAAACAAAACCCAGGCTAGTGAAAACAATCCTGAACAATAAAAGAACTTCCGCAGATATCACCATCCTTGACTTCAAGCTGTACTACAGAGCAATAATAACAATAATAACAAACTGCATGGTATTGGTATAGAGACAGATAGGTGGATCAATGGAATTGAGTCAAAGGACCTGAAATAAACACACACACCTCTGGACATTTGATTTTTGACAAAGAAGGCAAAAATCATACAATGGGAAAGAGAAATCATATTCCAAAAAATGAGGCTGGTCTAATTGGGATGTCATCATGAAGAATAATGCAAATAGATCCATATTTATCTCTCTGTACAAAACTCAAGTCCAAATAGATAAAAGACCTCAATGTAAAAGCAGATACACTAAATCTAAAATAACAGAAAGTTGGGAATAGCCTTGAATGCATTATTACAGGACAACTTCCTGAACAGAACACCAATGGCTCAAGCTCTAACATTAACAAGTGATAAATGGGACATCATGAAACTGAAACTTTTGGTAAGGCAAAGGGCACTGTCAATAGGACAAAATGGCAGCCCACAGATTAGGAAAGAAACTTCACCAACCTACATCTGACAGATGTTCAAAATACATATTATATATAGAATATCTAAGACATAATTAACTCAAGAAGTTAGAAACCAACAATTCAAACTTCTGACACCAGTTTCCTACAAATGACATAACTTCAATCTTCTTTATGATTGAAAATAATCCACTGTGTATATAAACTTTATCTTTACCCATTCTTTGTTATTTTAGCACCCAGGTAACTTCCATTCTTTATTTTTAAAAAGTGTCTCATGTTGCTGAGCATCTCTGAGATAATTACACCATTCACTGTAGAATTTTTGTGCTATAGATAACCACATATAGACAGAAGGTGTGTATATGGTCTTCAATAAATACTGTTTTACACACAACTATTATGATTCTTTCTTATAACTCCTCCTATATCAGGGATGGTGGCTTATTAATCTTTCTTTCCATAATGCCTCTTCATAACATGCAACAAATACTTCATGAAAAAATATACATACATGATCATTTTAAAAATTATCTCTGAAAAATTTAGACTTATCATAGAGCTGGGTTACATGGTAGTTCTACTTCTCATACCTTGAGAAAACTCTTTAGAGATTCTTGTGGTTTTGGAAGAGTTTACTTTCACGCCAGCTTTTAAAAATTCCTTTGACAAGATTGAAGAAGCATATAGAAAAACATTTTCCATGTAAATAATTTTATCATAAAATGTTTTTTACTTCCTTTTTCAATAAAAAATAAAATTAAAAAAAAAAAGAGTCACTACACAGGGGGCTGGAGAGATGGCTCAGTGGTAAGAGCACTGACTGCTCTTCCAAAGGTCCTGAGTTCAATTCCCAGCAACCACATGGTGACTCACAGCCATCTACAATGTGATCCAATGCCCTCTTCTGGTGTGTTTAAAGACAGCTACAGTGTACGCATACACATAAAATAAATAAATAAATAAATCTTTAAAAAAAATTCCTTCGAATCTACATCTTCCCCAACGTTGTAGTTACCTGTTTGTTTGGTGACTGCTATTATGAGTGGCGTGAGATGGAACCTCACTGTAGCGTATATATGCTTTTCATTGATTATTTGTGGTTTTTGAACATTTAAACATGTTTACTGGCTATTCTTACTTTGTTAATTTTCAACTGTTTGTACATTTTATTAGCCTTGTCATTGACTGTTTTGCTCAGTGTCACCTAATCAGATCTTAATTTTTTGTATAATCTAGATCTTGACCTTCCATATAACATATAACTACTAAATATTTTTTCTAATCTGTTAGCTGTCTTTTCACTTTAATTATAGTTTCTTTCTAGTTCATAAGCCTGTTTTTAACTTTTTGTAAAAATTTTTATTGAATATATTCTTCATTTACATTTCAAATATTATACCCTTTCCCAGTTTCCCCCTCCCAGAAAACCCCTAACCCATCCTGCCACCCCTGCCTCCAAGAAGATACCCCTCCACCCAACCCACTCCCACCTACCCACCCCCTCGATTTCCCCACACTGTCATATCTATCGAGCCTTTATAGGACCAAGGACCTCTCCTCCCACTGATGCCCAACAAGGCATTCCTCTGCCACACTTTTGATTGTAACTATGTGTACCCCTTTGTTGATGGCTTAGTCCCTGGGAGCCCTGGGGCATCTGGTTGGCCAACAACTTCATTCTTCCCATGGGGCTGCAAACCCCTTCAGCTCCTCCAGTTAGTCCTCTCTCTAATCCCCCATTGGGGACCCCGCATTCAGTCCTCCAGTGGTTGGTTGCTAACATATGCCTCTGTATCTGTAAGGCTCTGGCAGGGCCCCTCCGTAGAAAACCATAACAGGCTCTTTTCAGCACTCACTTCTTGTCATTCATAATAGTGTCTAAAAACAGATTTATAAGATGTATCCCCAGGCAGGACAGGCTCTGGGCGGTCTTTAATTCAGTTACTGCTCCACACTTTGTCTCCATAATGACTACTGTAAGTATTTTGTTCCCTTTTTCAGAAATCCAAAGCATCCACAGTTTGTTCTTCCTTCTTGAGCTTCATGTGGTCTGTGAATTGTAACTTGCTTATTTTGAGCTTTAGGTTAATATCCACTTATCAGTGAGTGCATACCATGTGTATTCTTTTGGGATTGGGTTACCTCATTCAAGATGACACTCTCTAATTCCATTCATTTGCCTAAGAATTTCATGAATTCATTGTTTTTAATAGCTGAAAAGTACTCCATTGCGTAGATATACCACATTTTCTGCATCCATTCCTCTGTTGAAGGGCATCTAGGTTCTTTCCAGCTATTGGCTATTATAAATAAGGCTGCTGTGAACATAGTGGAGCATGTGTCCTTATTACATGTTGGAGCATCTTCTGTGTATATGCTCAGGAGTGGTATATCTGTGTCCTTGGGTAGTACTATGTCTAATTTTCTGAGGAACCGCCAAAATGATTTCCAGAGTGGTTTTACCAGCTTGCAATCAAAACAGCAATGGACAAGTGTTCCTTTTTCTCCACATCCTCATCAGCATCTCAGTACCTGCTGTCCCTTGAGTTTTTCTTCTTAGCCATTCTGACTAGCATGAGGTGGAATCTCAGGGTTGTTTTGATTTGCATTTCCCTGATAATCTATTTTCTATTATATCTTGAGCTGCTGGAATCTTTTCAGTAACTTTTTGCCTATGCCTATGTCTTAAACTATTATCTCCATAGTTTCCTCTAAGATTTTCAGGTCTTCTATTATAATCTTTGATGCAGTTGCAATTGATTTTGGTACAGGTGAGATCTTGGCATGCAGGTGCATTCTTTACATGGGTGATATTCAGTTTGGTTAACACTGTTTGTTGAAAACACTATCCTCTCTACAATGTTTATTTTGGCACAGGTGACACTGTTAGCGGAGACAAGAATCTGTGAGTAGATCAGTCTTATGGCCATGGGGATAAGATTCTATTATTCTTCTATTAAATGCTGATATTTAAAAATCATTCTTAATAAAATCTTGCTACACCCTTAGTTCATGCACCTATTAATCCACACCAGAAAAAATACTTCTTGTAGTAGATGACAATCAATATAGAGACTCACTTCTTATTAACATTCAGAGAACAAGAGACATTGGGGTACTCAACGATATGGGAAATTCATATCATACCAATCTCCTCAGGTTAAGGGATGTTCACAGATTAGGGAACAGAAAAATTATAAGAGCCTTAGGTGGGAGTAGATAATTTGAAGCAAAGTGGCAACTAACATGAAAAGCTTTTGAAAAGGTCTGTGTAACCCAAAGGACTGGAGGGAGAGTATGGGAGAGACAACTGCAACTGATGTAGAAATCTAGTGAAATGGAAAATCACTGAAATCTACAAAGGTGACCCTAAAGACCACTTTCAGTAATGGAGGATGTAGAGCCTCACCAGCCATAATCTATAACCAGGCAACTTACAGTTGTGGGTTTGCAACATGAACCCAGCTACAGTTCTTAGACCTACAACCTATCCTGCCTGAAAGATGTGCTGTGGCAATGAAGAACTTGTGGGAGTGGCTAATGACTAGTCTAATTCGAGCCTACAACAAGAGAGGGAGCCATGCCTGACACTGCCTGGATCATCAAGAACTGGAGTCTGGATAGCCAAGGACCTAGGGTAGGAAAAAATAAGTCAATGAAATGATTCCTAGTGGTATTCTGCTATACTCATAGATTGGGCCCTAGTTCAAGAATCATCAGAGACACTTTCCCTAGAAGCTGATTAGAGCCAATTTAAACACTCACAGCTGTACATTAGATGGAGAGAGAGCACAAATTAGAGTACTGCATTAGGTCTCTCCCCTCAGAGCTCAAGGAACCCCATGGAAGATGGGGAGGAAGAATTATAAGAGCCAGAGGAATCAAGGACACTAGGATAAGACAGCCCACAGAATCAACTAAACAGGGATCCTAGGGCTTCACAGAGACTGAAGCAGCAATCCTGGTGCATTTGTCTGTGCTTAGGTCCTCTGCATGTTACGGTTTTTAGCTTGTGACTTTATAGGACTCCTAACAATGGATAGAGGTCTGACTCATATGTCTGCTCTTGAGACCCATTTCCTCCCAGAGTTCTGCCTTGCCCAGCCTTGGACTGGGAAAAATGGAAGAAGGAGAGGCTATGATCTGGCAGTATTGTATTTAAGAATAAATTTTAAAATGTATATACACGAATTTTGAAATTTACCTTATTAGATATGAATTCAAAAGACCACAATAGTTAAATGAGAAAGGATCTATCCTCTATAATGCTCTAAATGTGGCCAAGATCAAGGCCATTTGCCCACCCCCAAAGTGCATTTGAGGAACTTGGAGTAGGAGATAAGCCACAGTAGACTGTTCTACTGTGATTTGTTTTTTAGCTCTCTTTTATTAATTTAAGGCAATTTCATATATTGTATATTCACCCATGAACTACCATTCAACTCCCTCTTCTTTTGTGTGCCTATTTTGAAGCAGATGTTCTGGTGCTCTGGCTCTAATGCTGTATCTGCCTCTTCTGCAAGGTTTCCTGAATGTTAGATATGAGGTGTTGTATTGTAGATATATCAAAAGTGATGTTTTATGAATGGAATGTTAAACTTTCAGGAAATTGGGGGATTTAGAGATTCTCTAGAATTCTGTACATGATATAAATGCAACCCCAACATTTGCTTTCCCTTTTTCTAATAGAAATGAGCACATTAGAAACACAAAACACCTCATCCCCTTTGAGCTTAATGTTTCTGTGTTTTGAGATCTTATTGAACTGCATTATTGTTGAATATTCTTCTCAAATACCTGGTGCTGGCCAAGTAGTCCTCACATGGCATTTCTTCTGTCTACTGTGTTCATAATCAGTCTAGTCTTTTCTAAAATAATATTTGCAATATGATTCCTAAAGGGACACCCTACGTTCTCAGGTCTCTGCATAGTCCTTGGTGTAATATTCTGGTCAGAGCCTAGGCATCACACAAGTCAAATTATATGTGAACAAAGAAATGGTCAATGCAGTAAAATCTTATGTATATGTTGGAATTTTAAGAAATGTAACTTAGATTATGCCTTTAGGAACAACATGAGAAAGACAGAGGGGACCATATTGGCTAACCAAAGGGAAGGCAAAATTTTGAGAATTCATTTCTGAAAATTTAGGATGATGAAAGAAAGTGGCCTTGGATAGACATGACAATCTACTTCTCTCAGTGTTTTCTAGAGCACATGACACTCTTGAAAACCCCAATGAGAGGTTTCCAGAAGGGGATTGAAACTTTTGAATGTCAGAAAATATTTGTGTTCTCCCAGAGACCAGAAGAATATTCAATATTTAAAGCTCTTTTTATGTTGGGGACAATTAACATTTTTTCAAGTGTGTCCCAACATAGAACAGCTATGGAAGTGAAAGAAGAGGTGGAAACTCACTTTCATTTTTCCAGAAAAAAAATCCCTTCTCTCTGAATTATGAGTACTTGTTTTTTTGTTGTTGTTGTTCTATCACAGATGGTAAATAATTATATTTGTTTAGATCACATAGGGATTCAAGCTTTTATTGATCAACAAATCTGCCTACATTTTGTACCTCTGCTTGACACCACTAAGTTAGAATCACACAGATACATAATATTTTAATAGTGCTGGAATCCCACGTTTTATTCTGAGCACACTTAAAAGTTCTAGTTCTATAGTAAATGCAAGATTCTATTGAGTAATTCTTACAAATATGTTAAAACAAACAAATAAACAAACAAAAAGCAATAGCCACTATGAAAGTAAGTATTCTGGGAGGAACATGTGGACCACAGATAAGAAGCAAGCAGTCACCCAACTTTTACAATTAATATCACTGTAATATTTGCCTTAGTTAGGGTTTTACTGCTGTCAACAGACACCATAACCAAGGCAAGACTAATAAAAGACAACATTTTATTGGGGTTGGCTTACAGGTTCAATTCATTATCATTAAAGTGGGAGCATATCAACATCTAGACAGGCATGGTGCAGATGCAGGCAGAGTTGAGGATTCTACATCTTCATCTGAAGGCTGCTAGTTGAAGACTGGCTTCCACGCAGCAAGATGAGGGTCTTAAAGCCCACACCCACAGTGACATACTTACTCCAATATGGCCACTATATGACCTTCTAATAGTGCCACTCCCTGTGCTAAGCATATACAAACCATCACAATACTGAATCACAATAAAGAGAGAAAACATTACCATAGAAAAGCACTAGCATACTGGATACAGTTTCCTATGATCATGTGTAGACAGTAGAAAAAAAGGCCTGACAGTGCAATGGAAAGTTCCAGGGCAGTAGCTGTATATGAGGGAACTCTTGGCTATATCAAGGAAACTTACACATCCACCCTCACAATCAAGGAACACACCAACCCGGCCAGTTGGCTTCTCTATATACTGGTTAAATATTGAGCAGGTGGTGAGGAGACTGTAATGATCACCCTCCTTCAAGCATATAAGAAGAAATGCACCTTCAGATCCAATATTATAGTTTCTCTTCTTTAACCAGACATTGTTATAGACCCCTAAGGCCATTGCTCATAGTCCTTCAAATCCAGCTCCCAGTAATATTTTCCAGTGGTGAAGCTCTCTGCTCCCCAGGAAGCATGATAGGATCAAGTTAAATCCAGAAATGGATTTTTATAGTAAGGTTAATAGGTGAATCTTCTGACATCAAAATATAGGCTTGAGTTGTATTTGAATATGTTTATATTTTGAAAGAAAATTTTCAATGTGGGAAGAGAACATTTTAGTTAAAACAAATATTTACATTTCTAAGGTGATAGATGTCCCTAGAGATCTCCTGGGTTTTAAAAGTGGAAAGACTAAGACTGGCAGGGTAGATAAAGATATAGATATAGAGTCATAGTGCCTCGTCTCAGTTGTAGACAAATCCTACTTCCTGTTTATTGTGGCTTTCACCTGAATTTGACAAAGGAAGCCATCTAGACTGACTTTAGAGGCTCGGGGTGAAGCTAAAGGAGATGACCTAAATACTGCTCCTGTTACTGTGTCTGGTGAGATGTAGGTGCTTCATGATGCTCCTGTTCATTCTGTCATGAGGGAATGATGACTTTGGCTTCTCAGTTACCCCCTCACCCAGTGAGTACAGAACTTCCAGAGCCCACAATTTTTAGTTAAGGGAAAATATATCATTTTGTTGAGCTTTGAGGAGAAACTCTGAGAGTTAAGTGGAGATTGTGAAATCAGTGGTTAAGGCAACATTGAAACTTTGAATTGGACCTTAAGTTTGTATTTCCTCTAAGCATGTAGCACTGAAAGGAGTTGCTCAATGCATGGATATGAGGACCCATGTTTGCCTGACAGCTTCAAGCTGAAGAGTCAGTGGTGGAGAAATAGAAACAATTCATATCAACTGTTTCTCCTTCCGTTTTCCTCCTTCCATACAAGAAGCAACTTTGATTCTTTGCATCAGCATCTTATGAGCAATGACAAACTCGGAAGAGAAATGGATTTACAACTTGTATTTATGAACATTATTGTAAAGTTGAGAAGGGAGGGGGAAAGGCTGCTTAGAGTGCTAGGAAATAGAAACCTGTGGTAGATGTGGAAACAAACAAGAGTTATTGATTCAAAGCCAGATGACCTGTCTTAAACCTACCACCAAATGCACTAGAGGCCACAGGTCCTACCATCTATTTCCATTCAGTGACAGCAAGGCAGGACTGTGAAGCTGCACTCCCATACAAGCTAATGTCCTCAGAAGGACTGGTTATACAACTTTCTAAAACATATAGATTATATTAACCTGCTTCCTGAGAGCCCTCCAACCCCACTCCCCATGCTCTACTTTCTTCTTCACAAGGGTGTGTTCTGAGTTACTCTCTTGCAGCTTGCCAGTATCTTCTGGCTCCCTCCTTACCTCCTCTCACAGCACTTTCCTCAGATTATCTCCACACATCAACTTAACACAGAATTTTCTTTTTGGAATTTCCATGCAGAACAGATAGCTCATGATTCTAGAGCCACCACAGTTCTCTAACATTTTAATGTGCAAAAGTTCTCTGGGACTATTTCTGTTAGCTCACAGATCACAAGGCCAGAACTACTTTCTGGCCTAAAATGGTATTTAAGCATCGTAAGAACCACCACAATGATAGGAGGATTGTTTCCCCCTCTCTCACAGTCCTATGATGCTCAGAATTTCTGAAAAATAATCAAATAATGTGGCTTAAGAATTTCAACAGTCTTGTGTGGTCAGGGTACCTTTTCCAGATCTTTTTCTAGCTCCACCTATTGCCTTAATTCTGGACCCAACAAATAGCTGGTCTTTGTTGAATGATTGGAATATACTAAAGGTAAAACTAGATCCAACCATAATTTGATTTTATATTTCTGAAATATTTGTCCAAAAAGGAGTTACCTTTAATTTAAAAAAAATGTAGCTTTACTTAATTTATTTTGGAGAGTGTCCAAATTATTATATTTTAAGGCTAGGTGAAAGGGAAAAAGAAAAATCACACACACATAGTATCATTTTAAAAAAGGAAGTTTACATATCAAAGTACAAAAGGTCTAGGGCAGCATAGTACCCAGAGGGCAATGTGGATAAGAAGCAAGGATCTGACAAGGAGACAAGTCTGAAGACATGGAAGATATTACCCACTATGAATACAGTCTGTGGTCATGAATCTTCATTCCTTGCTCAGTTGATATGTAGAATTTTGTACAAAATAGACCCTACGTCAATACACTCTGAGCAGGTATATCATAATATGCGAAATCTGAAAACCATGTGTTTATTATATTACTCTATAATTCTACACTAAAGAACAATATGCCAGGACAGTGTTGTACACTAGATAGATAGATAGATAGATAGATAGATAGATAGATAGATAGATAGATAGACAGACAGATAGATGCATAGATAGATGCCATCGAGAGAGAGAGAGAGAGAGAGAGAACTATATCTCCACCAACAACACCAACAAAGAAATCTTAAAATAATTTTCAGTCCAGAAATAAACTATAGTATATTATTCATAGTCCAAGGATTTGTTGAATGAAATAATTAGAACAGGTCACTCTAAAAGATTCAAATACAGAGATATTTCCTGAACAAACTATGATGCTCCTAGGCTGAGGCCATGCAACTAGTTCTAAAGCTATGAGTCATGTCCACTGTGAATTAAGTGGGTCAGGCTGATTGAGGAGATTGAGGTGATGGAGAAAGAATTGCCCGCATTTCCATATTTTAAAGTCATTTGGCCTAGGGTGTGGGATTTATCATAGCATGCTTACTGCCTGAGCTCAATCTCAGCAACAGAAATACAGAATGAAGACAACTGTCTCCTGACCAAGCCTTTCTTTGTGGTTATTTTACCCAGAGGCTTCTCTTGAAGAAACATGACAGTCTAGTCAAGACTGAAGGAACTGCTTGTGACTGCCATGAGAACAAGAATAATTTGTGCCATCTTAATAATGAATTAATATTATTTTGCTGTCAGTGTTTTATTAATGTGTAAATCCTTGTGTATTTTCATTGCACTTGCAAAAGTACTCCTATGTTCAGTTATCTATGCTTATAATAAGCAACCCTCTTAATACTCAAGGTTTACAATTGTGTATTTGTGTTTGTGTGTGTGTGTGTGTGTGTGTGTGTGTGTTTCTCCTGACCCTGACATTTTGACAGGATTCAATAGTGCTAACTGCTATTTGTTTCTTAATGTCTAAGATTTGGCTGAAATGACTCTAAACAGTTTGGACTCTTTTGTATTCTGAACAAGAAGAAGCAATACATGTAGAAAACAAAAGAACAGAAAGAACTCCAAGACTGAACTGCATCCAGTAACCAAAGTGGTGCAAGCTACAGCACAAAAGTAACTTTCAAGAGGAATTACTGAGGTCAAGTTCTCTTTCCCCAAAGGAGGAACCTCAGATCTTGCTGGGAATTCTGCTGCTTCCTCAGAGGTGGCATATTGTGCAGAGGTAGGAGGGTGGGGGGGAGGGGAACCTCACCCTGCTTGGCTTTTTCACTCTTCGGATTTTAGCATAACTACTTCCCTATTCTGGAGCCCTAACCAATGCAAATTGTCTGCTGACCAGCTATGGTCCTTAAGGCTGAGGAGGAGGTGGGGCCAGTCTTTGAGGACTGTCTGACAGGAGGAGCAGCTCAGAATTTGCCAGAGCATCACCTCTGACTCTGCCATGCTTGGCCCAGAATCCCTCTGAGGAACAGACTTATATAAACCCTGCTTATGAGAAAAAGTATGGTATCTGACCTTCTAAGTTCAACTTATTTCATTTCACATAATGATTTCAATTGCATCTATTTCCCTAACAATATCATAACTGCACTTTTCACGTACAGGTTCATAACAGTCTGAATATATAACATGTTTCCTCTATCCATTTCGTTGTCGGTGGAGATCTAGGCTAGGTCTATTGTAGCCAATTACAGACATTTAACAACAAACATGGCATGTAGGTATTTCTGCGTTATGTCGGCTTAGCTTCCTTCAAATAAATACATAAGAGCTACGTAGGAGGTTGTTATGGTCTTTCTAATTAATTTCTGAGGAACCTCCATACTTATTTCCATAGTGGCTAAACAGGTTTGCTTTCCTATCCGCAATGAATGAGGGTCTCAGTTCCCCCACATCCTCTCCTGCATTTGTTGTCCTTTATTTCCTTGATGATAGTCATTCTGACAAGGATGAAATGGAATTTCAAAACTGTTTTATCATCTCCCCGATGATACTGAAAACTTTTCCAATTACTTATTTTCCATTTGTATTTCTTCCTTTAGAATGGCCCATTCAGCCTGCTGTCCCATTCACTTTTTGGGGTGTTTTGTTTTTATGTGTTTCATTCTTTTTCAGGTCCTTATACATCCTAGATATTAATGACTTGTCTTATGTGCAATAGGAGGGTTTTCCCATTCAGTAGATGTCTCTTCATTCTAGTGTTGCTTCCTTTGCTGTGCTGAAGATTTTTCATTTCATGTAATCTCTCATTTGTCAATTTTTAGAACTATTTCCTGTTGTATTAGAGTTCTTTTCTGAAAATGCATGCCTATGCCTGTATCTTCAAGTGTTTTACTTAGATTTTCTTCTAACAGTTGCAAAGTTTCTTGTCAAAAACAGTCAAAGACTTTTATATCTTTAGGTCCTTTTGAATTTATTTTTGTGGAGGGTGCGAAATAGAAATCTAGTTGTGGTCTTTTACTTGTAAATCATTTCCTCAGAACTATTTGTAAAAGAGACTATTTTGTCTCCAATTTATATTTTGGACAGCGTTTTCCAAAACAAGGTGACTGTAACTATATGGCTTTATTTCTGAGTCATCTATTCTAGCCTAACTGGTCTTGTTACAGTACCATGCTGGTTTTGTCACAATAACTATGTAATGCAATTGGAGGTGGAAAGTGTGTCATATCCCACACTGTTCTGTCTACTAAGGACTGCATAAGTTATTAAAAACATTCTGCTTCCATATAAGGCTTAAGATTTCCTTTTCTTTTTCTGTGAAGAACGTCATTGTCCTTTTAATGGGGGTTGCTTTAAATATGTAGATTGCTTTCAGTGACATAGCAATATACACAATATTCTGCCTATCAAAGAACAAGAGGTAGTTCCTCAATTTCTTTTCTCAGTTTCTCACATTTTCATTGTAGAGGTCTTACCTCCATAGGTAAGTGTACTTACAACAATTTTAAAAAGCTATAATGGATGGGATTTCCCCCTAACTTTGTTTCCAGTGAGTTTACTGTTGATATATAGAAAGCACACACTTTTTGTATGGTGATTTTTATATCCTGCTAAACTGCTGAAAGTGTTTGTAGTTTGTTGTTAGAATCCTTGGATCTAGAAATCTGTCTTTTTTCCTTCCTATTTATATTCCCTTTAATTCTTTTGGCTTAATACTCTAGCTAGGTCTTTGAGCACTATATTTGATAACAACGGAGGGAATATAAATTCTTTTTTCATTGGTTCACTATTGGTTTATTATCTTTTGGGTTTGTTGGAAAAAGATTAATTTCTTGCTTTTTCTAGGGTGTAGTTTCTCTCCTCATGTTGGCGTTTTCCATCTATTATCCTTTGTAGGGCAGGATTTGTGGAAAGATACTGTGTAAATTTGGTTTTATCATAGAATATCTTGGTTTCTCCATCTACGGTAATTGAGAGTTTTGCTGGGTATAGTAGTTTGGGCTGGCATTTGTGTTCTCTTAGGGTCTATATGAGATCTGCCCAGGATCTTCTAGCTTTCATCGTCTCAGGTGAGAAGTCTGGTGTAATTATGATAGGCCTGTCTTTATAGGTTACTTGACCTTTTTCCCTTACTGCTTTTAATATTCTTTCTTTGTTTAGTGCATTTGGTGTTTTGATTACTATGTGCCAAGAGGACTTTCTGGTCTGGTTCAGTCTGTTTGGAGTTCTGTAGGCTTCTTGTATGTTCATGGTCATCTCTTTCTTTAGGTTAGGGAAGTTTACTTCTATAATTTTGTTGAAGATATTTACTGGCCCTTTAAGTTGGAAATCTTTGCTCTCTTCTATACCTATAATCCTTAGGTTTGGTCTTCTTATTTTGTCCTGGATTTCCTGGATGTTTTGGCTCAGGAGGTATTTGAATTGTGCATTTTCTTTAACTGTTGAGTCAATGTTTTCTATGGTGTCATTACCCCTGAGATGCTTTCTTCTATCTCTTGTATTCTGTTGTTGATGCTTGCATCTACGACTCCTGAATCATTTCCAAGATTTTCTATCTCCACACTTGTCTCACTTTGTGATTTCTTTATTGTTTCTACTTGCATTTTTAGATACTGGATAGTTTTTTTCAGTTTCTTCACTTGTTTGTTTGTGTTCTCCTGTAATTCTTTCAGGGATTTTTGTGTTTCCTCTTTAAGGGCTTTTACCATTTGACCCATGTTCTCCTGTATTTCTTTAAGGGAGTTATTTATGTCCTTCTTGATGTCCCCTAAAAGCATCATGTGATGAGACTTTAAATACAACTCTTGCTTTTCCTGTGTGTTGGGGTATCCGGGACTTGCTGGGGTGGGAGAACTGGGCTCTGATGTTGCCAAATAGCCTTGGTTTCTGTTGGTAGGGTTCTTGTGCTTGCCTTTTGCCATCTGATTATCTCTGGTGTTATTTAGTCTTGTTGTCTCAGGCTGGAGCTTGCCCCTCCTATGGGCCTTCCAACATGTGTCTGTACTCCTGGGAGACCAACTCTCTTCTGGCAGGGTCTTTGCAAAGAAGGCTGTGGAGCTGTCTGGTTCCCTGCTTCAAATGGAGGCCCGAAGGGAAGACTCCTGTCCCAGCTGCTCCACTGATCATATGCCCTGATATATCCTCCTAGCTGTACCCCTTCAGAGAGAAGCTGGAGATCTCACCTACGCACTCTGAAGTGAAATCTCTACTGGGAGATCACTCTTTCCTGGAAGGCTAAGCACAGAAGGCTTTGGAGCTGCCTGGTTCACCACTGCAGATGGTGGCTGGAAGGGAAGATTCCTGTCCCAGCTGCTCCACTGATCATATGCCCTGTGGGCTCCTAGCTGTACCCCTCCAGAGAGAAGGTGGAGATCTCCCCTCCACACTCAGAAGTGAAATCGCTGCTGGGAGATCACTCTCTCCTGGTGGGCTAAGCACAGAAGGCTATTGAGCTGCCTGGTTCCCTGCTGCAAATGTCACTGGAAGGCAAATGAACACTTATATAATAAGCAAGGTTATGTTCCAGAAGAACAACTATTTGAGAATGTGTTATCTGGGAGGTTTATGTATCTATGGAACATAAGTTGTGTGGTCTTTGACAACACAATTTGCCAGTAACTAACGTTCCTCAGCATTTACATGACATGCCTCATGTTCACTAAGTCACTGAGGAACAGCACTCCAATATGTCTTCTTTAGTTATACATATCTGCTGGGTGGAATCAAGGAGACAATGATGAATGAACCCAGGCTTGCTTCTAGGTAAAAGGGCCAAGGTGGAAGTCCCACATATAGTTCCAGATTCTGTCTTTAGTATTAGTCTCTGAGCTCATTATACTTGTGGCTCTCTGAAGTCTATGATAAGGTAGAGCTGGGGTAACCTAGCCCAGTGTAGGGATTGCTACAGGAACCCTGATTTTCATCATCACGGTGATGTGGAAAACAGAAAGAACCAATGCTGATATAGAGTGTGGAGGCTCACCACTCAGGAAGTCCACAGTCTGGGAGAACCAGATCACACCTCATCCCTGTCCTAAAGCCATTTAGGAACGGGAAGATCTTTTAGTGATCTGTAAAGGCAGTGTAGGTTTTAGCTAGAAGTTGTGAGGCTGTGTGAGCTACACACCCTGGGACATAATACTCTGTGTCTCATCCAATAAGCTATTATTGTACAACGAAGAATGAACACTTCAGCTTCATTACATCCTGTGCTTCACAGTACACTCCCTTTCTAGCACAATATTACTCTATCAAGATTGAAATTGTTCATGCTTGGTCTGGTGAGATAGCTCCATTGGTAAGTGTGCTTGCCTTTTATAGCTGGGACTAGATGACCTGAGCTTGATTCCTGGAACCTACGTAGAGGTGAAAGGAGAGAACCATCTCCTCCAAGTTGTCCTGTGACCTCCATACATGTGCCACAAAATGTACTCTAATATACATTTCATGTACATGTACAATAATGACTATTGATAATATAAAAGCAATCAAGAATCGTCCATGAGATTAGCAAAACTATCTGGGGTGGAAAAAGGAGGTTTGACTGATTTTTAGAAATAGTATCTGTTTTCCTGGTTTGAAAATGTTTTGAAGAAGTGATAGAAATCTGTCCTTTAACTATAACACTTATTTTGTATTTCCCTGATCCAATAAAATTTCTATAACTTGAGTTTTTTAGAATAGGCATAGGTTATTTAGCATCTTATAGATTAAGAATATGATGTCTTGCAATATTTGTGAAGTGTTGATTACCTAGCCATTAGTGAAACTTTAACCACAGGATTTAAAATAAAAATGTATTTTAACTGTCATTGAATGATATGAATCAAGGAATGGCTGAGGTGGTCTTTTCACAAAGCAGTGTGACTTCATCTGCTGTAGACAATACTTTGAGTGTATTTTATCTTCTGTATAGATGTTTTGAGTGGCAGTTCTGAAGAACTTGTTGACACACAGGATGACATTGCAGCCAACATTAGCAGGAGACATGCAGATTCCAGGAATGGTGAGTAATGCATTCCTGATTGGATTTAATGGAGAAGGACCCAGGAATGGTGAGATCATGGGTAACAAAGGGAATCAGGAAGTTAGCTCAGGAGGCTTTGAGATGCAGAGAGGCAGTATTACAGTGGTATTGCCCAGGCAAAGTACTGAGTTTAGGTGTTCAGAGAGAGTGACTGCTTCATATCCCATATTGTATTGTCTAAGTCTAAACACAAGCATTCTGTTTCTCATCTAATATTCTCTTCTTTATCATCCTTTGACAAAGGAAGTTAGTGTCACTCAGGGAGACAGTAATGCCTGTGTCATCTGCCCAAATTTTTTTTTCTTTATTTTGGTTTTTTGAGACAGGGTTTCGCTGTATAGCCCTGGCTGTCCTGGAACTCACTCTGTAGACCAGGCTGGCCTCGAACTAAGAGATCCGCCTGCCTCTACCTCCCAAGTGCTGGGATTAAAGGCTTGCGCCACCACCGCCTGGCTGCCCAAATTTTTTAAGTAGTTTGTTATCATCTAAATTGTCAAACTAAAGCAAGTTTGCTTTCCTCTTTCCTTGTACTTGCATTGATAAGAAATTTAGTTATTTATTGTGCATTTTCATTTGTGGAGAGTCATATATAGAATCTATTTTGACACCAGAGGAAAAAAAATAAACATGTAAAGAAAATCTGTGGACTCCCAAAAATCATTTTGTATGTCTGATGGCACAGACATCAGATGTAGGATCTCCAGTTTTTGTTAAGATCAGGGTCATCCTTTTTACTATTAGGAATATAGTTCAGCTAGTCATGTGCTTGTGAGGATTTGAGTTCAGTCCTAAAGTTTCATGCTGATTTCCATGATGGGCAGCAGTTTATAATGCTAGTCATCAGCAGCTACAAAAGTTCCATGAGTTTGACCTCTGTGAATAAAGCCAGGAGCTCAAGGGTACCAACCATACGGAGAGTGGCCAAAATCTCAATTCATCATAAGGAAACCATAGCTGAGCACACAACATGACGTGAGAAATTCTTCAGTACATTTTTGATTTTTCCATTAGTTTTTAAGATGTTTGTGTGTGTGCACGCCAAATGTGTTGTACCTGAGAGGCCAGAACTGGGCGATGGACCCACGGGAGCTGAGATTATAGGTGTTTGTGAAATAACTGAAGAGCTCAACTCAGGCCTAAACTGCTAAGCTACAGACTGTTTTTAAATTGTTGTATGTTGGTATTTTGAAATTTCTATGGATGTTCCATGACAGAGGAAAACTGATGATCTTGTGGGAACCAGTGTGACTTCACCTGGCACAGGCAGGAATGAGAGAGCCAGCTTCTGTTCTTCTTCTTTTTTTTTCCAATAAAGCAGTTCTAGGACATTGGGATATAACTACCCTAGAGAGGCAGGAAGAGAGTAAGGTAAAGTCCAAGCATCCCTGTGGGAGCTTGTGCTTCAGAGGCTGAGGGAGCAGGGATGGCAGTGAGATTCCGGAAGGTGTGTGCTTTTCCTTTTCAAGGCATAATGGTGAGCAGTGCTGTCTGTGGGTTCTGCTGTGTCTGCTGTGTGCTCTGCCACTTAAACACAGTCTTTGCCAGAACATCTGCTTCCTCCTGTCTCCTCTGTTGTGCTTCATAAAGCTCTAGTCAATTGTGTCCATAAGAGTTTGAGTTTGTGAAATTGACCTGAGACAGAGGGAATCTACCTTGTGGGACACAACTATCTCCTGGACTCTTGGCACAAACCTGCAGACGTGAATCATAGATAGGACCATCATTACAAGACGAGCAGACTTCATTCTGTTCTGTCTGTACATGCAGAAGCACATGCAGGTTTCTGTCCTTTTTAGCTCCATTTTATAAGACACATGAACTTTATAAGAGCAGAGTATCCTGCCCGGGCTCACTGTGGCATCTGGGAGGTGAGCACAGAGTTTGTACCTCTTTTACAGCCGCGGACACACACATGCCCAAACCTCGCTTTTCTACCTCCTGTATTCTACTATCACATTGTTATGGCTGCCTGAGATCTCTGGTTGTCCCCTAATATCTATAGAGCTTCTGTGTGTTCCACTTGAGAGAGTTCTGAGCTCTCTCTTCGGTTCTGTAGGCACTAGTCTGTCAGCTGAGTATTCTTTTGTCCATTGCCTTCCCAGGAACCGTTGTGGTAATGTCACAGCCTTTGCTTATCAAAAAGTGTGATGACCTTAATCTCTCATTGTCCATGCACTGAATCTGTGTTGTGTGTCCAGTCGAGCCCTCAAAGCCTACCTGGTATCCACAACCTGCATTCAGCCTTTCTCTGATATTCTTTTACAAAGATCTCACTCTTCCTTCTGCTTCCTCAAGATATGTTGTTGGCACTGGGTTCTCTGCCTGGCAGTCCAATGACACTCTGGGATCTTTTTCACCTGTTACTTTGCTCATGACCTTATGTCTCTAGTCTCATTACACACATGACCCAAACTAAACCTCTGTTGTCTGTTTCCCCAGCCATACAAATGTGTATTTTATTAATAGTTCTTCACTAACCCACTATCTCTCTGTCAGAGTACCTTGTGCCTCATGCATTGTAGCCCTACGTGACTCCCTTACAAAGCTGCTCCCAAAGACTTGAGCTCAAGAGTAAGAAGACAGAACTGAGCACTTCCTAGGAACATTCCTACAGAGACAGTCATTTGAGACTTAGTATGTTACCTCAGTTGCTCTTTTTACTGGGGAGCAGATATGAAAGCTGCAGGAGAACTGCACCTAGAGGGAACAATTCAATGCCCTGAGAAGTGTGATTCCCAGCATGCGAATAGACAGAGGAAGACTCAAAATCAGCAGAAACTTTCCCCAACATGGAGATATTAGGAAGAAGCCACCTTGGGGGTCCTCTGGATCCTTTCAGGGAAGTGTGACATGGTCAAAATCTCCTCTCTGTCTCTTCTGTTTACAGATTCAATGGAGTCGAAGGCATATTCTGTTGGACCTTCCCGTCATGCATGGGAGGACAACAACCCAATCAAGAAGTAACCATTCCAAATGGGAGAGAAGGCTTAGCCATTTGAAAGGCTAGCCTCACAACCAAAATATAAGAAAAGACTATTTTCCTATATTCTACTTATTCCTGGATGTGACACCACCACTGTAAAATATGAAATGTTGCTCTTACCTTCCCATCGGATAGACCCTCAGTCCCGATGAGGGGACGTTCCTGTGTTGAGAACTACTGGAAAATGAGAGGCTCACTTCCCTGTGTGATACTATCTATGGCTCGCTGTCAACAAGAAACTGCAGCAGAACTTGAGACAGTTTTGTTATAGGACAGTTTGTACATCAGCACTGCCAGCATGTGAGCTACCTGGCAAGCTGCTGACCCAGATAAAGAGGCTCATGCCCAAAGAACAGTGGGCCTCTCCGACTTACACGTGGGTTGTGTGCCCATTCAACGAATAAGAATATACCTCTTTACAAGACTTCCAACAGCCACCAGGTACCAGTTCCAGCACAAGTACCGTGTAGAGCTTGTCCACCACTTCTTAGAGGAACAAGCTCCAGAAATGCACCTCAAATATTGCATGACACACATGGTGATGCGGCTGCTGTGCTGCTAATCATGGACTGACTGGGCCTGAAAAGGTATGGTTGTGTTTGCCTGTAGCATGGCCAGCATGGGGCAACCTTGTAGTTACTAGATATGTTGGTGAAGTTATGGGTGACAAGTGTGTGGGCTCTGTGGAAGGATAAAAGGTGGGAGGGCTGAATCATTCTATGATCTTAAACTGGGCAAGGGTGGTGTTTCCTAAGACCTTATGACTCCCCTCACCCTCGCGACTTTGGAAGCATCAAGCATCTTTCTTTTCATTAAAACCTTGTAAACTCTTTCCTCCATGCCCAATTCATGTACTTACACCTTCTGTCTGGTGTAGGCTTTTTTCCTAGGTTTTTGTCCAGGCTGTTTTCTCCATCTGAGATTTTCTCTGCCTTGCTTCCCTGCTTCTTAGTCCTAGACCCAAAAAACCCACCACATGCTGGCTGTTGGCAGCAGGGCCTCCCACTGTGTCTTCCTCACAGTCCACAGGCCTACATCCTGTCTGTAGTCTTTCCAATCCTGGAGAAACATCCCTGTGTGCCTCTGCTTAGTTAGGATCTGTCAGAGCGCCAGCATCCTTCCCACACATAGCTCTTGTTTGAATGCACATCTCTGTCTATTGGCGCTTGGATGCATGGGAATGGTATCCTGAGGTTGGTGTTTGTCTTTTCCTTTCACAGATGCACTGTTCTGACTCCCTGATTGTACTTTTCTGCTTCTCATTTCACAACAGTGTCTCACGAAATAACTCAAACTAGCCTGGAACTCATGGTGTTCCTGCCTCCCAGGACTGTGCTTATAGGTGTGTTCCACCAAACTCAGCATTGCAGCTCAGTTTTTATATTTTCATTGTTTACTTATTGAATTTTATGAAAGAGCAGAAATATTGCCATATTCTGTGGTGGAGAAACTCACCCTAGCAGTTATTTAGCTAGGTATTGATAAGGTAGAATGGCCCTTTCTGGTTTGGGGAATTGGTTGTATGACCCTCGACCTTCTCTACAGTCTTTGCTGCCTGCAGCTGTACATTCCAACTATCTAGACCCTGCCTAACCATTCCCAGAGGGCTATAATCCAGTACCTTTCCAAACTGGATGCACTGATATGGGCTTCTCCTAGTTCAGAAAAGAGAAGATCTCAGATAAAGTACTACCATGGAACTTGAGGTCATGCTGTCCCATATTGCTGGTACCACATCTTAATTTGAGTGGAGCTGAAATACCAACATTAGTGTTCTACTGTGTGTGGGTAGCTCAGCTGGTCCCCCTCTTTATGCCTTTGATTTCTGGTCCCTTTTCTTGGACTGCCTGCTTGCTGAGAATCTGAGCCTGGGAGTTTAGCAGCCTGTCTGTGTCTAGATTTGAGACCACAGTCTCTCCCTGCCTTATGGATGCTTCTAGACTGTTGCCCCTTCACCTCTTCTGAATCTCTGCACTTCCCCTGTTGCCTTCTGACTTGTCCTCCCTTCTAGGACAGTTTTTGGGCTAATCTTCATTTTTCTGCCTCCTTGCCTGTGGGCATTGTGGCAGGATAATGGTGGATGGCATCCTGGGTATGACTGCTGTAGTTCTCCATGTCTTTAGGTTAATCTGCAGAGTGGTAGGGCTTTGGAACCATTGCTTCTAGATTTGCAAGGCTCTCTTCCTCTTGCTCCTGCTCCCAGGTAACTTCCCTTGATCTTTGTCCTTACCAGGTGGAGGTTGGTGCCCCTTCAAAAGGAATGAGTCTTTTGAGCAAGCTCCCAATGGTGTGTTTCCATTTGAGGAAGGGTTGTATGTGATGCTGTGACACTGCAGATGCTGTCTGATGTTCATGAGCAAGCAGAGCTACTCTACTCAGAGCCTCTGAGGTGGGACTTTGAGGTGTAGAGATTCTCATATCTCTATTCCTTTTCTAGGTGTCTATGACACTGATGTCAGAAGTCAGTCTACCAGACCAAAAAAAAAATTGAATGACACAGAAGAGTCAAGGATCCATATTCTGGCTCAGAAGATGCCTTTCCTGATAAATTTGAAGGCAGGAAGAAGACTTCACTAAGCCACGTCCTGGAGAAAAGAGAGATAACCACCAGGGCATGGGTCACCTGCCCTGAAGGTCCAATTGCACAGCCTAGTGGAGCTTCCTGGGCCAGTGCTTCACTATAGTCTGCTTAGGGCCAGTAGGCTTGAGGCCCACAGTGGCCTTACCCTCACTTTCAGCTCTTTGACCTCCAGAACCTCCTTTAGTGTGGTAGCCCCAGGGCCAGAGTGGATACAGTATTCCTGCCCAGGGACTGGGTCGAGAGCTCTTAAACTTTTTATTGTTTTCTTTAAATATAAATAAAGTTATTTAAAACAGTTAGAGACAGAAACATTCTTAGCCTCTCTCCCTGCCTTCTTTGTAGCTGTGTAACAACACCAGGCGCTCTATCTACCTCTGTGATCAGCCCCAATGTATTGGTTTCTTTTTTTCCATAATATTTTTGTTATTTTGGAATTTCACATCATGAACCCACCCTCACTTCCCAGTACTTCCTGGTCTGCCCCTCACACTTGAGACTTCCCTCCAACGAAAAGAAGAAAAAAAGTCTAATTCGTGTTGCCCATATACTTACTGGAGCATGGTCCATCTCCCAGTGGCCAGCTCCTTAAGGAAAACCGAGTCCTTCCCCACCCGCACCCCAGCCAGAAGCCATCAGTTTGGAGAACTAACTACATTTCAGCATCCCGATCACAATTTTAAAAAGTTCTCTATAATTGTTTTCTGTCTAGGCTGTTACTTATCGGGGATGGGGATCAGGGTTGTCACAGAAACTTATGTCCCTCTTCCTCAACTGAGTTTGCAGTCATCAATACCATGGAGAAGTAGCTTCCCTGCCCTTTACAGTTAGAAGGATCATGGATCATAGACTTACATGTGGTTTCTGATGACAGCCCGAACCATGAACAAGCCACTAACCTTAGCATGTTTTTTTGTGGCAGTACAGTCCATGAACATCAATCTGGCCCTCTGCCTCTGCACAAGCCATAGACCATTACATCTCCCAGTGGCAGCAGTGGAGAAGGACATAAAGATGACCTCAGGCCACTCACATCAACATGGCCCTCTGTGCTAGCCCAGCCCCAGGACATCAACATGGCTTCTGGCTTCAGCACAGACCATGGACAGCCACATGGCCTTCTGTGGTAACATAGGCCATGTATATCAACACAGACCTCGGCTGCAGACATGGCCCTCAGCAGCAGCGTGGACCCAGACATCACAATGGCTTCAGGTTGGCAACACAGGCCATTCACATCAATATGGTCCCTGGCAGCGAGCTCCTGAGTCTTTAACTTGAAGGCATTTGTGGTAAAGGAATCCCTTTCTTGGTTGGTACCAGCAGTCCTTGGTTCCAGGGCTAGTAACTTGATCTCTAATCAAGAACAAAACAGGGGAGGGGAGAGGGCTTATGGGACTTTGAGGGAGGAGGAACCAGGAAAGGGGAAATCATTTGAAATGTAAATAAAGAATACATCTAATAAACAATAAAAATAAAATAAAAATATTGAGGAACAGAACTAAAAAAAAACCAAAAAGTATGTATTATGTATAACATATATAACAAAATAATCCTTTTACAGTAAAAAAAAGAAACAAAAAAAAAAAAAAAAACAAAAGAACACAGCCTTTCAAAAAGGTTGCTACAGTGATAGCTTCCAGAAGTTCATTATCATTTAATCTGTTCTCAGGACAGGGCGGGACCCTAACCTCAGCCAGTGTCTGGGATACAAGGTGGAGTTCAGTAGAACATTCTTTTTCAATGTCTTCTTCAACTTAGGACCTGGTTCCCTTATAATGGTACATGTATATAATAGTATATGGTTCATGTATAGATTTTTTCCCAACCACAGCCCACCCATGCATCCCTGTTACTGATGTAGAAATACAACTTGGGGCTGACTTGGACACCTCAGGTCTCTTCTGAATAATGTAAGCTATTTCACTAATCCCCTTGATATAATTCATTGTGGCGTGCTTGCTAATGGGTAGTTATTGGGGGAATCATATATAAACATTCTAAACTTGGTGGTGGTGGTGACTGTACAATGCTGATTAGCGTAAAAACACTAAATTTAAAACATGTGAATATTCTATGTTAAAAAAAAAATTCAGGAGTTTCCATCTTGTTCCATCAACTGCAAAGGCATTTTGCTATCTATGCTCTTAAGCTGCCACTCTCTCCAGTGCTTCTATACCCATACTTCCTAATTTTCTCCAGACTATCCTTCTGCCTGAACCAAGTCCTACCCCACCTCAAGATCTTGCTCTACTCTGTGTCCTTCTACCCAGAGTCTAAATAGTCCTTATCTTCTTCAGGCCTTGACACAAACACCCTAAGTCCTGAGAGGCTTTCTTGGGTCATACTAGTCCCTCTAAGACATCGTGGCCTCCAGTTCTTTCTGCCTTTCATTTGTTCTGCCTGGAACCCATTTCCACCCATTCTATGTTTTAATTGCTGATCTTACCTACTGTCTGCCTCCCTCACTGGCTGCCAACTGCAAGAGGGTAAGAATTTTGTGATTTGTCCTTGAGAGTATTTTGGGCTACAAATACTTTCCTTAAGTGTTTGTGGAATGACTGACAGATGGCAAGGTGAGTGCAGTGTGTGAGACCGTGCCCCCCAGAGGAGCAGCTTGTATCAGGATGTCTCCCTGGGGACTCCTAACCACTGCTGCTTTTCTTGAAGACACAGGAGGCTCTTGTGTCACTCAGGACCTCACTTTGATTTAGGTTCTGAATTGGAACTTGTTATTGGAATTGCTATCCAAGGAAGTGGCTTGGGTGGGTGAGTGGTGAGTACAGTTGACAGGGGCATTGTGCAGGTTTCTAGGTTTCAGGCCATCCTCAGACATTCAGCAGTCAATAGATTTCTCAGTGTACATATATATATCTATATATCTATATATCTATCTCTATCTCTATCTATCTATCTATCTATCTATCTATCTATCTATCTATCTATCTATCTATCTATATATATATATATATCAGAGGCAGGTACGATGACTGAGGGAAGGCTATCCAGGTATTCTGATAGGAGAAAGCCTGGGAAGGAGAGGGAAGGCAGAAGGTCTCACCCATAGCAGCAAGTCTGTACAGCCTCAGTCTATAAGGCACAGCCATGGCATCATTGGCTCTTACCTACCCTTGGATACCTGGAGGATGATTCTGGTGTCTGTAGGGAGGACTGTAGGCAACGGACATTTGATAGAGACGCCTTTTAGACTCACTTATAATGTGGTCCATTCCTTGAAAATTTTACAACATATACCTTGTTCAGGTTTCTAGTGACTTTTCAGATGGTTCTGTCATGGGGACTTAGAAGCAGTGCTATTCCCTCTGCCTCTCTGAGGTCATCTGCTTGCTCTCCTTACATACATCACAGAGTCCAGAGAGGGAATGGAAATGTAATTAGAGTCATACAACCAGTTAGCAAAGAGCAAAACCCTGCTTTTCCCTGAAGGCCAGTGTGTGCAAATATGGCAGTGTGACCATGTATTTGGCAGAACCTGGTACCAGGTAGCCCGCTCAGTGCTTGACATTTTTTTTTTATTTTCTAAGTTTTTTTTATTTACATTCCAAATCATTTCCCCTTTCCCGTTTCCTCCCTCCCCGAAAGTTCCATAAGTTCCCTTCCCTCCCGCTTTTCCCCATTCAACCCCCTCTTGCTTCTCTGTCCTGGCGTTCCCCTACATCCACTCTTTCCAGGACCAGGGTCTCTCCTTCCATCTTCTTGGAAATCTATTGATGTGCGAATTGTGTCTAGGGTATTCCAAGATTCTGGGTTAATATCCCCTTATCAGTGACTGCATACCATGTGTGTTCTTTTGTGATTGGGTTACCTCACTAAGGATGATATTTTCAAGTTCTGACCATTTGCCTAGGAATTTCGTGAATTCATTGTTTTTAATTGCAGAGTAGTATTCCATTGTTTAAATATACCACATCTTCTGACTCCATTCCTCCGTTGAGGGACATCGGGGTACTTTCCAACTTCTGGCTATTATAAATCAGGCTGCTATGAACATAGTGGAGCATATGTCCTTCTTGCATGCAGGGGAAGCCTCTGGGTATATGCCCAGGAGTGGTATAGCCAGATCCTCCAGGAGTGTCATGCCCAGTTTTCTGAGGAACCGCCAGACTGCTTTCCAGAGTGGTTGTAGCAGCTTGCAATCCCACCAGCAGTGGAGGAGTGTTCCTCTTTCTCCACATCCTCGCCAACAACTGCTGTCTCCTGTGTTTTTGATCTAAGCCATTCTGACTGTTGTGAGATGAAATCTCAGGGTTGTTTTGATTTGCATTTCCCTAATGACTAAGCATGATGAACATCTCTTTAGGTGCTTCTCAGCCATTAGATATTCTTCTCAAAGGTGGGAACTCTTTGTTTAGCTCTGTACTCCATTTTTTAATAGGGTTACTTGGCTCTTTGGAGTTTAACTTCTTGAGTTCTTTGTATATATTGGATATTAGCCCTCTGTCGGATGTAGGGTTGGTAAAGTTCATTTCCCAGTTAGTTGGTTGCCGCTTTGTCTTTTTGACAGTGTCTTTTGCCTTAAAGAAACTTTCACATTTTTGTCTTGTTCAATACCAGTAGACCCAGTGAGATATTAGTTCCATCTTATCAGTGTGTACCACCAAATATTTATTGAGCCTGAGTTCTTTCATCTGTAGACCTAGGGTTTGAATGAGGGTATTAGCTTAGGGTTGATTGCTTCTATCATCCCCAACCTGTCCAGGGCCCACCCTCTGCTTACCTGGTATATCTCAGCTGGTTGGAGCATAGAGACTGGAACTTTGCAACCTGGGGATATCCCTTGCGGCCATGTGCCACATTCACATGTCAATAGTCTGGTAGGTAATTCAGGTCCAGGCTGGAGGGGGACGGACATCCATGGCCAGGGAGGTGTGATAGAGGCAGGTTCACAGACTCTTTGGCAGAAGGATAGCTCCCTCAGGCTGACATAGCAAAGGGTCAGTACCTGGTCGAAGACAACAGGCACATGCTGATATCTATATGTGCCAGTATGTATGTATGTATGTTTGTTTGTATATATATATATATATATATATATATATATATACACATACATATAGAAAATGCTTTTTTAAATAGTAAAATTCATTTAAAGGCTCATTCATTTATGATACCTACCTGTTGGTCATTTTGGCAGGGACGAGATATAAGTTCCCGCTTACTTGAAAAATTTTCAAATTTTGTACAAATATCACTTTTGTGGTTGGCAATACAGATTCATTTTAATGAAAGACATTGAGACCTTGAGAATCTGAGATGAATAAGTAAATAAATGGGAAAAAAATAGATATGACAGCCTTTAAGTCAAAGAGCTCTTTAAGAGTGGGAGAGGCTGTATTGTATGGTTTGGACTCTAGAGGGGTGGGAGAGGCTGTGCTGTACGGTTTGGACTCTTGGGGGGTGGGAGAGGCTGTGCTGTATGGTTTGGACTCTTGAGGGGTGGGAGAGGCTGTGCTGTATGGTTTGGACTCTTGAGGGGTGGGAGAGGCTGTGCTGTATGGTTTGGACTCTTGAGGGGTGGGAGAGGCTGTGCTGTACAGTTTGGACTGACTGTGGAATAGGTGGACTTGGATAGTTGAGGCAGCAGCTTCCTTAGCCACCAATCCATTCTCCTCACTACAGCTTCTCTCAGGAGGACTTTGGCCAAGGAGGTGCTGAGGCTACAGAGAAACAGATATTCGTCAGCCCAGAGCAAACTCTCACCATTACTTTCTGCTTGAGCACCAGGAATGAGCCTAGCTGCGCATGCACGAATGGGCAGAGAAGGCCTAGGGGGCGTGGCTAGACTTCGGCTGGCATCACGTGGTGCGCTGGCCATCCACTCCTCCTGGTCTTCGGCGGCCGCCCCGCCCCATCCCGTCCCTTTCCCGCCCTGACGCTTGGAGCCCCCCCAATGTACGCTAAGCCCTAAACTGCCTGGGTAAGTGTCCACGAAGGCCCCACTTCGCCTCGACCCGGATGGGCCCAGAAAGGGCGCTGGCAACCTGTGTTGTGGGGCTGAGGGGACAAGATGGCGGTGGAACCCCTTCTGTCTCCTCCCTCACCTGGGCGTGTGACCAGGGGAGGGGAGACCCGAGGTCGACTGAGGAGGCCGGGCCGGCGTGGGGAGGGTCGGGCTAGGCCTGGGGCAGTGAGGGTCCTGGTACTGAGATCTCAGGCCAGGCCGGGGTCGGGTTGGCATAGGGGCAGAAGGATGTCTCTAGGGGGTAGTTGAGGCTTCTGGAATGTCCCTACTGAGGGGTGCGGGTTCCTCAGGAGCTGCTGCTAGTCTGCATTTGGCAGTTAATCACTTTCAGCATCTTTTTCCTCCAGGGCTTTACCAAGCTTTCCATGAACCCTGATTCAGACTTTAGCTTTCTCAGGGAAGCAAGGAGGTGAACACTTTTTTTCTTCTTCTTCCCATTTTACAAATGTTTAGTTGAGGCCTCAGGTACAAAATGAAGGCCTCTCTCACCTGAGAGCCTCCTACCTTAGTGTCCTTGCCTCAGTACTTTAGTAATGCCTCCCCTCTGCTCAGTTTGCTGTCCTGTGCTAGGAAACAGGTTAGAGTCAGTAGCTGACTCCAGAGAGTTCTAGCTCTGCTAGAAACAACACATTACCAAAAATGGACCGGAAGCCCACATTCAGGTCAGTGTGTCCTGAGGATACTCATGGTTTTGGCTTGCTTCTAATTAGTTCCAATAAATATGAGGATTTTTAAGGAATATGTTTTGTAACACAGGAAATAGTTCTGTATAAGGTATTTAGAAATATTTCATCTGTATTTCTATAAATATCTCCATTGGAAGAATGATAAGTGACTGGCTGTAATTTTAAATAGCAACTCAAGACAAACAAATCTATAACAAATATCAATATAATAAATAATTAGGTAATAGTTATGAATCCTGTTAGTCAATATGAGGAAATAATATTGCTTTTCCTGTGGTAAGAAAGTTGACCATGAAGAAGTAACAACAATCTTGCAGAAGCAAAATGTTAGAGATAATGAGCAAGTTGGGATTTACAGACTTAAGTGCAGTGTACTGATGGTTTCAAGTTGAAATCACTCCTATAGATGCATCTGAGTTGACACAACTTCTCTCTGGGGTATTTCTGCATGTTCTCATAGTTGAATCAAAGTTGCTATTTAATTCACAGTATTCAGTATTGTGAAACCATAAACAAAACAGCTGGAGTAATTTTATGGGACAGTGATCTGCATCTGCAAGTGCTTCATGAACAAGTGTGGATGCATGCCTGTGACCATAGATTTTGAGAAAATAATTGCTCAATTTCCAATATTAATGCACCATAAGCAGGAATAGTATTGTAAAGTCTTGCATATTAATAACAGGAGAAAGTCTTGATGAGAAATATTTTCAGGCATGGCTCCTTGATTCTCTGAATCAGCAGAAGTTGAGGAGAGGCTCCAAAATCCTAGCACACTATCCCAGATTCAGTTGTAACTGTTCAACATGAGGCCTGAAAAATGTTTTCTAACAGATGTCCTTGCTATCAACCTTTAAGTCTACTGTAGTTTGAGATCCACTGAGAGTGGATACGCAAGTAGAGTGCATCCAAGAGTGATGAACAGGGAATGCCCATTTATGTATATTGCTAACAATATGAAGTGAATAGATATAATAGAGAGGGGAGAGGGAGGCAGAGGATTGAGGGAAAGGAGGGATAGCCACTGAATTTGGTCCTTGGGTGGCCGTTCCTGGAGGTGATCCAAAGTCTCTTTGACCTTCCTATTCTGCAGCCTGTCAGTCACCAGCTGGTTGGGGCTTCTCTGCAAGAGGACTAGCTGGAGAGGTTCCTGAGCCCCACTGGAGGGCTGTTCTAGCAGGATAGCACATGTATAAGCTTGAACCATTCCTCTCCTCTAAAGTTGATTGGATGAAGCTGACTGCTCCAGTGGAAGCTAATCAGGTTTCTAGCAGCCTGGCTCTCTGAGGCTGCAGGATGCTGCTGCTTGCTGCAGCTGCTCTTCTTGCTTAAATAGAATAAAAGCTTGGCATCTCCAGCTTCATTTTGCAACTATGTCCTTCACTGTGGGAAATTGTCTCCTGAAATCACCTCAGATTCCAGGACAGTGGGTCTGATGCATAAGCATCTTGTGACAAGCATCAAAACCAGTGCTCAGACAATGACATTCTTATGGACAAACCCCTACCTGTGTTGGCTAGTTTATGTCAGCTTGACAGAAGCTAGAGTCATCTCAGAGGAGAGAACTTTAGCTGGGAAACTGCTTCTATAAGGGTTGTAGGCTGGCAAGCCTGTGGGGCATGTCTATAATTAGTGATTTATGGGAAAGGGCCTTGCCTATTGTGGGCAGTGCCACCTCTAGGCTGATGGTCCTGAGTTCTGTAAGAAAGTAGGCTGAGCAGGCCACAAGGAGCAAGCCAGTAAGCCTTGTGTGTTTGTGGCTTCTGCATCTGCTCCTGCCCTCAGGTTCCTGCCCTGCTTAAGTGCCTCCCTTGACTTCTTCTGTGATAGAGTATTGCCTAAAAGTTTGAGCAGAATGAACCCTTTCCTCCCCACGTTGCTTTTGGTCATGGAGTTTCATCACAGCAATGGTTACCCTGAGACACCACCTGAGCAATCTTGCAGTAATGATCAATCACGCCTGTGTCAGTGCCTTAGAAGACAGGGCTGACGTCGTGCCTGAGTTCTCGAGATACCTTTATTCACTGAATCTCTCTCTGCGCTCTTAAATAATCTTTTCCTTTTTCCCCCTTTTATTAAACATAGATTCTTTTCTCATACAATATAACCTGAATATATTTTCCTTCCCTCTACTCTTCCCAGTTCCTCCCCACCTTGTTTTCCATCCAGATCCACTCCCTTTCTGTCTCTCATTAGAGAAGAGGCTTCTAAGAGATAACAACAAAACATAACAAAAGAAAATATAGTGTGAAAACAAAAACCATCCTATGGAAGCTGGACAACCCAAGGCAACAGAAAAATAAATGTGCCCCCAAGAGAAGGGACAAGAATCTGAGACCCACTTCTTCATACTTTCAGGAGTCCCATAAAAGTACTAAACTGAAAGGTATAGCACATATGCAGAAAATCTAGTATAGACCTGCGTAGGCCCTGGGTTTGCTGCTTCAGTCTCTGTGAATTAATGAGCTTTGCTCAGTTGTTTTAGAGGGTCTTGTTCTTTTAGTGTCCTCCATTTTCTTTCTCTGTTTCCCCCACTCCTACCTCCTCTTCCTTGGGTTTCCCTGAGCTCTGAGTGCAGTGAGTTGATGGAAACATCTTGTTTAGAGCTATGCGTTTCCAGCCCGATCTCTCTCTCTCTCTCTCTCTCTCTCTCTCTCTCTCTCTCTCTCTCCCTCTCTCTCTCTCCCTCTCTCTCTCTTTCTCTCCTGTTTGGCTGCTGGTATCTATATTTGGTCCCATCTGCTTCATGAGGAAGCCTCTCTGATGATGACTGAATAAGGCACTGATATAATCATTGTTGCTAGCTATTTGATCACGCTGTGAACCCCAAGATTGTGCTATTTACTGGAAAAAAAAACTGTTTCTAGTTGTGGTGTGGCTCAGCCCTAGCATATACCTTTAACACAAGAGCTTTCTGGTTATTGTAAACAGGATGAAATGAAGTCAACCTTAGGTCATGAGGTGGAGCAAGCAACCAGTTGACAGGGACTGAAAAACATAGGAAAAAAAAAACTATAGAGAGCAAGAGGAAGTCAGGACAGACAGAGAGATGCACAAGAGGAAGGGAAGGACATTGAGTTGAGGGATGTATGAGATGGCATGAAGAAGAATTGCCTTTTGGGATGTCAGCTGTGGAGCAAAGTCAGCTGGCTGATTCCTCTGCCTCTCTGAGCTAGCAGGTTTTCACCCCAGAATCTGACTTATGAGTTTTTATTGGTAAACATCTAGTGTTTGAGATTTTGTTAAAAACAACAAATCACTATCTTTTCTTTTCTATTAGGTTTTAGGGAGAGTTGTTGACTGGTTTGTTGGGATCCACACACCGTATCCCATGGCCTTGGTTTCTGGTAATACTGCCACAGAGACAAAGCCTTCGATATCTGGACCTTTGGGGAACATTAAAAATTCAAACTACTGAAGGTTGTGGGGATTGCAGTAAAGAAATGCCTAGTGAATGGACAGAAGCCAAACTGCAGTAAGTCCAGACCTGAAGAGAAACTGAAGTAGTGGAGATATCTTGTAAATTGCAAAGTGCAAAGGGCAGACTATGAAGGGGAATGAAAACATTATGAAGTGAGGGCTGGTAGCTGGGAGATTCTAAGTTGAATGAGACTGAAGTTGTTAAAATGCCTATGGGAATAAGAGAAGATAATGAACCATTGAAACAAGACACTGACAGCCATTTATGGTGCACCAATTCTTCCTGTTCCTGCTTACTTTCTTACCAAGAGTGCTTATCCTATAACTTATGACTTTTATTATTTGTGTTTCCTCTGAGCTCAAGAACAAACATTTTACCCCCAGGATTATTTTCGGGATAGGATGTATTTTGTTCACTTATTGGGTCGAAGCAAGCTAGTAGAGCTGATGTGGCAGGTCCTTCACAACTGTTTGTCAAATAACTGAACGAATGGGTTTTCTAAGAAACCAAGAGGATCTAGAAGGAACCTCTAATACAGTATGCACCTGCTTCCATAGGTCTTACCCTCTTAAGAGTGAGGCAGACTTCAATGACCCATTAGTTTCCCACCTGTTGTAAGAAGGGTAAGCCTAGTTACAATCCCAGAGTCATCTGGATGAAAAGCCTCAGAGAATACTCCCTTGATATTGTACTGTGATGGGCATAGATTCTCTTCCGTTTAGTTCAGAACTGTGATTTAAATATCGACACACATTCATCTTGTGCTATTGCTGTCTTTGAAGTAGCTTAAACCTATCTGTTAGGTTTTTGTAGTTAGATCCTCCCAAGCCTGGCACTCGACGTTTGAAACAAGCCTTTTGGTGGAGTCTAAGCTCCGCTTGGCTAAGTCCCAGGTGCTTTCGAGAAAGATTACCGCACACATTTCTTGAGCAGATCTGCTAGGTCTTTAATCTGTGGACTGTGGTGATAAGACAGGCCGGAAGAAAGTTGAATCCGAGAAAGGGACCGGTGTACACAAAGCCGAGGTGGACCGTCAGTCCAAGAAAGAGAACAGCACCGGAGAAACAGATGTTCGTCGGCACAGAGCAAACTCCTACCGTTACTTTCTGCTTGAGCACCAGGAATGAGCCTAGCTGCGCATGCACGAATGGGTGAAGAAGGCCTAGGGGGCGTGGCTAGACTTCGGCTGGCATCACGTGGTGCACCGGCCATCCGCCCCGCCCGGTCTTCGGCGGCCGCCCCGCCCCATCCCGCCCCTTTCCCGCCCGGACGCTGGGAGCCGCCCCAAGGTACACTAAGCCCTAAACTGCCCGGGTACGTGTCCGCGAGGGGCGCCTGTCGCCTCGACCCAGACGGGCCCAGGAGGGGCGCGGGCAACCTGTGTTGTGGGGCTGAGGGGACAAGATGGCGGTGGAACCCCTTCTGTCTCCTCCCTCACCTGGGCGTGTGACCGGGGGAGGGGAGACTCGAGGTCGACTGAGGAGGCCGGGCCGGCGTGGGGAGGGTCGGGCTAGGCCTGGGGCAGTGAGGGTCCTGGTACTGAGATCTCAGGCCAGGGCGGGGTCGGGTTGGCATAGGGGCAGAAGGATGTCTCTAGGGGGTAGTTGAGGCTTCTGGAATGTCCCTACTGCGGGGTGCGGGTTCCTCAGGAGCTGCTGCTAGTCTGCATTTGGCAGTTAATCACTTTCAGCATCTTTTTCCTCCAGGGCTTTATCAAGCTGTCCATGAACCCTGATTCAGACTTTAGCTTTCTCAGGGAAGCAAGGAGGTGAACACTTTTTTTCTTCTTCTTCCCATTTTACAAATGTTTAGTTGAGGCCTCAGGTACAAAATGAAGGCCTCTCTCACCTGAGAGCCTCCTACCTTAGTGTCCTTGCCTCAGTACTTTAGTAATGCCTCCCCTCTGCTCAGTTTGCTGTCCTGTGCAAGGAAGCAGGTTAGAGTCAGTAACTGACTCCAGAGAGTTTTGGGCTTGTTAGAAAGCAGCCAGAAAATTGCTCCCCAAGCAGCACCTGCTGCTGTCCCAAAGGCTTCCTCAGAGGAGGTCCTACTAGCCTGTGGGCTGCCTCGGGCTCCTGGTGACCTATATTTCTCAAGTGTGTCCGTTGTTGTCTGTGGAATAGCAATTCACTACAATCATCTTCCCGAGCAGAAAATAATTCCCTGTATATGTACCACAATTTTACAGATTTATTTCAGCAGCGTCATATGGGAGAAGATTGAGATAGATGCTGTGGACATTTACAAATTAGGAAAGATGGGGCTCAAAGAGATTATTGCTTAGCCAGATCACTTGCTGGTGATATGGTAGATTTCTGATTTAAGATGGATAAGCTATAGCACTAACCCACCCTGTCCTTTGTTGGTACTTTGTATTGGTATTTTCTTCTGTTAAGCATGACTTTCTGCAAAATGCTTGCAGAGTGACTTACAACAAACACACCAAAATGACTTGAGAATGCCCATTGACATCACATCCAAATATCTTAATACAAGAGCCATTTTAAAATGTTACTTGGGAAAGTATGTGGTGTGGCTTTTTGTCCTTTGGTTTCCCTCATTCGGATACAATCTATGTCATAAAACTAGCCGAAATAATGTTTCTACAAAGAACTGCTTCAAGTTCATCATAAACCTTCAGCAAATGCCCCATCCTTCCTCTTTCTTCATTCCCTTGAGCTGCATTTGTAAAATTCTCTCTGTTAGTCTGTTTGGGCTGCTATAACAAAATATCTTAGACTGGAAATTATATAAAAATGGTGATTGGTTTCTTACAGTTCTGCTGGGGAAGTTCAAGATGAAGGTGGTAGCTGATTCTATATTTGGTGATAACCTGCTTTCTGATTATAGATGACACCATCTGTACACTCACATGAGGAGGGATGGGGTTGTCTTTTAAGTTCTTTTAAAAGGGCATCAATCCCATTTATGAAGATCCTCACTCTTAATTACCTCCCAATGTATTCAACTAATATCACTTTGGAAAACTAGGATTTCAGCATGAATTTTGAGGGGACACAAACATTGAGCACATAGCACTGTGCTTAAATACCTGATGTGTTTATGTCAAAACCAGGGTTGCTGTATAAATGTTTTATAAATAATTTCGGTGGCTGGGTTCCCAGATGTTATTGTTTTATACAGATTTGTTTTTTCCTTTTCCTTTGTGCTCCATAGATCTTCAGAATCAGTGAAGATTGACTTGATAGTGAATCGTTATTAACACCTTCATGAGTGCTATGTAGGAATGATTTAAAGATAAGGGGATGGAGTTTAAGCAGAAATCCTTTGTGAATTACATGTAAATATTCTTGACTCACTAGAAATTGATGGTGTCTTGGTTAGGGATATTTCTCAGTAGGTAAAATGCAGTGTAAGCATAAGGACCTGAGTTCAACTCCCCAGCCCTCATGTAAAAGTCAGGCACATGGGGGCACATCTGTAATCCCAGTGCTGGGAGACAGAGGTAGAAGGATCTCTGGAGAGTCCCTGGCCAGCAAGGCTTGCTTAATTCAGTGAGAGACCCTGTACTCCCATTTCCCTACCAAAAGGTAGAGGGACTGGAGAGATGGCTCAGTGGGTAAAGTGCTTGACCTGGGTTTTAGTCCCACAACCCACTTAAAAACCAGATGTACCAGTATACATCTGTAGTCCCGGTACTGGAGTGATGGTGGTTGTGTCAGAGACAGGTAGATCCCAGGGGGCTTGATGACCAGCCAGTCCAGGTGAAACAGGGAGCTCCAGATTCAGTGAGAGACTTTGTCTTCAAAAACAAAACAAAAACAAGATTGAGGAAGATACCCAGTGTTGACCTCTGGCCTTTCATTTGCATACGCATGCACACATGTGTTATCCCTTCCTTTCAACACCTGCAAACAATAAGTGATTGAAAAGAAAGAAATGAGTGAGTGAATAAACATCTCACATTAACTGTTGGCATCCACACACATGCATACCTACACACATATACATACTCCTACACACGGCTATTAGATGCTAGGTAATATAACAGATTTCTCTAATTGTACAATTTAAATATTGTGGAATTGTCAATTCTGAAACTGTAGACATAAAACTTACAAATGGCTGGGGCTGGAGAAATGACTAAGAGGTCCAAGAGCACAATTTCCTTTTCTAGAGGACTCAGGTTCGATTCCCAGCAACCATATGATGGTTCGTTACCAGTTCTAGGGAATCATTACCAGTTCTGGGGGAATCTAGCACCTCTTCTGCTCTCATGCTCCTCTAGTCTTCTCTAGACATGCAAGTCATGCATAGACATACTTGTAAGCAAACATTCATACACAAAGAATAATAAAATAAAAAATTAAAAAGATCGAAAATGGCTTGTTCAATAAAAATTAAGTCAGTATAATTTTTGCATTTTTTTAGTTTTTTTCTTGGTGATATATCTTGTATTTCTAAACAAATATTTTTGGCTAAGTCTTGCTTAATACGGTGCTAGTTAGTTGTCCTTTTTTATTTTATTTTTTTATTTTTGTCAGCTTGACTAATCTAGGAAGAGGGAATCTAAATTGAGAAAACAGAGAAGTCTGTGGGGCATTTTCTTAGTTGATGATTAACGTGAGATGGTCCGGCCCACTGCGGGTGGTGTCACCTTTGGTTAGGTGGTCCAAGGTAGTACAGAAAAGCAGGTGAGCCAGCCAGGAATAAGCCAGTAAGTAGCATTTGTGACCTCTGCTTCAGTTCCTGTGTCCAGTTGAGTCCTACCCTGATTTTCCCTCATGATAGACTGTAAGCTTTAAGCTGAAATACACTCCCCTTCCCAATATGTTATCTTATTATAGCAATAGAAAGCAAACTTTGTCAAATTTAGACAGGTTTGTGGTTCAGTGCTGGAGCTGCCCTTAGAAAAATTTCCATCTCTTACATATTAAGGGTTTTATTAATGTTGCTAAGTAGTTCCCTTTTATTTGTATGTACTGGTTGGTATAGGAGGAGACAGGTGGGCCTCAGCTGCCATTTCCCAGGAGCTGTTCACTTTGTTTTTGAGACTGAGGTTTTCCTGGGACATGGGCCTTGCTTACCTGGTTAGACAGATTGCCTGGGCAGCAACTCTCAGCAGTCCTCCCTTTCTGCTTCCCTGGTCCTGGGATGACAATTGTAGGTAACCACACCTTTTTTTTTGTTTTTAATGGGTACTGAGAGTTGAAATCAGATGCTCCTGCTTGTGTGACAAGCACTTTACTGGTTGAGATAACTTCCAAGCTCCTGTTTCTGTTATTTTGAGTCAGGTCTTTGTAGCTCAGAGTGACCTTAATTTAAATAGTAGGATCATTATATATTTTGAAGGCATGCAGAAGTGGAGAATGAACTGCTATATATCAGTCTATTTGAGCAATTACACATGATTGATATTTTCCCATAAAAGCTACTCACCTGTACATTTTATTTGTAAAGATTTTGGTATATTGGCCTGCTTTTAAATATAGTGTAGCAAGCAAGAGGTAGAGTTGCTGTTTACACTGGGACATGCCATATTGACAGGAAAAATATTTTTTCGTTGATGTATTCATGGTGGTATATACTGAAGCAATTGACAAACTCTTTAAACAATAAGGAATTATAAAGTTTCAGTATTACTCTTAAATACACTCATTTTTGCTTGAATATAATTAAGTTTGTAGTAATCAAAATTGTGAAAAATTATTGATAGCGTTTGAATATATCTATAGCAAGATTAAGTACTAAACTCAGGAAAATATTAAAACTTTAAAAAGTACTCACTCATCCCCTTACTACCCCCAATTTTATGTTCTCTTTCTAATATTTTATTTATATTTAATGACTCACCGACTCCAATTTGTGCTGCCTATAACTCCTGGGTATGGGGCCATCCACTGGAGTGGGGTTGAGCTACACCATTAAAGAAAACTGACTCTCCCTTCCCTAGAAGGCACTTAATGATCATAGCTCCTCAGGAGTGGGAGCTCACAACACTTCCTACTCCGTGCTAGAATGTTGACTGGCTTTATATTGTTCAGGTCACACACAGGCAACCACAGCTGCTGTGAGTGAGTGAGTACCATGCTCCCATCATATCCAGAAGACAGTGTTTTGCTCCAGTCCTTCCTGACCTCTAACCCCACCGAATACTCATCTGTGGGTTTGCTATATGAGACACAGCACAGTAATAAAATTATCTAATGTGTAGTCTATTGTATCTTGCTGCTTCTGTTTGGCACATTTTAAAAAATTGTTTATACCACAGCATGTACTAGCATTTCGCTCCTTTTTATGAGTAACTAGCATTCCATTGTGTAGGTATCCTACATTTTATTTACATGTTGGACAATTCTTGATCATCTGTATGTTTATATTTTTAGTTGTTAGGACATTGCTGTTGTGGACATTCTGTATAAGTTTTGTGAGGTGTTGTGTTTTCATTTTATGTGAGTGAATATTGGAGTGAAATTGTTGGGTTGTATGGTAATTGTATGCTTAATTCACTGAGGAACTGCTTAATGTGTGCTGTGGTAGGTCAGCTGTACAGTTTACATGCCTACTGAGCTGGGGGGAAGGTTCTAATTTCTCGGTTTCCTTTGACACTCTAGTCCTGTCTTTTTGACTGTAGCTACTTAGGTGATGTGAAGTGATACATCATTGTGGTTTTGATTTGTTTTTCTAATGGCTAGTGATTTGAACATCTTCTCTTGTGCTTGTTAGTAATTTGACTATCTTTTTTGCAGAAATGAGGACATGACCTACATAGTGCTACTATTTTAATTTGAAATGTGTTTCATACTTTTGCACTCTTTGAATTATTTTTAAAATCCATGTCATTAAAGGGATTGCTTCTCAGAGATCCTTGTAATCTTGAGATGCTCGGTTGTGAAGCACATACTAACTACTTGTGTTTATTAGTGCACACATTACAGTAGTTTTCTTTTGGTGCACAGAACTATCTTGGATTTTCCTAGAAGAAAGAAAATTATGAAATGTTCTCTCGAGACAAAGTTTTGCTATATAGCCCAGGCTGCCCTCTTAGAATTCTTCTGCCCCAGCATTGTGACTGATTTCAGTTTGGAGATAGAGATAATAATCTATCAAGTACCAAATTGAACATTAGTGTTCAAGGCACAGTAATAAGACTGGAATAAGTTAGAAGCTGGTAGGATTTAAGAGATTATGATTCCATTTGAGCCAGTCTTACTCTGTTTTTTGAGAGTGTATTTAAATTTAATAATTACAGGTCTTTGGTGTTTGCATTTGTAGGGTAGTTATTGTTCAGAAAATCAGGAAACTGTTGGTAAACATTTCCTCATAATCTGTGTATTATACAGTTACCAGGTTTTGAGTGGTGGTTTTGTGTTAGGTTCTTCACACAAAATTTCATTGCTTTTGAATAACCTGATGGAGTAGGTATTTTACTCTGATTGTCTAATTGTGAACTAGAAGTTAAAAGCAATTAAATAACTTTCCTAAAGGTTGTATAATTTGTACATGGCAGCCTTGGGGTATGTGTGAGTCTGACTTTAGAGATCACATTCTTTTCATTATTTCCTCTGGGTCTCAGCTCTGTCTTTCAGTGGGTTCCACATTCTTCTCTCTTCCCTTACAGCTAGCTAAGGTCATGGTCATAGGATTTTGTGTCTGCTTGCAAAGTGTGTACACTAAAGCTGTCTTTATTGGGAAGGCTTGTAGAATTCACAGCCTCATAGACTAGTTCTGGAATGACTGAAAGAAGCTATTTCTGCTTAACCAGTGAGCCAGACAGTGCTGTGTTCTTTCTCTCAGAGTCTTTTGAGTGCCTACTCTAAGGGACTCCAGTAGGAGAGAGGTCTTCAGATATTGATACTGACCCTCAGGGCCTTCACATATGAGGGCCTGGATTTCTGTAATATTTCAGAAACTATTAGGACATCTATGTGTCATCTGGTGGAAATTTTCACTCTAGCACACTGTCATTTAACTTTGTAAAGATGTTATTTTATATTGTGGAAGGGAAAAAGTCCTGAGGGAATAATAACATATCTAAAATTACATAATTTTGATAATAGGAAATAGTTAAATTGGAAGTCAGTGTATACTCCTCCCTGATACATGTGTTTATTTCAGAATATATGTATCTCTATATATAGTTTCCTAATAGATTTGTAATAGGGTTAGCTATTAATTTTTCTAATTGTGGCCTTTAAAAATATTGAGGTATAATTCACCTAAGAAAAATGTATCCACTCTAAGTGAATAGTTCCTTAAACAGTGACAAATTTACAATAGCTGTGAGCAAATGCTCCATTTGTAAAACATTTACTCTTTTCTGTAATTTTTATTATGGGTGTTTTGCCTGCATTTATGTCTGTACACCATGTACATTCATTCAGTGCTTACAGAAACCAGAGGAGGGCACTGGTTCCCTTGGAACTTGAGTTATAAATGGTTCTATGCCTCTATGTGGGTGCTGGCAATTGAACCTGAGTCCTCTGGAAGAGTAAAGAGTGCTCTTAACCATTGAGCCATCTCCCCAGCCCTTTTATTGAATATTTCTATCCTTCAGGAGGTTTGTGTGCCATGTCAATCACTCCAACCAGTTCACCTATTCATTTATTTGTTTATTTATTTATTTAAATAATTTTAGTTGTTTACATTTCAAATGATATCTGCCTTCCAGGTTACCCCTCTATAATCCCCCCATTCCATCTGCCCTCTCCCCCCTCCTCTTTTGCCTTTATGAGGGAAGGTGCTTCTCCACCCACTCATCCCCTCCCACCTCATCAGTCTAGCATCCCCCAATGCTGGGCATCAAACCTCCACAGGACCAAGGGCCTCCCCTCCCATTAATGTCAGATAAGACCATCCTTTGCTACATATGTATCTGGAGTCATGGATCCCTCCATGTATACTTTTTGGTCTGTGGTCTAGTCTCTGGGAACTCTGGGTAGTCTGGTTAGTCGACATTGTTCTTCCAGTGAGGTTGCAATCCCCTTCATCTCCTTCAATCCTTCCCCTTGCTCTTCCATTGGGGTTCCTGAGCCCAGTCTGATGGTTGGCTGTGAGTATATGCATCTGTATTGGTCAGGTGCTGGTAGAACCTCTCAGGGAACAGCCATACCAGGTTCCTGTCAGCAAGTGCTTCTTGGCATCAGCAATAGTGTGAGGGTTAGGTGTCTGCAGATGGGATAGATCCCTAGGTGGGGTGGTCTCAGGATGGTCTTTCCTTCAGTCTCTGCTCCATTTTTTGTCCCTGCCTTTCCTTTGGGCAGGAACATTTATGGGTTAATAATTTTGAGATGGGTGGGTGTTCCCATCTCTCAACTGGACACATGTCTATCTACTGGAATAGATCTTTACCAACCCTACATCTGATAGAGGGCTAATATCCAAAATATACAAAGAACTCAAGAAGTTAGACTCCAGAGAACCAAATAACCCTATTAAAAAAAGGGGTACAGAGCTAAACAAAGAATTCTCAACTGAGGAATCTTGAATGGCTGAGAAGCCCTTAAAGAAATGTTCAACATTCTTAGTTGTCAGGAAAATGAAAATCAAAATGTCCCTGAGATTCCACCTCATACCAGTCAGAATGGCTAAGATCAAAAATGCAGGTGACAGCACATGCTTGTGAATATGTGGAGAAAGAGGAACAGTCCTCCATTGTTGGTGGGACTGAAAGCTGGTAAAACCACTTTGGAAATCAATCTGGCGGTTCCTCAGAAAATTGGAAATAGTTCTACCTGAAGACCCACTACTACTTATACTACTACTGGGCACATACCCAAATGATTCTCCAATATATAACAAGGACACATGATCTGGGTATATACCCAAAAGATGCTCCAACATATAACATGGACACATGTTCCACTATGTTTATAACAGCCTTATTTATAATAGTCACTTTCTTTTTAAAGTTAAGTTTACTTTTGCCTAATGTGTAGCTTTATATGAATGAAATCGTTAACTATTCTCTTGTTTGTCATTTTTTTCTGTAGGAGTAATATCTTGTATTCCTCTGTTATGTGTATAAGTAGTTCATTTTTTTTTCTGTTGGTGAGTAGTATTCTGTTACATCGATATACAACAATTTGTTTATTATTCTGTTGATGGATATTTGAGTTGTTTCCAGTTTGGAGCTATTGTTCATAAAACTGCTTTGAATGTTTGTTCATAGACTTGTGTGAAAATATGGGGTTTTTTGGGGGGAGGATGGGTAAATATGTAACCTTCATTTTTATATATGAGAATACTGCTACAGAGGTTAATGGCTTTTAAAATGTCTTTTTAATATCCTTACATGCATGTGTTTTGATAAAATCCACTTTCATTCTCCCCACTCCAATTCTTCCCCTGTTCTCCCATCCACTTTCCCTCTGGCTACTTATGATCTCTCTTTAAAGATATCCATGGAGTCCACGTAGCACTGCCTGTTTGTACATATGTGTGACTTTATCTGCTGGAGCATGGGTAGCCTACCAGGGTCTACATCTCAGAAGAAAACTGACTTTCTCTTCAGCAGTCACCATTTGCCAGATAGCTCCTCAGACAGTGGTGGGACTTCATGTTGTGATTTTGGCTAACTTGATCTTATGAATTGATATGTGGTCCCATCTTCTATGAATATGTGTTGTGTGTGTGTGTGTGTGTGTGTGTTTGTGTGTGTGTGCATACGTGTTCACACTTGAGGAGATCAGAGAATAAGTTGCCAGCATTGATTCTCTCCTCTTACCATATGGATTCTAGGAATCTGACTCTGGTCTTCAGACTTGGCAACAAGTGCCAAGGGAAATGTGCTACCCATAGTGGGTTGGGTCATCCCACATCACATAAATCAGACAGTTCTGCACAGATGTGTCTACAGTCCAAACCAGTGTAGACATCCCTCATCGAAACTGTCTTCCTAGTGATTCTAAATTGACAATTCAAGTTGAAAATTAAAGCTAACCATCACAGAATATTTAAGAGCTAAACTCTTTAGAAGTTTTGAAGTATTACTATTAACCATAGTATCTATTCTGTACAAGAAACCTCTAGTATCTTGTGTCATTTAATATGTATCTTCCTACTTCTCTCTCCAGTCTCCTAGTTCCTGGCTGTTACCATTCTTCTTTCTGCTTCTATGAGATCAGTTATTTTGTATTTCACAAATAAGATCACACTATTTATTTTGATGTGGTTGGGTTTTTTTCCTTAGCATAATATCCTTCAGATTCACCTGTGTTGTTGAAAATGACAAAATTTTCATTTTTAAAGGTTGAGCATTCCCTCTCACAAATAGCACATTTTCTTTATGTAATAATTCATTGACAGACACTTGACTGACAGAGTGGCATAGCTGGGTCTTCCTGTAGTACTATGTCTGTCATAGCAACCTTATTTATAATAGCCAGAAGCTGGAAAGAACCCAGATGTCCCTCAGCAGGGGAATGGATACAGAAAATGTGGTACATTTACACAATGGAATACTACTCAGCTATTAAAAACAATGAATTCATGATATTCTTAGGCAAATGAATGGAGCTAGAAAATATCATCCTGAGTGAGGTAACCCAATCACAAAAGAACACACATGGTATGCACCCACTGATAAGTGGACATTAGCACAGAAGCTCGGAATACCCAAGATACACATCACAGACCACATGAAGCTCAAGAAGAAGGAAGACCAAAGTATGGATACGTTGGTCCTTCTTAGAAGAGGAAACAAAATACCCATGAGAGGAGATACGAAGTATGGAGCAGAGACTGAAGGAAAGACGATTCAGAGTCTGCCCCACCTGGGAATCCATCCCATATACAGTCACCAAACCCAGACACTATTGTGGATGTCAACAAGAGCTTGCTGACAGGAGCCTGATATAACTGTCTCCTGAGAGGCTCTGCCAGTACCTGACAAATACAGAGGTGGATGTTCTCAGCCAACCGCTAGACTGAGAACAGGGTCCCCAATGGAGGAGCTAAAGGAAGGACCCAAGGAGCTGAAGGGGTTTGCAGCACCATAGGAGGAACAACTATATGAGCCAACCAGTAACCCCAGAATTCCCAGGGACTAAACCACTAACCAAAGAGTACACATGGAGCGACCCATGGCTCCAGCTGCATATGTAGCAGAGGGTGGCCCTGTTGGACATCGAAGGGAGGAGAGACCCTTGGTCCTGAGAAGGCTTGATGCCCCAGTGTAGGGGAATGCCAGGACAGGGAAGTGCAAGGTTGGTAACTATGGGGAGGGGGGATGGGATAGGGGGCTTTCGGAGGGGAAAGGAATGAAGGCGATAACATTTGAAATATAAATAAAGAAAATATATAATAAAAAAAGAATCTCTTTGCTGTTTTCCATAAACGCTGTGCTGATTTATGTTCCAAATAATGGTGTAAATAACTTCTTTTTCTCCTAGGGTCTTTGAGATAAATACCATTTGAGACTGGAGTATGATTTTCTTGATATGTTGTTTGGGTTCAGTAGTCCTTAGAGTTCTTGCTTCTGTATTCATCAGGTGTATTGGCTTGTAGTCTCCTCTTCATCTTTTCCTTCCTCTGCATATGTTTGGTTTTGGCATCAGTGTAGTATTAGTAATATAGACTGAAGTTGGAATGTTCTCTTTCAGATTTTTGGAGTAGTTTGATAATTCATAGCAATTGTCTTTAAAATTTGGTAAGATTCAGCAGTAAAACTATCTGGTCCTGGGCTTTTCTTTGTTGGGAGAATTTTAATTGAATTTCATCACTCATTATTGATCTGTTCAGGTTTTCTGTGTTCTTATGATTATGACTGGCAGGTTTTAAGTATCAGTTAATTTATTCACACTTATAGGTGTTCTAGGATATTCATAGTACTGCCCAGTGGTCTTTTGTATTTACTGTGAGATCTGTTGTAAAGTATTTCTACCTCTAGAAGGAAAGTTCATTGCTCTTACTTGATGAGACATCGTTTCAGATCCTGAAACTTTTCTCATTTAATTTAATCATATCTAGATAGGTTTTGGTATAGTATTGAGAATTTATATATAGATTCTCTCCCTTTTTTTTTTTATCAACTAGACACAAACCTAAACCTATCTGGCTAGAGCAGTGGTTCTTATCCTGTGGCTAATGGCACCTTTGGCAAACCTCTGACTCCAAAAATGCTTACATTACGATTCATAATGGCAAAATTACAATTATGAAGTAGCAATGAAAATGATTTTATGGTTGGGAGTCACCACAATATGAGAAACTGTATTAAAGGTTTGCAGCATTAGGAGGGTTGAGAACCACTGGGCTAGAGGAACCTCAATTGAGAAAATACCCTCATCAGATTGCCTAATGGCAAGTCTATGGGGTTGTCTGTCTGTCTGTCTGTTTATCTATCTATCTATCTATCTATCTATCTATCTATCTATCTATCTATCTGTCTGTCTGTCTGTCTGTCTGTCTGTCTGTCTGTCTATCTGTCTATCATCTATCTGTCTGTCTGTCTGTCTGTCTATCTATCTATCTATCTATCTATCTATCTATCTATCTATCTAACATTATTCACTTTATATCCAGATTGTAGTCCCTTTCTCTGCTCCTCCCAGTTCCACTCTCACAACCCTCTTCCTCCTATACTTCCTATGGGTACCAACCACCCCTGGTACATCAAGGAGCAGCAGGACTAGGGGCATCCTCTCTCACTGAGGCTAGACAAGGCACCCCAGCTAGAGGAAGGGGATCCAAAGGCAGGTTACAGTCAGAGACAACCCCCACTCCAATTGTTAGGGGACCCACATGAAGTATTTTCTTGACTAATGGTTGATGAGAGAGGGCCCAGTCCACTGGGAGATGGTGCTACCCCTGAGGAGGTGGTCCTAGGTGGTATAAGAAAACAAATTGAGCAAGCCATGGGAAGCCAGTAATCAATGTTCTTCCATGGCTCCTGCTTCAGTTTTTGTTTCAACTTTCCTGCCAAGTTTCTTAGTCTTATCAGACAATTTTCTTTTCCTAACACTAATTTTTAAATTAATTGATCTTACCTGTTTTCTGGACTTGTTAAAAATTAAGTTCTATCTTGATATTTAGTTTCCTTTTTGCTTTTGCTGCTGCTTCTTCTTCTTCTTCTTCTTCTTCTTCTTCTTCTTCTTCTTCTTCTTCTTCTTCCTCTTCCTCTTCTTCCTCTTCCTCCTCCTCCCTATCCTCCTCCTCCTCTTCTTTCTCCTCCTCCTCCTGCTCCACCTCCTCCTCCTCTTCTTCTTCTCTTCCTGCTCCTCCTCTTTCCCCCCTCCATCTCCCTCTTTATCTCCCTTTCTCTCTCCCTCTCCTTTTTAAGTTAGCCACTCATTGTTTTAAAATTTCCTTTTAGAAATGCTTTTGCCATGTTCATATGTGTTTACTGCTCTAGAGATGGTGGGACTTGGGAAAATGGAGCTGAAGGTTAGGGGAACTAAAGTCTTATACAATAGTCAACTTTATTCAGAGCATCAGACAGTTATACTCTGGGTTAAGAGGAGTCGCACGAGTACATATGCACACGAGTAAAGTGTACAACCACAGGGCAAGCTGTATGTGGTGGGCAAATTGCACAAGACAAAAACATGTTTTTCCATAGAGGCATATAAACAAATAGCAATAGCCAATTGTAATGAGTAATCTGAAGTAAACTCCTGTCTGCTACACCTGAAAGAGGCACAAAAGCATTTTCTAAGAATGATTTCGTGTTTTTGAAGAAAGTGGGTCACAAGATTCTTGTCTTCCTGCAGTTTTCTATCAAGCACTCAGAATTCTCACATGACTCCATTCTGGGACGGTGTTCTTATAGATATGCTTTGCTATTTATGTTTCCATTTTAGTTTATCCCATGGTGTTTTATTATTTCTCCTTTGATTTCTTTAACCTATATGTTATGGGGGATATGTTGTTGGGGAATATGTTGCTCAGTTTTCACATATTTTTAAATTTTAAAATTTCTCATCATTGATTTTTATAATAGTTTCATACTATCTATGGTCAGAAAGAAATTATTACTACTTAAAGCCTTGAATTTAGTAACACTTGTTTTGTGGTTTAGCATATAATCCATCCTAGAAAATGTTCCCTTTGTGATTAAAAATAGTGTGTACTCTGCTATTGAGTATAATATTCTCAATATGTTTGGTATGTGCATTTGATCTGTAGTATTTTTTTCCTTAATGGCCCAAATGATCTATCTTTTTTTTTTGCGAGAACTTTTTTTTATTAATTATTTTTATACACTCCATATTTTATTCCCCACCCTGCCAACCCCTGTTCACCCTCTGACTGTTCCATATCCCATACCTCCCTCCCCTCCTTCTGTCTCCACATGGATGTCCCTACCCCCCACCTGACCTATAAACTCCCTGGGGCCTCAACTCTCTTGAGGGTTAGGTGCATCATCTCTGGATGAACACACACCCAGCAGTCCTCTGTTGTAGGTGTACTAGGGGCCTCAAATGAGCTGGTGTATGCTGCCTGTTTGGAGGTCCAGTGTTTGAGAGATCCCCAGGAGTCCAGATTAATTGAGACTGCTGGTCCTCCTACAGGGTTGCCCTCAGCTTCATTCAACCTTCCCTTATTCAACAGCAGGGGTCAGCTGCTTCTGTCCATTGTTTGGATGCAAATATCTGCATCTGGCTCTTTCAGCTGCTTGTTGGGTCTGCTGGAGTATACCTGCAGTTTTATCACTATTGTTCTGTAGTAAAGCTTGAAGTCAGGGATGGTGATTCCCTCTGAAGTTCTTTTATTTTTAAGAATTGTGTTTGCTCTTCTGGGTTTTTTGGAATTGCTCTTTCCATGTCTTTGAAGAACTGTGTTGGGATTTTGATGGAGATTGTATTGACTCCATAGATAGCCTTTGGTAGGATGACCATTTTTACTAAGCTAATTCTGCCAATTCATGAGCATGGAGTGTTTGATCATGATTTGATTTCGTTTTTTTTTTTTTCTTTTTGAAATTGATTTAGCTATTCTTTTGTGTGGGGAATGTAATCCATTTACAGTTAATGATAGAGTGGCTCTTACTACTATAATTCTGTTCTGATTTGTAGTTTTTTTTCATTTTCAGATTCTCTCTTGATATTTTCCTTTGTGATTTTATTTATTTTTAAAGTAATGATAGGTTTTTATTTCTTATTTTTGTTTCTATTGTGTATCTACTATAGGTTTTTCCTTTGTGGTTACTATAGGCTTACACAAAACATCTTGTAGTTATAGTGTGTTCTAAAAATTTATAGTGCTGCTAAAATTTAACTTCAATTGGCTTTTGCCTCTTATTTCAGCACTCAGGGAGCCAAGGCAGGATTGCATATTAGAGGCTAGCTTTGGTAAAATAGCAGGACCTTTCAAGAAAGCAAAAATCATCCAGGCTTGGTGCAGCATGCTTTTAATCTCATCAGTTGGGAGACAGAGGAAATTGAAATCTCTGTGAGTTCTAGGTCAGCTTGGCCTAGAGAGACCCTGTCTCAACTCCCTCCCCATCCCCCAAAACCCACAAACACAAAAATAAAATTGCATTAGCACTTAGTAATGATGTCACAAATTATTTCTTCCATATATTGTGTATCTCTTAATAAATTGTTGGAGTTGGTAGGTTTTTTTCTTGTTGTTTTTTTGCTTAGTTTTTTGAGACAAAGTTTGCTCTATTGTCAAAACTGGTACTGAACTCCTGGCCTCAAGTGATCCTTCTTTCTAAGTCTCCTGAGGATCTGGAATTACATGTGCCATTCACTCAGCTTCAGTTATTTGTAATGTTTGTTTGTATTTTAAATTTCTTGTTAGAGTTTAAACTTATTTTATACCATCACTATGGTGGTTTTATTTTTCATGTGGTAATCACCCTTTCATTTCTTCTAAGCTAATCTGGTGGTGATGAACTTCCATAGTCCTTGCTTGTTTGGGAGGATTGCAGTTTTAAATAGGGCTCATTGAGAAAGTCACAATTGGCAAAGACAGAGAGGAGCCCAGGCATAAACCTCTAAGGCTCATGTCTTAAGAAACATAAAGAGTGTGCATTTATACGTGTTTGGACACACACATTTGATGCATAGCCCTCATTTTTGGAGCCACTTCACATGCCTTTCTAACTCTCAGACTGTGTGATTGTGCTGTTGATGGATGGGAGAAACAATGTTTTGCCACCCATTTTCACAAACTTTACATATACACACATAGTTGAAAGATGGGAGGAACAATATCCCAGCCACCCATATTTTATTCTTTTTTCCATCCCTTATATATTCCAGCAAAATCTTTTAAGCAGTATACAATTACAATGTGATTGCATTTAATTTTCTTCGAGTGAATGATTGTTGAAAAACAGTGTGTTTTTCAATACCTTTGCAAGATATAACATTACGTAGGACAGGTATAAATGCACACTCATGTATGTGGAAAGATGGAGCCTAGCCAGGCTCTAGCTGTGGTATTAGTCAGACTCACTCCAAATATGATTTATAGCTTTGCTATAAACCTTCTTTATGTTAGTTTGGAATGTTTACATTCAACTTCAGTTTCTGCTATAATGTACAAACAATTGTTATGGGGTTGCTGTTGAGAAGTATAAGATAGGAATTTCAAAACCTTAAGGAATTTGCATGTGTTAGCAAACTTTGAAGAACCCTATTAGGTTTGTAACCTAATCATAAATATGATCTAATGATTGTCTTTGTTATTATAAATCCTTTGATTAACATTTTAATATGTTTGTGAATTCAAAATGAATATACAAGGAAACTCATTTTTTCTTGATCATAATTTTCATGTTCTTAGGATAATTTGCTCTATTTTGCTACAATATTCCAGATGCTTGTCAGCATAAAATATAATTAAACCAGTAATTACTATGCAAAAAAAAAAAGAAACATAAAGAGGCTCTGTGGCTAGGATGGAATGGACACTGGGAAGGAGCTGTAAAGACTGGGGGAAAACTGGGATGGGATAGGTGACTGTGAGGACCTTGTTTCACTGAAATGGAGTGGAGTTGGAGATTTGTGAACATGGTCAATAAACTGAAAAATACAGCAATTTACCCATGCCTAAATCAGATACTGTGTCATACACATGCTTAAAGCTCATGTATAATGTTTTTACAGAACTGTGTTTTTACACAACCGTGGATTTTGGGACATTGTGACTACCCTAAAAGACAACCTGTTCTCATTTAAGGTTAACTTCCATTTTCTCTCTATTCCTCCACCTTTTAACTACATGGATTTAATTATTCTGGACAATTCATATACATGAAATTATATATGTAATCTTTTATAACTTTTTCACAATGTATAATATTTTCAAAGTTCTTCTGTGTTGAAACATGGGAACTTAATTCCCCTTTACAGCCAAATAATTTAGTATATTATTTGGTTATATCACATTGTGTTTAATATTTAGCTGATAGGTATGTATGCCATTTTGATTATTGGTTAATAATGCTATTATGAGCATTTCTGTTTAAGTTTGTGTGTGTTTGTATGTGTATGTGTGTTTGCACATGCGAGAGCGTGCGCATGTGAGAGCATATGTTTGCATTTGAGGTTCTGCTTTAAAAGTATATTTGTTTTTTTTTCCAAACATAAATAAGAGTCCCCTGATCATGATTTTACATTCCTGTTAGATAACATAAACCTTACAGTCAAATATAATAAAAATAATTTTACAGCCCTTCGATTGTTTAACACAAAAGACATTTAGTTAACAGCTGTAACGGTTTTCCCTTTTAACCAGAAGGTTAAAATTTTTGAAATGTCTTGCAATAATAGATACAAGTTTCAAAACCAGCGGAATGTGTGCACATCCAGTGTTTCAGAGAAAGTGTGTGCTCATCTTGTTGGGGCAGTCAGATCCTGGGTAAGGAGATGATTCTGGAAGAGGACATTGGCTTTCAATTCATGTCAGGGGTGAGATTCAAAGGCCTCATTTGAACTGTGCTGGCCTCTTGCCAGGTTTCCCTACAACAGGCCCTACTCTGCAAACCATGCTTTGCACTTCTCGTCTGTCTCCATTCGAAGGATCTGCAGACATTCTCATAATGGCAAGAATGTATGCTAACAGTAGACAGTGGTGTCCATCTTGGTTCTGATTTCTGATGTAGATGCTATCTCCTTTTTTTTTTAAGATGCTAAGAGGGTTCATTTTTTTTATTTTCTATATTTTTTTTATTTACATTCCCAATGATTTGTTATAGTGCAGGTACCTGAGTGCAGGGTCTCAAGCACACTAGGCAAGTACTGTCCCTTCAAGCCATACTTACAGCCTGGAAGTATATTTTAAAAAAAGGATCCTATTCACTTGATTGAGGGTAAATGACCTTGGTTTTTTAGAATGTTTGGTTTTATTGCTACTTTCCTTTGTTCAGTGGTACTTTTTATAGTGTTAGGTGTACACACACATGCACACACACACACACACACACACACACAGCCTTGTTTCTCAGCTTTGCATTTTTTTTTTTAGTGAAAATTTGACTACATTAAATAGATTTCTTGAAAAGTAAGGTCTGTTCTGTGTGGATACTTACATAAAAGGTGGTTAAAATATCCAGATAAAAGTTCAATTTATGGAAGTTCTTTTTTTAAAGATTTATTTTTTATTTTATATTAATGAGTTTGACTACATGTTTATGTATGTGTCATGAGTATGCCTGGTGTCCTTGGAAGTAAGAAGAGAGAGTTAGAGTTTCTGAATCTGAATTTATGAATGGATCTAACCTGTGTGCTCTGGAAGAACTACAAGTTCCCATAACAATTGAACTATCTCTCCAGCCACCATTTAATCAAAATTCTTAATGAGAGGGTACAAAAGAACACACATGGTATGCAGTTACTGATAGGGGATATTAACCCAGAAACTTGGAATACTCAAGACACAATTCACATATCAATTGATTTCCAAGAAGATGGAAGGAGAGACCCCTGGTCATGGAAAGACTGGATGTAGGGGAATATGAGGTCAGAAAAGCAAAAGGGGGTTGGATGGGGAACAGTGGGAGGGAAGAGGGCTTATGGAACATTCGGGGAGGGAGGAACCAGGAAAGGGGAAATCATTGGGAATGTAAATAAAAAAAATATAGAAAATAAAAAAAAATTATTTAAACAAGCCTGTGTAAAATCTCCATGTAGCACTAGGTGGCACACTTTAACTTTGAGTAAAAATTTATTGGTCTGAACCTGAGTAAGAATGTTGTTGAAATAGACAGCTGTAAGGTATTGATGTATCTGAGACTCACTGACTGCATTTCAAACCTCGGTGCTTATTGTGAGATGATTAAAAAATTTATGTTACTGACGTGTTTATAAGAATTAAGTTGTTAGAAATAATCAGATTTTGAGTTTTTACTGAAAGGAGCCCATTCAGCATGTTACAGAAAACATCTGTAATATAAAGTGAAAAGTGTTCCATGCAAGTTCAAGATGAATAGTAATATTTTTACATGTTAAATATTAGAATAAAGAATAAAAAAAGTTTCAAGTTGGTGACTTTTTCTCTGACTATGTCTTTCTGTATTAGGTATAAAAGAACTAAGTTGGTAATGCTGATTTCATAGGAGAAAGGAGCATTCATTCTGAAGTTTCAAGTTTAGTATTACTTCAGTCTTGGGACTGTGAGGTCATCTGCTTTGGTTCTTGGAAGCTCGTTACTTTATGAGGACTCAAGTTAGAATATGATATAGGAATAGTGAACTTTATGCCCTGATGTTTATACCTATAAGATTTCCTACAGGAGAATAAGAAAAAGAGAATCGGAAAGAACTGAAAGTAAAGCATCTACTTAAACTTGGTCATTTGGCCTAGAATTAATAGTGATACTTTTGTTTAAAACTATGTTTCGGTAATCTGAGTGATAGTATTTTACAGTGTTACATCATTGGGAAGCATGAGAGTAAGTGAAGAAGAGATTGAGAATTTTGCATATCTAGAGAGCATAGTATAACAAATTCCTGTGAAAGCTTTAATTAGTTAGGTAGATGCCTCTGCGATTTTTAGGCTAAGTCCATAGGAGTGAGAGATGTAAATATAGACATTAAGTAGAAGGTTGAGAGTCCTGGAGAAAAGATGTGGATTAGTATATAAACAGAGTATTCATATAGGTAGGATCATTTTTCTAGTCATTTGGATGTTTTAGTAGTTGTTAGTTCATTCATTTGTATATTGAAACTATTTTTGTCACTCATTGATTTAGCAAGCATGTTTACTCCCTTTCCCCCATGTAACACATTTTCTCTCTACCAGATTATTCCCATGAGCATAAAAACATACTATCTTAAAAATCACATTTTTTTCCTTTAAGGTCAAACTCTAAGAGATTTTAGCTTTAGTGTCTTATGTACATTCTCCTGTTCGCTGTTCTCTTTTGCACTTTCTTTTTGGGATTTTGATTGTTACTCTACCCCAGTAGACTTGTTATATGTGAGATGTGGTGCTGGTGTAGGCGTAGAGTGGCAGTTCTGCTACTTGGTATAGCTGTTCAAGCTCCAGTCTGTAGTAGTTTTGGATGTAATTTAAAGTTTTAAAATTAGGGTTTTTAAACCTGAAAACAGACTTGATATCTGATGAACCACATTCCAAATTTCAGATTGGTTTGTGTGTGCATGTTGTGGAGGCCAGAATTTGACATTGGATGTCTTCTTTTCTTTCTCTACATTGTTATTATGGTGCATGTTGGGAAATATGCATGTTTGTGTGTGCACGCATGTGCGTGTGCATGTGCGTGTGTGTGTGTGTGTCGGTGGGTGGGTGAGTGTGGGTGTGTGTGTGTGTGTAAGACAGAATTCAACATTGGGTGCCATGCTCTTGTTTTCTCCCTTGCTTTCTGAGATAGTGTTTCTCACTGAACCTGAAGCTTACCTGTTGGCAGGAGCCCTTGCGATCGCCTGTTTTTGCTTCCAGGGATGGGATTCTGGTGTATGTTGGCATACCTAGTTTTGTTTTTGTTTTTGTTTTTATTTTTTTACCTGGGTTCTAGTGATCTAAATTGAGTTCCTCGAATTTATAGATTTACCTTGCATGTTTATTCCCTTTACCCCATATAGCTGACAAATTTTCTCCATAGGATTCTTTCAGGGAACATAAAAATATGATATGATATTGTCTTAAAAATTTGCTGCTTTTTCTTGATGTTAGTAAGCACTTTATAGATTTAGCCACCACCCAAGCCTTTTCTTCTTTTAATTTAAATTTATTATGTATTTATTTGTGTACTTGCTTGTGTACACATGCATGCAAGTGCCACAGCACTTTTGTGAGTGACAGATGACAACTATGGAAGTTGGTTTTACTAATTTCTTTTTACTACGTGGGTAATGGGGATTATACTCAAGTCTTTAGGGTTGTTGCCTGGAGTATTTACCACTGGGCCATCTGCTTGCCTCTCCCTTATCTTTTGAGACAAAGTCTCTTTCTTTTTTTTTTTTTTTTTTAATTTAATTTAATTTTATTTTTTTAATTTACATTCCAAATCACTTCCCCTTTCCCGTTTCCTCCCTCCCCGAAAGTCCCATAAGCCCCCTTCCCTCCCTCTTTTCTCCATTCAACCCCCTCTCATTACTCTGTCCTGGCGTTCCCCTACATCCAGTCTTTCCAGGACCAGGGGTCTCTCCTTTCATCTTTTTAGAAATCTATTGATATGCTGATTGTGTCTAGGGTATTCTGAGATTCTGGGTCAATATCCCCTTATCAGTGACTTCATACCATGTGTGATCTTTTGTGATTGGGTTACCTCACTAAGGATGATATTTTCAAGTTCTGACCATTTGCCTAGGAATTTCGTGAATTCATTGTTTTTAATTGCAGAGTAGTATTCCATTGTGTAAATATACCACATCTTCTGAATCCATTCCTCCGTTGAGGGACATCTGGGTTCTTTCCAGCTTCTGGCTATTATAAATAAGGCTGCTATGAATATAGTGGAGCATGTGTCCTTATTGCATGCAGGTAAAGTCTCTGGGTATATGCCCAGGAGTGGTATAGCCGGATCCTCCCGGAAGTGTCATGCCCAGTTTTCTGAGGAGCCGCCAGACTGCTTTCCAGAGTGGTTGTACCAGCCTGCAATTCCACCAGCAGTGGAGGAGTGTTCCTCTTTCTCCACATCCTCGCCAACAACTGCTGTCTCCTGTGTTTTTGATCTTAGCCATCCTGACTGGTGTGAGATGGAATCTCAGGGTTGTTTTGATTTGCATTTCCCTAATGACTAAGGATGATGAACATCTCTTTAGGTGCTTCTCAGCCATTAGATATTCTTCAGGTGAGAACTCTTTGTGTAGCTCTGTACCCCATTTTTTAATAGGGTTACTTGCCTCTCTGGAGTTTAACTTCTTGAGTTCTTTGTATATATTGGATATTAGCCCTCTGTCGGATGTAAGGTTGGTAAAGATCATTTCCCAGTTAGTTGGTTGCCGCTTTGTCTTTTTGACGGTGTCTTTTGCCTTGCAAAAACTTTGTAATTTAATGAGGTCCCATTTGTCTATTCTTGATCTTAGAGTATAAGCTATTGGAGTTCTGTTCAGGAAATTCTCCCCTGTGCCCATATGTTCAAGGTTCTTCCCTAGTTTCCCTTCTATTAGTTTCAGTGTGTCTGGTTTTATGTGGAGATCTTTGATCCACTTAGAATTGAGCTTAGTGCAAGGAGATAAGGATGGGTCAATTTGCATTCTTCTGCATGTTGACCTCCAGCTGAGCCAGCACCATTTGTTGAAAAGGCTATCTTTTTTCCACTGGATGGTTTTAGCTCCTTTGTCAAAGATCAAGTGACCATAGGAGTGTGGATTCATTTCTGGGTCTTCAATTCTGTTCCATTGATCTACATGTCTGTTACTGTACCAATACCATGCAGTTTTTAACACTATTGCTCTGTAGTACAGCTTGAGGTCCCGGATACTGATTCCCCCAGAGGTTCTTTTACTCTTGAGAATAGTTTTAGCTATTCTGGGTTTTCTGTTATTCCAGATGAATTTTTGAATTGCTCTTTCTAACTCTATGAAGAATTGAGTTGGGATTTTGATGGGGATTGCATTGAATCTGTGTATTACTTTTGGTAAGATGCTCATTTTTACTATATTAATCCTGCCAATCCATGAGCATGGCAGATTTTTCCATCTTCCGAGGTCTTCTTCAATTTCTTTCTTCAGAGACTTGAAGTTCTTGTCATACAGATCTTTCACTTGTTTGGTTAGCGTCACGCCAAGATACTTAATATGGTTTGTGGCTATCGTAAAGGGTATTATTTCTCTTACTTCTTTCTCAGCCTGCTTATCCTTTGAGTATAGGAAGGCTTCTGACTTGCTTAAGTTGATTTTATATCCGGCCACTTTGCTGAAGTCGTTTATCAGCTGTAGGAGTTCTCTGGTGGAGTTCTTTGGGTCGCTTATGTATACTATCATATCGTCTGCAAATAGTGATAGTTTGACTTCTTCCTTTCCAATTTGTATCCCTTTGACCTCTTTTTCTTGTCTAATTGCTCTAGCTAGAACTTCAAGTACTATATTGAAAAGATATGGAGAGAGAGGGCAGCCTTGTCTAGTCCCTGATTTTAGTGGGATTGCTTCAAGTTTCTCTCCGTTTAGATTGATGCTGGCTACTGGTTTGCTGTAAATTGCTTTTACTATGTTTAGATATGGGCCTTGAATTCCTGATCTTTCCTAGACCTTTAGCATGAAAGGATGCTGAATTTTGTCAAATGCTTTCTCAGCATCTAATGAGATGACCATGTGGTTTTTTTCCTTGAGATTGTTTATGTAGTGGATTACATTGATGGATTTCCTTATATTGAACCATCCCTGCATCCCTGGGATGAAGCCTACTTGATCGTGGTGAATGATCGTTTTGATGTGTTCTTGGATTCGGTTGGCAAGAATTTTATTGAGTATTTTTGCATCGATATTCATAAGAGAGATTGGCCTGAGATTCTCTTTCTTTGTCGGATCTTTGTGTGCTTTTGGTATTAGTGTAATTGTGGCTTCATAGAACGAGTTGGGTAGTGTTCCTTCTGTTTCTATTTTGTGGAACAGTTTGAAGAGTATTGGTGTTAGGTCTTCTTTGAAGGTCTGATAGAATTCTGCAATAAAACCATCTGGACCTGTGCTTTTTTTGGTTGGAAGACTTCCAATGACAACTTCTATTTCTTCAGGGGTTATAGGACGGTTTAGATGGTCTATTTGATCCTGATTTAATTTTGGTACTTGGTATCTGTCAAGGAAATTGTCCATTTCCTCAAGATTTTCTAGTTGTGTTGAATACAGGTTTTTGTAGTAGGATCTGATGATTTTTTGAATTTCCTCAGTTTCTGTTGTTATCTCTCCCTTTTCGTTTCTGATTTTATTAATTTGGATACTATCTCTGTGCCCTCTGGTTAGTCTGGCTAAGGGCTTATCTATCTTGTTGATTTTCTCAAAGAACCAACTCCTCGTTTTGTTGATTCTTTGTATGGTTTTATTTGTTTCTACTTGATTGATTTCAGCCCTGAGTTTGATGATTTCCTGCCTTCTACTCCTCTTTGGTGTATTTGCTTCTTTTTGTTCCAGGGCTTTCAGGTGTGCCATTAAGCTGTTAGTGTATGCTGTCTCCCGTTTCTTTTTGGCGGCACTCAGGGCTATGAATTTTCCTCTTAGCACTGCTTTCATTGTGTCCCATAAGTTAGGGTATGTTGTGCCTTCATTTTCATTAACTTTCAAAAAGTCTTTGATTTCTTTCTTTATTTCCACCTTGACCAAGTTATCATTGAGTAGAGCATTGTTCAGCCTCCATGTGTACGTGGGTTTTCTTTTGTTTTTGTTGCCATTGAAGACCACCCTTATTCCATAGTGATCTGATAGGAGGCATGGGATTATTTCTATCTTCTTGTATCTGTTGAGGTCTGATTTGTGACCAATTATATGGTCAATTTTGGAGAAGGTAGCATGAGGAGCTGAGAAGAAGGTGTATTCTTTAGCTCTAGGATGAAATGTTCTATATATATCAGTTAGTTCCATTTGGTCCAAGGCTTCAATTAGATTCACTGTGTCCCTGTTTAGTTTCTGCTTTCCTGAACGATCCATTTCAGAGAGCGGGGTGTTGAAGTCACCCACTATTATTGTGTGCGGTGCGATGTGTGCTTTGAGTTTTAGTAAAGTTTCTTTTACGAATGAGGGTGCCCTTGCATTTGGAGCATAGATATTCAGGATTGAGAGTTCTTGATGGTGGATTTTTCCCTTGATCAGTATGTAGTGTCCTTCTGTGTCTTTTTTGATGACTTTGGGTTGAAAATCAATTTTATCCGATATTAGGATGGCTACTCCACCTCGTTTCTTGGGGCCATTTGCTTGTAAAATTGTTTTCCAGCCTTTTACTCTGAGGTAGTGTTTGTCTTTGACACTGAGGTGCGTTTCCTGCATGCAGCAAAATGCTGGGTCCTGTTTACGTATCCAGTCTGCTAGTCTATGTCTTTTAATTGGGGAATTGAGACCATTGATATTAAGAGAGATTAAGGCATAGTGATTATTGCCATCTGCCATTCTTGACGCTATCTTTATGTTTGAGTGGTTATCTACTTTTGGGTTTGATTCAAGAAGGTTATTATCTCATTTTTTCCAGGGTGTTGTTTCTCTCCCTGTATTGGAGGTTTCCACCTATTATCCGTTGCAGGGCTGGATTTGTGGAAAGATATTGTGAAAATTTGGTTTTATCATGGAATATCTTGGTCTCTCCATCTATGGTGATTGAGAGTTTTGCTGGGTATAGTAGTCTAGGCTGGCATTTGTGCTGTCTTAGTGTCTGCATGAGATCTGCCCAGGATCTTCTGGCTTTCATAGTCTCTGGTGAGAAGTCTGATGTGATTCGGATAGGTCTTCCTTTGTATGTTACTTGGCCCTTTTCTCTTACTGCATTTAGTATTCTTTCTTTGTTTAGAACATTCGGTGTTTTGATTATTATGTGACGGGAGGTATTTCTGTTCTGGTCCAGTCTGTTTGGAGTTCTGTAGGCTTCTTGTATGTTCATCGGCATCTCTCTCTTTAAGTTAGGGAAGTTTTCCTCCATAATTTTGTTGAAGATGTTTACTGGCCCTTTAAGTTGCAAATCTTCACTCTCATCTATACCTATAATCCTTAGGTTTGGTCTTCTCATTGTGTCCTGGATTTCCTGGATGTTTTGGGTTACGCGTTTTTTGCATTTTGCATTTTCTTTGACTGTTGAGTCGATGCTTTCTATGGAATCTTCAGCACCTGAGATTCTTTCTTCCATCTCTTGTATTCTATTGTTGATGTTTGCATCTATGACTCCTGATTTCTTCCCAAGGTTTTCTATCTCCAAAGTTGTCTCCCTTTGTGATTTCTTAGTTGTTTCTACTTCCTTTTTTAGTTCCTGGATGGATTTGCTGAGATCCTTCACTTGTTTGTTTGTATTTTCCTGTATTTCTTTAAGATATTTTTGCATTACCTCTTTCAGGATTTCTTCCTGATGACCCACGTTCTCCTGCATTTCTCTGAGCGATTTTTGTGTTTCCTCCTCATGGGATTCCATCTGTTGATCCATCGTCTCCTGCATTTCTTTAAGCAGTTCTCGTGTTTCCTTTGTAAGGGCATCTAACCGTTGATTCATTTCTTTAAGCAATTTTTGTGTTGCCTCCTTATGGGCATCCGTCTGTTGACCCATATTCTTCTGCATTTCTTTATGCAAATTTCGTGATTCCTTTGTGAGTGCATCTACCCGTTGATTCATCTCGTTAAGCGATTTTTGTGTTGTCTCCTTGTGCGCCTCCATCTTTTGATCCATGTTCTCCCGCATTTCTCTAAGCGATTTTTGTGTTTCCTTTGTAAGGGCTTCTAACCGTTGATTCATGGTCTCCTGTAACTCTTTATGAGATTTATTTGTGTCCTTCTTGTGATCCTCTAATAGCATCATGAGAAGTGATTTTAAATCCAGATCTTGTCTTTCGGGTGTGGTGGGGTATCCAGGACTTGCTGCTGTTGGAGAGTTGGGTTCGGATGGTCCCACATTACTTTGATTACTGTTAGTAACATTCCTACGTTTGCCTTTTGCCATCTGGATACCTCTGATGTTAGTTGGTCCTGCTGCCACTGGCTGTTGGTTGGACCTCCTGTGAGCCTGCAAAGCTATTTGTGCCCCCCCTGGATTACCAGGATTCCCCTGGCACCGATTTCTGGGGCCTGCCTGCTCCTGAGTGACTTTGGAGCCCTAATGTGCTTTGCCCCAAGTGATCTTATATTGGGGAGGCCTTGCACATCTAAAGGCTCAGCCTAGTGGATTCCTGGAGCAGAGGTCGCCAAAGGGAGGCTGGCAGGCTCCTGCCCTGTGCAGGGGTGTGTGATCTCTCCTGGGGGGGGAGGGGGCGTCCCTCTGCCAGGCAGAAGTCCCACAGCAGATCTGGCGCGCTGGTCACTGCAGATCAGCCCAGCACCTGGGAGCAGGTTACACACAAGCTGCCTGAACCCGAAGCGATATTATGCCTGTCTGTCTCTGAGCCTGGCGGTCCCAACTACCTGGTCACTGGAGCAAAGATGGCGGAGGGCACTCTCCGTGGCGCCGCTCACCCTGTGGTCACGATGGCCCGCCGATCTGGCACCCAGACGACCACAGCGCCAACCCGCCCTCGGGCACAGACGGAAGCCCCAACAGGCCGTGTCCCAAGTGATGTTATATCGGGGGGAGAGCCTGGGTACCGGTCTCTCCAGCGCAGTCCGCGGGAACAGAGGTCGCGGAAGGGAAGCTGGCAGGCTCCCTCCCTGCGCGGGGTCCCTCCACCAGGCAGAAGGTCCCACCGCGGAACTGGCGCGCTGGTTACTGCAGATCAGCCCAGCACCTGGGGGCAGGTTACACACAAGCTGCCTGAAACCGAAGCGATATTATGCCTGTCTGTCTCTGAGCCTGGCGGACCCAACTCACAAAGTCTCTTTCTAAACTTGGAACTTCCTATTTTGACCCAACTGGTTGGCCTGTCTCCTCTCTTCCTGTACTGGGATTATGGTTGTGTTTCACTTCACTCAGTTTTTACATGGATTTTGGAGACATGAACTCATTTTTTTATGCTTGTACAGCAAGTACTTTATTCTGGTGAGCCATCTCTGAAACCCCTCAAATTAGATTTTAAGTATTTGCTTTCTGAGTAAGTATGAAGAATAATGAATAAAATATATGCTAATGGTGATTGATACCTAATAGTCTCATAAATATTCTTATTTTAATACATCTAGGCTTCCTTCCAGCGCTCCAGTAGTCATGACAAAGTAAGAAGAATTGTTGCTGAGGAGGGTTGTACAGCAAGAAACCTGATAGCTTGGAGTGTTCCACTAGAAAGCAAAGATGATGATGGTATGTATTTTACAAGTTAGCTTTTCCTTTAATGTAAATTGGGAGGACAGGCAGGTGTGCTGGTATAAGTCCTGGTGGTATGGAAGTTTGGAGGCAAGAGGATTATTAGCCTTAGGAGTTCAAGTCTAGCCTTGGCAATATAACAAGGCTCATTCTAAACAAATTGAGATAAAGCAAAATGTATATGCTTATATTTAGTTTGTGAGAGTAAGTAGATTTAAACTGAATGTTCACAATTAGAATTCTTCAGCAAATTGACATATTAAATAAAATTTATTTGCACAAAAATTGGTTTAAGAAGTATTATTGTTCATTTGCTGTTTTAAGAAATAATGAAATGCTGGGCAGTGGTGGCACACTCCTTTAATCCCAGCACTTGGGAGGCAGAGGCAGGTGGATTTCTGTGTTCGAGGCCAGCCTGGTCTACAGAGTGAGTTCCAGGGCAGCCAGGACTATACAGAGAAACCCTGTCTCAGAAAAACCAAAAATAAATGAATGAATGAATGAATAAATAAATAAGTAATCAAATTATTAAGCTGTTACACTGGTAGTTGAAATGGTGATTTATTAACTTCATATTTTTTTCTGTGTTTATCATTTAGCCTTCTAATATAGAGAATAGTGCTCCCTTCTTTTATTTTAAAATGTATATGTATTTATAAATTTAAGTTTGCATAGATTCATGACTTCTTATTTAATGGAGTATAATCTCTGACTCTAAGTTGATGTTCAGATTGTCTTAGGTTTGACTAGTGGAGATTCTTGATGCCCCTGTTTCCTTTGGACATCCTTTTCTCTTTCTTTGAGAACAACCTTACATGATATAATGTGTCAAGCTAACTAAGAGTGTACTAGGCTCTTGTTATATCTTAGTAGTAGAATGCTTGTATTTAAAGTCTTGGTTAAAAAGAAAATTACAAATAATGCTGAGATTCCTCTCTGAGAAATATTTTGACTAAAGTATTCTCTGGCACTTGAGGACAGAGATTTAAAAAACAAAATGATATGAAAAAAAAACCCTTCATCATTAGTTCATAATCTTGGACAATGAATACAATTATTCTGTTCTGTAGTTTTCAGATAGAAATTCTGTACAAGGGATACTTGAATGCATTGTATTGTTTAGTTGTATGTTATATGTTACCTAAAGTTTAGTTACATGCTATCTCTTTTGATTTATGTATCTATTTACTTTTTTATGTCTTGAAGGAAAACCTAAATGTCAAACTGTTAGAAAATCTAAACGGACAATTCAAGGCACTCATAAAACCACTAAACAGGTACAGCATATATAATTTTTTACTAATTTTTTTAATACATTTCCTGAAAATAATATCCATTATACAAATTGAAATTTCAGGATTTGAATATTGTATATCTTACTTATATAAAAATTTAGGGTAACGTTTGTAAATTTAAAAGTATGGATTCTGTATTCACTATAAGCCTCATCCTAATTAATTAACATATACTAAGAATTAATATATCAGTCTTAGACCTGTTCGCCTCCTTTGGCCTCTACCTATGTGTACATAGGAGCAAACACCCAGGACACTTGTGTGTAACCTCCAGCAATGTCAGCAGAAAGAAAGTGATGTTGCTGTCTCAAGAGAAACAAGCTCAGAGAGGCTGCATACCATTCCAGCAAACTACAGCCAGCCAGTATTTCAGCCCATAGTGCCGGTTCTTCAGTTTATAACCTCAGCTTCTCTGCCATCCATTTCATGTTTAAGGATTTATGATATTCTTTCTTTAAGTAAAGGTGCTTTTAGTTTGTAGAAGTCACAATTTAGCAAGTCTAAAAGTTTCTGAATAGATTCCCTAAAGCTGTGTAGAATCCAGCCCTACATCTTATTTTAAAAATGATCAGGATAATTATAGTTAGTTTTTCCATGGCCTTTTCTTTTTATACTTGTTATTTTTACTTGATATCATTAGATATGTTTATATCACCCAAAAACTTAAATATAAGGAAAATGGAGTTTAAATCATGCTATCATTGTGAGTTCACAAAGAGGCCACCTTACAGAAGTATCAATGACAGTTTTTTTAGATATGAATCAAGAATATTTTAAAACTAAGATAAATATTTAAAGATAGAGAGGAAACAAAACTTCCTGTTTAGAAGTAAGTGGAGTTGAGGACACAAACTAAATAGTCAAAGTGTCTAGAAGGTGAGTGAGTTCCAATGAGATAAAGAGGCTGGATGTCATTTGTGGTGAGAAACAAATTTAAGGTCTGATTTGAAAACTTAGGCTTGAACTCCAAGACTGTGCGTTATTAGACAGAAAAAGATAAGTCAGGTAAGATCCCCAGTTGGGGGTGTAGCTGATTACAGCTGTTGCCTCGCATCAGTGGAGACTGCTATCAGGAGTCACCCTCGAAGACTCAGTGTGCCATACTTCTTAAGGTAAAGAGCTGTAGGCTCTGGTACAAGACCCCAGGTAGTAGATCTATAGTGGGCCAGATTGATGATATCTAGAGGTGAGCAAAGTTAGAAATTGAAAGATCTGAAACTCAAAGTAAGTTTGCCAAATAAAATATCAAAGCACGTGATAAAGAAAATGCTATAAGTCAATATTTTATACAAATGAGAATTTACTTGTTAGGTTAAAAAAAAGTAAAAGATAAATTATTCTAAAAAGAGTTTTGAAATAAATGAATTTAAGGTTCTCAAGGGAAAGAGTGACTATACAGGAAATTTATTATGAAGTAAAGTTAACTATTAATTTCAAACACAGATATGTCAGTGAAATTTTGGAAAACTACAATTACTAAAATAAAATGGCATATTGGAAGGAGATTAGTGAAAGAACTTAGGAATTGGAGGGTGCTCTGAGGAGGATTTAGAGTTGGAGAGGATTGAAGACATGGGGGCAGAGGGGGTGAAGAAAACATGAGATGGAATTTCTAGTACATGTCTTCTCAGGCTTCCAAATGAGACAATAAATGGTGCATCGAGAGTGGTTTTCACTTGTGTGTTCTCAGGGGCTTTAGAACATGAACTGGAGCTGAGCAGCTTAAATAAAAGTAGATTTACACTTAGATCTGTTTCACACAGTGTTCAGAATATCAGGGTAAAAGAAAATCTTTAAACTTACCAAAAGTAACACCAGAGGATTACAGGTTACTAGCAGTCTTTGTATCCACAAAAAGACACTGGAGCAGTATCTAAAAGTTATAAGGTCAACAAACCTACAGAACTCTTCTGCTGAAATGCCCTGCTTAGTCAGATAGTTATTCCAGATAAAGTTGGTTACAGATATACAAAGATTAAGTGTTAACCATTGTTTTAGTCTGTTTCATGCTACTGTAACAAATTTCCACAAAATGAGTAATTTAAAAGCAATAGCCGTTTATATGATATATAGTTCTGGAGTCTGAGAAATCTAAGATGCTAAGCTCAATCTGGTGAGACTCTTTTTGCCTTCTCAGCCTGGCAGAAAGTATCATGCCAATATCATAGGAATAGTATCCTCACAAAAAGAGATCAGCTGGGTTGGTAAGATGACTCAGTGGGTAAAAGTGCTTGCTAACAAGCCTGATGATTTGACTTTGATCTTGGGAACCCACATGACAGAAGGAGAAAGCTGACTCCCACCAGTTGTCCTCTGTCCCAACACTTGCACTTCCTTTAACTGCCATGAGCTTCTCAGCCAAAGGTGGGGCTTCAGGACTTCCTTCCCCCTCCATGCTGGAGTTTTTACTAGAAAACTCTGCCTCTTGTTTAGGGCAGAAATTTATTTGATGAATTCAAGTGTAGTATAAGCTGAAAAGAATGTCTTAAAAATTCATATTGGAAGATTGCTTTATAAAAAAATTAATGCTAGAAGCTTTGTATTTGCCTTTTTAATGGTTCATTTATTTCATCAGAATACTGCAGTAGAATGTAAAATAACATCCACAACTGGAGAGAAACCTTTTGATATAAGTCCTACAAAAACAAGGCACCCATGGAAAATTGACCTAAGAGCTCGCTACTGGGCATTTCTTTTTGACAATCTTCGCCGGACAGTAGATGAAATCTGTGTGACTTGTGAATCAGATCAGAGTGTGGTGGAATGTAAAGTAAGGTGTGGTTTGCAGCTTGTCATTCATCTAAAGTCAGATGCTTTAGAAGGTTTCTCATATCTGACCTGTTTACTTCATTTTTTGAGTTTTAATTATATAATTTTTATTTCATTACCTGTAATGAGAATTGGCCTTTTAACCCCTGCTCCAAGATTGACATATGCTTGAGGCTTTCTTGATTTTCAGTTTTTTAAATTTCTAGTTTTTTTATTTGATGTAATAGATGTCTTCTCATTTTCTGTGAAAGATTTAGTGGAAAACTGTCTTAACTTATAGTCCCAGGGAAGGAATCGGAGGCTGTATGCATGCAAGCACGCACACGGGCATGGGTGGGTGCATACACAGGATTTCAAAATTTCGTTCTGCATTTTCTTTGGCTACTGTTGGTAGTTAAGAGATTTTCATAATCTTTGGTTTCATGTTTTATGCTTTGGTTGGGAATTGCTCCCTTTCTGCTGAAATAATTAGGATGCTCCTAATTTATTCTTGTAAGAGAAAAGAAATTGATAGCTAACCATAAACAATCCTGAGTGGGAATGGGATATCACTGAAAGGTGTGTTTTCTGATTTTGTAGATAGCCTTGTGTTTGTAAGAACTTTAAATAGAGTCTTGTTCTGGAAACTCACTGAAAACAGGTCTTTTAGTAAATGTAAGCTATATGCTATGTTAATTTTTATTTAGTAAAATCTTAAGAAACTCAATGGTACATTTCCATAGAATTTATCAAAGAGGTAACAGAATTTATATTTTTTTAAGTCACCATGATTTAAATGGTGACCATGGTTCATTATTTCGTCTTTGCAATATATAAAGAGTCAAAGAAAAGTTACAGGTTGAAACAGTGTTTGTGTTTCCTCTTTAGTTGGAAATAGTCAATGAAAGTTTTATACTAGCTTCAAAATATGGTTCATCAGAAGTACATTCTAAACTTAACAAGAGTTGGAATTATTCAAATATGTAGTGTGGTGGTTACAATGAATATTGTTATCATCATGTAAAAACTTAATGTTTTAAGAAAAGTATTTAATTTTTAAAAGTTAAATTTAGTCTGTGTATATATGTCATGACATATGTGTGGAAGTTAGAGGACAGCTTATGGAAGCTGATTCTCTTTTTATTGTATGGATCTTGGGGATCGATCTCAGGTTGTTAGGAGACATAAGAAGTACTTTAATGTGCTCACTCATCTTACTGCCCCAAGAAAAATATTTTTAATTAAAGTCATGATTTGAATATTATCAGTCAGCATGTTGTGGTGGGAAACATTACTATATTTGGTTTTGGGTTCAGCTTCTTCTACAAAGTGAGTGTATGAGCCTAAAGGTGAGTGTGTGAGCCTGAAGGTAAGTGTGTGAGCCAAAAAGTGACCATATGAGACTGCATAATTTCTAGATCATTCCTAGAGCTCAATAATGTGAACAGATTCTTTGTTTTTTTTGTGATTTAAAATAACAATATCTGATTGAAGGAATCAAAATTGTGAAAAGCATTCTGTAAAGGAGTGATATTGGTCAGTTGCAGACAGAGCTTGTGATGACTAAAACATTGGCTACTCCCTCTAGTGCTGCTGTTTGAGAAAACTCATTCTTGTAAAGAATTATGGCTTTTATTTCTGATTCTGTCACTCATTTTTCCAAACTTTAATTTTATATCTGGCCACTTTGCTGAAGTTCTTTATCAGCTGTAGGAGTTCTCTGGTAGAGTTTTTTTTGCGTTGCTTAAGTACACTATTATATCATCTGCAAATAGTGATAATTTGACTTCTTCCTTTCCAATTTGTATCCCTTTGACCTCCTTTTGTTGTCTAATTGCTCTAGCTAGAACTTCAAGTACTATATTGAATAGATATGGGGAGAGAGGGCAGCGTTGTCTAGTCCCTGATTTTAGTGGGATTGCTTCAAGTTTCTTTCCATTTAGTTTGATGTTGACTACTGGTTTGCTGTATATTGCTATTACTATGTTTAGGTATGGGCCTTGCATTCCTGATCTTTCCAAGACTTTTAACATGAAAGGATGCTGAATTTTGTCAAATGCTTTTTCAGCATCCAATGAAATGAACATGTGGTTTTTATCTTTGAGTTTGTTTATGTAGTGGATTACATTGATGGATTTCCATATATTAAACCATCCCTGCATCCCTGGGATGAAGCCTACTTGATTGTAGTGAATTATTGTTTTGATGCATTCTTGGATTCGGTTGGCAAGAATTTTTGCATCAATATTCATAAGGGAATTTGGTCTGAGATTCTCTTTCTTTGTTGGATTTTTGTGTGGTTTTGGTATCAGTGTAACTGTGGCTTCATAGAATGAGTTGGGTACTGTTCTTTCTGTTTCTATTTTGTGGAATAGTTTGAAGAGTATTGGTGGTAGGTCTTCTTTGAAGGTCTGATAGAATTCTGCACTAAAACCATCTGGTCCTGTGCTTTTTTTGGTTGGGAGACTTTCAATGATCACTTCTTTTTCTTTAGGAGTTATGGGACTGTTTAGATGGTCTAGTTGATCCTGATTTAACTTTGGTATTTTGTATCTGTCTTGGAAATTGTCTATTTCATCCAGATTTTCCACTTGTGTTGGGTATAGGCTTTTGTAGTAGGATCTGATGATTTTTTTAATTTACTCAGTTTCTGTTGTTATATCTCCCTTTTCATTTCTGATTCTGTTAATTTGGATACTGTCTCAGTGCCCTCTGGTTAGTCTGGCTAAGGGTTTATCTATCTTGTTGATTTTCTCAAAGAACCAGCTCCTGGTTTTGTTGATTCTTTGTATGTTTCTTTTTGTTTCTACTTGATTGATTTCAGCCCTGAGTTTGATGATTTCCTGCCTTCTGCTCCCCGTGCGTGTATTAGCTTCTTTTTGTTCCAGGGCTTTCGGGTGTGCCATTAAGCTGCTAGTGTATGCTCTGTCTCTGAGTTTTCCTCTTAGAACTGCTTTCATTGGGTCCTATAAGTTTGGGTACATTGTGCCTTTATTTTCATTAAATTCTAAAATGTCTTTGATTTCTTTCCTTATTTCTTCCTAGACCAAAGTATCATTGAGTAGAGCATTGTTCAGCTTCCATGTGTATGTGGGCTTTCTGTTTTTGTTGGTATTGAAGACCACCCTTACTCCATAGTGATCTGATAGGAGGCATGGGATTAGTTCGATCTTCTTATATCTGTTAAGGTCTGTTTTGTGACCAATTATATGGTCAATTTTGGAGTAGGTACCATGAGGTGCTGAGAGGAAGGTACATTCTTTTGCTTTAGGATGAATTTTATCTGCTAAATGCAACTTGGAATCAGAATCATTATGAGGTCCTCTCCTTGTGTGGTTGCCTGATCAGTTTACACTGAGAGGCCACAGAGAGGGCTACCACAGTCGTGAACAAATGCTACACATTTGCACTAACCTGGTTCCTCATATCACTTCTTAAAAAGGAAATGGCCATTTTTTTGAAGGCCATTCAAAATCAGGGTTGGAAAAGTGGAACATCTATCCTTGTTTCAATTTTCCGTCAGACAACTTGGGCCATTCTATTAAGTGACCTCAGACAGAAGTAGGAAGTAGAGATGGTCCCATAACAATACCCTTTCCTTTTGGCCATATTATATGTTGTGCACAAACTGTAAAACATCTTGTTATGTGAAGAATAAAAAGAAACTGCCTTTGCCTGCTGACCTGGCATCGTGGCGTTGTGCATACACTATCTCTGAATCTAGCTGTGGCCTCTTGCTGAGTTTCTCTGACCTTTGGCCTTAGAGCTCCTTTTTCAGTGCTAGCAATTCCCTTTAGTTCATTTACTCCTTCATTAATCCTAATGTTAGGATTAATGGGCGTCCTTAGGAAGTTGTACTGTCATGTAGTTTCAAGAACAGAGAAGTGAGGAATTGCCCAAATTTCACTGTGTTCACATGGCTCTGAACATCATTTGGATGCTGGCCATCTTGCACATGCAGTCAAACGCTCTTCTGTCCAAATCATCTCATCCACATGAATTGAGATCTTATCTACAATGACCATGTTATATGGGTTTTAAGTGTTCACTGATGTTCTTGGACTTCCAGAAGTGACATTGGGAATCAAACAAATTTGCTTGCAAGTTAGTAATGAGATCAAACGTTTAAGTACAGAGCAATGGTCAGCCTTCCTTTTATGTGATTCAACTAACCTTTTGTTGTTGTTGTTGTAAATGCATTCCAGTTTCTGTTTTATTGAAGAGACGGGGTCTCAGATGGGCCTGGAATCATGAACACAGCGGCGACATACCCCAAACAAAGACTATGCTTACAGCCAACAAGGCCTGTGGCACTCAGGATGGTACTGTGAACATTCAATAATGTTTGAGTTCTTAAAATTAATCAATTAACTTTTAATGTGTTTTTCCTGCATGTGTGTGGGTGTACCACATGTTGCATAGTACTAGTGCAGGCCAGAAGAGGGCATGAAATCTTCTGGAATTGGAGTAATACATGGTTGTGAACCACTACACTATTGTAGAAATAGTTATTCTCAATCCAGGGCTTCTCCATGGCCTTTGGTCATTCAGTATCTGGATAAAAGAAACACAACCTTTATATTTATAATAAGCCTTAATCAGCATTAGAGCTGGGCAGATATCTACCCTCTATGCTATTAGAATATATTTTCCCATCTATAACTCCAAGTTGTAACTTGCCATGTTCCATCTGGGAAGCTCTTAAGTTCAGTTGAGCAGCCCCATGGCTATGTTTTCATGATTTACTTATTACCCCATTATTCTCCACCTCCTTGTCCCTCTCCTTGTGGTTCTTCTCTGACCCCAAGCCCAGGGAATCTCAAGTTCTGCCTATCTCCATTCTACCCATATGGCTATAGACTTTAGCTATAGACTATATAATATAGCTATAAGCTGCAGGCATCTTTATTCACCAATCAGGAAATATTTGGAGGGCAAGGTCTCATAGTGTCACTTGGTTCTAAGTTCAGATTCTTTTTTCAAAGATTTATTTACTTATTATATGTAAGTACACTGTAGCTGTCTTCAGACACTTCAGAAGAAGGCATCTGATGTCATTACGGATGGTTGCATGCCACCATATGGTTGCTGGGATTTGAACTCAGGACCTCCGGAAGAGCAGCCAGTGTTCTTAACTGCAAAACGGTCTCTCCAGCCCCTTAGCTCAGATTCTTTTGTCGTTGGGGGTACCCAGACTTCAGAGGGCAGTATTTAGCAGTACGATACATAGCAAAAGACCAAACTTCAGCACCATGCCAGTGTTGGGGATCACACCCTAGACCTCTGGAAGAGCAGCACTCTTAAAGATAGAGCCATCTCTTCAATTCCTAGTTTACTATTGATAGGAGCTGTAAGTAAGATTGCATCTCCTCTGTCAAAAGAATTAAGATGTTTTACAGTATTTTTAATATGTGAGGTGTTCTCTATCTCACTAGTAGAATGTCTATTGTGGTTCTCAGTGAATGATGTAACCCAAATGAAGTTGAGTTTGTTCTCATGTGAGGCAGGGTGGCTTCACCTACTACAGTCACCAAGGTATGAGTCAGTCACTATTCCCATTGACTTTCTTCTAGATATTGATATGTTTAAAGAAAGCATTGAAGATGATTTGGGTAGGGAGAATAGCCTTCAAAGTGATAACCCTGGTGGCTGTAGGTAATGGCATTCCTGATCTCATCCAGCTCTTCCCTAACTTTCTTCCAGATACAGACTAAATGAATAAGGGTAATTTTGAAGATGAGTTAGCTAGGGGGAGCAGCCTTCAAAGCAATGATCTTGGGAGTGAGAGGTAAATGGTATTCCTGGTTACATCCAACTTTTTCCTGACTTTCTTCCAGACACTGATGATTTGGAGGAGAATGATGATGTCCAGAATTATTTTGGTAAGGAGAACAACTTTTAAAGAGATAGCTTGGTAGTCCATTGCTGCTCAGATCCAGTTCTTCACTGATTTTTCTTCCAGAAATCCACAATATATATGAGAGAAACACTGAAAAGAACTTGGAAAGCAACACTAGCCTTCGGAGTTATGAACTCGTGACTGGTAGGTAATGGTGTTCCAGGTCAGTTACGATGAACAGTGTCTTAGTTTGGGATTTATTTCTGTGAGCAAGCACCATGACCAAGGCAAGTCTTATAAAAACAACATTTGATTGGGGCTGACTTACAGGGTCAGAGGTTCAGTCCATTATTATCAAGGCAAGAACATGGCAGTGTCCAGGCAGGCATTGTGCAGCAGAAAGTGAGAGTTCTACATCTTCACCCCAGACAAGCAGGAAATACTAGCTCCCAGGCAGCTAAAAAAATGTCCTAAAGTCCATGCCTACAGTGACATACCTACTCCAAGAAGGCCACACCTCCAAAGAGTGCCACTCCCTGGGCCAAACATTCAAACCACTACAAAGGGCCTAGCAGTAATCAGGTTATTCCTTCTGCTTGAAGGGCAGAGGAAGAAAGAAAGTCAATTCAAGGGTCTTCCAAGTGGCCAGAAGCTATGACCAGAATCTACTATTGGATCAGTGTATTTTAATATTTGTCATTGCTGTGATGAAATCCATTGGCAGCAATTTAATGGAGGAAGAGTTTATTGTGGCTTGTGGTTATAGTGAATCATTGAATCATATTAAAGAAGACATGGAAGTTAGCAGGGAAGGGACAGCTGAAGGTGCAGGGGACTTGCTGGTCACATTGTAGTCACAATCCTTAATCAGAGGGTAGAGAGTTAATAGAAGTAGGACTGGCTCCAAAGTCTAAAAGCCCTCCAAGGTGATTTGCTTCCTCCAAGGAGGCTCCATTTTTAAGGATTTTAAGCTCTTCCCAAAAGGCACCACTGGCTCCATAATACATGTTTAAACACGCAAGGCTATGAGGGGCATTTTTATGTTCAGACTAGAATCCATAGGGTTCATTTTATGGCATCATATGCATTCACCACATCAGGTCATGAATGTGAAATCTAAACAAAAATGTCAAAACTTCCTAATTTGTTCCTCCATTGTCATCTGTGTTTTTTTCCACAAAGGAATATAATAGTAAGAAGACCATGTCGTTTTATTGTTTATCACTTAGTTCGTCACACCAAAGCCCATTTTCTCCCATGTCCTTGTCCTGACAGTTTGCAGTTTTCTATATTTTAGTCATTTTCCATGTTCCATGTTTTGCTGAAACCAAAGCATTTTACTGTATAGGGAATCCAGAGGGAGGGAATCTGTATTACAAACTCCATGGGGATTTGTTCTTTATATATAATGGCGTAGAATATGAAAGTGAGAACTGTTATATAAGAATATTAGAAATTCACACAGAAGGCAATTGGTTGTACCTTTCTTTATTTCCCTGTGTGTCTGTGTGGGTAGCTTGTTAGGTATAGAGCTTGCCTTGAAGAACAACTACTTTGCTATGAGATGGCTGGTGGCTAAACAGAAGTCCTCATATTTGAGGTATTAATAATGTATGATGGAGAGGTTTTCATGTGTAACCAAAGTAGAAATTTTAATATATAATTTCAATCTACCCGGTCTTCCTGAGTTTTCATGCAAACATAGAAATCTGTTACATATGTAGAATAGTGGTGGCTTATGTCAGGAATAGACTCCAAGTACACACTCAGGACCATTTAGAAACTTTTTTTAAGCTTCTTTTTCATTAGTATCCAACCCAATTCTATGTGAAATTAAAATGAACACTTTATTTTATTATTATTATTATTAATTATATTGTCTATATTCTTTATTTACATTCCAAATGATTTCCCCTTTCCCGGTTTCCCCCTCCCTGAAAGTCCCATAAACCCTCTTCCCTCCCCAATTCCCCATTTGCCTAAGAATTTCATGAATTCATTGTTTTTATTTGCTGAGTAGGATTCCATTGTGTAAATATACATGGAAAATATCTCTGATAAAATTGAAGAAATATATAGAAAAACTTGTTAAGATTGTCGATTTCATGGAAAAATTATACAGATAAAATGGTAGGCATAAAAATATTGCCAACAAATCCTAAGTTGATTGTATGTGGAATTGTAAACATTTTCTGATAAAATTGAAAATCTACAAGGCAAATATTTCTGAGGAAACTCAAGAGATATATAGAAAAACACGTTAAAACAGACTATTTCATGAAGAATTATACAGATAAGGTGGTAGGCATAAAATATTCGTAAATTTATTGTAATTAGAAGTAAAAACATTTTCTGATAAAATTGAAAATTTATTTGAAAAATATCTCTGATAAAATTGAAAAATTATACAGATAAATTGGTAGGAATAAAAATATTCCTAAGTTGATTGAAAGTAGAATTATAACAATTTTCTGATAAAATTGAAGATTTACGTGGAAAATATTTCTGATAAAATTGAAAAAAATATATGGAAAAAATTTAAGATTTAAGATTATCATGGAAAATTAAACAGATAAAATGGTAGGCATAAAAGTATTTCTAAGTTGATTGAAAATGAAATTATAAACCTTTTCTGATAAAACTGAAGATTTTCATGGAAAATATGTCTGATACAATTGAAGAAATATATAAAAAAACATGTTAAAATTGAGTTTTTCATGGAAAAATTATACAGATAAAATGGTAGGCATAAAAATATTCCTAAGTTTCTGAAAGTGTAATTATAAACATAATAATAAAATCTGATAAAATTGAAGATCTACAAGGAAAATATTTCTGAAAAAATTCAAGAAATATATAGAAAAACCATGTTAAAACTGACTATTTCATGGAAAATAATACAGATAAAATGGAAGGTATAAAAATGTTCCTAAGTTGATTGAAAGTAAAATTATAGATATTATCTGATAAAACTGAATATTTACATGGAAAATATTTCTGATAAAATTGAAGAAAAATGTAGAAAAACAATAAAATTGAAGATTATCATGGACAATTATACCGATAAAATGGTAGGTATAAAACATTCTTAAATTGATTGAAAGTGACTGAAGATTTACATGGAAAATATTTCTGATAAAATTGAAGATATATATAGAAAAATGTTGAAATTAAATATTGTCATGGAAATAATACAGTTAAAATGGTAGACATAAAAAACATTACTAAATTGAAAGAGGAATCACAAACATTTTCTGATTAAATTGAAGATTTACATGAAAAATATTTCTGTTAGACTGTATTTTTTGTTGGGGAATTGAGTCCATTGATGTTTAAGATATTAAGGAGTAGTGATTGTTGCTTCCTGTGATTTTTGATGTTCTTTTTATGTTTGTGTGGTTACTATCTCTTGTGTTTGTTGGAAAAAGATTACTTTCTTGCTTTTTCTAGGGTGTAGTTTCCTCCTGGTGTTGGTGTTTTCCATCTATTATCCTTTGTAGGGCAGGATTTATGGAAAGATATTGTTTAAATTTGGTTTTATCATGGAATACCTTGGTTTCTCCGTCTATGGTAATTGAGAGTTTTGTTGGGTATAGTAGCTTGGGCTGGCATTTGTGTTCTCTTAGGGTGTGCATGAGATCTGCCCAGCATGTTCTAGCTTTCATCATCTCAGGTGAGAAGTCTGGTGTAATTCTGATAGGCCTGTCTTTATAGGTTACTTGACCTTTTACCCTTACTGCTTTTAATATTCTTTCTTTGTTTAGTGCATTTGGTGTTTTGATTATTATGTGCCGGGAGGACTTTCTGGTCTGGTCCAGTCTGTTTGGAGTTCTATAAGCTTCTTTTATATTCATGGACATCTCTTTCTTTAGGTTAGGGAAGATTACTTCTATAATTTTGTTGAAGATATTTACTGGCCTTTAAGTTGGAAATCTTCGCTCTCTTCTATACCTATAATCCTTAGGTTTGGCCTTTTCATTTTGTCTTGGGTTTCCTGGATGTTTTGGACCAGGAGCTTTTTGCATTTTGCATTTTCCTTAACTGTTGAGTCATTGTTTTCTATGGTATCTTCAGGCCCTGAGATTCTTTTTTCTATCTCTTGTATTCTGTTGTTGATGCTTGCATCTATGACTCCTGAATTTTTTCCAAGATTTTCTATCTCCAGAGATGTCTGACTTTGGGATTTCTTTCTTGTTTCTACTTCCATTTTTAGATCCTAGATGGTTTTGTTCAGTTCCTACACTTGTTTGTGTTGTCCTGTAATTCTTTCAGGGATTTTTGTGTTTCCTCTTTAAGGGCTTTTACCATTTGACACGTGTTCTCCTGTATTTCTTTAAGGGAGTTATTTATGTCCTTCTTGATGCCCCTAACAGCATCATGAGATGAGACTTTAAATCCAACTCTTGATTTTCGAATGTGTTGGGGTACCCGGGACTTGTTGTGGTGGGAGAACTGGGCTCTGATGTTGCCAAATAGCCTTGGTTTCTGTTGCTAGGGTTCTTGTTCTTGCCTTTCCTCATCTGATTTTCTCTGGTGTTATTTGGTCTTGTTATTTCTGACTGGCGTTTGCCCCTCCTATGTGCTTGCCAACCTGTGTCTGTACTCCTGGGAGACGAACTTTCTTCTGGCAGGGTCTGTGCACAGAAGGCTGTGGAGCTGTCTGGTTCCATGCTCCAAATGGCGGCCGGAAGGGAAGACTCCTGTCCCAGCTGCTCCACTGATCTTATGCACTGTGCGCTCCTAGCTGTACCCCTTCAGAGAGAAGGTGGAAATCTCACCTCCACACTCAGAAGTGAAATTGCTGCTGGGAGATCACTCTCTCCTGGTAGGTTAAGCACAGAAGGCTTTGGAGCTGCCTGGTTCCTTGCTGCAGATGGTAGCTGGAAGGGAAGTCTCCTGTCCCAGCTGCTCCACTGATCTTATGCCCTGTGGGCTCCTAGCTGTACCCCTCCAGAGAGAAGGTGGAGATCTCACCTCCATATTCAGAAGTGAAATGGTTTCTGGGAGATCACACTCTCTTGGTGGGCTAAGGACAGAAGGCTATGGAGCTGCCTGGTTCCCTGCTGCAAATGTTGGCTGAAAGGCAAATGAACACTTCAAATAAGCATGGTTATGTTCCAGAAGAACAACTATTTGAGAATGTGTTATCTGGGAGGTGTATATATCTGTGGAACCTAAGATGTGTGGTCTTTGACAACACAATTTGCCAGTAACTAACTAACGTTCCTCAGCATTTACATGACATGTCTCATGTTCACTAAGTCACTCTAATATGTCTTCTTTAGTTATACATATCTGCTGGGTGGAATCAAGGAGACAATTATGAATGGACCGAGGCTTGCTTCTAGGTAAAAGGGCCAAGGTGGAAGTCCCACATACAGTTCCAGATTCTGTCTTTAGTGTTAGGCTCTGAGCTCATTACACTTGTGGCTCTCTGAAGCCTATGATAAGGTAGAGCTGGGGTAACATAGCCCAATGTAGGGATTGCTACAGGAACCCTGATTTTCATCATCACGGTGATGTGGAAAGCAGAAAGAACCAATGCTGATATAGAGTGTGGAGGCTCACCACTCAGGAAGCCCACAGTCTGGGAGAACCAGATCACCCCTCATCCCTGTTCTAAAGCCATTTAGGAATGGGAAGATCTTTTAGTGATCTGTAAAGGTAGTGTAGGTGTTAGCTAGAAGTTGTGAGGCTGTCTAAGCTACATACCCTGGGACTAATACTCTGTGTCTCATCCAATAAACTATTTCTGTACAACAAAGAGTAAACACTTCAGCATCATTACATCCTGTGCTTCACAGTACACTCCCTTTCTAGCACAATATTACTCTATCAAGATTGAAATTGTCCATGTTTGGTCTGGTGAGATAGCTCCATTGTTAAGTGTGCTTGCCTTTTATAGCTGGGACGTGATGACCTGAGCTTGATTCCTGGAACCGAGATGGAAGTGAAAGGAGGGAACCATCTCCTCCAAGTTGTCCTGTGACCTCCACACATGTGCCACAACATATACTCTCATACACATTTCATGTACATGCACAATAATGACTATTGATAATATAAAAGCAATTAAGAATTGTCCATGAGTTTAGGAAAACTATCGGGTAGAAAAAAGAGGTTTGACTGATTTTTCGAAATAGTATCTGTTTCCTGGTTTGAAAATGTTTTGAAGAAGTGATAGAAATCTGTCCTTTAACTATAACACTTATTTTAGTATTTCCCTGATCCAATAAAATTTCTATAATTTGAGTTTTTTAGAATAGGCATAAGTTATTTAGCATCTTATAGATTAAGAATACGATGTCTTGCAGTATTTGTGAAGTGTTGATTACCTAGCCATTAGTGAAACTTTAACCACAGGATTTAAAATAAAAATGTATTTTAACTGTCATTGAATGATATGAATCAAGGGACTAATGAAGTGGTCTTTTCACGAAGCAGTGTGACTTCGTCTACTGTAGACAATACTTTGAGTGTACTTTATTTTCTGTACAGATGTTTTGTGTGGCATTTCTAAAGAACTTGTTGACACACAGGATGACATCACAGACAACATTAGCAGGAGACATGCAGATTCCATGAATGGTGAGTAATGCATTCCTGATTGGATTCAATGGAGAAGGACCCAGGAGTTGTGAGGTCATGGGTAACAAAGGGAGTCAGGAAGGTAGCTCAGTAGGCTTTGAGATGCAGAGAGGCAGTGTTGCAGTGGTATTGCCCAGGCATAGTACTGAGTTTAGGTGCTCAGAGAGAGTGACCACTTCATATCCCGTATTGTGTTGTCTAAGTCTAAACACAAGCATTCTGTTTCTCATCTAATATTCTCTTCTTTATCATCCTTTGACAAGGGAAGCTAGTGTCACTCAGGGAGACAGTAATGCCTGTGTCATCTGCCCAAATTTTTTAAGTAGTTTGTTATCATCTAAATTGTCAAACTAAAGTAAGTTTGCTTTCCTCTTTCCTTGTACTTGCATTTATAAGAAATTTAGTTATTTATTGTCCATTTTATTTGAGGAGAGTCATATATAGAATCTATTTTGACACCAGAGAAAAAGAATAAACATGTAAAGAAAATCTGTGAACTCCCAAAAATCATTTTGTATGTCTGATGGCACAGACATCAGATGTAGGATCTCCAGTGTTAAGATCGGGGTCATCCTTTTTACCATTGGGAAGATAGTTCAGCTAGTCATGTGCTTGTGAGGATTTGAGTTCAGTCCTAAAGTATTATGCCTATTTCCACGATTGGCAGCAGTGTATAATGCTAGCCATCAGCAGCTACAAAAGTTCCATGAGTTTGCCCTCTCTGAATGAAGCCAGGAGCTCAAGGGTACCAACCCTAGGGAGAGTGGCCAAAACCTCAAATCATAGGGAAACCATACTGTGCACACATTATGTGAGAAATACTTCAGTACATTTTTGATGTTTCCATTATTTTTTAAGATGTTTGTGTGTGTGCATGCCTAATGTGTGTGGTACCTGAGAGGCCAGAACTGGGCTATGGATCCACAGGAGCTGAGATTATAGGGGTTTGTGAAATAACTGAAAAGCTCAACTCAGGCCTAAACTGTTAAGCTACAGACTGTTTTTAAATTGTTGTATGTTGGTATTTTGAAAATTCTATGGATGTTCCATGACAGAGGAAAACTGATGATCTTGTGGGGACCAGTGTGACTTCACCTGGCACAGCCAGGAATGAGAGAGCCAGCTTCTGTTCTTCTTTTTTATTTTCCAATAAAACAGTTCTAGGACATTGGGATATAATTACCCTAGAGAGGCAGGAAGAGAATAATAGGAAGCATCCCTGTGGGAGCTTGTGCTTCAGAGGCTGAGGGAGCAGGGATGGCAGTGAGATTCAGGAAGGTGTGTGTTTTTCCTTTTCAAGGCATAATGGTGAGCAGTGCTGTCTGTGGGTTCTGCTGTGTCTGCTGTGTGCTCTACCACTTAAACACAATCTTTGGCAGCACATCTGCTTCCTCCTGTCTCCTCTGTTGTGCTTCATAAAGCTCTAGTAAATTGTGTCCGTAAGAGTTTGAGTTTGGGAAACTGACCTGAGACAGAGGGAATCTACCTGGTGGGACACAACTCTCTCCTGGATACTTGGCACAAACCTGGAGACGTGAATCTTACAGATAGGACCATCAGTACAAGGCGAGCAGACTTCATTCTGCTCTGTCTGTACATGTAGAAGCACATGCAGGTTTCTACCCTTTTTGTCCTTTTAGCTCCATTTTATAAGACACATGAACTTTATAAGAGCAGAGTACTCCTGCCCGGGCTCACTGTGGCATCTGGGAGGTGAGCACGGAACTTGTACCTCCTTTACAGCCAGTGCTCTGCATACTTGAGGGGTTTATATGGGTGCCAGGCAAGGGGGGTTTCAAGATGGCCTGTCCATTTGGGAATCTCACCTAGAGGGGTGATGAGGGATATGGCCGTTGCGACCTGTTTGGCCTATTTTTCAAATATTCTTTCATGAGTTCATAATATGAAGAGGACTGTGGAGTTCTCCCCACAACTATGACAGGTATTTAATAGAGCTAAAACACATGGGCACTTGGCTACCACCTCTCCTTTAAACTCTGGGCCCGCGGACACACACATGACCAAACCTCGCTTTCCTACCTCCTGTATTCTACTATCACATTGTTATGGCTGCCTGAGACCTCTGGTTGTCCCCTAATATCTATAGAGCTTCTGTGTGTTCCACTTGAGAGAGTTCTGAGCTGTCTCTTCAGTTCTGTAGGCACTAGTCTGTCAGCTGAGTATTCTTTTGTCCATTGCCTTCCCAGGAACCGTTGTGGTAATGTCACAGCCTTTGCTTATCAAAAAGTGTGATGACCTTAATCTCTCATTGTCCATGCACTGAATCTGTGTTGTGTGTCCAGTCGAACCCTCAAAGCCTACCTGGTATACACAACCTGCATTCATCCTTTCTCTGATATTCTTTTACACACATCTCCCTCTTCCTTCTGCTTCCTCAAGATATGTTGTTGGCACTGGGTTCTCTGCCTGGCAGTCCAATGACACTCTGGGATCTTTTTCACCTGTTACTTTGCTCATGACCTTATGTCTCTAGTCTCATTACACACATGACCCAAACTAAACCTCTGTTGTCTGTTTCCCCAGCCTTACAAATGTGTATTTTATTAATAGTTCTTCACTAACCCACTATCTCTCTGTCAGAGTACCTTGTGCCTCATGCATTGTAGCCCTATGTGACTCCCTTACAAAGTTGCTCCCAAAGACTTGAGCTCAAGAGTAAGAAGACAGAACTGAGCACTTCCTAGGAACATTCCTACAGAGACAGTCATTTGAGACTTAGTATGTTACCTCAGTTTCTCTTTTTACTGGGGAGCAGATATGAAAGCTGCAGGAGAACTGCACCTAGAGGGAACAATTCAATGCCCTGAGAAGTGTGATTCCCAGCATGAGAATAGACAGAGGAAGACTCAAAATCAGCAGAAACTTTCCCCAACATGGAGATATTAGGAAGAAGCCTCCTTGGGGGTCCTCTGGATCCTTTCAGGGAAGTGTGACGTGGTCAAAATCTCCTCTCTGTCTCTTCTGTTTACAGATTCAATGGAGTCGAAGGCATATTCTGTTGGACCTCCCCGTCGTGCATGGGAGGACAACAACCCAATCAAGAAGTAACCATTCCAAACGGGAGAGAAGGCTTAGCCATTTGAAAGGCTAGCCTCACAACCAAAATATAAGAAAAGACTATTTTCCTATATTCTACTCATTCCTGGATGTGACACCACCACTGTAAAATATGAAACGTTGCTCTTACCTTCCCATCGGATAGACCCTCAGTCCCGATGAGGGGACGTTCCTGTGTTGAGAACTACTGGAAAATGAGAGGCTCACTTCCCTGTGTGACACTATCTATGGCTCGCTGTCAACAAGAAACTGCAGCAGAGCTTGAGACAGTTTTGTTATAGGACAGTTTGTCCATCAGCACTGCCAGCATGTGGGCTACCTGGCAAGCTGCTGACCCAGATGCAGAGGCTCATGCCCAAAGAACAGTGGGCCTCTCCGACGTACACGTGGGTTGTGTGCCCATTCAACGGATAAGAATATACCTCTTTACAAGACTTCCAACAGCCACCAGGTACCAGTTCCAGCACAAGTACCGTGTAGAGCTTGTCCACCACTTCTTAGAGGAACAAGCTCCAGAAATGCACCTCAAATATTGCATGACACACATGGTGATGCGGCTGCTGTGCTGCTAATCATGGACTGACTGGGCCTGAAAAGGTATGGTTGTGTTTGCCTATAGCATGGCCAGCATGGGGCAACCTTGTAGTTACTAGATATATTGGTGAAGTTATGGGTGACAAGTGTGTGGGCTCTGTGGAAGGATAAAATGTTGGAGGGCTGAATCATTCTGTGATCTTAAACTGGGCAAGGGTGTTGTTTCCCAAGACCTTATGACTCCCCACATCCTCGCGACTTTGAAAGCATCAAGCATCTTTCTTTTTATTAAAACCTTGTAAACTCTTTCCTCCATGCCCACTTCATGTACTTACACCTTCTGTCCTGTGTAGGCTTTTACCTGGGCCTTTGGCCAGGCTGTTTTCTCCATCTGAGATTTTCTCTTCCCTGTTTCCCTGCTTCTTAGCCCTAGCTCCAAAGAACCCACCACATGCTGGCTGTTGGCTCCCACTGTGTCCTCCTCACAGTCCACAGGCCTTAGCTTACATCCTGCCTGTAGTCTTTCCAATCCTGGAGAAACATCCCTGTGTGCCTCTGCTTAGTTAGGATCTGTCAGAGCACCAGCATCCTTCCCACACATAGCTCTTGTTTGAATGCACATCTCTGTCTATTGGCGCTTGGATGCATGGGAATGGTATCCTGAGGCTGGTGTTTGTCTTTTCCTTTCACAGATGCACTGTTCTGACTCTCTGATTGTACTTTTCTGCTTCTCATTTCACAACAGTGTCTCACGAAATAACTCAAACTAGCCTGGAACTGCTGTTCCTGCCTCCCAGGTATGTGCTTATAGGTGTGTTCCACCAAACTCAGCATTTCAGCTCAGTTTTTACATTTTCATTAATTACATATTGAATTTTATGAAGGAACAGAAATATTGCCATATTCTGTGGTGGAGAAACTCACCCTAGCAGTAATTTAGCTAGGTATTGATAAGGTGGAATGTCCCTTTCTGGTTTGGGGAATTGGTTGTATGACCTTCGACCTTCTTTACAGTCTTTGCTGCCTGCAGCTGCACATTCCAACCATCTAGACCCTGCCTAACCATTCCCAGAGGGCTATAATCCAGTACCCTTCCGAACTGGATGCACTGACATGGGCTTCTCCTAGTTCAGAAAAGAGAAGATCTCAGATAAAGTACTACCGTGGAACTTGAGGTCATGCTGTCCCATATTGCTGGTACCACATCTTAATTTGAGTGGAGCTGAAATACCAACATTAGTGTTCTACTGTGTGTGGGTAGCTCAGTTGGTCCTCCTCTTTATGCCCTTGATTTCTGGAACCTAGATAGGTCAGGTCCCTTTTCTTGGACTGCCTGCTTGCTGAGAATCTGAGCCTGGGAGTTTAGCAGCCTGTCTGTGTCTAGATTTGAGACCACAGTCCCTCCCTGACTTATGGATGCTTCTAGACTGTTGCCCCTTCACCTCTTCTGAATCTCTGAGCTTCCCCTGTTGCCTTCTGACTTGTCCTCCCTTCTAGGACAGTTTTTGGGCTACTCTTCATTTTTCTGCCTCCTTGCCTGTGGGCATTGTGGCAGGATAATGGTGGATGGCATCCTGGGTATGACTGCTGTCGTTCTCCATGTCTTTAGGTTAATCTTCAGAGTGGTAGGGCTTTGGAACCATTGCTTCTAGGTTTGCAAGTCTCTGTTCCTCTTGCTCCTGCTCCCAGGTAACTTCCCTTGATCTTTGTCCTTACCAGGTGGAGGTTGGTGGCCCTTCAAAAGGAGTGAGTCTTTTGAGCAAGCTCCCAATGGTGTGTTTCCATTTGAGGAAGGGTTTTATGTGATGCTGTGACACTGCAGATGCTGTCTGATGTTCATGAGCAAGCAGAGCTACTCTACTCAGTGCCTCTGAGGTGGGACTTTGAGGTGTAGAGATTCTCATATCTCTATTCCTTTTCTAGGTGTCTATGACATTGATGTCAGAAGTCAGTCTACCAGACCAAAAAAAAATTGAATGACACAGAAAGTCAAGGATCCATATTCTGGCTCAGAAGATGCCTTTCCTGATAAATTTGAAGGCAGGAAGAAGACTTCAGTAAGCCGCGTCCTGGAGAAAACAGAGATAACCACCAGGGCATGCGTCTCATGTTCCCTTCCCTCCCTCTTCTGGCACCAGCTGGAGTGGTCTTGCCCTGAAGGTCCAATTGCACAGCCTATTGGAGCTTCATGGGCCAGTGCTTCACTGTACTCTGCTTAGGGCCAGTAGGCTTGAGGCCCACAGTATCCTTACCCTCTTTTTCAGCTCTTTGAAGTCCAGAACCTCCTTTAAGTGTGGTAGCCCCAGGGCCAGAGTGGATACAGGATCCCTGCAAGGGATTGGGTTGAGAGCTCCTAAACTTTTTAATGTTTTCTTTGAATATAAATAAAGTTATTTAAAACAGAGTTAGAGACAGAAACATTCTTAGCCTCTCTCCCTGCCTTCTTTGTAGCTTGTAACAACAGACGCCCTATCTACCTCTGTGTTCAGCCCCAAAGTATTGGTTTCTTTTTTTCCGTAATATTTTTGTTATTTTGGAATTTCATATCATGGACCCACCCTCACTCTCCAGTACTTCCTGGTCTTCTCCCTCACACTTGAGACTTCTCTCCAACAAAAAGAAGAAAAAAAGTCTAATTCGTGTTGCCCATATACTCACTGGAGCATGGTCCATCTCCCAGTGGCCAGCTCCTTAAGGAAAACCAAATCCTTTCCCACCCGCACCCCAGCCAGAAGCCATCAGTTCTGGAGAACTACATTTCAGCATCCCGATCACAATTTTAAAAAGTTCTCTTTAATTGTTTTCTGTCTAGGCTGTTAGTTATCGGGGGTAGTGATCAAGGTTGTCACAGAAACCTATGTCCCTATTCCCCAACTGAGTTTGCAGTCATCAATACCATGGAGAAGTAGCTTCCCTGCCCTTTAGAGTTAGAAGGAGCTTGGATCACAGACTTACATGTGGTTTCTGATGACAGCCTGAACCATGGACAAGCCACTGACCTTAGCATGGTTTCTTGTGGCATCAATCTGGCCCTCTGCCTCTGCACAAGCCATAGACTATTACATCCCTCACTGGCAGCAGTGGAGAAGGACATAAAGATGACCTCAGCCAGTAGTTCAGGCCACTCACATCAACATGGCCCTCTGTGCCAGCCCAGCCCCAGGACATCAACATGTCTTCTGGCTTCAGCCCATACCATGGACAGCCACATGGCCTTCTGTGGTAACAGGGGCCATGTACATCAACACAGACCTCAACATGTACATCAACATGGCCCTCAGCAGCAGCATGGACCCAGACATCACAATGGCTTCAGGTTGACAACACAGGCCATTCACATCAATATGGTCCCTGGCAGCGAGCTCTTAAACCTTTAACTTGAAGGCATTTGTTCTTGGTTGGTACCAGCAGTCCTAGGTTCCAGGGCTTGTAACTTGATCTCTAATCAAGAACAGAAAAGGGGAGGAGAGAGAGCTTATGGGACTTTCTGGGGGGGGGGGGAACCAGGAAAGGGGAAATCATTTGAAATGTAAATAAAGAATACATCTAAGTAACAATTGAAAAATAAAATAAAAATTTGAACAGATCTAAAAAAAACCCATAAAATATGTGTTATATATATCATATGCAATAAAATAATCCTTTTACAGTAAAAAACCAAAACAAAACAACACAGCCTTTCACGAAGTTTGCTACAGTGATAGCTGCCAGAAGTTCATTAATACTTATAATAGGTTATTAACCTATTTATAAATAAATGTGGTCTTGAACTTGTATTACCACACTTGCCTATGGAGCTGCTGACAGATATTCCCAGTATGGATTGTGACCTCACTTTTTCCCATTTCTGTGACACACATTCTTGCCATAGTTTTATGTGGTTATATATGTTTATGTCTCAGCTCTGGTTCTCCAGTATATTTGAGACTTCTCATACAGTCCTGGATAAGACAGACTGCTCTATTTTGGTTACAGAAAACTTTTAAAATGGGAAATAGCTGTTCATGTAGAGGTATGATATTCACCACTGAATGTTCTCCTTCAATTGGACTGGTTAATATTTTACTTTCTGTAAAATATATTTGATTGTCCTGTAAAGCAACTTGACTTTACCTGTCAATCTATGTTGTATCATGGTTCTTTAAAGAAACAGAATTGATAGAATGGATACACACACACACACACACACACACACACACACACACACACACACACACGCACATAAAGGGTGATTTATAAGATTGGCTTTTTGGAGACTACTGTCTATGTAGTTCACAAAAGGCTGACTCATGCTTGACAGACTGAGAATCTAGTAGTCGTTGGGTCCAAAGCCTGGTTGTCTCAGCAGCTTCAGTCTGGTACTGGAGTCCTGGAGGATTTCTAATCTTCAGTCTACACTGGAGTCCCAAAGAAATTGGTTCTAACACCAATGAAGGAGTGCTGCAGCAACGGGACAGATGGTCTTGCTAGTGAGAGTGAGGGTAAGTACAAAGCAAACATTCCTAATTCCGCATTCTTTTACCTGGGCTGCCATCAAAAGGTGCAGTCCAGAAATAAGGTGGATCTTTCTAATTCAAACAATCAAATCAAGAAAATCTCTCACAGGAATGCCCAGCAGCTTGGAGGTATAGTCAAGTTGATAACCAATATCAGCCAGTGTCTCTGTATGTGTGTATGTGTGTGTCTGTAAATTCCAATTTTTGTGTATGTTGTTAGTCTTTTCCTTACTAGATGATCTGTGGTGTAAGTACAATAACTTTTGTAAAGTATATTTTGATAAGATTTTGGTTAAATACTTATCTCAGAAGATTGGATTGATCAAAAAATGTTGGAGATATTTTGAGGCATTTTATATAATGTGTATCTTCAATTTTTTTAAACATACATTCCCTTCTTTCTCCTGAAAGGTGTATTTTATTCAGAAAATTATGTGGGCATGTGTTTTCCATTTATGTGACTGTTCATAGGAACGTGCACTTCCTATATTTCATTAAACTGAAAACATTGATTTTGTGGGCTATCTGAATTGCCAGACATATCAATTAGAGGTAATTTTCCAACCTAGTTCCCTCCAGAGCTAAGCGTTGTCAAATATGGTAATTTCTTTTTCAGTGTGGAGTCAGTTTTCATATTCAAAAGTAGAGGACTAGGGTTAATTTCAAAGACTGATGACTAAGAACATAGGGACTTAATATTGTTTTATATTCAGCAGTTGGTATAAAATGTACACATATAATATGATGAATGATCAGAATTGTTTACAGAGATAATGCAGTTACTGAATATAGACCTGTAAATTTAAAAAGATGTTAACTGCTAAAACTGTTTCTGTATGTTATATGGGTTACTTCTCCTCACACTTCATTTTGAGCTCTTGCTCAAGTTGAGCTCTGGGCTTTCCTATGACTTTGTCAATAGCTAAATGGAGATTCCATTACATTTGTGATACATTAATAATGTAAAACAGTGTGTTTTCTAAGTCTCAAAATATTAAATGTTTTCATGCATAATGTTCATCCACCCAGCATCTGGAGTTGCCTTATTGAAAGAGGTATTCCTTTCACTATGGCCAGGCAGTTGGGACATTCTGGAGACCGATTATGACATCATCTTAGAAGTGGACAGTGGGTGTGTAATTATATCAACATAGACATAATTTCTAAACTATTAACTGACTTTGTTCTACCTGAGTCTGCATGAAATGAAAATGGTTGCTTTTGGGAGTATGTCAAAGAAGAACTATAGCTTTGGAATTTAGAATCCAAGAGTTTCATGTGTCTGTCATTCTGGCTAAGCTGGGAGAACTTTGTTGGTATATTTTGCTAATACCTAACATGTCTGAGGATTTATACCCAATGCCTTTTGTTCATTCAATCACTCACCAAAAGCACAGATGTATGTCCTTATTTACTGTTCTGCAGTCTTTGATAGAATCAAAGAGAAACAGAGATGAAAGTATTCAATCTCCTGTACTCCTAGGAGTAAAGAGTCTAGTGTAAAGTGTCAAGGTAGGGAACACAGATATGTGGCCCTCATGTGTCAGTCTAATTGTTGACCTGTGCTCATCATTCAGCTGTGGCATTATTAGCTACCACAGAAGAGGGTCCATCATCTGTGAAAATGTATGTCTCCTATCCATTTATGTAAGTTGTATACATTATCCACTTCATGAGCACGCCTTCAAACACCAGGGCAGATATTTCTATATGAATATCAGATTTTATCCTAGTTATTATGTGGAAAACACATAGAACCCATGGTTTTGGTTAGTTGAACAGATAGTGACTGAGGCTTTGGACATGCACATTCTGTGAGTCTTGAATTAGTCTCCATACTTGCCATAAAGTCAGTTAAAATTCGGGATACCTTTTAATGAAATTTGTGAAGGTTAAGAAGTGTTGACATGGTATGAAATGCATACTGTGGGATAGTTATGTTGAAGAACTAGAAGTAACCTTCCAATATTGATGTGATGTGTCATCTTAGTGACAACTTGGATAGAGAGCTGGATTAATGATCCCTAGCGGTTAACAGGGTTCAGACCCTCATTCTAACCCACTCAAGTGTGGAGTTACTGATCTCTGTCTGTGCAGCCACACCACACCATAAAGACAAATGGAAAGAAGATCAACAGAAATACATGTATGTAGTTTACTTAGAGAGTGTACTACTGACACCTTCTACTGTTCAGCAATATTCCTGTTTCTCAAAAGGATGAGTTGTATATCTGCTATCAAATCTCTTTCCCTAGTACATTGTGTGGCCTATTGAGTTTAAATTCCCATTTGCTTAATGACAAATGAAAAATCTGCATATTTCAGGTTGTGGACATTGACATAGGTTTGCAAGGTTCCTTAGAAGTGTTAATCTTCCTGGGCTTCAGAACGGCCTGAAGACATGATAGAGTTCCTGTGTTACCTTATGATTCATTTCAGTGTTCACCGTGTCAAACATGGGTTGGAGCACATGTCCTTAGACATTACTCTCATTACTGAGAGAGGTCAAAACTTTTGTCCCCTATTCCTTTCTCCAACTTTCTTTCAGAAGGCATGGTCCAGCAGTAGTTCCATCATGCTTATTAATGAACTACATCCACTCAGTTCAGCCATGTAGACAAAATCCATAGATCTTTGTCCATATGAAGCAAAGATCTCTGGGAAATTACAAATTGTGCCCCGGGACAAGAGTTGACACCACCAGTGAACGTAAGTTGGCTATCACATTTTCCAAGGTATTTCCAAGGGATCTTACAATCCCTCTATTTTTATTAGATACCATATTGGAAAAATAAAAGTCGTGTACACACAAGTATTAGGGTATTTATTTAGGAAGTGAATGAAATGAAAGTGTACCAAGTTATCCCCTGACTTGATCACTGTCGGGTATGTTTTAGGAGGCTTTTTCTTTGTCCAAAGATGCACCTTTTTATAGTTATAAAGTTATGTAATTTTTGCTCCAAAGATAACAGATGAAGCTGGAGCAATGGTTCAGTGGTTAAGAGCATGTGCTGCTCTTCCAAAGGTCTCAGGTTGGATTCCCTTGGTAGTCTCACACTTTCCCTGATTCAGCTCATATCAGAACATACTATCACTCTGTTAAGGGTTCTGAAAACTACACTGTTCATGACAGAGAACCTTTAGAACCATCTGTTCACAACCATCTGTAACTCTAGTATTAGGGGACTTGACACCCTTTGCTGGCCTCTGTGATCACCTGCACACATGTGGTGCTATGGTGTTTTGAATATGCTTGGCCTGTGGGAAGTGGCAATATTAGGAGATGTAGCCTTGTTGGAAGAGATGTGGCCTTGTTGGAGGAAGTGTGTCACCAGGTAGGCATGCTTTGATGTCTCCTACTTTGCAAATTCTGCTCAGTGTGGATGAGACCCTCCTCTTGGCTGCCTGCATAAGACAGCCTTTTTTGGCTGCCTTCAGATCAATATGTTGAACTCTTGGTACCTACAGCACCATGTCTGCCTGGATGCTTCCCTGCTTCCCACCACTATGATAATGGACCGAACCTCTGAAAGTGTAAGTGAGCCCCAATTAAATGTTTTTATTAAGAGTTGCCATGGTCATGGTATCTCTTCATAGCAATAAAACCCTAACTAAGTCATGTGCACACACATATACTCAAGAATACATACATATCAAATAAATACTTTCAAAGGTAGCTGACTTATTACTTATGAAAAATTTGTATTTTCTGTATGTGTTGTTTCTGCTTTTGCTTGCAGGATTCTATAATTTAGATGGTATGAGCAGGTTTCCAAAGTTTTGCTGTGCTAGAAGCTTCCTACATTAATTATAGGAACATTGAGGACACCAGACCTTTAAAAATTTAGTGTAGGTAACTGGAGCATGTTGCTTCCTGTCTAGGCTGTTAGTTTTTGGCAGAGGGTCGAGGTTTGGGTGAGGGCAGGTGTTGTCAGAGAAGCTTCCATACCCCTCCCTCTCAACTGTGCATCTGTGGTCATCCATATCACAGCAAAATAGCCTTTCTCTTCACAGCCAGGGGGCACACAGATCATGGGCCCTGGATGTACTTTTGTACTTCTTAAAGGGCAGGTTGTTATAAAGTTTCTTTGCCATGTGACAGTGTAGCATCCAGAACCCTTAACAGAATGATAGGGAGGTCTGATTTGGGCTGAGTCAGCGAAAGTGTGAAAAAATAGGTATTTCACAAAGCATCCAGGATCAGAGGTTTTTACAACAAAATCATTTGACTAATACAGAAACTTTGTCTTGACTAGTCTTTCCCATTCTAATTACCATTTCCTAAGTACTAATAGAGGGAAAAAAACATATAGAAGTAGAACTCCCCACGTTCTGGACTTAAGTTTCTTTTCTCTAAATTGTAGGTGGAGCCACAGAAGAAACTATATCGTATGTATTTTGGAGCCGTTTTCTTAAGACCTATTTAAGATAAGAGTTGTATAAGCACTGCCAGTCTTTTGTCAGGTGTACAATTTCTACCACCAGCTGAAAGTGACTGTCAAGATTTTCATTTAAGAACCACCCCCACACACTCACCAACCTGCCCTAACCAACCTAAAAAGTGATATCTCATGTAACAAATTGTGAGCATGTGTACTCTGCATGCATTTCATTGGGATAACTGTAGTTTGAGATTTTATGCACCAGAATGAATCTATATCTATAATTCTCCTACATAGAACTCCCAATAATTTAAATCCAATTTCTTTTCTTTCTTGCTTTCTTTTTTCTTTCTTTCTCTTTCTTTCTAAAGATTTATTTGTTTATTTAATTTATGTGAGTACACTGTAGCCATCTTCAGACACACCAGAAGAGGGCATCAGATCCCATTACAGATGGTTGTGAATCACCATGTGATTGCTGGGAATTGAACTCAGGACCTCTGGAAGAGCAGTCAGTGCTCTTAACTGCTGAGCCATCTCTCCAGCTTCTAAACCCTACTGCTAACATCAAAGTTCTCAATGAAAAAACAGTGCACACTTTCCCTACATTAGTTCAGACCTCATCACAGCCTTGTGTGCTGGCTCTATTTCTTTGTGTACTGCTCCATAAAGAATTGACCAAGACACAGAGGTAAGTGACTGAGTTGTCTAAATTCATAGACCAAGATAACCATTGTGTACACAAACATGGGGTCCAGTGTCAGTGTATTGGATCAAACTTCCAGTGACTGCCTTATCATGATACCATTAGTTGCTGTAGATGAGTTCTAGATGTACCTGGTACAAGTCAAATCAGCAAAGATACAAAACAAGAACAAAAGCCCACTTTAGCATCTGTGTGCCTGGGTGCAGACTTGCACAAGTGTGAGAGACAAAGAGAACCAACTTATGCCGGGGAAACAGCTCACGTGGTAAAATACCTACCTGTGATGTGGGAAGCCCTCAGTTGATCTTCAGTGTCACACAAACCAGAGTTGTAGTACTCAAGCCCACAATCCAGTACCCTGGAGGCAGAAGCAGGGGATCTGGAGTCCATGGTTATTTGTAGTCTTACAATTTGTGGTCATCCTGGGCCGTACAGTGAGACCATGCCTAATAACAGCAGCAAAACAGGAAACAAAAATGACAAACAGGGAATGAACGAGCTGACCTGCCTAGTGAGAGAATTGCTTCTAAGGATGGAAGGTCCAGCAAAGAAAGACAAATTGCATGCGTTTCCCAACTGAATTTCACTTAGACGTTAGAGATCACAGTGAGAACCAGTGACATGTTTCAGCTTATCCTCATGAGCTCAGAACAACACACAGCTTAGGGCCCAACTCCAATCAATACTGTCATAAATCATAATAGTAATATAAGCATTCTTTTAACTGTCCACATTTAAGGACGATCTAGACTCTGCTTTAAAATTATTTCCTCTTACTGAAAGTCTCCATGTTGACTAGTAAGAGCCCAGAAAACTCAGCCATTTGGTGTATGTATACAGCACTGAAGGTATGGCTGCATGTCCTGCCAGGGTGTGTCTGTATGTCCAGGCCTCAGCTATGTTTAAGTTCAGGGGAAGCAGGGGAAGTTCTACCCCTAGGTAGACAGTGAATGGAAACACAGCTTGTACAGTAGAAACTGGACTTCCCTGAGGAAGGAGTGAGCAGGACAGGCACCCACTCAGTGTGAATGCAGCTACTGCCCTTGCTATTGGCAGACCTGGCCTGGCTGTAGAGATTGTTGCTAAGGGTAATATTCACTGAGAAGTGGAATGCACACACTCAGTGAATTGAACCACAGTGATGGAGGCATCTTGATCTGTCAGTTTATGTTGAGGATTTATTTAGAGTTGATCAATTAAAAGATAGCATCATTTCCCTGCCAATCACCAAGTGACAACTGGGTTATCATGACCTGGCGTCTGAGTCATTGTGGTAGATATTGTTTACAAACCACTGAAAGGCAGCGTGAGGGTTGTGGTGGAGGGAGGCTCACACTTATACCCATAAGGACTCTGGCTTGCTTCTTTTGCAAACTCGTATTTTGTGTCAGGGATTCAAAAGTCGAACATCCCTCCCTGTCTTACTTTTTACTTCTGTCAGGCAATTTGGTGACAATGACATAAAAGCGAGTACTCCATTAGCTTCCGGTGAAATGTAAGCAATGTAATATCATTTTCTCCTCCTCTGACCCACTGGAGGTGATACTTCATGTATTCCATGATCTATAAAACATCAAGCTGAGTTAATGAAAGACCGGCAATCACTGCCCACTGGCCCAAGGCCTCGCGAATGCCCCCTCTGCTTATAGCCAGGCTAATCTAGCTGCTCGGTTCTGTTCATTATTTATTTATTTATTTATTTATTTATTTATTTATTTATTTATTTATTGTTTTTTATTCAACAAATGTGTGGTGCCATTGCTTTTAATTAAACCTCTATTGTTAGGTATCTTCAGACTCATAGGCTTATGAAGAGTCTTTAATTTCTGGTGTCCTAGTACAAAAAGCTGAGAAAGAAGGAATTGTATCCATGTGGTTCTTCAAGTGCCTTAGATGCTGGTTGTCTTGGTTATACCATGTTGCCACACTCATTCATGCTGCTTTTCCGTTGGTACAGACCTTACATATACTGACCACATAATGTCTACATCAAGTCTACAGTGATCTCTGAGATGATCTGGAAGCAAGCCATGAGATAAAATATTTAAACTCAGAGCAATGCTTAGCTGTCCTCTGTTATTTTTATGCCATTAAGGTTGAACTCTTTTTGTTGGGTTACCATTTCTTTTTTCAGGTAAGACAAAAAGAATCTCAAGGGATGTTTAGTCCTCACAAGGCAGTAGAAGATCTGCAGTGAGACCTGCTGGGGATATTACGACCTCTAGCAGTACTTGTGAAGGCACTGTGAAACTCAGTAGCCTGTGAGTTATCTGCCACCATTGTAATCAGTGTTGTATCCCATCTGTAAAATGATCATACCTTCATGTAGTTTTATAACATGGTTAGAAACATGCACAGAGGGAAAGCTGACAGCATTAAGGTAGTGGTAGGAGATGACCACATATCTGAGCTGATCAAGGTCTCTCATCCATTTTTTTTTTTTGGTAACTGTTTTCATTTCTGGGATTGAAAAGTAGAACATCCATCCCCATCTTTTTTTTTCCCCTGCATGAAACAAAAGTAGTAACTAACATGGTATCAGCAGGTTCAAAGTAAGAGATGTATTGTCCATGAGTTAAAATACCTTGGGTAGGTAAGAATGCTAAGAAACAACCTCTTGACACACACAAACAATCAGTGGACCCAGCTACTGCTGTCTAGCGGATTCTCCTGGTACTTCCCAAACACTATAGAGCACTTTTTTGGGGCAAGTTCCTTTAAAGAAAAGATTTGCCATGATTTGCTTTTGTAGGTTCATGAAGTTTAGTTTTAGTCCTAGGGGAATTATAGCTTCATAGTGCCATGAAGAGAGAAGTGAGGACCTGCACAAATTTTACATTGTTCCCATGATTTTAAAGTGAGTTGGATGCTGGCCATCGTGCAAACCCAGTTCACGGTGCTCCTCTGTTGATGCTGTGTCATCTTCATGAATAAAGACCTTTTATACATCGACCATGTGATACCTACAATTAGTGTACAATGATATCTTTGATCATCCAGGAATAATATCCTGAATCAGAAGGATATACTTGGAAATAAGTAATGAGATAAATGTTAAAATACAGAACTATGATTAGTTTGCCTGTTTGTCTGTTCTTCAGCTGACAGCCTTCTGTTGCAATTGCATTCCAGTGTCCCCTCTGATTAGAACTGGAAATTATTCAAACATCAGTCTTTGGAGACCCAGCACGGTATCCAACTTGGAGAATGTGCTTACAGTAGAGAAGGCCTGCAGCCCCTACAATGGTACTGTGGCCACTTGATAATTACTTTGAGTTATCAATTAGTAGTTGTAGATTATGTTGTCTTTTCTTTATGAAGAGAATTAAGATTTCTTGCACTGTTATTTTTCATAGTGAAATATTAATCTCCCTAGTTCATCAGTAGAAGTACAACCACAAAATCTGAAAACACGTAAAATTAAACTTCTATTATGGTTCTCAGTAAATGATGTAACCCAAAGGAAGTTGAGTTTTTTCTCGTGAGAGGCAAGGTGGCTTCACCTACTAGGGTCACCAAATTATGAGTCACTCACTGTCTCAATTGGCTTTCTTTCAGATATTGACATGTTTGAAGAAATCACTGAATATAGCTCTGGTAAGGAGAAAAACCTTCAAAGTGATGACCCTGGTGGCAGTAGGTCATTGCAATCCTGGTCACATCTAACTCTTCCCTGATTTTCTTCCAGACATTGACAAGGACAATACTGAAGATGAATTAGGTAGGGAAAACAGTCTTCAAAGTGTTGATCTTGGGAGTGGGAGGTAATGGTATTCCAGGTCACATCTAACTTTTCCCTGACTTTCTTCCAGACATCGGGGATTTACATGAGGTCAGCGTTGAGAATGACTCAAGTAGAGAGAACAGCCTTGAAAGCAATTATGCTGGTAGTAGTGGCAGGTATGGCATTCCTGGTCAGATCCAATGGGAGGGTCTATGATCATTTGGGTTATTCCTTCTCTTTGGGTGTCTATGAAAGACGGTCAATTTGAAAGGTCTTCCAACTGGCTCAGAAGCAATGATGAAAAATCTATTATTGAGTCATTATATTTACTCTTCTCATTGTTATGACCAAAATCCTGACAGGAAGCATTTTAGTTGAGAAAGGGTTTATTGTGGCTTATAGTTAAAGATTTTATCCCACCATAGTGGAGAGGACATGGCAGGTGGCACGGACGATATCTTCACCAGTTTAGGGGCCAGTTGTTCACATTGTATCCACACTCAAGAGGCAGTGAGTTAGAAATGAGTCTGAGCTCCAAAGTCTAAAATTTCCTCAGTGACTCACTTTCTCCAGGGAAGATCTACCTATGCTTGAGCCAACCTTCGTCAAGCAGCACTCCCAGCTGAGGAGCAAGTGTTTGAACACTTGAGACTTTGTGGGGCATTTCACACTCAACCCAGACCACACAGTATAGTTTAAGGCCTTGTGCAAATTGGCCATCTCATGCCACATAATCTGGACTGTAGGTAGAAAGACAAGGGCCTAGTTTCTTGTCTTTTTTCCTTCTGCAAAGGAAGATAATATTCTCCAAGGATAAAGAAATGACCATGTCCTTTGGTCCAGAATTTAATGTAGGTTGTTATCTTGATTGTTGAAGATGCTCCTTTCTTGTGTTTTATGTTTTCATTAGGTATTATCTGTGTTCTGCCCTTTGTCAAAGGCATACTGTTCTAGTTTGCTTTCTGTTGCTCTGAGAAACACAATAGAAAGAGAAATTGGAGAAAGAAAAGACGTATTTCATTTTATTTTAAAGTTATATACCACGATGCAGGCATGGTGGTGCACACCTTTAATAGCAGCACTCCGGAGGCAGAGACAGGAGGATCTCTGTGAGTTCAAAGCCAGCTTGGACAGCCAGTGATAAACAGAAACTCCTTGTCTAAAAATAAATAAATAAATAAATAAATAAATAAATAAATAAATAAATACATACATACAAAAATAAATAAATAAATAAATTATTAAATAAATAACGTTATAGACCATCATGGAGAGAAGTTGAGGCAGGAACCTTGAGACAAAAGGGTAAACAGAGATTATTGAAGAGCACTCCTTTCTGAGTTGATCTCTGGCTTGCTAAGCTACTTTTATATACTTCTAAGGCCATGCTTTATAAGAATATCCCTGATCACCCTTGACTAGACCCCCCTATATCAATTAGCAATCAAGACAATGCTCCACACAAATATCTACAGGTCAATCTGCTGGAGACAATTCTCTAGCTTAGGTCCCTTCTTTCCAGGTTCTTGAAGCTGACAATGAAGGTTGACCAAATACAAGTTACCACTTATAACTTGGCACCCAAACACATTGCTGATAAATTCAAATCATAATCTTTTCTTTATTGCTTGTCTCCAAGACCTCACATTAATATCATAATATAAAAAAAGGTCTCAAATAATTCCAACCATTTAAAAGTTCATGTTCTCTTTATAAATCCAAAGTCTTTTAACCATAAGCTCTTCTCAAATATAAAAGAAGTCATATACCTTGTTTCACTTAGAAGGAAGAAACTTACAATAAAAACACAATATAAACACTATAGTCCAAGACACATGATTCCCAATATCTGTAACTCACTCAGATCCTGTATCTCGGGTAAGTTGTACCTCTGTGGTTCAATGAGCAGCAGCACATCTTGTCTTGTAGACAAGACAGCTTCACTTCACACCTGAAAGTAACTCCAGTAGAGTCTCTGCTGCTTTATGAAACATCCCAAGGCTATACTGTCTGCCTTTGGCATGATCTTCTAGCCTCTAAAACACCTATTAAGCTTTGAGCATTCAATAGCTCAAGTCAAGTTCCAGATGCTCTCACAATCCTCAAAATAAACTAGTCAGTTGGATCACAGCAAACAGGCCTGCAAGTACGGTGAGGCTATCCACTTTTATACATACTCCCAGTGATGTACTTTGGTCAGAAAGACTTCAAGACCATAACATTCAATTGCCTCCCCCAAATACCACCACCAACTGGGGACCCAAATGTTTAAATATGTGATCTTTTGAGATACATTTCAGTAACTACCAACTGGCGACCCAAATGTTTAAATACATGAGCTTTTGAGATACATTTCCTATTGAAACCATCATATTCTACCTCTGGTCCCTTCTTCCAATGGCAAAGTAACATTGAACAAGGCATAAAAGCCCCATGAGACTACTGGTGGTTTTTTGGTAACTAATTCTTTACATTTGGTGTTAATAATGTTATATATTTTCTGGTGTCTTCCCTCTGAATAAGATAAAGATATTTCTAAAATTCTTTTGATATGTGAAGTGTTAATTTCCCTAACTTATAAGGGACTTAAAAACACATTTAAACCACTATTGTGGTTCTCACAGAATAATAAGCCATAAAGAAAACTGAGATTGTTATTTTGCAATGCATGCTTAACCCACTACAGGTACCAACATGTGAGTCCCTCTCTCCACTTACTTTATTCTAGATACTGATACCATCGGTCTGCTTGATAAGAGTGTCAGTCTAGAGTCAGAGAAATGTATTAACAGTAGGTGATGACATTCCTGGTCATATGAGATGGTCTAGGCACAGTCATGTTTTCTTTCTCCATAGTTGATAGTCAACTTAAGGGTCTTCCAAATAAGCAGAAGCAATGATGAGACTGTATTGGTAAAATCACTCTTTATGCTCTTCTCAATGTTATGACTAAATATTTTATTATTCTTTCTTATTCTTTCACTCTTTGTAAAAGATAATGTACTCCTTAGACAAAGAAATGGCCATGCCATCTGGTCCAGAGTTTAGTGTAGTTTGTTACTGTCATCTCATTGTCAAACCAAAGTTGTTTCCTTCCCATGTCGCCACCATGCTGGTGCTTTCATTAATAAGTATTTTAGTTATTTTCTGTGTCGTACATCTTGTCAAAAGCACGTGTTATAATTTGCTTTCCGCTGGTATGATAAACATATTGAGCACAAGTAACTTTGGGAGGAAAAGTCTCATTTCTTCTTTGGGTTACAGTCCACCATCAAGGAAAGTGAAGGCAGGGTCTCAAGACAGCAATCTGGAGGCAGGAACATAAGCAGAGATCATGAAGGAATGCTGCTTACTGATTTACTCTCTCTAGTTTGCTCAGTCACTGTTCTTACACAATACTGTCCCATCTGCCTAAGGATTAACACCACCCATAGTGGTCCATGCCCTCCTGTGTCAATTAGCAATCAAGAATATCCCACAGTCATTTTCACAGGCCAATGTGATGGAAGCAAATCCTCAGTTTAAATTCTGTCTTCATAGGTGTGGAAGTATATGATGAGGATTAGATAGCACTGTTCAGTCTTGTCAACTTGACATATAAACATTCACACAAGCATGGCACTATTAAATCATAGCCTTGCCCGGCTTTCTCCATGATCTCATGTTGATATAAAATAGTGTTCAATGTTAAAATTTCCACAGTCTTCAAATAATGCCAACCATTCAATATGGAAGAGGCTGAAAATTGCTTATTTATGCAGAATAGCCTTCAAAGAGATGATCAGGGTAGTGGTAGACATTTGCATTCCTAGTTAAATTGAAGGAGAAGGTCTAGAGGCAGTTGGGTTATTTCTTTGCTTGGGTGGTTGAGGAATAGAGAACGGCAATTAAAGGTCTTCCAAATGGGCAGAAGTGATGACTGAACCATTGTGTTTACTGCCAAAATATCTGACTGAAAGCTTGGTAAGATCCTGGCTTATAGTTCAAGGGTATCATTCCACCATAGTGGAAAAGACACCCAAGGTGTTTTAGCACCTATAGCAGCTACTTTTAAAATGTTACTACTATCAGTTTCTTCAACTGTTTAAATAACCCATCATTGTATATAAAAAGGAATACTCCACGTGTTGGAGAGTTTGCACCTCAGTCAGAAATGTTTGCTGCTCTCCCAGAAGACTCAGGTTCAGTTTATAGAGCCTATATCAGAGGCTCACAGCCATTTGTTACTTCAGTTTCAGGGCATCACATATGCTATGCTAACCTCTGATGTTATCAGGCATGGAAGTGGTGCACATACACACAGACACTCAGAATGACATTAAAACAGAACAAAGCAAAATAAACAAAAGTAAAAAAGTAAACAAAAGAAAAACTTACCCAACACTACTACCTGTGTTTGATTTCCAGATTTCATGTAAACAATGAAGGAGAAAAGAAATTCCACATAGTTGTTTTCTGGTCCCACCTAATACATAGCATGCACTAGCACACACTACATTTACATTCACACACATACAATATTAAGAATATATATCATTAAAAATAATATTCAGTTAATGAATGTGGAATTTAGATGCTGGCCAATGAAATTAAAAGAGGTCTGATAAATACCTAAGTACCAGCTGTTCTGATTTCAAAGTATTTTGAAGTAGTAGCAGAAACCTATCATTAACATTTATTCCATTCTCTCCTCAATGAAATGTTTTCAAGTAGTTTTAGAATCACATTATATAGAAGGACAAAGCTTATCTATTTCTCAATGGATTCTTTTAAATATTTTCCCCTGCCAAGAGGGTGTTCTCGCATCAACATGGCCATAATTATTAATGAACTATGTGCAGTAAGCATAAATGTTTAAACTAAATCCATAGAATTCTGTTCACATCAAGCCAAGATCTCATGTTATGCAATAAGTGGTACCATGAGCTCAGAGCTATTTTGTGTTCTTCTAGGGATATCTGGCAACCTCCATTCCCATGGAATGGAGATGGAGCAGTCACCAATTAAGGTAAAATAACTTTTTTCTTTTTCTAAGACTCTGAAAGGTAAGTTTTAGAATTCCTTCATATTCCATTTTATCACATTTGAGTGATAAAACTGATAACCTACACTATAGGTATTCAAGAATATTCTTAGGAAAAGGGGGAACTGGAACTGGATCAAGCCAGTCTTGATGGAGGGCTATATAACAGAAACACTAAGGGTGTTTTCTCTAAATTGCAGTGCCAGCTTCTACAGAGTGTTTTAAGGGAGCCTTTCATGTGACAAATTTTTTTTTGTATAGATTAAAACTTGAGTGATTTTCACTCAAAACTTGGCACATATTACCTATGAAAAGTTTATTTCTCTCTAAGTATACTCTAATTTTTCTTCAGGAGATTTTAAAGATTAAGGCAGTTGGAAAGTATTTCCCTAGATATTGATGTGGTAAAAGAGTTTTATGTCCAGTATAAGGACATCAAGACACTGAAACTTTTAAAGCATGAAGTTAGGATAAACAATCCAGGTGTAGAGGCAACCCTTTAAGAGGGATTCATCTCACAGTACCAGGCTGTTATAATAGTTCTCTGCTATGTGCCAACAAAGTTTTAAGGAAACTCTTAGTATAGGACAAAGAGGTAAGATTGTTTGATCTATGCTAAATGGGCAGAAGTGTGGAAAATACTATGTTTTTTACACAGTACCCAGCCTCAGGTGTTTTGTAAGAGTATCACACAATAAGACTAATATAGACTCTTTCACTTGGCCACTCTTTCCAGTCCTGTCTATCACCGCCCTAAGTCACTAAAAGAACCAAAGACAAACATACCTCAGTATGATCTGAGCCTAAGAGTGTTTTCTCTAAATTGCAGATCCAGTCATGGAAGTGCAGATGCCGTATGTATTCTGGAATGGCTTTCTTAAGACATATTGTAGATAAGAATTAAGCACTTACTGCATCACTATTGCCAGAGTGACCTGATAGCCATGAGAATGTAGGCTTAGTTTCGAACAACTTGTATTCTAAGAGACACAATCATAGTCACAAGTTTTTAGTTCTATCATTTATTTTAGTCACGTTGGGAGTTTGTATAACAGACAACTTTTGCATATGTTTCCCTCCCCCAAATATCCTGATTTTCCAGCCAATTTCCAATGTGAATGAAAAAAAATTAAGAGTTCACACTTTCCTGACCTTAGTTTGTAGCTCACCACAGACAGCTTTGATTTCATTTCTCAGCACATATCCTGCTAAAGAAGAACCTAGCAGGACATGGAGACATGTGACCCAAGTGTTATCCAGGCAGTACAAGAACAAAGTGTGTTTCCAGATAGGAGGTGTAAAAATGATATTCCACACTATAAATTGTACCTTTTAGTCTATCCAGATTTGGGTAGAAATTGTGGATAAACCCTAGCTTTCCAGAATAATTCCAAAATATAGTGAACTCTGAACAGTACCTTACTGGTCTGAGTGGTCAAAGCTGAAATAGCATCCATTCATTATGCTGGAGATACAAGTTTAAAAGCTAGAGAAAGCCCAAGTCAACTCAGGTTGTTTAGCCTACAGAAAACTGGGCTACCATGTGGAAAGCATTGAGTGTACTCCTCAGCACTGTGTACCTTGGGGAGTTGGTGCACATTCTTGTAATCCTAGCACTGTAGAGAGGAATGCATATTGATCAACCTGAGGCATTTCCTGGTCATCCCAGATTGTGACATGAGACCCTATCTGAGCAGATTAAAACAGTCACCAGAAACAACAAAATCCAAAACAACCCAGAAAAATAAAACCTTTCTGCTTCTTGTCAAATTGATTTTGACAATGGGAGACTCTACATCAGAAAACATGGTGGGCCTGTGTCATCATTGGCTTTTACTTCAACATGGCTTATTCTAGACAAATGCTTTAGTGCTCTAGATGCTATTAATGTAAGGCTAAAGAACCACACATTTCAGAGTTCATGTCCACTAAGTTATCAATATGGTCTCATTATTTTGATTCTACTTCTTTCAAGATGAACTACACTTTATGCCTGAGGGCTACTTCCCCTCACTGGTGATGCCTCCATGTTGGCTAATATGAGAGTATAGGGAGCCAATACACTCACTGGATGTATACACTCACCATCAAACAATATGACTTTATGTCACTATTTTTAATATGCTTTGTGACTGAGGGCACATCAATAAGTTGACATCCATTATGGATTGTTGTTGTTAAACGAAGGTAGGACTATGTGTCTTGTTCAGGATTGGAGTATGAATTTTTAGTGTAGAAACTGAACTTTGTTGAAGAAGAACGAGCAGGAGAAGTGCACACTCAGATCTAGTTAAGGCTCTGCCCTTCTCTGGGACTTTTCTTAGTTCAGGTTTCACAGACAGTGTTGATGACAGTTGTCATCTAGAAAGTGATGTGCACAGATACATCCATTTAATCATCAAATCACCAGATTTCTTGACTTGTTCATTGAGTTTGATATATCCAGAATATATCCATTGAAGGGAAATGACCTCCTCCAACACTTTAATAGAATGACTTTGAGTCTGAATCATTGTGGGGTCAATGTATGGTAAGCATTGTTATGGAAATGGAGGCATGGGAACTAACCATACTTCCATTTATCACTTTTTTTTTTGGAGAAAATGGTTAGTATTTAAATTAGGAACTGAGAAAAAAATAGCATCCATCCCTGTTTTGTGTTTTTTTTTCTCTCAGGGTAATTATGTCACAGTGGAATGAAGACAGCCTCTCACCTGCTTCTCTATTTGAATGTGATATTATACAGTCTTCACAGATTTGAAAACATCATGGTTAGGTTAAGCATGAAAAGAACAGCCACTGCCTGCTGGTCTGAAGCTGGACTCAACCCCTGCTGTCTTGCTGATTCTTCTGGCATTCAGCAAACATCACGGAGCACTCCTGTAGTCCTACCACTCTTCTTTAAGGCTTTATATACATTTACTTACTAAGATTCATCAGGCTTAATATAAGTGCTTGGTCAATAGAGTATCATAGCTCCAACAATGGTGTACTCAGTAGATGTGTACATCACACTAGGTTTACATGGATCTTAATGAATATCTCACACACTGAGTCCCAGTGCTTCTCTGTCAGTACTATGTCATTTCCATGAGCATGCCATACTTGTGTTAAATGGACCCTGATGTTGTGATATTCCAGAAGTAACACTGTATCAGATGAGTGTGCTTGAAAGTCACTCTTGAGATCAAATGTTATACACATCACAGTTGTTTAGTTTTTCTGGGTTTTGTATGTTTATTTGGTTTTTTAAATTCAATTGAGCTGACCCCTCTTTGTTAAGAATGCATTCCAGTCAGTGCCCTATTGAGAAGGATGAAGCTTAGGTCCACCGAGTCCACCTCTGTCAGACCTGAACCAGCAACTGAGAATATGGCAACAAAGGCCTGTAGCATTAATGAAGGTACCGTTTATATTCAATAATTAGTTTGATTTATCAAATCATTGGTGGTAACACTTGTATTACTTACTTTCCTGTTGCTGTGATAATACACTAGGATCAAAAGAAGATTATAAAAGAAAGAGTTTGTGATGCATTAAGATCACACAGAGGTCAATGTCAATCATGGTGATGAAAGTCCAGGCAGCAAGCAGTGTGAGAAATCACATTTTCAATGGCAAACAGAAAACAGAGCAAACTAGAAGTTGGGGGAGGCTGTGAATTCTCAAAGCCTTCCCACAGCAGTGTACTTTATCCAGCAATGCTCCACTTCCTAAACATTACACAACTTTTCCAAACAGCGTCAACTACCAGGGAACAAGGTTTCAGTTATAGGAGCATGTGACTGCACAACCACATTTCACTTCTGGCCTCTATAGGCTTATGACCATATTATAGCACAAAATGCACTGAGCTCAATTTGAAAAATTCTCCAGAGGGTGCTAAGCCTCAATTGATACATACACAGCACAACTCCTGCACATAAGGACCAAGGAACATCAAGGAAGAAGGCATAGAAAAGTTCTAAGAGCCAGAAGACCAGGAAATCTGCTCCCAGAAAAAGGGCAGGGAACATACACCAGTGATACCTCAACAGATGACATGAAGTACATACAATACCAATAGACATGCTGACATGGAAGAGGAGAATCTTACGGAGCCCCACCCATAGGAAAAGAAGTGCATACAACTGAATAATACTCAGAACAGGAGAAATAGTCTTCTTAAAGCACTCCTCCCCCCTATCCCCGACCTCATTATCCAATATTGAGTGAACAACCCTGAAATCATATACATACAAGTAACATCAAATAGACTGATCAGGTTGTATTCATGTATTTATTTAGAGAAGTCCCATGTTCAGCCACAAACAGGAAAGAGAGAGGGTGAACTGGAGTTAGGGTGAGGCTAAGAACTCTTCAGATCCTACCATCAGTAATATCCTTCATTCAGCAAAGCTGTCTCCTAAAGGTTCCACGATCTTCCCAATTAGAGCCACCATCTAAGGACCAGGTGTATCTGAACATATAGGGGACATTTCTTTTTCAAACCACAATACTATATCTCTTTTTAAAAATACTAAAAATGTCTTGCATATGTTAATGTGCAAAGTGTTTATTTCCATAGCTCACCAGTAGAATTGCAACCATAGAATTAACCATGTATTTCAATGGCTATTGCGGTTCTCACTGAATGATATGACCCAAAGGAAAACTGAGCAGGTTCTTGTGTGAGGCAGTGTGTACTGACTGTACTATGTAAGTCACTCTACACAGACTTGCTTCCAGGCATTAATGTCATGAATGAGGGCAACACTGAAAATGAGTTGTTTTTCTTTTTTTCTGAGACCAGCTTGAATCACAAAGAGCATGGAAGGTACTAGCACTTCTGGTCAGATTCAATGAGAGAGTATAGCAGTATTCAGGTTGTTCTTTCTGCTTGGGAGGGAAAAGAAGAGAGAAAGTCAATTCAAGGATTGCCAAATGGGCAGAAGCAGTGGGGAGCCTGCCAGTGAATCTCCATGTTTAGTCACTTTTCTTATTTCTGTGACTGAAAAACAGGGAAACGTATTTTAATGGAGTAAGGTTTATTTTGGCTTATAGGATTAGGGTATTATTCTGGAAGGAAAATGTCTCAGCAGGTGTATGGTGCTGACTGGTCACACTGCATCTGTACCCAACAAGCAGAGAGTCTGAAGTCTTTCCCCAGTGACTCACTTTTCCCAGAAAGGCTCTGTCTCAGGCTCCATCTCAGGCTCCACTTCCTACAGCCTTTCTTGCTATACTACTTATAAGATCCACTGATGTCCTTTTTAAGTTATTAGTTAATTTTTAGTTATTATGTTATTGTTGGAAACTTGTGTATATGAATGTGTGTGCCAGTGAAGACCACAAGAGGGTGCTTCCCTGGGAGCTTGTTTTCACCAACCAACAACAAACAGAAGTTGAATCTTCCTTTGATACCCTATTTTTGAATGTGACAGCATAATAGCTTTCTGTCCAAACTTTGTTGATATATGAGCATGTTTAGACACTGAGTATAATGGCCATTTTGTAAGATCAAATAATTATAAGCACACTAATGCTCACAATACTCAGTATCTAGTTTGTATCCAATCACAACCTCAGCATAACATTCTTTCATCGCTAAAGATATTTTATTCAAATTTTTAACACAAAAGAGTTATTTTGGTTGTGACTTACATAACTAAGTCCAAACTGAATACAAATAGCTCCTGTTTTTTGGTTTTGTTTTTTTTTTTGCTTGTTTTTTTTTTTTATTTGTTTGTTTTTTGTTTTTGAGACAGGGTTTCTCTGTGTAAAAGAGCCCTGGGTATCTTGGAATTGCTCTATAGACCAGGCTGGCCTCAAACTCAGAGATCCACCTGCCTCTGTCTCGAGTGCTGGGATTAAAGGGGTGCACCACCATACCTGGCTCCCTTTCCAGTCTTTAGGGGTTTACCAGGACAGGCCCTTCGCAACCTTAGCTCTCCATTTCCCCAGTTTCTTTTCTCTCTTGGCCTTCAGTCTCTTTCTTTGCCTCTGGTTCATCCACCCTGGGTACTGGCCATACTGGTCTAGAGTCTTTCTGATTCTCTTAATTTCAGTTTCCATTTTTATGTCATCCTTTTCAACATCCATGTCACACTGCACTTTCTCCTGGCAATTGTATGTTCATGGACCTCTCTTTCTTTAGGTTAGGGAAGTTTTCTTCTATAATTTTGTTGAATATATTTACTGGCCCCTTAAGTTGGAAATCTTCACTCTCTTCTATACCTATAATCCTTAGGTTTGGTCTTCTCATTTTGTCCTGGATTTCCTGGATATTTTGGGTCAGGACCTTTTTGCATTTTTCATTATCTTTGACTGTTTTATCAATCCTTTCTATGATATCTTCGACATCTGAGATTCTCTTTTCTATCTCTTGTAGTCTGTTGTTGATCCTTGGATCTTTAACTCCTGACTTCTTTCCTTGGTTTTCTATGTCCCGAGTTGTTTTGTTTTGTGATTTCTTTATTGTTTCTATTTCCATCTTTAGATCCTGGATGGCTTTGTTCAATTCCTTCAACAGTTTTGTTTTGTTTTCCCTTAGTTCTTCAAGGGCTTCTCCCTGTTTACTAGTGTTTCTTTAAGGGAGTTATTTATGTCCTTCTTGAAGTCCTCCATCAGCATTGTGAGCTATGATTTTAAATCCAAATCTTGCTATTCTGGTGTGTTGGGGTATGCATTACTTACTGTTGTGGGAAAATTGGGTTCGGATGGAGCCATATTGCCTTGATTTCTATTAGTAATGTTCCTACGTTTGCATTTTGCCATCTTGTCATCTCTGGTATTAGTTGGTTCTGCTGTCACAGGCTGGTGCTTGTCCATCCTGTGTGCCTGCAGGCCTATCTCAGCACCCGTGGGAGACTGGATTTCCCTTGGCACAGATTGCTGTGAGACTGCACATCACCTGGGTGTAGGTTGGGCCCTGGCAAACTAACTCCCAAGTGATTTTACACTGAGGTGTTCTATGCATTCCTGGCTGCAGCAGCTTTCTCAGTGGCAGGAGAGAAGATGTTGGCCTCACCTCTACTCACGGGACCCAATGCAGTGCAGATATCCCCTAGAAGACTAGGTACACTGAAGGCTGCAGTGCTGCTGAACCCCTGGGTGCAGGCAGAGCCCTGGTGGAGCTCGTCCCAAATGATTCTTCACTTGGATGATCTCTGGGCCTCTGTCTGCACCTGTCTACTAAATCACAGTGGCAAAGATGGCAACGCCTCACCTCTAAACGCAGGACTCCCTCCAACCATGGTACTCCCTGCAGGGCAGATGTCCTCAGGCAGGTTAGGTACACAGATGGCTGTGGTGCTGCCGAGCCCCTGAGTGCAGGCAGAGCCCTGGCGTAGCTCATCCCAAGTGATCCTCCACTCAGACGATCCCTCCGCCCCTGTCTGCTCCTGTCTATTCAGTCACAGTGGCAAAGATGGCCTAATATTAAGTTATTAGCACTACTTTCTTTCCCTTTAATAATTTCACTTTCACTCCAACCCAGAGAAGCACATACAATGATGTAGTTTATTGAAGTAGTAAATATAAACTTAAAATACATCCCATTGTAGAACTCAAGATTTGTAGACTTTTCCCAAACAATAAAATATAGCCAGTCAGTATGTAGAGAGGGAATCCAAATTGGAGGTCTTCATTATTCCCTTCTCTCCGGAGTTTGGGGTATCTCAAGGATGAGTGGTCAGAAAAATCATTAAGACGCAGAGGGCATAGAGGATAATAAGAAAACATGGCACACCGAATCAACTAAGCAGGACATGTAGAAGCTCAAATGTACATGGAGAAACATAGTGGCAAGCATGTGGTCTGAATGTGGCACCAGGTCCTCTGTATATATGTTAAAAAGGTTAAGCTTGGTGTTTGGAGAGTCTCCTAAGTGTAGGAGTAGGTGTGTCTTGACTCTTGCCTGCCCTTGGGACTCTTTCATTTATGTTGATTTGCTTTTCCCAGCTTTGGTGTGAGAGATAAAAAGAAATTAAAAAAAAATTTACAACTCCAACAATACGTTAAGATGCTTGTGATCTCAGAAGGCTACAGACAAGTAAGACAGTAAAAAAATAAGTTGTGTGTCTGTGAGTTTGTATTAGGAAAATTATATGCAATGTCTTTAGCAAATATAATTTTATGACAAATGGCTCTATTAATATCTTGAGTTGGGTGGTAAGGATATATCTGTCTGAGTAGATGGTAGGTGACCTTTAATAATTTAATAATAATGAACTTTGTTCTCCATTGTACATTTAAGCAGAGGGACAAGGCAAACCTAGTGTCAGATCTGGGAACAATATTTCTGGTGATTTGGAATGGTTACTGGAAAGAGATGAATGTCATGGAAGCTGGAAGAGAAGGAGGAAGAGGAGGAGGAGGAGTGGGAGAAGGAGAGGAAGAAGGAGAAGGGGAAGGGGAAGGATGAGAGGAAGAAGGAGAAGGAGAGGAAGAAGAAGGAGAGGAAGGAGAAGAAGAAGGAGAGGAAGAAAGAGAGGAAGAAGGAGAAGGAGGAGGAGGAGGAGGAGAAGGAGAAGGAGAAGGAGAAGGAGAAGGAGAAGAAGAAGAAGAAGAAGAAGAAGAAGAAGAAGAAGAAGAAGAAGAAGAAGAAGAAGAAGAAGAAGAAGAAGAGAAGAAGAAGAAGAAGAGACATACAAATGTGAACAGTAATTATAAATGAGGTTGAGGCTGAATTGGGGTTTGTGAGACAAAGAATGAATTCCAATAAGCACAATAAAATCCAAAATATATCAATCATACAATTGACTTTGTTTTTCTTCTTTCTCCATATTCTGGAGCTCAGAGGATTTTAATATTTAGGCAGTCTGTAATGCAATTCCTGAACCAAAATTTAAAAAAAATAAATATTTTCAAGTCCTGCAGAAGGGATGACTTTTTGTTGGTACTGATACTCAGTGGTAAAATTGGTCAGTAATGGATAGGTACCAGTAGATGCTGCAACACAAATTAAGTGGAAACTCCTAACCCTGTGTTACTTCTTTCTCTTTAGTCAACTTCCTCTTTACTGGGAAGATTAAGAGAACTAGTTTGTTTTTGGGCCTCTATTCTTTTAGTTTTGAGTCTTTTTTCTCTTAGTCTTAAATTCTACATGGTTAATAAAACTGCTGTGATATACATTAAATAAAACATATACACTTAAAAATAATATGTTCTTATTGAAGACCAGCTTCCACACCATAGGGTAAACTTAGCACAGGGTGAGTGTGGTGTTGATGACTGGGGTTGGTTCTGACAGAAATGGATAAAGGCCCTTACTGGTAGTGGCAAGCAATTATATAGAGAAAGGGAGGAGGGAAAACTGGTGCAAATGGCATGAGACTTTAACCTCTACTGATATTAGCAGGTGACTGGAGTAAAGAAAGAAAAAAAGTGGCCCATGGTGGTAAAAACCAGGTTAGGCTACTATTGATAGTATCTAGCAGCAGCTGCCACTGAAAGTGGCCATCTATTAGAGGTAAAGAAAACAGAAGAAAACAAAATTAAACACACACACACACACACACACACACACACACACACACACACACACACTTTATGGCTGCCACTGTTAGAGGCCAGCAATTAGAGAAAAGTATATGGGAGAATAAAAGATCAAGCACACACACACTGTTTTAAGCAAAGCAGGCTTCCTCAAGCAAGTCCCAATAAAGAAGCTTTAAGAACTTTATACATACGCAAGCATACACACACACACACACACATTCATATTTTTATGTACATATGTAATACATTCATACATTCACACATTTAAATGCAAAGCACTATTGAGCAAGCTCTAACCATTGTAAATACACACATTTGTTGGAAAGAGCAAACTATTAAGCAAGCTCTAACCAACTCACATGCATATATATTCACTTTGTTGGTGGAAAGAGCAAACCTTTAATGAAAAGCTCTAACAAATTAATTTTTTTCTTTTAGCCTTTTTATACCCTTTAAGATGAAGTTCTTTATTAAAGATGAAGAATTACCTTCTCTTACTCAAAAACAGTATCTTGCACAAGAGGGAGTTACAACAGGTTTGTTGACTATAATTGCAGAGCAACACTTTTATCTATCTTTCATTCCATAAGCTCATTATAAGTCCAAAGGAATAGTTTTGTCTATGCTTATAACACATGAAAGCCTAGTGAACTTCTTTTCTATCTCATTCAAACTTTACTTACTATTCATGAGGAGTGGACACATTCTATTCTTGATACTTACTTTATTATATCTTTCTGCAAATTAACATAACCATCCCCTTAAACTTTCTATCAATTACCCAAACTTCCTGAAACTATTTAAATCAAATCAAGAATTTTGTAAAATCACTAAGTCATCTAAGCAATATTATTTCATAAGAGTTCATCATCATGCTGATATGCAATGAATTTTCTCCAACAGAGTGTTCAACACCAAGGAATTAATAATAATAGACTATAAGCAGAAAGTGTCTTTCATTGCCCAATCACATCATACCAGAAAAATGAAGAATATAGCATTGACAAACTTGACTATGCACATCAACAATAAAAAGCAATACTGGGATGAAGCCCCTGAAGTTGTGTCTTTCCAAGGTACATCCACTGCATCCATTCAAAATGGTCAGCTATCTACAGGTAGATCACTTGCGCACTGCAGTTCTTTCTCCATGGCATTTTTGCCACATTCTGTATTTTAAGTATATCTAAGGAATCTTATCTTTCCTGAAGTCATAATGTACTTACTATGTAATAGCTTCCCACTGCTTATTTTTATTTTGTTTTGTATTGAGACAGGATTTATGTAGTGTAGCCCAGGGTGACCATGAAATTATCATCCTCTTGACTTTCTTCTTTGAGTATTGAAGTACCATTGAGTATAGGCACATACCATTGCTTCTGACCTAACACCTACCCAATGTTGATGGCAGCCTGCTGGCATAGCTGCCTTTGTAACTCCTATACAAGGAACTAGTTATAGGTATTGTTGTTGCTGTCTTTGGGATTACGTTGGGAGATTTTGTGCAAACAAACATATGAAGTTAACTTAGGGCAATTTAAGATTCATATATAGCTATGAAAAATATATTTAATTTAAAATTTTTTAGGTTATTTCAATTTACTAGTTTACTAATATATTCATTACAAAGCATTAATGCCTAAGTAGTCTAAATAACCACAAATCTTAGCAGCTAGGTCAGAGTGTTGTCTGGTGCTCCTTGTAGTTAAATGGTAAATACTGGCTCCCAAGATCTGGTTGCCCCTAAGTGCGGATCTTTACACACACCAAGTGATTTTATGTAGATATTTCTCCTGAATTCAAAACTATTGGTTACATAGAACTAGCAACAGCCAATTACTAGGGGGAAGAAAGAGAGGTACAATCTGATTTACTATGTTGGAGGGTTGCAAGTAGGCACCAAAAGGAGGAGGGGAAGGAAAGAAGGAAAGAGAGGGGGGGATAGTCACAAGTTAGAAAGAGACTAAGAGGAGCAGAAGGGGAAGGAGGAGGAGGGGGAGAAGGAGGAGGAGAAGAAGAGGAAGAGGAGGAGCTATTTAAGGCTGCCCTGTGCTACATAGTGCTTTCAGGCCAACAAGCACAATAATATCAAAACTTTGTTTTTCTAAACCAACCAAACAACAAACAACAAACCAACAACTAAACTGGAAAACAAATCCATCCCCCAACCCCCAAACAAATAAATGCCAAAAAGAAATCTGAGCCCTTGAGATTTGCAAAGATTATATTTTTCTGTAAACAATTATAGTTTTATTAGATGAAAAATAATTGTACATAACTCTGTGGCACAGTCTTATAAAGTGAATTATTTATCACAAACTTTTGATTGACTGTGGCCATGAGGATGAAATATAGACATTTAGGGACAAAATACCAATTCTAGGCTCCGATAGATAACTGAATTGTTTTCAAATTGTCGTCTGAAGATTGCATTTTTACAGTTTTTTAAAAGAAAGAGGAGAAGGAAGAGAAAGAGAAGAAAGAGAGGAGCAGAATGAAGAGGAGGAGGAGGAGGAGAAGCAGAAGCAGCAGTTTATAGCAAACGCACTGTTCAGTACCATCTCACTGCTCAGCTAGGAAAATGGCTGGATGCTGATTTATCATTGGTCCTTTGTGACGTCTGTGCCAAGTATGAATCTTGATGAGCATCAGAAAGCCAAAATAACCTTGGTTACTGATGTCTCCCACCACATCTTTTATAGGCATATTTTTGAGATCCATTCTTTAACATGTTAAGTGTTTCATCAATATATTTAGACGACTGATCAAATATAAAACTCCATCAATGTATTCTACCACATTAAAAAAACTGAAAGAAAACTATCACATTGATTTTCACATTAGGTGATAAAAGAAACCTTTCAGAAAATCCAACACAACTTCAAGTTAAAAGTCTTGGAGAGATCATGGTTTCAAGCTGTATATATCAATATAATAAAAACAATGTACAGCAAACCAATAGCCAACATTAAATTAAATGGAGAGAAACTTAAAGCAATTCCACTGAACTCAGGGACAGAACAAGGGACATACTCTCTTCCTATCTATTCAGCATAGTACTTGAACTTCTTGCTAGAGCAATAAGCAAACTAATGAACATCAGGAGGATACAAATTGGGAAAGAATATTGCTATTCGCAGATAATACGATCATATCCGTAAGTAACCCCAAAATTCTGTCAGGAAACTACTTTTTTAAAAAATTTTTTTTATTAGGTATATTCTTTATTTACATTTCAAATGATTTCTCTCTTACTGGTTCCCCCCCCCTTCCCAAAAGTCCCATATGCCCTCTTCCCTCCCCCCTGCTCCCAACCAACCCACTCCCACCTCCCCTTCCTGGTATTCCCCTACACAGCCACATTGAGCCCTTCCAGGACCAGGTGCCTCTCCTTCCTTCTTCTTGGTATTCTTTGATATGTGAATTGTTCCTTGGATATTCCAAGCTTCTGGGCTAATATCTGCTTATCAGTGAGTGCATATCATGTGTGATTTTTTGTGAACAGGTCATCTCACTCAGGATGACATTTTCCAGTTCCACCCACTTGCCTAAGAATTCCATGAATTCATTGTTTTTAATAGCTGAGTAGTACTCCATAGTGTAAATATAACCACATTTTCTGTATCCATACCTCCGTTGAGGCAAATCTGGGTTCTTTCCAGCTTCTGGGTATTATAAATAAGGCTGCTATGAACATAGTGGAGCATGTGTCCTTATTGCATGTTGGAGAGTCCTCTGGGTATATGCTATGTAGTGGTATAGCTGGATCCTCCAGTAGTATTATGCCGAGTTTTCTGAGGAACTGCCAAACTGATTTCCAGAGTGGTTTTACCAGCTTGCAATCCCACCAGCAGTGGAGGAGTGTTCCTCTTTCTCCACATCCTTGCCAGCACCAGCTGACACCTGAGTTTTTGATCTTAGACATTCTGACTGGTGTGAGGTGGAATCTCAGGGTTGTTTTGATTTGCATTTCCCTGATGACTAAGGATATTGAACATTTCTTTAGGTGTTTCTCAGCCATTCGATATTCCTCAGGTGAAAATTCTTTGTTTAGCTCTATACCCCATTATTTTAAATTTTTTTCCTTTTTTTTTCAGGAAAAAAAGACTTTATAGCTCTGTACCCCATTTTTTAATAGGGTTACTTGGCTCTCTGGAGTCTAATTTCTTGAGTTCTTTGTATATATTGGATATTAACCCTCTGTCTGATGTAGGGTTGGTAAAGATCATTTCCCAGTTAGTTGGTTGCTGCTTTGTCTTTTTGACAGTGTCTTTTGCCTTACAGAAACTTTGTAATTTTATGAGGTCCCATTTGTCAATTCTTGATCTTAGAGCTTAAGCTATTGGTGTTCTGTTCAAAAAATTTTCCCCTGTGCCCATGTGCTCAAGGCATTTCCCCAGCCCTCTGTTGGATGTAGGGTTGGTAAAGACATTTTCCCAATTAGTTGGTTGCCATTTTGTCCTTTTGACAGTGTCCTTTGACTTACATAAACTTTGTAATTTTATGAGGTCCCATTTGTCCATTCTTGATCTTAGAGCATAAGCTATTGGTGTTCTGTTCAGGAAAATTTCTCCTGTGCCCATGTGCTCAAGGCACTTCCCCAGTTTCTTTTCTATTAGTTTCAGTGTTTCTGCTTTTATGTGGAGGTCCTTGATTCACTTGGACTTTACCTTAGTACAAGGAGATTAGAATGGATCAATTTGCATTCTTCTGCATTCTGACTTCCAGTTGAACCAGCACCATCTATTGAAAAGGCTATCTTTTTTCCACTGGGTGGTTGAAGCTCCCTTGTCAAAGATTAAGTGACCATAGGTGTGTGGGGTTCATTTCTGGGTTTTCAATTCTGTTCCATTGATCTACCTGACTATCACTGTACCAATACCACACAGGTTTTAACACTATCGCTCTGTAGTACTGCTTGAGGTCAGGGATACTTATTCCCCCAGAAGTTCTTTTACTGTTGAGAATAGTTTTAGCTATCCTGTGTTTTTTGTTATTCCAGATGAAATTGATAATTGCTCTTTCTAACTCTATGAAGAATTGAGTTGGGATTTTGATCGGGATTGCATTGAATATGTATATTGCTTTTGGCAGGATAGCAATTTTTACTGTATTAATCCTGACAATCCATGAACATGGAAGATCTTTCCATCTTCTGAGGTCTTCTTTGATTTCTTTCTTCAGAAACTTGAAGTTCTTGTCATACAGATCTTTCACTTGTTTGGTTAGAATCACACTAAGATACTTTATATTGTTTGTAGATATTGTGAAGGGTATCATTTTCCTAATTTCTTTCTCAGCCTGTTTATCCTTTGAGTATAGGAAGGCTACTGATTTGTTTGAGTTAATTTTATATCCGGCTACTTGCTGCAGTTGTTTATCAGCTGTAGGAGTTCTCTGGTGGAGTTTTTTGAGTCGCTTAAGTATACTATCATATCATCTGCAAATAGTGATACTTTGAATTCTTCCTTTCCAATTTGTATCCCTTTGACCTCCTTTTGTTGTCTAATTGCTCTAGCTAGAACTTCAAGTACTATATTGAATAAATATGGAGAGAGAGGGCAGCTTTGTCTAGTCCCTGATTTTAGTGGGATTGCTTCAAGTTTCTCGCCATTTAATTTGATGTTGGCTACTGGTGTGCTGTATATTGCTTTTATTATGTTTAGATATGGGCCTTGAATTCCTGTTCTTTCCAAGACCGTTAACAGGATAGAATGCTGAATTTTGTCAAGCGCTTTTTCAGCATCTAATGAAATGAGCATGTGGTTTTTTTCTTTGAGTTTGTTTATGTAGTGGATTACATTGATGGCTTTCCTTATATTGAACCATCCCTGCATTCCTGGGATGAAGCCTAATTGATCGTGGTGTGTGATCATTTTGATGTGTTCCTGGATTCTGTTGGCAAGAATTTTATTGAGTATTTTTGCATCTATATTCATAAGGCAAATTAGTCTGAAGTTCTATTTCTTTGTTGGATCTTTGTGTGGTTTTCCTATTAGTGAAATTGTGGCTTCAGAGAATGAGTTGGGTACTGTTCCTTCTGTTTCTATTTTGTGGAATAGTTTGAAGAGTATTGGTGTATCAGACCTCTTTGAAGGTCTGATAGAATTCTGCGCTAAAACCATCTGGTCCTGTGCTTTTTGTTGGTTGGAAGACTTTCAATGACCACTTCTATTTCTTCAGAGGTTATGGGAACATTTAGATAGTCTATCTGATCCTGATTAAACTTTGGTAGTTGGTATCTGTCTAGGAAATTGTCCATTTCTTCTAGATTTTCCAGTTGTGTTGAGTATAGGCTTTTGTAGTAGGATCTGATGATTTTTTGAATTTCCTCAGTTTCTGTTGTTATTTCTCCCTTTTCATTTCTTTTTGTTTTGTTTTGTTTTTTAGTTTTTTTGTTTTTTTGTGGTTTTTCGAGACAGGGTTTCTCTGTGTAGCCTTGGCTGTCCTGGAACTCACTCTGTAGACCAGGCTGGCCTCGAACTCAGAAATCCTCCTGCCTCTGCCTCCCAAGTGCTGGGATTAAAGGCGTGCGCCACCACTGCCTGGCTATCCCTTTTCATTTCTTATTTTGTTAATTTGGATACTGTCTCTGTGCCCTCTGTTTAGTCTGACTAAAGGTTTATCTATCTTGTTGATTTTCTCAAAGAACCAACTCCTGGTTTTTTTTTTTTTTTTTTTTTTTTTTAAATCTTTTTTTTTTTTTTTTTGGGGGGGAGGGGGTTTCGAGACAGGGTTTCTCTGTGTAGCCCTGGCTCTCACTCTGTAGACCAGGCTGGCCTCGAACTCAGAAATCCGCCTGCCTCTGCCTCCCAAGTGCTGGGATTAAAGGCGTGCGCCACCACTGCCCGGCTCAACTCCTGGTTTTGTTGATTCTTTGAATAGTTCTTTTTGTTTCTACTTGCTTAATTTCAGCCCTGAGTTTGATGATTTCCTGCCTTCTGCTTCTCTTGGGTGTATTAATTTCTTTCTGTGCTAAAGCTTTCAGGTGTGCTGTTAAGCTGCTTGTGTATGCTCTCTCCAGTTTCTTTTTGGTGGCACTCAGAGCTATGAATTTTCCTCTTAGCACTACTTTCAAGGTGTCCCATAAATTTGGGTATGTTGTGCCTTCATTTTCATTAAACTCTAAAAAGGTTTTGATTTCTTTCCTTATTTCTTCCTTGACCAAGGTATCATTGAGTAGAGCCTTGTTCAGCTTCCACGTGTACGTGGGCTTTCTGTTGTTTTTGTTGATGTTGAAGACCACCCTTACTCCATAGTGATCTGATAGGAGGCGTGTAATTAGTTCAATTTTTTTGTATCTGTTGAGGTCTGTTTTGTGACCAATTATATGGTCAATTTTGGAGAAGGTACCATGAGGTGCTGAAAAGAAGGTATAGTCTTTTGATTTAGGATGAAATGTTATATAGATTTCTATTAAATCCATTTGGTCCAAAACTTCTGTTAGTTTTACTGTGTCTCTGTTAATTTGTGTTTCCCTGATCTGTCCATTAAGGAGAGTGCGGTGTTGAAGTCACCCACAATTATTGTGTGGGGTGCGATGTGTGCATTCAGCTTTAGTAAGATTTCTTTTACGAATGATGGTGCCCTTGTATTTGGAGCATAGATGTTCAGAATTGAGAGTTCTTCCTGGTAGATTTTTCCTTTGATGTGTATAAAGTGTCCTTCCATGTCTTTTTTGATGACTTTTGGTTGAAAGTCAATTTTATCAGATATTAGAATGGCTACTCCAGCTTGTTTCCTGGGATCATTTGCTTGGAAAAGTGTTTTCCAGCCCTTTACTCTGAGGGAGTGTTTGTCTTTGACACTGAGATGTGTTTCCTGTAAGCAGCAAAATGTTGGGTCTTGTTTACATATCCAGCCTGTTAGTCTATGTCTTTTTATTGGGGAATTGAGCCCATTGTTGTTAAGAGATATTAAGGAAAGTGATTGTTACTTCCTGCTATTTTTGTATAATTTGTATGTTTGTGCGGTTATCTTTTTTGGGTTTGTTTGAATAGGATTAATTTCTTGCTTTTTCTAGTGTATAGTTTCTCTCCCTTTGTTGGTGTTTTCCATTCATTATCCTTTGAAGGGCTGGATTTGTGGAAAGATACTGTGTAAATTTGTTTTTGTCATGAAATACCTTGGTTTCTCCGTCAATGGTAATTGAGAGATTTGCTGGATATCGCAGTCTGGGTTGGCATTTTTGGTCTCTTAGGGTCTGTATGACATCTGCCCAGACTCTTCTGGCTTTCATTGTCTCTGGTGAGAAGTACAGTGTAATTCTGATAGGTCTACCTCTATATGTTATTTGACCTTTTTCCCTTACTGCTTTTAATATTCTTTCTTTGTTTAGTACATTTGTTGTTTTAATTATTATGTGACGGGAGGAACTTCTTTTCTGTTCAAATCTATTTGGAATTCTGTAAGCTTCCTGTATGTTCATGGGCATTTCTTTCTTTAGGTTAGGGAAGTTTTCTTCCATAATTTTGTTGAAGACATTTATTGGCTCCTTAAGTTGGAAGCCTTCACTCTCTTCTCTACCTATAATCCTTAGGTTTGGTCTTTTCATTTTGTCCTGGATTTCCTGGGTCAGGAGTTTTTTGCCTTTTTCATTTTCTTTGATTGTTGTATCAAATGCTTTCTATGGAATCTTCTGCATCTGAGATTCTCTCTTCTATCTCTTGTATTCTGTTGTTGATGCTTGGATCCATGACTCCTGACTTCTTTCCTAGGTTTTCTATGTCCAGAATTGTTTCCCTTTGTGATTTCTTTATTGTTTCTACCTCCATCTTTAGATCTTGGATGGCTTTTTGCAATTTCTTCACCTGTTTTGTTGTGTTTTCCCTTAGTTCTTCAAGGGCTTCTCCCTGTTTACTTGTGGTCTCCTGTATTTCTTTAAGGGAGTTATTTATGTCCTTCTTGAAGTCCTCCATCAGCATCATGAGCAGTGCTTTTAAATCTGGTTCTTGCTTTTCTGGTGTGTTGGGGTATCCTGGACTTGCTGTTGTTGGAGAACTTGGTTCCGATGGAGCCATGTTGCCTTGGATTGTATTGGTGGTGTTCTTGCATTTGCCTTTTGCCATCTGATTATCTCTGGTGTTAGCTGGTGTTGCTGTTTCTGACTGTGGTTTCCCTGTGCTCCTGGGAGACCTGTTCTCTCTGTGTACACTGATATGTAAGTACTTCTGCAAGACCCACTCTCTTATAGTTGTATTTAGGTATGTACCTCTGTGGCCCAGAACAACTCTGGGTGAAGGTGGTAATCAGAAAACTCCTGTCCCAGTCTGTTCCTAGGCTCTTGTGTCCTCAGGGTTTCAGGCTTGATTCCTCTTAGCAGCAGGGGTAGTCCTATTGTACCACTGTGCATCTCTGCATTCCTGAGTGGTTAGTTACCTCCTTGTGTCCCTTGGATATGGTACCCAGTGGCAGAAGACGACTCCTCAGCTCTGCAGTGCAGGTCTCTCCTGTGCTACCTGACTCTTTCCCGCAGCTGGGTAGATGGCTAGCTTCCTGTGCCATTTGGAGATGGTGCACTGGAGTCCTTGTCTGATCTATCACCAGAGCAAAGATGGCAGAGGCTGAGGCGCTCCCTCCAGGTGCTGATCACTCTCCAGGGCAAATGTCCCACAGCAGAGCTAACACACAGATCAGCACAGAGCTGCCCAGCTCTTGGGTGCAGGAAGCACCTTGGCTGGCTGTGTCCCAAGCAATGTTATACTCGGAATATCTATGAACCTGGAGTCCCTGTTTGCTCTTTCGCTGCTGGAGCAAAGATGGCGGAGGGTGCTGCACTCCCTCCAGACACTGGGTCACTCTGCAGGTCAGATGTCCCACAGCAAAGCTGGCACCCAGAAGACCAGAGAGCTGCCCCGCTCTTGGGCGCAGGTGGAACCCTGGCTGACTGAGTCCCGAGATGTTATACTCGGGATTTCTCTGTGTACCTGGAGTTTCTGTCTATTCTGTTGCTGAAGCAAAGATGGTGGAGGCTGCTGCACTCCCTCCAGGTGCGGGTCACTCTGCACGGCAAATGTCCCACAGCAGAGCTGGCGCACAAATGATCACAGAGCTTCCTAGCTCTTGGGTGCAGGCAGTACCTGCTGGCTGTGTCCCAAGCAATGTTATACTCTGCATATCTCTGAACCTGGAGTCCCTGTCTGCTCTGTCACCGCTGGAACAAAGATGGCCTATCAGGGAATTCCTAGAACTAAAACACACTTTCAAAAAGTGGTTGGATACAAAATTAACTAAATAATTATCCAAAATCATCTTTGTACAAAAAATAAATGGGCTGAAAAAGAAATTATAGATATACCACCCTGTAAAATAGAAAAGAAAATAATAGAGAATATCTTGGTGTAACTGCACCTAAACGAGTAAAAGACCTGTATTACAAGAACTTCAAGTCTCAAGAGAAAGACAATTAAGGAAGATATCAGAAGATAGAGAGATCTCCCATTTTCAGGGTTTGGTAGGATTAACACAGTGAAAATGGCCACCTCACCCATAGCAATCTACATATTCAATGAAATTCCCTTCAAAATTCCAACACTATTCTTTAGAGTTCTTGATGGAAAAATTCTCAACTTCATTTGGAAAACAAATCAACAACAACAAAAAAACCCAGGCTAATGACAACAATCCTGAACAATAAAAGAACTTCCGCAGATATCACCATCCTTGACTTTAAGCTGTACTACAGAGCAATAATAACAATAATAAATTGCATGGTATTGATATAGAAGCATATAGGTGGATCAATGGAATTGAGTCAAAAACCTGAAATAAGTACATACACCTCTGGACATTTGATTTTTGACAAAGAAGGCAAAACCATACAATGGGAAAGAGAAATTGTCTTCCAAAAAATGGGGCTGGTCTTATTGGAATATCATCATGCAGAATAATGCAAATAGATCCATATTTATCTTTCTGTACAAAACTCAAGTACATGTAGATAAAAGACCTCAATGTAAAACCAGATACACTAAATCTAAAAGAACAGAAAGTTAGGAATAGCCTTGAATGCATTAGCACTGGACAACTTCCTGAACAGAACACCAATGGCTCAGTCTCTAAGATCAACAAGTGGTAAATGGGGCATCATGAAACTAAAACTTTCTGTAATTCAAAGGACACTTTCAATAGGACAAAATGGCAGCTGAAAAATTAGGAAAGATTCTTCATCAGTCTTACATCTGACAGATGGTCTAAAAACATATTATATATAGAATATCTAAGACATATAATTAACTCAAGAAATTAGACACCAACAATTCAAATCTCTGACACCAGTTTCCTACAAATGACATAACTTCAATCTTCTTTATGGTTGAAAATAATCCACTGTGTATATAAACTTCATCTTTGCCTATTCTTTGGTTGTTTAGCACCCATGTAGCTTCCATTATTTATTTTTAAAAAGTGTCTCATGTTGCTGAGCATCTCTTGTTTACAGGCTATTGTTACTTTGTTATTTGTCAGCTCTGTACATTTTATTAGCCTTGCAATTGATTGTTTTGTTCGGTGTCATCTACTCAGTTCTTTTTTTTTTTATAGTCTAAATGTTGACCCTCAATATAACTTATAACTAACTACTAATTCTTTTTCTAATCTGTTACCTGTTTTCCACTTGAATTATAGCTTCTTTCTAGTTCATAAACCTTTTAACACTAGGCAAATCCAATTTCTATTATATCCTGAGCTGCTAGAATCTCTTCAGTAACTCTTTGCCTATGCTTATGTCTTAAGCTATTATTGCCATAGTTTCTTCTAAGATTTTCAGGTTTTCTGTCATAATCTTTGATGCAGTTGCAATTGATTTTAGTTCAGGTGAGATATTGGCATCCAGGTACATTATTTACATGGATGGTATTCAGTTTGTGGAAAATACTATCCTTTCTACAATGTACATTTTGCATAGTTGATACTTAGAGGTGACAAGAACCTATGAGTATATCAGTCTTAGGGCCATGTGGGATAAGATTCTATTATTATGTTAAATGGTGATGTTTAAAAATCATTCTTAATAAATTATTTCTATACCATTAGTTCATGCACCTATTAACCCACACCAGAAAATAATTCCTCTTTCAGTAGATGGCAATCAACATAGAGACACTTCTTATTAACATGCAGAGAACAAGGGACATTGGGGGACTCTACGATAAATGGGAAATTCATATCATGCCAATCTTCTCAGGTTAAGGGATGTTCACAGATTAGGGAACAGAAAAATTATAAGAGCCTCAGGTCGGAGTAGATAACTTCAAGCAAAGTGGCAACTAACATGAAAGGCTTTTGAAAATGTTTGTGTAACCATTCTGCTGTAGAGCTTTCATAATACATAGAAATACATTTAAAAAGACTCAACATTTATAATGGGGGAGACAAGGCCTCCAATAGACATTTTAAGCCACCGAATAAAACCTGAAGTTCCAGAAAGAGATTACATCTTGTTAAATTATTGACTAAACTGGTATTATAGATTGACCCACCCCAAACATTATAGGTTATTCCTAAGGCTATTATTGGTTTAGTTTAACATACTGACACCAAGGTCTTATTTTTGACACAAGTTAATGTCACTGACTAGGGAGACATTTAGTTAGTACTCAGTAGAGGCTTCACTCCTACTGACTATCTTACACAGTGTTTGAAGCATCTTGAATGATACTGGTGGAGAGAAATGAACAGAAAGATAATCAAAACAAAACTAGCCAAATAAAAATTCTAAACATTTTCTATGGGATATATTTAATGAATCATCATGTCCTGATCACTGTGGTACCCCAAGGAATATTGGTTCTGTGGGGTGAATTTCAAGTTTACCCTAAGGGATTTTTGGTCCCTTAGTAATTTTGGAGAGTGAGAAATAATTGAGATTCATTTTAGCATTGTTATTTTTTCTTTTTATCTTTGAAAATTCTGTAATTGGGGGATTTCCATTTTTTTCTTTTTGACATTTTATTTACTTTTTTAAAAAATTAGACATCAACAATCCCATGGTTTCTTATCTACAGAAATAAATTGTGATATTTCTCATATTCTTACAGTCATTTCTAAATTAATTTAATCTTTTTTGTACATTCCCTTATTGCAAGCATGCAATTTCATGTCCAGTTGTTTAAGATTAAATGTAAAATCTTGAAGAAAATTTCACTTTTTAAATTCTGTTTATAACAATACTTCAAATTTGTCAGCCCTTCGGATAGTGAGATGGAGGTTTTGGCCTGTGTTTTTACCTTTTTTCCCCTTTAATGAGAAATCTTATTGACTACTCTCTTGCAATGTCTACTTTATATTTTTTATCAGAACTTCTATAGGATTATGCATAATTCAGGTACCTTCCTTTGTTTTCTATCATTTCTTCCACTTCCTTCTTGCTCACCCTTTTTTCCTTCCCACTCCCCTTCTCCCACCTTCTGTTCCCAGTCACTGCATGTTGTAATTCTCTCTGAAAGTCATGTTAGTTCATTCTCTACAATGCTTGTCATTTTTGTTTCTTCTTTGACATATTAATCTTTCTTAGTACTAAAGTTGGTTAAATTTTTTGAGACAAAAGAGAAAAAAATTAATGACTCCTTATGTCAAAAGGAATTCAACATTGATTTTTGACATTTGGAGCTTATTGCAATGTACTGCTACTAATGTTAACTGAGTCCAAGTTACAGGTCTGTGAGTAAAGACATTGACGATTCTCAGCATTTTCAGAAAACCAGAGTCACATTCAAGGAAGAAATCTGTAGTTTTTTAATTATTATTTTTCTGTCTTTCATACTTTTGGACCTCTTATCTGGAATTCACTTTGATAGCCACTAAGAATTAGCTTTGGTTCTACATGATGTATGGATGTAGTCTTTGCCTAAAAATAATAGTATTGGCAATTTCTATATCTTTGCCTTTGGAGAATTATGATGTGCTGTAGTTGGTGTATATTCATAGAGGTCTGGGAAGGGATACTCATTTATTCATTCTTATACACGTATTTTTAGATCACGCCATGTATATACTAGGTTTAATTGCTTTAAGTGCTTCTTAAGTAAACAGCCAATATTCCTTCTAGGTTATAGATTTATATTAGGAATTATGTGTGATATGTATGAAAGAAGACATTATAAAGAAGCACACAAGATTTCATATAGTTATGGGGTGTATGGAGATTCCATAGTGTAAGAGACTTATTTTCTACTTTTCCATTTGAAGAGTGCCCAAAGTGGTAGCAATAAAATGTGTGTGAAACTGGAGCATAGGTGATGTGAAGGAAGAATGAGGAATGAGGAAGCAGGAAGGGTTGGATGTGTTAGTAGATGCAATGGCAGTATAGAGTTGTGAGTTTCAGATGAGTAAATTAACACTAACCTTTGAGAAGTCATGGGTAAACCTACTTCTATACAAACTTTCTAATGTATACTCATGAATAAAAAGGGTTTAAATGCAGTTACTCTATAAATGTGAAAGTATTCCTCTTAGATACCACATGCACTCAATTAAAAACCCAGAACAAGTAATGAGCTTCCTTTTATTGGACTTGTTTGCATCTATTCTTCAATAGAACTCCTCCATCCCCAAATTACAGGTTATTACCACTGCTATTGGTTATCCGTAAAATTCATGATTAGTACCTACTGCAGAAAAAACCATATAGTCAAGTCATAATATGGTGAAAGAAAGCCTTATGTCCATTTTTTTTGGATATTCCATATCTATATATGAGCATCTTTGTACTTGCCTTTCTTTTTTTCTTTTTTTATTGAAAAAGGAAGTAAAAACATTTTATGATAAAATTGAAGATTTACATGGAAAATATTTCTGACAAAGCTGAAGAAATATATAAAAACATGTTAAAATTGACATTTTTCATGGAAAATTAAAGAGCAGAAATAAAATTATTGCTAAATTATTTGAAAAAGGAAGTAGAAATATTTAATGATAGAATGAACATTTATGTAGAAAATATTTCTGATAAAATTGTAGAAAAATATAGAATTACATGTTAAAATTGAAGATTATCATGGAAAAATACAGATAAAATGGTAGGCATGAAAATATTACTAAGTTGATTGAAAGTGGAATTAAAAAACATTTTCTGATAAAATTGATGATCTACAAGAAAAATATTTCTGATAAAATTCAAGAAATATATGAAAAACATATTAAATTGACTATTTCATGGAAAACTATACAGATAAAATGGTAGGCATAAATATATTTCTATGTTCATTGAAACTGGAATTATAAACATTCTTTGATAAATTTAAGATTTTCATGAAAAATATCTCTGATAAAATTGAAGAAATATATAGAAAAACACATTAAATCGACTATTTCATGGAAAATTTTACAGATAAAATGGTAGCCATAAATATATTTCTACTTTCATTGAAAGTGGAATTATAAACATTTTCTGATAAAATTGAAGATTTACATGGAAAATATTTCTGATATAATTGAAGAAATATATAGAAAAATATGTTAAAAATTGAAGATTATCATGGAAAATAATACAGATTAGATGGTAGACATAAAAACATTACTAAATTAATTGAAGGAGGAATTACAAACATTTTCTGATAAAATTGAAGATTTATATGAAAAATATTTGTTAGTCTATGTTTTTTTATTGGATAATTGAGTCCTTTGATGTTGAGATACTAAAAAATAGTGATTGTTGCTTCTTGTTATTTTTGATGTTATTTTTATGTTTGTGTGGTTACTTTCTTTTGGGTTTGTTGGAAGAAGATTAATTTCTCGCTTTTTCTAGGGTGTAGTTTCTCTCATTGTGTTGGTGTTTTCCATCTATTTTCCTTCGTAGGGCTGGATTTGTGGAAAGATATTATGTAAATTTGGTTTTATCATGGAATATCTTGGTTTCTCCATCTATTGTAATTGAGAGTTCTGCTGTGTATAGTAGCTTGGGCTCGCATTTGTGTTCTCTTAGGGTCTGTATGAAATCTGCCCAGGACCTTCTAGCTTTCATCATCTTTGGTGAGAAGTCTGGTGTAATTCTGATAGGCCTGCCTTTATAAGTTACTTAACCTTTTTCCCTTACTGCTTTTAATATTCTTTCTTTGTTTAGTGCATTTGGTGTTTTGATTATTATGTGCTGAGAGGACTTTCTGTTTTGGTCCAGTCTGTTTGGAGTACTATAGTCTTCTTGTGTGTTCATGGGCATCTCTTTCTTTAGGTTGAGTTTTCTTCTACAATTTTGTCGAAGATATTTACTGGCCCTTTAACTTGGAAATCTTCACTCTCTTCTATACCTATAATCCTTAGGTTTGATCTTCTCATTGTGTCCTGGATTTCCTGGATGTTTTGGGTTACAAGCTTTTTGCATTGTGCATTTTCTTTGACTGTTGAGTTATTGTTTTCTATGGTATTTTCAGCCCCTGAGATTCTTTCTTCTACCTCTTATATTTTGTTGTTGATGCTTGCATCTATGACTCCTGAATTCTTTCAAAGGTTTTCTATCTCTAGAGATGTCTCACTTTGTGATTTCTTTATTGTTTCTTGTTCCATTTTTAGGTCCTGTATGGTTTTGTTCAGTTACTTCACTTGCTTGTCTTTTCCTGTAATTCTTTAAGGGATTTTTGGGTTTCATCCTTAAGGGTTTTTACCTATTGACCCATGTTCTCCTGTATTTCATTAAGGGAGATATTTATGTCCTTCTTGAAGTCCTCTATCAACATCATGAGATGAGATTTTAAATCCAACACTTGCTTTTCTGGTATGTTGCATATACTTGTCAGCCATTACTCTAGCTTTATGATTCATGCCTGGGTAAAATCAATTATTACATTTGCCCTGTGATAGCATATAGAGACTTTTATCTCTTAAGTAGCTGGACAATACCAACTTTATCTCCACACCTACACAAAGCAAAACAGATTATAAGAATTACATATATTCTCTTTAAAATACACAGAATGGTTGAGAAATTGTTTAGAGGGAAAAATAGTTTCTCACCAAACTTTGAATCATGCTGACAGAAATGAGTGCTTATGATGAGTCTATATAATAGAAATAGAGAAATCTTATCCTTCTTTTCAGCTCTGCATGTGTGAAAGGAGAGTTTATAATTTTGAATTGTATGTAAGTGCATGTGGGCTATGACCCTTGTTCTCACATATGAAAATACAAAAGGCTGACAGGGTAGGATACACCCACTGGTACAATATTGGCAAATTGTTTTAGGAGTAATAACCACTTATAGATTCAATTTAAGGATTGCTTCACAGAGAAAATTAATTCCTAGCATGATGTTTGGGTCAACTACTGGGGCTATATGTGTCATATGTCCTAGGAACGTACATATGACTATTTTTTCTGCTGCAGATAAAGCATTAACCTCACTATTAATGTCTTTTCAATGTACTGATAGATTACTTTATCTCACAACCATTATCAGAGATGCTATTTTTAGAAATACATTAAGACCAGCATAGCAAGTTAATAGGTATAGAATTAGAGACTTTGAGTGCTCATTCTTCTTTACATCATACCTTTCAACCAAGTGTCAGGAATCATTAGAGAAGTAGGGGTGTAAGAGCCAGAGGTCATAGATGCCTTCATTAAAACTTTGTGTTCAGAGTGTTTCAAAACAGCCCACAACAGTAACAAAGGAATGCATAAAACCTGACTGAAATGAATCTGGGAAAAAATTGAAGACAGGAAGAAGGATATGACCATGAATTCTGCCTCTAGCTGAGTATCTATTGGCAGTTGATTGATGGATACTTTAAGAATCATATTCAGTTTCAAGGATGTAGCCCCTGACAAGCTACCTACTCTCAAGTAGATAACCCTCATATATGTATACATAAAGGAATATCTGAGCGGGCACAGTACCTTAAAAAACTTGAAAAGAACAAATGGATTTCAGGTGAATAGTGATAAAAGGATCAGAAAAGATCAGAAGAGAAGACAACAGGAATGAACTTCATCAAAAACACATTGTATGATTGTATAAAATTCACAAAAAAACCCCAAAATTGTATATCCCTAATTAACTAATTTAATTACTATTGAACTAATTTGTAAGTTTCATAGCAACAGACTTGTTCTCTTGGGAAAATACCCGACAAATATAAACCTTTCAATTTTTAATCACATGCCTGAGATTAAAGACTCACAAAACCCTCCTGGATCATTGCCAGATGGCTCTTATGACATCAGATATAGTGTTTACCAACATCTGTGATAGAGAAGTCATTCTGGGAAAAGTCTGCAGCAGAAATCATGTTCCAGAGCTTACGACTTCTCAGAACATGGAGGAATGAAGGCTCTAGATTACCCAGTCCAAAGTTACTTTCCCTCATATCGAAAAAGAGAAATCCAACAACAACAGAAAAGAATTTTTCTCTGGTCTCTATACCTTTACAGCTCATTCATGCCATTTGTCCTTGCTATTCTTTGAGACTACAGTAGAGTCAATAAGGTCACTTGTGCTATTCTCATGTATAAAGGTGAGTGTTGAACTGGATGCATGATCTTTTACCCAAACTAACTCTGAGGGACCCAGTGAGTCTTTGATGTGCCTTGTCTCTTTTCTTTTGTGAATACCAATGATGGTGAAGTAGGAGGTGTATTGTCAAGGTAGAGGTAAAACTATATTCTACAGATACAATACTGGTCATTGCTTTCCTATTAGTCCCTAAGAATTAAATATATGGACTTTCATATATTTATGCTTATTTCTGTACCTTTACTTCCATAAAATGTGGAAAGCACAGGCACAGAGTATTGTATACTTGAAGTTATCCTATTCTGGTTCTTAGTCTTTCTTTAATGTTGTAGGCTGAAGAAGGCTGTAATTTCATTTTCATGTTAGAATTTTCACTATTTTTACAGATATAATCTAAAGAAGAATGACTGTAGGAAATGCCTCTTCAGTGGAGGAGTTTATCCTACTGGGCTTGACACAAAAACCAGAGCTCCAACTACCACTCTTCTTCCTCTTCTTGGGAATCTATGTGGTCTCCATGATGGGAAACCTGGGCTTGATTGTTCTTATTGTTTTGAATCCTCACCTGCACACACCCATGTACTATCTTCTCTTCAACCTTTCCTTTATTGATTTCTGCTATTCCTCTGTCATAACCCCCAAAATGCTGGTGGGTTTTCTGAAACAGAATATCATCTCTTACTCTGAGTGCATGATGCAGCTCTTTTTATTTGCTTTCTTTGTAATTGATGAATGCTACATTTTGACAGCAATGGCTTATGACAGATTTGCTGCCATTTGTAGACCCCTGCTTTATCATGTCACTATGTCTCATCAGGTCTGCCAGTTGATGATGATGGGTGTTTATGTGATGGGCTTTGTGTGTGCCATGGCCCACACAGGTTGTATGCTAAGCCTGACCTTCTGTGATGGCAACATCATCAATCACTATATGTGTGACATACCCCCTCTCCTGAAACTCTCTTGCACAAGCACCTCCATTAATGAGCTTGTGGTTTTCATTGTTGTGGGTGTCAATGTAGTAATACCCAGTCTGACTCTCTTTGTTTCTTATACCCTGATCCTTTCCAACATCCTCAGCATGCCTTCTACAGAGGGTAGGTCAAAAGCCTTTAGTACCTGTGGCTCCCATGTAATATCTGTTTCTCTTTTCTTTGGAGCTGCAGCTTTCATGTATTTTAAGCCTCCCAGTGCATCTGTGGATGAAGATAAAGTATCTACCATTTTTTATACCATTGTGGGCCCCATGCTGAATCCTTTCATCTACAGTATAAGAAATAAGGATGTCCACAGTGCATTGAGAAAAACTTTGAAGAAAATATTTTTATTTAAGTAGAATCTGCATTTTTTATGGAAGCATTCTTAGGGTAGGTATGGTTTACAACTAGGGAGCAAACTAGAGAAGCAGTTACTTGCCAGAACATTTGCTTACATCAATGTGTCCTGTATTTGACCCACAGGTTTGAAAATATTTGGGTACAATTTTAAAACAACACAAAAATAATTATAGAAACAAATTGCAAAAAATAATTGCAAAAAATAAAAATCATTTATTTGAGAATATTGTGGAATTAAAATGATTTATCATTATGCAAAACTAAGGTTGTATTAATAAAATTTCAGAAGACTGTGAAATATAAAAAAACCCATAATCATTTTATAGTAAAGAAAAAAAACCTTACTTTGTAATTACCCAAATCATATAGTTTTTTTCAGCACTGAAAATTGAGCAAACACATTTGTGCAGCCATCCACTACTGTGTAATATTCAAGCTTTAGAAATAATGAGGATTGAAGCACAGAAGACTTGATGTTATTATACTCAAAAAAGGAAAGGTCAAGGTTTTCTAAAAGGATTTTTTCTTTATTTTCTGGTTATGTGGAGGAGTTCATATTCAGACTCACTTGCATACAAGACAAGTGCTCTACAAATGAGTTATATCTTAAGCACAACTATGAGACCTATGGTTAGAGTCCATCTAGAAGTATTATTTGCCTGTTTCACTGAGTGACTGATTCTGTAGTTTTATAAACAATATCTCTTTTATTCAGTTAATTACCCCCTGGAATATTGGTAGCCTATTTCATCTTGAAAAGTTCTTTTGTTTCTCCAAAGGCTGAAGTAAGGAGAGTAAATGTCCTTTTCAATCTGGTCTTTTTTTTCTATAGTCTTATAACAGTTTGGTAAAAAGGAGTTGCTGAGTCTGATCTGATTCCAGTGGTCTCAGACTGAAAATGAAACAATTTAGATTACTCATGATGAAGGAAACCTATATTAGATATTTTCCTCATGAATGACAGAACATTTTTGAATAAGTACTTACTTTGTCTCTATTGGTAAGAATTTGACTAAGCAATTTACTACTTATCAGTAGAGGAATTGTGTCTTTTATTCAAAGAAATCTTTCTGTTTAATAATTTCTTTCCCTTCAATAATTTCACATTCATTCTGTCTCATTGTTCTACATACAATGAGGCAGTTTATTGAAGTACTAAATATAAACTGAGCCTGCATCCTATTATAGAAATCAAAATTTGTAGACTTTGGTCAGACAATAAAAATATAAGAAGATAGTATATATAGAGAGAATCCAAATCAGAAGTCTTCATTAGTTCTCTCACCTAGAAATTTAGGTAATCCCAAGGAAGTGTTAGCAGAAGGGTTGTAGGAGTCAGAGAAGATAGAGGACCCTAGGAAAACATGGTCTACTGAATCAAGTAAACAGGGCACGTATGTGCTCACAGAGTCTGAAGTGGCAAGCACGTGGCATGTATGGATCTGCCCCATGTTCTCTGTATATATGCTGTGGCTGTTAGCTTGGTGTTTTGTGGGTCTCCCAATTGTGGGAGTAGGTGTATCTTTGACTCTTTCCATTTTGTTAGTTTGCTTTTTCCAGCTTTGGTGTGAGGGTTAAAAAATAAAAATAAAAACAAATACAACTTTGAAGAAAGGTGAAGGTGCTTGTGATCTCAGAAGGCTACAGACTAGTAAGACACTGAAAAGATTATTTTTTGTCTGCGAGTTTGTATCAAAAATGATATGCAATGTCTTGAGCAAATGTAATTTTATTTTTAACAACTCTCTTGTTATCTTTGGGTGGTTGGTAGAAAGGCCTTTTTCTAAGAGATGGTAGGTAACCTGAATGAAAATAGGGTTCTCCAATGAACATTTAAGCATTGGGATGAAGCAAGCTTAGCTTCAGATACATGAACAATCTTATGGTGATTTGTAATGGTAATGGGAATAGAAATGAACCCTATGTAAGCATGAGAACAGGAGTAATGTGCATACAAGTGTGAACAATAGTTAGTAAATGAGGTTGGATTGGGGCTAGTGAGAGAAAAGAATGAATATCAATAAGCAGAATAAAAATCAGTGATATCAATCATACAATGGACTTTGTTTTCTTCATTTCTCCATAATTTGAAGGTCAGTCAATGCTCATTCACAAGCAGTCTGTGACGTAATCCCTGAATGAAAAATTTAAATAACCAATATTTCCATGTCCTGCAGGAGGAATGGTTTTCATCCTCTTAGTCCTAGATTCTTCATGGCTAATATTAAAACTGCTGTGGTATACATTAGATAAAGGATACACACACACACACACACATATACACAAATTGCTACATATTTATTGATGGCCACCTTCCTCATCACAGTGTAAACCTAGGAAAGTATGGGTGTGGATTTGGCAATTGGAATTGATTCTAATGTCAATGGATATATACCCAGGCTGGAAGTGGAAGAAAACTAAAAAGAGAAAGGGAGGAGGGAAAACTGAAGCTGATGGCATGAGAATAAAACCTCTCCTGGTAATATCAGGTGACTGGAGAAAAGAAAGAGAAGGAAACTGGTGCTGGTGGTCACCAGCTTAGGCTTCTACTAATAGTATCTACCAGGAGCTGCTATTGCTTGGGGCCAGTGATTAGAGAAAAGAAAGAAGGAGAAAAAATCAAGCACACACACAGTGGATGAAACACAGTGAACTTCAACAAGCAAGCTTTAACATTAAAGCTCTAAGAACTTCATACTTATGCATACATATATACATACACACATACGTAAACGTATACATACATACTTATGTACATACATACATTCAGACAGACACATATTTAGACACTGGTGCAAACCTCAAAGGTCTAGGTAGTAAGCTCTATTTCATATACAGACATTTGCTGTATAGAGAAAGCTCTAGTTAGCAATCTTTCACAACCTTACATACATATTTATACACATAATTGGTGGATAAAGCAAACTGGTAATGAATAATCTCTAACAAGTTTTTTTTCATTTAGCCCTTTTAAAATGCCTTAAGATAATGTTCTTTATTTAAGAGGAAGAACTACTACATTCAAAAACAAACAATCCTGAGATTTCACCTTACATAAATCAAAATGGCTAAGATCAAAAATTCAAGTGAGAGCACATGCTGGCAAGAATGTGGAGAAACAGGAATAAATCTCCATTGCTATGGATTTAAAAACTGGTACAACCTCTCTGGAAGTCAATCTGGTGGTTTCTCAGAATATTGGAAATAATTGTACCTGAAGACCCAGATCTACTACTCCTGGGCATATACCCAAAAGATGCCCCACCATACCATAAGGGCATGGACTCCTCTAAGTTCATAACAGTCTTATTCATAATACACAGAAGCCAGTAACAACCCAGATGTCCCTCAGCCAAAGAAGAATGGATATAGAAAATGTGGTTTATTTATACATGGAATAGTATTCAGGTATTAAAAACAAGGAATTTTGCATGAATTTTGCAGACCAATGGATAGAACTAGACAATATCACCCTGAGTGAGGTAACCCAGACCCAAAAGGAGATGCATCAACTGATAAGTGGATATTATCCAAAAAAGTATACAATAACTATGATACAACCCACAGACTGTAAGAAGTTTAAGAAGGATGGCCGAAGTGAGGATGCTTCAATTTCACTTAGAAAGGGGAAACTAAATAATCATGGGAGACAGAGGGAGGGAACTGAGTGAGAGAGGGGTGAAAAAGAGGTATAGGGTGGCAGAGTCAGGTATGGAGGTAGGCAGGAGAGAAGCCTAGAGGATCAATAGAATGAATGAAAATATTTAGCTACCTGGGGTGGGGGATCAGGGCACATCTAGAATTTCACAGAGAGCTGAGATGGGAAAGGCTCCCCGCACCCATTCAATGGGTGTGGCCTTAGCTAAAATTCCCTGAAGTGCGGAGGTGGAACCTAAAAGGATCACCACCAGTAGATAGACAGGGCTCCCATTGGAGGAATGGGGTCACCCAACTATCTTCAACATTTGTGACCCAGAATTGTTCCTGTGTAAAAAAAAAAAAAATTCAGGGTCAACAATGGAGCACAGATTGAAGGAAAGGTCATCCAATGACCAGAACTACTTGGCATCCATCCCATGGGTTAGTACCAAACCCTGACATTATTATTGATGACAAGTTGTGCTTAAAGAGTGGAGCCTGGCATGGCTGTCCTCTGAGAGACTGTACTAGCATATGACTGAGACGGATGCAGATACTTACCCCCTACCATTGGACTGAGGTCAAGTACCATTAAGGAAACATTAAGGGAAGGATTGAAGGAGCTGAAAGGGATGTCAATCCTATAGGAAGACCAACAGTATCAACTAATCTTGACTCCTAGAGGCTCCCAGAGTCTAAGCTACCAACCAAAGAGCATACATGGGTGGGTCTGAGGGTCGCAGAACGTATGTGGCAGAGTATGGCCTTGACTGGCCTTAGTAGGGGAGGAGGGACCTAAACTTGTAGAAACTTGATGTCCCAGATAAGGGGGATGTGTGTATGTGTGTGTGTGTGTGTGTGTGTGTGTGTGTGTGTGTGTGTGTGTGTGAAGTGGTAGTGGATGGGTAGGGGATCACCCTTTCAGAAGAAAAGGGAAGGGGAGGTTGTGACGAAGTCTTGGAAGGGGGACCAGAAAGGGAGACAACATTTGGAATATAAATAAATAAAACAATTAGAAAGATAGAAAGAAAGAAATAAATAAAGGAAGAAAGAAAGAGAGAAAGAAAGAAAGAAATTAATAAAGAAAGAAAGAATGAAAGAAAGAAAAGAAAGAATGAATGAAAGAAAGAAAAAAGAGAAGAAAGAAAGAAAGAAAGAAAGAAAGAAAGAAAGAAAGAAAGAAAGAGGAGAAAAACATGTTATACAAGAGGGAGTTGCAACAGGATTGTTGAGTATAATTTCAAATTAGTAAGTTTATCTATTTTTACTTTCCTTCCATAAGCTTACTGTAAGTTCAAAGGAATATTTTCATCTATCTTTTATTCCATATGCTGACTGTAAGTGCAAAGCAATATTTTTTTTTTTGATTTTTCGAGACAGGATTTCTCTGTGTAGCCCTGGCTGTCCTGGAACTCACTTTGTAGACCAGGCTGGCCTCGAACTCAGAAATCCTCCTGCCTTTGCCTCCCAAGTGCTGGGATTAAAGGCGTGAACCACCACTGCCTGGCTAAAGCAATAGTTTTTAACTCTGAGACCTGTGGCCTCATACCTGAATCTAACCTAAAATGAATGTTTTCCTTGATCATCAGTTTGTTCCTGTTGAAATAAATACCAATGTATCCCAATGACAGCTACCCACCCCAATGGTTTATGTTCCTGAAAGAAAGAAACGCACACACTGCCTTTATATATTAGTATGCCTTAAATAGCACAATAGCTGGCCCACTACCTAACCTCCCTGCAATTAATCCTAAGTTATTACTTACTAATTCTATGTTTTATCTTGGTTGCTCTGGATGCAGTTGGGCAGCCCTCTGTGCTGTGATCTCCTGACACCTTCACATGGTGGCTATGCCTCTCTTTCCTGTACTCTTCTCAGGCATAGCATCTCTCTTTTCCTCCACATTCTCCTGGCATGGTGGATCTCCCTTCTTCCTTCTCCTTCTCTTAGTCCCAAGCCCAAGGAATCCTAAAAATATCACATCTGTCTGCCCTCCACAACTATTGACTGTTGGCACTTTATTTACCAGTCAGAACCAACTGGGTGCAGGTTCCCAGATGTTGCATGCAGACACTGTTAGCAATTTTGGGGGAAACAATTAGGATTTGTAAGACAAGCAGCTACATTTTCTAAGCATATTTTTCTTCCTAGTACAAATTACATGCTTATAACCCACTGTACCCATCTTATTATGGATGCACACTTTACTTACTATTCTCTGAGGAGGGGACACATTTTATTTTTGATTCTAAATTCATTATATCTTTCTGACAAAACAACTTAAATTATCTCCTTAAACTTTCTATCAATTACTCTAACTTCCCAAAGCTATTTAAAATCAAATCAAGTCAAGTACTGAGATTATAAGTATGTACCACTGCTTCTGGCCTAATAACTTTCCAGTGTTTATGATGGCCTATGGTATAGCTGTCACTGTTATCTTCTATGTAAGCAACTGATTAAAGCTATTGGTTTTGTTGTCTTTGAGATTAAGTTGAGAGAATTTGTACGAACAAACTCAGGGTCATTTAAGATTCATATATAGTTATAAAATATATACTTAATTTTAAAATCATAAGGTCAATTTAAACTATGATATAGTATGGAAATATACTTCCATCACATATATAACATATATATCATCATATGGATATATTTTAAAATAAAGTAACAAAATTATTTTTTAATACTCATAATTGATATAGTATCTTCCCCTGGTTGGAAACCACAAATTCTGTGAATATACCTTCAGTTTGAAAGGATTTTATTGGTGAAATAGTACCCTTATTGTTTACTAGTTTACTTATACTTTTCATTGCAAAGCAATAATGCCAGAGAATTGTAGATAATTACAAGTCCTAGGATTCAGGTCATTATTTCCTAGACTAATGCCCAAGCGTATATAGGTGGTTGGTCTGGTTCTCTTTGTATTTAAATGCTCAATATTGGCTCCCCCATGATCTGGTTACCCCCACAAGCAGATCCTGACATATACCAAGTGATACTATGTAAACCTTTCTCTTCAATTTAAAACTTTTGGTTAAATTAATCTGATGACAGCCAATTTCTGAGTTGAATAGAGAGAGGGAGAGTTTGATTTACTAGACTGGGAATCAAAGGTAGGTACCATAGAGGAGGAGGGGTGAGAATGAAGGAGTCTTAAGGAGAAGAATACATGAGAACATTAGGTCTAGTGGAGTCATGATGGACTAACAATATGTATCAGAGTGATGTGCTTCCCCAAGAGGACAAACTGCTGGAGCAGAAATTATCCAGCGTATTTCAAACAGGAAGTATTTGGGAACACAGATAAGCCAATAGCTGGATTAGTCTTTGTGGATTTTGATTAAGGGTAATACTCCAGTAATTGCACAGAACGAAATAAATAAATATCATAGTACAAGTGTGATTTATTTAAAGATAATTGAGGATAAATATAATAAATATTATTTCACAGGCATATATATTAAAATCTGTACTTATGAAAACAGGATAAATTGTTGAGCAATGTGTATAATATGAAGATTTATGTACTTTATACTTTCAATAAGAAAATACAAATTATATGCAGCAGGCGATTTCATGCCAGTGGTGTCGGTGGCTCAATGCAATTCCACACTGTGTTTCTCTTTCATCTGCAGAGTAGTTGTTATCAGCAGGAGCTTTTGTTGATGTCCCATTTCCTAGGACAGTGGACTGACTACAGCAGTACTAGGCTCTTAATGATGTAGTTAATTTAAGACTCATATAAGTACATTTGCAATGTTAAGGTAGACCCTAAAACAATCTGAGTAGTGTCCTTATGAGATAAGATAATCTGAACATATACCATCAAGAATAGAAACGCACATAGGAAGGAACAGATGATAACACAGCAAAAGCCCATACATCTTTAGGGCAAACAGAGGATCCTCAGAAGAAACAGAACCCATACTTGATGTTGGAACTGAGGACCCCAGAGCTGCAAGAAAGTAAAGTTCCATTGTTTAAGCCAGTCAATATGTCACCAAGGTTTCAAAAACACTTTTTTTTAAATGCCAGGAGTAAGAAAGTGACATGATAAAATGCAATTTTCAATCTTTGTCTACTAGGAAACAAATCTAGGACTTTATTTATGCTGTGTAACTGCTCTACCATCAAATACATTTAGCCAAGTAGTATTTTACATTTTTATTTGAAACAAGGTCTCACCAATAGCTGCACACTGACTTTGACCTCTTTATGGAGTCAGGGTATGTCTTGAACTGAGTCTCCAGTGTTGCTAGAATTATCGGGATTTATCACCAGGCCCAGCTACTTTATGTCCTTAAGAGCCTATTGAGAACAAAATGTAATAAAGTATATGAGGAAAAAACAACAGTCGTAGTTATATATAGTGTAATTTCATCACATGGGAGTCTGATGCAGGACCTATTTAAGGCCTTCTAGGCTACACAGTGCTTTCAGGCCATCAAGTGCAATATAGGAAGTGTAGTGGTGTGTTTAGTTACACCACTTTGTCTCCTGGTAGGTTGCACACACACACATCCATTCAGGAGCTATCTGGATTCATGAATCAAAGACACACATACAGGCCAGTTAATTTTAAAATGTTTTAGCTACCTCAAAGTCTGGGTATTCCTAAATTTTCCTCTACTACCCCAGTCCCAATCTGGTAAGCAGCCAGTGTAACCCACCCAAAATTCTCACATGGCTGATTGGCCTTCTCTCCTGCAGCTCCTATGTCCCATCCTTCTCTCCCAAGTCATGGTGATTTTCTGTCTCTCCTCTTCCCTCCTCTGCCCAAGCTCATGTAAATATAAGGGTCATACTGTCCCATCTCCCTTTGCTCAGCCATTGGTTGCTGACATCACTATTGATCAATCAAAAACCAATTGGGGACAAGGGCCTTCAGCATTTGGACATGTGGATTCCTTATTAAATCAAAGCATTAGAACCAATCCTCAACCCCTTACCTTTTCTTTTGAAATAAAAACAAAGAAGCTATTCTCTCAGGAATATATTGAGCACAACCATAACAATTATGTAAATTGTAGAGTATAATGTACAAGTAACATTCAGTATATCATGTCTGTCAATTAGATAATGTACTCTACCATCATACCAATGAAAGAGCTTAAAATTTTATACCTGAAATATGCTTTGATTTTAGCCTGTAACACCATTTGAAAATCATGATTTCAACTCTACATTATATTTCTCAGTGTTAAACAACTTAAGTTTGTTTGTGAGATTATAACTAGTCTATTTAGAAAGCACAAAAACATAGTTTCCAAAACTTAAATTATAGAGACAGCTGACTACCTGGACAATTCCACAATTTCTTGTAACATTGGAGCATCTTTCTTCAGTTTTTGGTCCAAAGATATCTGGCAGATGCTGAAATGAAATAGGAATAAAGAGGACTAGCTTACACTGTTTTACATCTGTTATTACTTTTGGACATTATTTTGTGTCTAGTGGTTCCCTTGCCATGATAAGCAACCTTAACAGGAAATTAAGATGCTCAGTACTGTCTTTGAACCTTAAACAGGGTACTCTCAGGAGCAGACATGTGTCTAGTCAAAATTTCTAATAATAATGAAATGATTAAATATAAGATTCTGTGGACTTCTCATGTTTTTCAAGACTATTTGTCTATCTATCATTTATCTATTTATCTATCTATCTAAATATATATCTATCTATCTAAATATCTATCATCTATCTATCTATCTATCTATCTATCTATCTATCTATCTATCTATCTATCTATTGTATATCTAAACTGCTAAATCTTAACTATTTTTAGTTATTTATAATTGAATAATATTGAAAACACTGTATAATAATTAAATCAGAATCTAATATAACAGTGAATTTACTATCTGGGACTTAACTTGCATTATTTAATCAACCTAAATAGTTTGTAATGGCAGCTATAAAAGAATTGGGTCAATGACTTGTGTTCTTAAATGGATTGCATAGGCACAATGCCTGACTAAGAGTAACTATTAATTTCAAATTTTGTCTCAATATTACAAATTTATACCAATGAAAACCTTAATTTTATATCAATATATAAATTCTGTACCAATATAAGAAATTGTAACTTTAATTTTCTACCAATTACAAAGATTTCCATCAATGTAAGATTATATCCATACAATGTTTTGTTCAAGAATAAATTTAGTAATCCACCCCATCTATTTCTTTCCTGTTCAAAATTATGACCATTACCAAATAATCTCTTAAAATGACAACTTATCTATAATTTGTAAAAATAACCACAACCAGACACCCAAGTCCAAGGAATTGGTCTGACAGCTCTATATGGCTTCTGCCTGATGAATAGGGTTGACATGCACACACCTGCCCAGGAGCTACCTGAATATGAGAATAGAAGACACACACACACACACACACACACACACACACACACACACACACACACACAAAGACACACACACACACACACACACACAGACACACACACACACAGACACACACACACACACACACACACACACACACACACACACACACACACACACACCCCAATTAATTTTAAAATGTCTTGGCTAACTCAAAGGCTGTGCAGTCCTCTCTGCTACCCAGGCCCAATCAGGGAACTGGCTAATGGCTACCCACCGGAATTCTCACATGGCTGGTTAGCTATCTCTCCTGCAGCTCCTATGTCTCATCCTTCTTCCCTGAGTCATGGTAATTTTCTATCTCTCCTCCTCTCTTCCTATCCCTAGCCCACAGAAATCTAAGGGTCTCATCCTGTCCTGTCTCCTTCTGTTTGACCATTAGGCATTAGCATTTTTATTGATTAATCAAAAACCAATTGGAGACAAAAACCTTGAGCATTTGGACAGGCAGATTCCCAATGAAATCAAAACAGATCCCTAGCAATGAAGACTTTGTTTTTATAAACCAATCAACCAAACAAAGTAACCAAACAACAAACCAACAAACAACTAAACAATAAAACAAATCCACCACACAAAAATCTCCAAACAAATAAATGCCAAAGTCACAAAAGAAGAAGGAAACCTAACCCCTCAAGCTTTATAAATATTTAATTTCACGTAAAGAATTATAGTTTTATTTTATGAACAATAATTGTACATATTTATGTGGCACAGTCTTATAAAGGGAAATATATTGTTTATCCTCCCCATTCCAAAAATATAATTTGAGTGACTGTGACTGCAACAATATGGAATATAGCCATTTAGGGAAAGAATACCAATTGTATGCTCCCAGAAAAAGACTAGATTGTTTTCAAGTTATCATCTGAACACTGAATTCTTACAGCTTTTTAAAAGAAGAAGGATGAGGAGAATGAGGAGGAGGAGGAGGAGGAGAAGGAGACTGAGACACAGCATTATCAGCAGCACCTTATAGCAACCACAGTGTTTAGTATAATCACACTGGTCAGCTAGGAAACCTACAAGAGGTTGATTATCTTTGGATTTTTGTGCCTTTTATGTCAGGTGTAAATTGTGATGATCAACAGAAAGCCAGAATGACTTTGGCAGCTGAAGTCTCATGTCTTATGCTTCTTACGTATAAAGAATATAGGAATCATTCCTTGACTTCCTATTTTTCCTCAATGTATTCAGACTACTGATCAAATCTGAGTACATACTATTTTATTATCCTTGCTCATCTATCATTGCTTTGAGTAGAGTACATTTGAACTCACCCCTTCTAATAAGATTTTGGTGAAAGAAAATCTATTCCACTTTGGTAGAATGAGCCTATTAGAAACCTTCTAAATTCTTGCAAATAAAATAAAAGACTCCATTATTTGGTCACTGTTTTGCCAGCCTCTATCACATTTTCCAAATAAGGGATATTCAGGAATGCAGAAAAAGGAACAACTAGGATTGGTCCCTTCCCTACAATTCTCCTGCCAGTTCTCAGGGTCATGCATATCTGTCTTAAGCCAACTGTAGGTTTTCCCAGAAATTCTGACCACTGATCCCCTGGACTCCATTAGGCCTGCTGAGCAAGAAATATACATTTTAACCAAACAAATAAAACCCTGCCCAGGAAACAAGAAACATCCAGGCCTGATACACCAAGAGGAACCAGGTCCACTCTGCCCACAGGAGGACTGGTGCATGACAAACATCTAGATTATGCCTGACTTTTCTATTCTTGCTACACCAGGAATATCTAGGAACAACCAGATTTTTAAAGGCCTACTTAAGAATACAAATAAGAGCAAGGGCAAAAATAGCATCTTCCCAGAAAAGCTATTCCACTACAGCAAACTCAGAATATTGTAACACAACCAAAGAATAAGAAAATAACCTTAAATCCAACCTTATAGAAATGTCAGATGTCTTTAAAGAGGAAATTACTAAATCCCTTAAAGAAATTCAGAAAAATATAATTAAACAAGTGAAGGAAATGAGTAAAGCCACTAAGGACCTGCAAATGAAAATAAAATTAATAAAGAAAACACAACCTGAGGGAATCCTGGAGATGGAAAACATACGAAAGGAAACAGATGCAAGCATCACCAACACAAGAGAAGGAAGAGAGAATCTCAGAAGTAGAAGATACAATAAATAAACTGATAGGTCAGTCAAAGTAAATGTTAAATATAAAAAAAAAATTCTGACAGAAAATATCTAGAAAATCTGGAATAACATGAAAAGTTCTAATTAAGAATAGTAGGAATAAAAAATTGAAGATTCTCAGCTGCAAAGACCAGAAAATATTTTCAACAAAATCATAGAAGAAAATAACTTCAGCATTAAGAGAGAGATGCCTATAAATATACAAGAATTTTACAGAACACCAATATTCTTGGACAAGAAAAGAAAAATTTCCTGCCATACAATAATCAAATACAAAATCTAGAGAACAATGAAAGAGTATAAAACTGCAAGGGAAAAAGGACAAGTAACATATAAAAAGACCCCTCATAATTTTATATGACTTTTCAACAAAGTCACTAAAAGCTAGAAGGGCCTGGAAAAATGTCTTATATCCTGTAAGAAATCATAGATTCCAACATCGACTACTATATCCAGCAAAATTCTTAATCACCTTATAAGATATTCCAAGACAAAACCCAACTTAAACAATACCTACAAACAAACATAACCCTACAGAATATACGTGAAGGAAAATTCCAAACCAAGGGTGTGATAAAACTGCCAATTAAGGTCAACATCCTCAATGACAAGATAGCCTCTGGCTTTGCACAATATAGAAGACACCATTCTTTGGTATGGTTTTTTCCATCCATAACCTTATCTTAGGAAATCTTAGCACCCCACATACAACTCTACCTGAGGAACATCATTTAACCTCAATTTATTTTTTGCTTATTTTTTATTAGATATATTCTTTATTTACATTTCAAATGATTTCCCCTTTCCTGGTTCCCCCCTCCCAAAAGTCCCATAAGCCCTCTTCCCTCCCCCTGTTCCCCAATGGATCCCCTCCTATTACCCTGTCCTGGAATTCTCCTATACTGCTGCATAGAGCCTTTTCAGGACCAGGGGCATCTCCTTCCTTCTTCTTGGGCATCATTTGATATGTGAATTGTGTCTTGGGTATTCTGAGCTTCTGTGCTAATATCCACTTATCAGTGAGTACAGCCTCAATTAATTTAAAAGACCAATTTCCTTTCCTGTTCACCCAGCACTTAAGATTCCTAAAATGCTTCCCCTTGCTAATGAGGCATTCCATGTATCCTAAACCACAGCCAGTGATATTTGCCCATCCTGGATGTCTCTTCCCTCAGCTCCCAAGACCTTAAAAGCCTTCAATCACCCTAAGTAAAGTTTAACTGCCTAGTAACTGTGGGTTCTGATCCTTACATACATATGTATGGTGGTTTCTTTACCATACATACTCGGAGGACTTCTGAACCATCTGTTCGATGTCTCTGCTCCTACTTCCCTTGTGAATTGTGTCAGCGGAAATCTACAAGAAGGGTTGCTACCACTGCAACAGCCACTACCACTACCACTACCAGTACCACCACCACCACTACTACTACAACTACTACTACTACTACCACACACACATACACACACACACACACACACACACACACACACACACACATACCATCAACATCAAAATAACAGGAATTAACAATCATTGGTCATTAATATCAGTCAATAATAAGGGACATCATTTTGTTGCATACAAGAAATCTGCCTGAGCAACAAAGATAGACACTACCTCAGAGAAAAATGCTGGAAAAAGTTTTCTAAGCAAACATACCTAATAATCAAGCTGGGGTAGCAGTTCTAATATCTAATAAATAGGCTTTCAACCAAACATAATCAAAAGAAATGGTGAATGATACTTCATACTTATCAAAAGAAAAATCTACCAACATGGAATCTAAATTCTGGACATATATGCTTCAAATGCATGTGTACCCACATTTGTAAATTAAAGATTACTAAAGTATTACATGCACATTGAACTTCACACATTAATATTAGGAGACTTAAATAACCTATGTGTATGAAAGGACAGGAAACGGGGACAGAAACTAAACAGAAGAATAATAAACTAACCAATGTTATGAATCAAATGAACCTATTAGATATCTACAGAAGCTTTCAACCAAATGCAAAAGAATATACCTTCTTCATTGCACATCACAGAACTTTCTCTAAAACTGACAACATTGTTGATAACAATGCAAACCTCAACAGATGAAAGAAAATGAATTAACTCCCTGTATCTTATCAGGTACTCTGGATTAAAGCTAGACTTCAACAGCAACATAACCAACAGAAATCCTTCAAACTCAGGGAAACTGAACCACTCCCTACTCAATGATTACTGGGTCAGGTAAGAAATGAAGAAATTGAAGATTTATTGTATTCAATGAAAATGAAGTCAAATAATACCCATACATAAGGACACAACAAAAGAGTGCTAAGAGGAAAGTGTATAGCACTAAGTGTCTCCATAAAGAAATGAGAATGTTTAAGCTCCAGAAATTTAAAAGTACTCCTGTGAACTCTAGAAATAAGAAGTAAAATTATCCAGGAGGAGTAGACTGTAAGAAACAAACTATCGGCTGAAATCATTCAAATAGCAAGAAAGAAAAATACAAAGAATCAATGAAACCAAGATCTGATTTTACAAGAAAATAAACAAGATAGATAAACCCTTAGCCAAACTAACTAAAAGGCAGAGAAACAGTATTCAAATTAATGAAATCAGAAGTGAAAATGTGTCATAGCAACAGACACTGTGTAAATCCTAAGAATCATTAGGTCCCACTTCAAAAGTCTGTACTATCCAAAATTGAAAAATCTAAATGAAATGAATGATTTTCTAGATAGAAACCAGAGTTATGTCAGGATTGTATAAACTATTTAAACAATCCTATAACCACCAAGGAATTAGAAACAGTCATTAAAATTCTTCCAACCCTCACTCAAAAAAATAGCCCAGGGTCAAATTGTTTTAGGGATGAATTCTCCCAGAGTTTCAAAGAAGAGCTAATATCACTACTTTTTTTGAAGAAGAAGAAGATCTTTTATTTAATCTTTTGAGAATTTCACACCTGCAAACAATTTATCTCAATCATATCCACCCCCAATGTCTCCCTCCCACTGCCCTCAGGAACCCTCAACACATCCCTCCCTCCACCCACCTGTCTTCCTTACTTCCTTCTTTTTCCTTTCTTTCTTTTTTTATTTTATATATTTTTTTATTTACATTCCAAATACCACTATTTCTTAAAGTATTCCACAAAATCGAACAGAAGAAACATTGTGCAACTTATTCTATGAGGTTACAGTTACCCTGATACCAAAAGCAGACAAAAACTCAACAAAGAAAGGGAACTTCAGAATGATTTCTCTTATGAATATTGACCTAAAAATACTCAGCAAAATATTAGCAGCCAGGTTCCAAGAAAACATTAAAAACATCAGCCACCATGATCATTTAGGCTTTATGCCAGTGATTCAGATATGGTTCCCAATACAAAAACCTATCAACTTATACTATGAAGTTCAAGTGTCTCAAGAAAGAAGAACTTGTGGAATATATCAGAAGATGGACAGATCTCCCATGCTCATGGATGGGTGGGATTAACCTAGTGAAAATGACCATATGATCAATAGTAATCTACAGATTCAATGAAATTCTCATAAAAATTCCAACACAGTTCATTACTGACCTTGAAAGAATAATTGGTGACTATATGGAAAAGCTAAAAACCTAGGATAACTTAAACAATCTGAAAAATAAAAGAACTTCTGGAGGTATCACAATTCCATGACCTCAAGCTGGACTACAGAGTAATAGTAATAAAAAACTGCATGTTACTGGTATAGAAACAGACAAGATTATCAATGGAACTGATTCAAAGATTCTGAAATAAACCCACGCATTTCTGAAAATTTGATTTTTGACAAAGAAAGCAAAACCATACAATAAAACAAAGAAAGCATCTTCAGCAAATGGTACTGGACTTACTGGATGTTAGTATGCACAAAAATGCAAATAGATCCATATTTATCACTACACCAATCTCAATTCTAAGTGGATCAATTGTAAAACCAGATACACTAATTCTAAAAGAACATAAAATGGGGAATAGCCTTGAACACATTGGTACAGGAGACAAGTTCTTGAACAGAACACCAATGGCATAGTCTCTAACATCAACAATTGATGAGTGAAACATCATGAAACTGAGAAGTTTCTGTAAGGCAAAGAATACTGTCAATAGGACAAAATGGCAGCCTATAGATTGAGAAAGTATCCTCACCAATCCTGCATCCAACAGAGGGCTAATATCCAAATATATAAAGAACTCAAGAAATTAGAAATTAATAAACCAAACCCCTGACACTATTAATAATGTTCTGTTATCTTTGCAGGCAGGAGCCTATAAAACTGCTCTGAAAATCTCCACCTATCAGCAGACAGAAACAGCCACAATCTAATATTGGATGGAGCTCAGGAAATCCTGTTGAAGAGGTGGGCAGAAGGATGAAGGACACAGTGTCCCAGAGACTGAACCACCAATCAAAGAGGATACATGGGCTGGACTGAAGCCTTCTTTCCTCCCTACCCAGCACATATGTAGCAGATGTGTCCCTTGGCATCTTGGCTTTCATGCAGGTCCCCCAACAGTTGGAGGAGAAGGTGTCCCTGACTGTTGTCTGACTGTTCCCCTAACTGGGCTGCATTGTTTGACCTTAATCAAAAAGATTGTGAGTAGTCCTACAGTGACTTGATGTGCTAAGACTGGCAGAGGGGAAGGAAGGGGAGTGGCTACTACCTCTTCTCAGAGAAGAAGGGACCTGGGAATGAGTGGAGAAGCAGTGTGATGGAAAGAGTCTGGGAGGATTGGAGGTGGCTGTGATCCAGATATATTGAATAAACAAATAAATCAAATGAATAAAATGAAGGGTAGTTTATACTACCTTTTTATTAGAAGAAAATTGATCATTTACAATATTAACAAAGACAATTCACACAAAATTGTCCTTGGTATTACATTATTTTATTTACTGATAATGTCTAACATCCATGTAGCATAGAAAATACATATTTTCCTCACTTAAACTTGCTTAATTTACTTAGTAAAATCACCATGAGATGAATCCAGTTTCCTACAAATGACATAATTTCAATCTTCCTTATGGTTGAAAAAATTCCTCTGTGTTTATAAACTTCATCTTTATCCATTTTCTGGTTGTTTGAGGCCTACGTAGCTTCCATTATTTAGTTTTATTTTTAAAAGTCTCATGTTCTTGAGCATATCTGAGACAATTGTTTCATTCATTGTAGAATCATTATGCGACAGATAATCACATCTAGAAAGATAATGTGGATTTGATATTTAATGAACAATGTTTTTTATTAATCATTCCATTCATCTAAATCTTAAATGATATACCACTTCCTGTTTTATACACAATTATTTTGATTATTTCTTGTAACTCCTATATCAGAGATAGAGTCTTATTTACCTTTTTGTCCATAATGCCTCTCCATCACATGCTTACGGCCTCAAATTGCTTCATAAATAAAAATATACATAGATGACATTTAAATAAAAAGTTTCTCTATAAATGTTGACTTGGTGTTTTGGGTGATTATTAAAAAGTGGTCAAGCTGGGTCATATGGTAGTTCTGTTTCTAGTACCTGGAGAAACCTCTATACTAATTTTTGTTGTCTGAAAGAATTTACTCTCCAACCAACAGTACAAAAAAAAATTCCTTTTAATCCACACCTTCTTCAGCATTAATGTTACCTGTTTGCTTGGTGGTTGCCATTTTGAATGGAGTGAGATGGAATCTCACTGTAGAGAATATATGCATTTCTTTCATTATTACATTTGAACCTTTACAAATATTTCCTGTCTGTTATTTCTTTGTTATTTGTCGACAGTTTGAACATTTTATTAGCCTTGTAATTAATTGTTTTGTTTGGTATCAGATGTTTAATTTTTAAATTTTTTGTGTATTCTAGTTCTTTATCCTCCATATAACATATAGCTACTAAATATTTTTTTAATCTGTTAGCTATCTTCTCACTCTAATTATTGCTTCTTTATAGTGTAGAAGACTTTTGATACTTTGCAAACTATTTTTCTATTATATCCTGAGTTGTTGGAATCTTCTCAGTAACTCTTTGCCTGTGCTTAAAGTATTATCTCCATTTTTTCCTCTAAGACTTTCAGGTCTTCTGTCATATTCTTTGATGAGGTTGCAACTGATTTTAATACAGGTGAGATTTTGGCACCCAGGTACATTCTTTACATGGGTGGTATTCAGTCTGTTTAGCAATGTTTGTTGAACAGACTATCCTTTCTAAAATGTATATTTTGGTATAGGTGACACTTTGTGAAGACAAGAACCTGTGACTAGAAAAGTCTTAGGCCCATGGGGGATAAGATACTATCAGTATTCTGGTAAAATGGCACATGTAAAAATCATTCTTAGTAAATTATTTCTATACCTTTATTTCAGTATATCTATCAACCAACATTAGCAAAGCATCTTGAAATAGATAGCAACTGATATAGACTCTCTTCTGATTAACATGCAGAGAGCAAGAAACTTTTGACTGCTCAACAATAAATGTGAAGTTCATATCATACCTCTCCCTCAGGTTCATAGATGTTCCTGTTATACCACTCCTGGGCATATACCCAGAGGCTTCCCTGGCATGCAATAAGGACACATGCTCCACTGTTCATAGCAGCCTTATTTATAATAGCCAGAAGCTGGAAAGAACCCAGATGTCCCTCAATGGAGGAATGGATACAGAAGATGTGGTATATTTACACAATAGAATACTACTCTGCAATTAAAAACAATGAATTCATGAAATTTTTGGGCAAATGGTCAGAACTGGAAAATATCATCCTTAGTGAGGTAACCCAATCACAAAAGAGCACACATGGTATGCAGACACTGATAAGGGGATATTAACCCAGAAACTCGGAATACCCAAGACGCAATTCACATATCAATAGATTTCCAAGAAGATGGAAGGAGAGACCCCTGGTCCTAGAAAGACTGGATGTAGGAGAATACCAGGACAGAAAAGCGAGAGTGGGTTGAATGGGGTACAGGGAGGGAAGAGGGCTTGTGGGACTTTCGGGGAGGAAGGAACTGGGAACAGGAATAGAAAAAAAAAAGAAATCATGTAAGCTTCATGAAAAGGGGATTCACAACTTGGGTCCACTTTTCAGGTCAAACACACTCCAGAGAAGCACTCTTATCATGTAAATCATTAGCCTAAGCTCTCTAGCCATTGTGTGTTACTGAGAAGGAGGTTCCAAAAGTAAAATTTCCCTTTAAGTTCCTTAACTTTTACTTTTGTTCCTAGTCTATATCTCTCTTGGTAGATTTTTACTCAACTCATTGACACCATCCAGAAATCAGCTGTGGATTACAAACTGCTCCAAGGTGATCCATACTACTCCAGTCCTGGGAAGATTACAAAACTAGAGAGCCCTGGACTTGCTGAAAGCTGATATAAATCAGTACAATGTGATTGTTCCCCAGCTCTTCAGCTGGGTCACCAAACCAGATGCCTTTGATGAATATCCATTACCTTAATCCTGTCCCTACCTTTTACTAACATTCCAACTTTTCTATGCCCTAACAGTGATATCCCAATTTCAGCTAAGAAACAGTAACATAATAGAGTACAAAAAGGCTAAATTGGCAGGTTCAAAGGTCCCTTGTACTAAAGGGAGTCACTTCCATTTTCTCTGGCAAATGGAACAAACAGCTACCTATAGTGACTATTGACATATCAGGATTTAGGCTCCTTCCTTATCAAGAAGTTACACATTAAAACAGAAACAGACTAAGATCTGTCAACAGGTTGATCCATTAGGTGAAGTAATTCTTCAATATGGTAGGATACTAGATCTGCTATATGCAGAATAAGGAGGTTATTTCATGACTCTAAGAGAAAAATTGTTTCTATACAAAGTCCTCAGGAATCATTACAGATGATTTGGCTGTATTAAAAATCAAACAACTCAAACAAAATTAAAAAAAAATAAAAAACAACCAATCTCCCTGCCCCAACTCTCCAAAACAAAAGGAAAACAAAAGAAAGCAAACAAAGAATAACAGTAGCAACAGCAACAAAACCACTATAGACAGACTAAAGACTCAAAATGAGGCAAAGAATTGGTTGCCATTCTTATTTTCAGATCCCTCCTTATTAATATCTATGCTATCTGCTATTGTAGGACCCCTAGCACTTCTGCTCAATATTATTGTTGACCATTGAGTCATTAATGCCTTAACCAGATATAAAAATTCCCATAGGGGGGCCATCAATTTTATGATTATTTTTATTGAATATATTCTTCATTTACATTTCAAATATTCCCGGTTTCCCCCCTCCCTGAAAACTCCCAGCTCATCCTCCCACCCCCTACCTCCAAGAATATGCCCCTCTACACAACCCACTCCCATCTACACCCCCTTCCTCAATTTTCCCACACTGGGGCATCTATTAAGCCTTCATAGGACCAAGGACCTCTCCTCCCACTGATGCCCGACATGCATCCCTCTGTCATACTTTAGTCTGGAACCATGTGTACCCCTTGGTTGATGGCTTAGTCCCTGGAACTCCTGGGGCATCTGGTTGGCCTTCATTTATTAAATCCCCATATTAACAGGTATCTACTGCAGAGTCAAAAATTTGATTCAGGATACAACTAATAGAGAATGTAATGGCCAACATTTTGTTTTAATTTTAAATTACTGTGATTATAAGATCTATTGAACAAAACGTCCTCTAACCTAAAAGCCTCAATGGACCAAGGACACATGGAATGTTAAAGAATGTTAAGGGCCATTTTGCTCTTCTGTAATTTAAAGAAACTAATTTTTAACTAGATAACGGTCAAAATGTGAACTACTTCTGCTTCTGTAAACAAAGCTTGCTTGCTCAAGACAACCATGGCACCTGCCAGACTTGTGTTTCGTAAAGACTGTGGTTACACATATGCAAATTTATATGCATGTCCATGAACAGCATGTAAACTCCTGATTATAGGATGTATGTGTATACATAAATGGAATAAGTCCTTATGTTTACTGCCTTTATTAACCTCTCTCTTACATGGCTTGGAACTACATCATGGGAATCCTGAATCACAGGTGTAACCCTGGACTGACCATTGTCTGAATAAAAGCTTCTTTGTTGAAAATAAATTAATTTTTGGTCAATCTGGTGAATCTTTAAGTGACCCCAGACTCACGAAAACTAATTCTTGCTGTGGGAATTTTGCTACCTATTGAGGTACTGTGTGCTAGACATCATAGACACTGTTTTAAGGACATTTTAAACAAAATTCTCCTTAACCTTTGATGTTACTGTTATTGCTTTATTTTTCAATAAGGAAATTGAGACACAGAGGGGCTTATGTATGTGTTAAATGCCATATATAGCTGCTAAGAAGCAGATATGAGACTTGATCAAGGAGATAATGAATGTATTTTGTTCCACAGCCCATGCACCTAACTACAATATATACTATTTGGATGAGGTGGGACACAGATTAAAAAGTCATTATGAAATTGCCAGCATTTTGTGTTCAAGGATTTGAGCTCCAATTTTGTAACGGAATTGTGTGATCTGTTTAAACTGGAATTTATTTTTATGGTTATTTGAGAATTTGTTAAATACATCTCTGTCAAAGTTTCTCAGATTCCATAATTATGGCAAGGGATCAACAAACTGATATCATAAATAAAATTGAAATTGTTACTATTGTCTCTGACATAAGAATTGTATTTGTGATTATTTTAGTGTTACATTATTCTTAGATAGTGAATACTGTAGTAATGTCTAGCCCATTTCCATTGTCACATGGATAGTATTAAGAAAATAGTTAAAATATTTGAAAAAGATTAAAGATTTCGGGATTTTCAATCATAAAAGGGACATTTATATCAAATTCCTCCCTTCAGGTTCAGAGATGTTCACATATTAGGAGCCAGAAAAATTATAAGAGCCTGAGGTGATAGTAGATAACTTCAAGCAAAGAAACAATACTAAAGCCTTTTTGAGAAGCTGTGTGGAAATCTAATGTAGAACGTTTGTAATACTATAAAAGAATTTAAAAACGAATTACCATACAGTGGTAAAGAAAATACCTGAACTAGGTATTTTATGTTACTAAAACCTCCAGCACCAGAAACAGGTTATATCTTGTTAACTTGTTGGGCAAAATGCTCCCATAGATTGATCCACCTGAAACATCATGGGCTATTGCCAAGGGTACTGTAGGTTTCACTTGACATTCTGACAGTAAGGTCTTATTTCGGACACAAGTTAATGCTTTTGAAAAGGGAGATATTCAGCCAGCACTCAGAAACTTCACTTTTACTATCATTATCTGTGCAAGTAAGCATCTTACTTGGTACTGGAAGTGAGAGATGAATAAAAACAAAGGAAAACTAACCTACAAAAGATTCTTAACATGCTAAAGTAATATATTTTAATGAATCACCAAGTCCTGATTATTGTGGGACCCCAAGGAATATTGGTCATCTAGGGTGCATTTTAAGTTTGCCCTAAGGTTTTGAGTTCCTTAGTAATTTTAGAGTCAGGAATACTTGAGAATCATTTTAGCAGTTGTTGTATTTCTTTGTATCGTAAATAGAAAAATTTGCATTTGGAAGATTTCAATTTTTCTTCTGCCAATTTAAAAATAATCTTCACCATTCCTATTTATTGTTTAGAGAAATAACCTGTGATTTTTCCCATGTTCTGACAGTTCAGTTGTTTCTAAATGTACTTAGTGTTTTTGGAACATTTCCCAATTCCAAACTTGAACTTTTATGTCCAGTTGTTTAAGTGTATGGAAAATTTGAGGAAAATTGCACTCTTAATCTTCTGCTTGTAGCAATACTTCAATTTCTTCAGCCCTTTGGATAATGTCTTGGAGGGTTTTTGTTGCTGCAGTTTCCTTGTTACCATGTAATGAGAATTCTTCCTGAATACTCTTTAATGCCTCCTTTATATTTTTTGTTTACCAGAAGTTCTTACAGCATTTCACTTAATTCAAATGCCTTCCTTAGCTTTTCCTTGTTTCTTCCACTTTCATCTTGCTCTCCATTCTTTTCTTCTCACTGCATTTCTCCCACCTTCTCTTCCCACTCACTGCCTGTTGTAATTCCCTCTGAAACCCATGCTAGTTCCCTCTCTGTAGGGCTAGTCATATTTTATCACACTCTTACCATCTTAATCTAAGTAATGAAGTTGTTTAAATTTTTTTCCATAAAGAAGGAAAAAATGTGTGATCTTTTGTGATTGGGTTACCTCACTAAGGATGATATTTTCAAGTTCTGACCATTTGCCTAGGAATTTCGTGAATTCATTGTTTTTAATTGCAGAGTAGTATTCCCTGGTCCTGGAAAGACTGGATGTAGGGGAACGCCAGGACAGAGTAATGAGAGGGGGTTGAACGGAGAAAAGAGGGAGGGAAGGGGGCTTATGGGACTTTCGGGGAGGGAGGAAACGGGAAAGGGGAAGTGATTTGGAATGTAAATTAAAAAAATAAAATTAAATTAAATTAAAAAAAAAAAAAGAAGGAAAAAATGGATAGCTCTCTAGGGCATCCAAAAAGTAAACATATTTTGGCATTTCAGAGCTTATTACACACAATTCAGGATTACAAATGTTCCTCTGAGTTGAGTTTATGATCCAGGTATGTGAGAAAAGATTTTGGATATTGTCAGCATCTAAAGAAAATCAGGGTAACACTCAGGGATGAAAGATACAGGTTTCCTTTTCTTTTTCGACAGCACCCACGCCGCTACAGTACCGAGTATTGGGCGTAGGCCTGGGGGATTATCAGAAAACACAGACTTGAGTCATTCTGGTGAGGAGAATGCCAAAGCTTTACTGAGGAACCAGCAATATATACTAGAGGCTGGGTGAAAAACAACAGGGAAAAAACAATCATAGCCATAGGTCAGGCACCTGGCAAGTCCCCACCACACCGGGCGGGAAGACAGAAATCAAGCTAAGCCGCAGGATGCTCTGCTCTCAGGAAACCTGGGCAAACAGCTCAGCTGGGGGCGGTGAGCTAAGCTCACCGATGCCCAACACTTTCTTTCTGTGGTTCTTGTCTACATTCATATTTATGAATAAAAGCATTGGTACTCGCTGTATCTTTGCCTGTAGAGAAATATTCTCTTGTTGTATCCAGTAAGTTTTCATAGAGGGCTGGGAAGGGACACTCATTTATTCATTCTACACATATTTGTAGAGCACCTCACACATGTCAATTTTTTTTTGTTGGATATTTTACTTATTTGCATTTCAAATGTTATCCCCCTTCCCAGTTTCCCCTCAGCAATCCCCGCTACCACACCTCATCCCTGCTGCTTCTGTGAGGGTGGTCCCCCACCCACATACCCACTCACACCTCACTGTCCTAGCATTCTATTGTGCTGGGGCATCGAGTCCACACAGGACCAAGGACCTCCCCTCCCATTGATGCCAGATAAGGCAATCCTCTGCTACATACGCAGCTGGTGCCCTGGGTCTCTCCTTGTGTACTTTTTGGTTGGTGGTTTAGTCCATGGGAGGTCTGAGGAGTCTGGTTGGTTGATATTGCAGTTCTTCCTATGAGGTTACAAACCCCTTCAGCTCCTTCAGTCCTTCCGATAACTCCTCCATTGAGATTTGGGATTCCTCAGTTGAGAGTTATTTGTTTAGCTCTGTACATGTAGCAGGAAATATTAACGAATTAATTCATGGTACCACTGGCAAGGCACCAGCGGGCAGGCTGGCCTATTCTCAGCCTGGCAGACCCTCTGAATCGGTGCTCTCAAATCTCTCCACCTGGCTCACTAAGTTTCCATGGTGGGCCACTGCAAAATCAGCCCCATGCTTCCAAATTCTCATGACTAGTTGGGGTGCACTTCTCGAAAACCCATGCCTTGCTACCATAACCTTTTTCTCTGAAACACGCTTGAATTGCTGCTTAAAGGAAAACACCACACAAACTTAGTTTAGAATCCACAGGTAATACAATTGCTGGTTGCAGCAACTAGTATCCTAATTTGCAAGCTATTCCAAGTTACAAATCCTCCATTAGTAGATCCTGGAGAATCTGCCACCTGAACCAAGGCTTCTGCTACCTAGATTTTTGTCCCCATGCTCTCTCCCATCCAAAAGCAAGTCTCTTTCCCTGCCTCCCCTCTTCCTCTCTCTGACCTAGAAATCTTGTCTACTCCTTGCCCAATGATTGGTCCCCTGAAAACTTAATTCATTAGGGGAAGGTTCTGCCACATGTACTCCATTTTTAATAGGGTTATTTGGTTCTCTGGAGTCTTGAGTTCTTTGTATATATTGGATATAAGCTCTCTATCAGATTTAGGATTGGTAAAGATCTTTTCCAAATCTGAAGGTTGCTATTTTATAATGACAGTGTCCTTTGTCTTACAGTAGCTTTTCAATTTTATGATATCCCATTTTTTTCTATAGTTGATCTTAGAGTCTGGGCCATTGGTGTTCTGTTCAGGAAATTTTCCCCTGTGCCAATGTATTGGAGGCTATTTCCCACTTTCTCGTCTATATTAGATTCAATGTATCAGGCTATATGTGGAGGTTTTTGTTCCACTTGGACTTGAGCTTTGTACAAGGAGATAAGAATGGATTAATTTGCATTCTTATAAATGCAGACCAACACTTAAGCCAGCACCATTTGTTAAATATGCTGGGGTTTTTTCGCCTGGATGATTTTGGCTTTTTTGTCAAAAATCAGGTCACTATGTGGGAGGATTTATCTTTGTATCTTCAATTCTATTCCACTGATCTACCTGTCTGTTATTGTACCGATACCATGCAATTTTTATTACTATTGCTCTGTGGTGCAGCTTGAGGCCAGGGATGATGATTTCCCAGGTGTTCTAACGTTGTTGAGAATAGTTTTTGATATCCTGGGTTTTTTGTTATTCCAAATAAATTTGGGAATTGCTCTTTCTATCTCTGTGAGGAACTGAGTAGGAATTTTGATGGAGATTGCATTGAATCTGTAGATTGTTTTTGGCAAGATGGACATTTTTACCATGTTAGTTCTGCTGATCCATGAGCATGGAAATCTTCCCATCTTCTGAGGTCTTCAATTTCCTTCTTCAGAGATTTGAAGATCTTGTTCTACAGATCTTTCACTTGCTTGGTTAGAGTCACACCAAGATATTTTATATTATTTGTGACTATTGTGAAGGGTGTCATTTCCCGAATTTCTTTCTCAACCCATTTATCTTTTGAGTAGAGAAAGGGTACTGATTTGTTTGAGTTAATTTTATATCCAACCATTTTGCTGAAGTTGTTTATCAGCTGTGGAAATTCTCTGTATAATTTTTGGAGTCACATAAGCATACTACCATATCATCTGCAAATACTAATATCTTTACTTCTTCCTTTGCAATTTGTAACCTTTGACCTCCATTTTTTGTCTAATTACTCTGGCTAGGACTTGAAGGTCTGATAGAATTCAATGTTAAAACCATCTGGTTCTGGGCTTTTTTTGGTTGGGAGACTTTTAATGACTGTTTCTATTTCTTTAGGGGTTATGGAACTGTTTAAATGGTTTATCTGATCCTGATTTAATTTTGGTACATTGTATCTGTTTAGAAAATCATCCATTTCATCATGATTTTTCACTTTTATTGAGTATAGGTTTTTGAAGTAGGATCTGACGATTTTTTAAATTTCTTTGTTTTCTGTTGTCCTGTCTCCCTTTTCATTTTTGATATTCTTAATTTGAATACTGTCTATGTGTCCTCTGGTTAGTCTAATGTTTTATCTATCTTGCTGATTTTTCTTTTTTTATTATTTTCTATATTTTTTTATTCACATTACAAATGATTTCCCCTTTCCTGTTTCCTCCCTCCCCGAAAGTCCCATAAGCCCCCTTCCCTCCCTCTGTTCTCCATTCAACCCACTCTTGCTTCTCTGTCCTGGTATTCCCCTACATCCAGTCTTTCCAGGACCAGGGGTCTCTCCTTCCATCTTCTTGGAAATCTATTGATATGTGAATTGCGTCTTGGGTATTCCGAGTTTCTGGGTTAATATCCCCTTATCAGTGTCTACATACCATGTGTGTTCCTTTGTGATTGGGTTACCTCACTAAGGATGATATTTTCAAGTTCTGACCATTTGCCTAGGAATTTCGTGAGTTCATTGTTTTTAATTGCAGAGTAGTATTCCATTGTGTAAATATACCACATCTTCTGAATCCATTCCTCCGTTGAGGGACATCTGGTTTCTTTCCAGCTTCTGGCTATTATAAATTAGGCTGATATGAACATAGTGGAGCATGTGTCCTTATTACATGCAGGGGAAGCCTCTGGGTATATGCCCAGGAGTGGTACAGCAGGATCCTCTGGAGGGTCATGCCCAGTTTTCTGAGGAACTGCCAAACTGCTTTCCAGAGTGGTTGTACCAGCTTGCAATCCCACCAGCAGTGGAGGAGTGTTCCTCTTTCATCCACATCCTTGCCAACAACTGCTATCTCCTGTGTTTTTGATCTTAGTCATTCTGACTGGTGTGAGGTGGAATCTCAGGGTTGTTTTAATTTGCATTTCCCTACTGACTAAGGATGTTGAACATTTCTTTAGGTGCTTCTCAGCCATTAGATATTCTTCAGGTGAGAACTCTTTGTTTAGCTCTGTATCCTGTTTTTTAATAAGGTTTTATCTATCTTGCTGATCTTTTAAAAAAAAACAGCTCCGGTTTTCTTTCTTTCTTTCTTTCTTTCTTTCTTTCTTTCTTTCTTTCTTTCTTTCTTTCTTTCTTTCTTTCTTTCATTTGTTCTTCCTTCCTTTCTTTTTTTTTTGATTCTTTGTATAATTTGCTTTCTACTTGGATGATTTCAGCCCTGATTTTTATTATTTACGGCTGTCTACGACCCCTCTTGTGTGTATTTGCTTCATTTTGTTTTAGACCTTTCAGATGTGCTGATAGCTGCTAAAGTATGCTCTTTCCAATTTCTTTATGGAGGTAGTCTGAGCTCTGAGTTTACTTCTTAGCACTGCTTTCATTGTGTTCCATAATTTGGGTGTATTGTGCCTTCATTTTGGTTAAATTCTAAAAAGGCTTTCATTTCTTTATTTCTTCCCTGACCAAGTTATCATTTAGTAGAGCATTTCAGCTTCCATGTGTGTGTGGGTTTTCATTTTTTGTTGTTGTTGTTGTTGTTGTTATTGAAGACCAGCCTTAATCCATGGTGGTCTGATAAGGTCCATGGGAGTAGTTCCATCTCTCTGTATAGGTTGAAGGCTGTTTTGTGACCGATTATGTGGTCAGTTTTGGAGAAGGTACCATGAGGTGCTGAGAAGAAGGTATATTCTTTTGTTTTATTGTGAAATGTTAAATCAGTTTGGTTCACAACGTCTGTTAGTTTCATCACATCTCTATTTAGTGTCCATTTCAATGATCTGTCAATTGGTGAGAGTGTGCTGTTGAATTTTTCCACTATTATTATGTGAGTTTCAATGTTTGCTGTAAGCTTTAGTAATGTTTCTTTCTCAAATTTAGGTACCCTTGCATTTAGGGCATATATGTTCTCAATTGAGAATTCGACTTGGTAGATTTTTTCCTTTGATCATTATAAAGTGTCCCTCATCATCTTTTGATAACTTTTGTGTAAAATAGATTTTATTTGATATTAGAATGGCTACTCCAGCTTTTTTCTTGGGACCATTTGCTTGGAAAAAATTTTCCAGCTTTTTTCTCTGAGGTATTGTCTGTCTTTGTCACTGAGGTGCTTTTCCTGTATGCAGCAAAATTCTGTGTCATGTTTATATATCCATCCTGTTAGTCTATGTTTGTTTTTTTTTAAATTCGGGGATTTGAGTTGATTGGTGTTAAGCTATATTAAGAATCAGTGATTGTTGCTTCCCATTAGTTTTGTTATTAGAGATGGAATTATGTTTGTGTGGCTATCTTCTATTGGGTTTTTGTAAGAAGATTAATTTCTTGTTTGTTCTTGGGTGTAGTTTCCCTCCTTTTGTTGTAGTGTTTCCTTTGTAGGGCTGGATTTTGGAAAGATATTGTTTAAACTTCATATTATTATGGAATATATTGATTTTTCCATCTATGGTAAATGAGGGTTTTCCTGGGTATAGCAGCCTGGACTGGCATTTGTGTTCTCTTTGGGTCTGTATGACATCTGCTCAAGATCTACTGGCCTCTAGAGTCTCTGATGAGAACGCTGATGTAATTCTGATATGTCTGCTTTAAAATGTTCCTTGACCTTTTTGCCTTACTGCTTTCTTTTCGTATATATTTTTTTTAATTTACATTCCAAATGATTTCCCCTTTCCTGGTTTCTCCCTCCCTGAAAGTCCCATAAGCCCTCTTCCCTACCCCTGTTCTCCATTCAACCCACTCTTGCTTCTCTGTCCTGGTAGTCCCCTACATACAGTCTTTCCAGGATCAGGGGTCTCTCCTTCCATCTTCTTGGAAATCTATTGATATGTGAATTGCATCTTGGATATTCCGAGTTTCTGGGTTAATATCCCCTTATCAGTGTCTGCATACCATGTGTGTTCTTTTGTGATTGGGTTACCTCACTAAGGATGATATTTTCAAGTTCTGCCTAAGAATTTCATGAATTCATTGTTTTTAATTGCAGAGTAGTATTCCATTGTGTAAATATACCACATCTTCTGTATCCATTCCTCCGTTGAGGGACATCTGGTTTCTTTCCAGCTTCTGGCTATTATACACAAGGCTGCTATGAACATAGTGGAGCATGTGTCCTTATTTCATGCAGGGGAAGCCTCTGGGTATATGCCCAGGAGTGGTATAACAGGATCCTCTAGGAGTGTCATGCCCAGTTTTCTGAGGAACTGCCTGACTGCTTTCCAGAGTGGTTGTACCAGCTTGAAATCCCATCAGCAGTGGAGGAATGTTCCTCTTTCTCCACATCCTAGCCAACAACTGCTGTCTCCGTGTTTTTGATCTTAGCCATCTGACTGGTGTGAGGCGGAATCTCAGGGTTGTTTTGATTTGCAGATGGCAAAAGGCATTACTGCTTTTAATATTTTTTTCTTTGTTCTATGTCCTTACTGTTTTAATTACTATGAGATGGGAAGAATTTCATTTCTGTTCCAATCTGTTTGAGGTTTTGTAGGATTCTAGTATGTTTACAGGTATCTCTTTCTTTAGGTTAGAGACATTTTCTTCTATAGTTTTGTTGAAGAACTTTACTGGCCCTTTGAGTTGGGAATCTTCACTCTCTTCTATACCTATTATTCTTAGGTCTGGCCTTTTCATTGTGTCCTCAATTTCCTGGATGTTTTGGTTTAGGAACATTTTGCATTTTCTTAGCCTGTTGTGTCAATGTTTTCTATGATAACTTTGATACCTGAAATTCTTTCATGTATCTTTTGTATTCTGTTGGTGATTCTTGGATCTATGACTTCTGATCTCTTTCCCAGGTTTTCTATCCCCAGGGTTGTTTCCCTTTGGGATTTCTTTATTGTTTCTCTTTCCATTTTTAGATCCTGGATTGTTTTGTTCAATTCCTTTTCCTGCTTGGTTATGTTTTCCTGTATTTCTTTAAGGGATTTATGTGTTTTCTCTTTAAGGGCTTCTGCCTATCTACCTATGTTCTCCTGTGTTTCTTTAAGGGAGTTATTTTTGTTCTTTTTAAAATCCTCTATTATTAACATGAGATGTAATTTAAGATCAGAATTTTGTTTTTCAGGTGTGTTAGGCCATCCAAGGCTTGCAGTGGTGGGAATACTGGGTTCTGATGGTGCCAAGTAGCCTTGGTTTCTGTTGCTTATTTCCTTGTGCTTGCCTCTTGCCATCTGGTTATCTCTGGTGTTTACTGGTCTTCCTGTCTCTTACTGGAGCTTGTCACTCCTGTGAGCCTGTGAAACTGGCTGTGTCACCACATCTGGGGGTTAAGCTTTCTCTATGCGTTTAGATAAGTCAACAGTTCTGTGAGCTTAGGTTTGTTAGCACTCTTGGGGGACAAGTTATCTCCAGGCAGGATTGAGATGCAGAGAACTGTGTCACAGGGTCAACTCCTGTTCTCAGATGGAAACTGGAAGGATCGTGTCCATGGCTACACTGCAATTCCTGGTTCCTTTGTGCCCTGGGTGGGTCTCACTTGGTCCATCTATTGGGGCAATAATGGTTGTCTCACCTATGAATTTAGATGCGGCTTCACTCCTGGGGCATAAAATTATCTCCAGGTGGGATTGGAGTGCAGAGAGCTGTGGTTTCCAGTTTCAGATGGAAAATATGTCAAGCTTAATTGTTTAAATGCTTCATAAGCCACTCTCAAGAAAACAGTGAATATCCCCTTTCCATAGATTAAGAAGTATGTGTGATACCTATGATAGAAGATAGTATAAAGAAGCACATTAGATTTCATCTAGTGATGGAAAGTATGGAGAATCTAGAATACATGAGACAGGTGTTCACCCTTTTTTACTTGGAGAGTGTCCAAAGTGGCAATAATAAAATGTATGTGAAATTGGAGTACTGGTGATGTGTAGGAAGAATGAGGAATAAGGGAGCATAAAGGGTTGTGTTCAACATTAGAAGAATGACAGTTTAGAGGATTTAGTTTCAGAGCAGTTAACACTAACCTTTGAGAAAGTCATGTGTAAACCTACTTCAGTACAAGCTTCCTAAAGTATACTCAGGTATAAAAAGATCTTAAATGGAGTTACCCTATAGTTGGGAAAGAGTGTTCCTCTTAGACACCACAGGTGCTCAAATAAAAACCCAGAATGGGGAATGAGCTACCTTTCTCTTGGAATTGTTTGCAAGCAGTGTCTCATAGTACCCTAAGTGTTACTGCTTATTGCTACTGTTCTTCGTTCTCCCTAAACTTGATGATTGTATCCTATTGCAGAAAACAACATATGTTCAAGTCAGATCATAGAGGAAAAAAAGCTTGTAAATACCTAGTAGCATGTTGTCTCTAGTTTTTAAGAAATGTGCAGATTGTAGTTGCCTTTTTTAGTATTTGGTAATTTCATACATGAAAACAATGGATTTAAATCATATTCATCTACATACAGTTCCAAGCATGCAGTGTTGAAAAGAAGGACAAGATAATTCTACTTGTATACATAAACTAATCATAAGCACTTATTTCTCTCACCATGAGTCAAAGTTTGTTGAGAAACTCATTCTCTTCTGATAACTGTTTCTCAGTGATTCTGAGTGATTTAAAGAGATAGCAGTATATGATGGGTCATGTTTTGAATTTGTCTTTTCTTGTGTAACACTTTGGAATATGAATCTAGTGCTTTCCAGCTTTTATAGAGTTAAAAGACTGTATACATTTTACAGTACAAATGTGATAATCAGTTTTAACTAGGTGTGAATCATGAGAGCTACACTAATGGCTGAGCTGTCAGGACATATCTACTGATGCAATAATGGCAAAGTTGTTTGTTATAGGAGAAAAAAAAAGAAACGAAACACTTTTTGATTGGCTTTTAGGCTCCCTTCAAAGGCAAAATTCATTCCTAGCATGATTTGGGAACAAGTACATAGGTTTTATATATATGATTATAGGGCCTTAGCAATGTGGCTATGACTAGTTCTTTGCTGTAGATATAGCATTAAACTGACTCCTAATATCTTTTCATTATACTAATAGATTATTGTATCTATTAACCTTAATATATATATATATATATAATCAAAAGGTATAGAGTAAGGAAATTGGTGTCCTCAGTCCTAAATGGAAACTCCTATGCTTCACATGAGTATCAAGAATCATTTGGCAAGTAGAGGTCGAAAAACTGAAAGAGCCAGAGGTCACAGATAACTGCATGAAAACAATGTTTTAAGGTTTTTCTCAGAGAATTCACAGTTGTAACAAGAGTATACATAAGACCTGATTAAAATGAAGCCTGAAAAATTTGAAGACTAGAGGGAGGATATGGTCATGAATACTACCTCTAGCTGAGTAACTATTGGCAACTATGGGCACCTTGAGAAACATGATCAGTTTCAAGGATGCAGCAGCTGAGAGACTAACTGCTGTCAAGTACATTGCCCTCACATGTGTATACATACAGGGAGTGTCGACACAGTGAGTTAAAAATTGGAAAAGAACAAATGGATTTCACGGGGGACAGTGGTAGAAAGATAAGAATGGGAAGGAAAGATGTAATGGATGAACTTCATCAAAACACAGAAGTGTATCAGATTCTCAAACAATAAAAGAAAACAATATTGTATACCTGTAACAATATAATGTCATTGCTATTGAAATAATTTTGTACGTTACCTAGCAACAAAGGCTGATCTCTTGGGAAAATACCTTGCAAATATAAGTCTTTCAATTTGCAATGAGGTCCCTAAATTATGAACTCATGAGACCCTTTTGGGTCATTGCCAGATAGTGCTTTACCAACAGGTAGTTGCTATTTAATAACCTTTGTGATAGAGAATGCGTTTTGGGAAAAGCCTACAGTAGAAACTGTAATTCAGAATTTATGGTTTCTCAGAACCTGGATTAATTAGACTTCCATATTCCCAGTACAAAATTAATTTCCATTACCACAGAAAAAACAAATATAATAACAACAGAAAATAAGTTCTTTTCTGGAATATGTCCATTTATAGTTCATTAATTCCATTTGTACATTTCCCTCTGTGAAAGTACAGAAGACCCAATACAGTCACTTGTGAGGTTACTATGTAGAAAAATAATTATTGAATAGGATGCATGAATTTTGTTCCCCCAAACAAACTCTGAAAAATCTAGTGTGCCCTTTGATGTTCCTTGTGTCTTCTCTTTTGAGATTACCATGGACCCTAAAGAAGAAGGTTGATTTTCAATGTAGAATAAGAACCAAGATGCTACAGGGGCAATAATAGTCATTGATTCCTTGAATATTATTCTCAAAGAAATGAACTTCCATAAATGTATGGTTATTTCTGCATCTTAACCCATAAATTGTAGAAGCAAAATCTAATGGAAGTGTGATCCTGAAGTTATTATCTTCTAGTTCTTAGTCTCATTCTAATGTGGTAAGTTGAAGAGGGCTGTGATTTCCTTAAAATCTTACATTTGTTTTTACTGTTTTTATAGATACAATATAGGCAAAATTGCTTTAGGAAATTTCTCTTGAGTGAAAAATTTATCCTCCTGGGACGGACAGCAGTCAAAGATCCAGCTGCCTCTCTTTTTTCCTCTTCTTGGGAATCTATATGGTCTCCATAATGAGGAACCTGGGCTTGATTTTTCTAACTGTTTTGAATCCTTCAAAAACTTCAGAGACTCACAGAGAATGGCATTTACAGAGTTTTATTAAGTTGAGATTTTTTATATTGATATATGTCAATTCCTGGCAGTACCTTATTAGTTTTGAGAAAGGAAGATGATCAAACACCTCCATATGGAGTTGCTTCAATTACGGCATGCTAGCCAGTGAGCAAAGCAAATGTTGTAACTTCACCTGCTGACAGAATGCTGTCCAGAAAAGATAAATAGATGCAGAGACGTCAGGAGCCATAATGGGGCAAGCTAATATACTAGCAGGTGATCATCCTGAAATGGCCTACTTCAGATTATTATATAATCTTTGACAGGTGAGTCCTCATTCAGCAAGGCTGTGGGGGACTAATTTTAGGAAAGATTCCTGCTATTAATATGCTTTTACTGTTATTATTAAACATATATAATAATCAATAATAGCACATCCCTTTGGAGCAGATCTCTGCAGATCCACAAAGATATTTTGTCTTATAGTGATGCTATGTAGACAAATAGATGATTTAAGTTTTTTTGATGACCCTATAAGAATTTCTAAAATTATATCTGTGATTATTAAGCTCGTTTATAATGGGACTGCTATGAGGTCCTTTTCTGATAGTAAAAACTACAATGAGAACTCTGCTAGTCTCCCAAGTGTCACAAATTAATTGCTCTTAGATGGCAACCAGACTTTCTCCTACTCAGAGCTCATTCCAAGAGGTTGTAAAGCAATTAACCAATGTCATAAAAAGGGAACTAACAGTTTATTATAGGTGCTAGAACAGAAGATAAAATATTGACTGGGTTTATCTATACAAAACTTCACTTGTAACTTAGATATGGTTTTAAACTTTCTATGAACCTGTAGAGAAGACAAGTGACAGGTGGTTAGCTTGATAATTACTCATAATGGATATGCATGTAAACATTCTCTGTTTTAAACTTCTATTTCAATTTATGACTTGGTATTTTGTGTGAACTTTGTAACATGTGATCATGTATTCTGAAAGATGTTTAAGGGCTGAGGACAAAGAGAAGAGTCAGACCAGAAGAATTTAGGTGAGAGGAACAGAGAAGAACTGAACTGAGGAGAAGTTTTTAGTCAGAAGAGAACAAGATTAGAAGGAGAATGCAGAGTGGAATAACTTAGAAACAATAGGTAACATAAAATAACTAAGAAAACAATGTGCAGGATGCAGAGGGAAAGAGGAAAAAAGGAGACTCTGCAGAAAGCAGAGGGAGCAGGCAGGCTTCTCCTCACCATGTCCTGTCCCATGGTAAGGACAAGACAGGCTTAGTCTTATTAAAAGAAACAAAGCTTTTTTTTCCTTACAAACATAGATTTAACTCATTTAGCATTAAAAGGGTGAAAACTTTTTCTTTCTCAATGCAATATATATTGGAGTCCAGTTTTTCATCCAGAATGAGTGAGTTCATTCTGCACCAGTGCTTGGTCTTTTGCTCCATATGCATATGTAAGTATGGATGTGTGTGTAAGTATGTAATTGTGAGAATGTATGCATGTGTGTGTAAGTGTGAAATTGTGAGAATGCATGTAAGTTGGGCTCAGCTTAATTTGTGTGAAAATGTGTAAATGAAATTTCTGTTGTGTTTGAAGCTGTGTATGAATTTATGTGAGATTATGCATATTCACTTATGTAAAAGGTTTTTTCTGTGAGTGTTATTCTCTTCTCCTGGTTCAATAGAAGTTTCTTGCTCTATACTTCCTCCTAGCCTGACAAACAAGAGGCATCTGGACAATAGGGAAAAGGGTCTATCAACTAATCCTTTACTTAATCTCTTGCTGTTTTAGGATGAGGTGCAAAGTGCCTGAGACTGCAGTCTCCAGCTTCAGAGGAACACAGAAGGCAGGTCAGCTACATTAGCATTATCTTAGACTTAGATAAGTAAACTTTTTATTGTACAGCAACCCTAAATTTTCCATAATACAAAGTCTTACCCCAGAATTTTGTAAGATAAAGTCTTACCCAGCCAATGCTCTTCCTCCCTCCACTGCCTCAAGAAGAACCAAGAAGTAAGAAACATCTAGTCCTTCTGGCCGCCATTTGCAGCAGGGAACCAGGCAACTCCACCTTCTTCTGTGCTTAGCCCACCAGAAGAGAATGATCTCCCAGCAGCAATTTCACTTCTGATGCAGAGGTGAGATCTCCACCTTTTCTCTGGAGGGGTACAGCTAGGAGCGCACAGGGCTTACGATCAGTAGAGTAGCTGGGACAGGAGTCTTCCCTTCCAGTCGCCATCTGCAGCAGGGAACCAGGCAGCTCCACAGCCTTCTGTGTTTAGCCCACCAGGAAAGAGTGATCTCCCAGCAGCAATTTCACTTCTGAGTGCGGAGGTGAGATCTCCACCTTCTCTCTGGAGAGGTACAGCTAGGAGAGCACAAGGCATATGATCATTGGAGCAGATGGGACAGGAGTCTTCCCTTCCGGCTGCCATTTGCAGCAGGGAACCAGACAGCTCCACAGCCTTCTGTGCACAGACCCTGCCAGAAGAGAGTTGGTCTCTCAGGAGTACAGACACAGGCTTACAGGCCCATAGCAGGGGCAAGCTCCAGCCAGAGACAACAAGACCAACTAACACCAGAAATAATCAGATGTGGAAAGGCAAGCACAAGAACCCTACCAACAGAAACCAACGCTACTTGGCAACATCAGAGCCCAGTTCTTCCACCACAGCAAATCCCGGATACCCCAACACACTGGAAAAGCAAGAGTTGGATTTAAAGTCACTTCTCACAATGCTGTTAGAGGACATCAAGAAGGACATAAATAACTTTCTTAAAGAAATACAGGAGAACATGGGTCAAATGGTAAAGACCCTTAAAGAGGAAACACAAAAATCCCTGTAAGAAATACAGGAGATCACAAACAAACAAGTGAAGGAACTGAACAAAACCATCCAGGATCTAAAAATGGAATAAAGAAATCACAAAGTGAGACGTCTCTGGAGATAGAAAATCTTGGAAATGATTCAGGAGTCAGAGATGCAAGGATCAACAACAGAATACAAGAGATAGAAGAAAGAATATCAGGGGCTGCAGATACCATAGAAAACATGGACTCAACAGTTAAAGAAAATGCAAAATGCAAAAAGCTCCTGAGCCAAAACATCCAGGAAATCCAGGACACAATGAGAAGACTAAACCTAAGGAATATAGGTATAGAAGAGAACGAAGATTTCCACTTAAAGGGTCAGTAAATATCTTCAACAACATTATAGAAGAAAACTTCCCTAACCTAAAGAAAGAGATGTCCATGAACATACAAGAAGCCTATAGAACTCCAAACAGACTGGACCAGACCAGAAAGTCCTCCAGGCACATAATAATCAAAACACCACTGCACTAAATAAAGAAAGAATATTAAAAGCAGTAAGAGAAAAACGTCACGTAACCTATAAAGGCAGGCCTATCAGAATTACACCAAACTTCTCACCTAAGATGATGAAAGCCAGAAGATCCTGGGCAGATCTCATACAGACCCTAACAGAACACAAATGCCAGCCCAAACTACTGTACCCAGCCAAACTCTCAATTACCATAGATGGAGAAACCAAGATATTCCATGATAAAACCAAATTTACACAATATCTTTCCACAAATCTAGCCCTAAAAAGGATAATAGATGGAAAACGCCAACACGAGGAAGGAAACTACACCCTAGAAAAAGCAAGAAAGTAATCTTTTTCCAACAAACCCAAAAGAAAGAAACGACACAAACATAAAACTAGCATCAAAAATAATAAGAAGCAACAATAACTGTGCCTTAATATCTTATAACTTCAATAGACTCAATTCCCCCAACAAAAATACATAGTTTAACAGAGATGTTTTTCATGTGGATCTTCGATTTTATCAGAAAATGTTTGTGACTCCTCTTTCAACTTAGTAATGCTTTTTGTGTCTACCATTTTGACTGTATTATTTTCCATGATAATCTTTAATTTTAACATTTTTTCTGTGTATTTCTTTGATTTTGTTGGAGTGTTTTTCATGTAGATCCTCAGTTTTGTTTTGTTGGGTTTGGGGGTGTTTGTAGTTCCACTTTCAATCAATTTAGGAATGTTTTTGTGCCTACCATTTTGTCGATATAATTGTCCATAATAATCTTCAATTTTAATGTTTTTCTTTATTTTTCTTCAATTTTATCAGAAGTATTTTCCATGTAGATCTTCAGTTTTATCAGACAATATGTATAATTTTCCTTTCAATCAACTTAGGAACATTTTTATACCTTCCATTTTATTTGTATAATTTTCCATGTAATAGTCAGTTTTAACATGTTTTTCTATATATTTCTTGATTTTTTTCAGGAATATTTTCCTTGTAGATCGTCAATTTTATCAGTAAGTGTTTATAATTCTACTTTCAAAATACTTAGGAATATTTCTATGCCTACTATTTTATCTGTATAATTTTTCCATGAAATACTCAATCTAAACGCGTTTTTTATGTATTTCTTCAATTTTATCAGAGATATTTTCCATGTAAATCTTTAATTTTATCAGAAAATGTTTATAATTTCACTTTCAACTTAGAAATATTTTTATGCCTACCATTTTATCTGTATATTTTCCATGATAATCTTCAATTTTAATGTTTTTCCATATATTTTTTTCAATTTTATCAGAAATATTTTCCATGTAAATCTTCCATTTTTCAGAAAATGTTTTTACTTCTACTTTCAATCAATTTAGGAATATTTTTATGCCTACCATCTTATCTGTATAATTTTTCATGAAAAAGTCAGTTTTAGCGTGTTTTTCTAAATATTTTTTGAGTTTTATCAGAAATATTTTCCTTGTAGATTTTCAATTTTATCAGAAAATGTTTATAATTCCACTTTCAATCAACTTAGGAATATTTTTATGCCTACCATTTTATCTGTATAATTTTTCCATGAAATAGTCAATCTTAACGTGTTTTTCTATGTATTTCTTCAATTTTATCAGAGATATTTTCCATGTATGTTTACACAATGGAATACTACGCAGCAATTAAAAAAATGAATTCATGAAATTCCTAGGTAAATGGGGAACAAGGAGAGGGAAGAGGGCTTATGAGACTTTTGGGCAGGTGGGGGGGACCGTGAAAGGGGAAATCATTTGGAATGTAAATAAAGATTATAGAAAATAAAAATAAAAATTAAAATAAAAAGAAAGAAACATCTCTGCTGGGGCTGGCTCCTTGAACAGAGAAGTTTATTTGCTTGATCTACCAAGACAGACTAAGCAAGTCCTTCATAATTCCTGATTCACAAAAGATCTGTCAGATATTCCAGTCCAGAAGTGTGAAGATAAATGCTCCATCATTATAGATATTATTGAGAACTGTCCAGGAAGTCAGGTGTCTCTGTCATTTCTTTTTTTTTTTTTATTTTTTTTTTAATTTACATTCCAAATCATTTCCCCTTTCCCGTTTCCTCCCTCCCCGAAAGTCCCATAAGCCCCCTTCCCTCCCTCTTTTCTCCATTCAACCCCCTCTCATTTCTCTGTCCTGGCGTTCCCCTATATCCAGTCTTTCCAGGACCAGGGGTCTCTCCTTCCATCTCCTTAGAAATCTATTGCTATGCGAATTGTGTCTAGGGTATTCCGAGATTCTGGGTTAATATCCCCTTATCAGTGACTGCATACCATGTGTGTTCTTTTGTGATTGGGTTACCTCACTAAGGATGATATTTTCAAGTTCTGACCATTTGCCTAGGAATTTCGTGAATTCATTGTTTTTAATTGCAGAGTAGTATTCCATTGTGTAGATATACCACATCTTCTGAATCCATTCCTCCGTTGAGGGACATCTGGGTTCTTTCCAGCTTCTGGCTATTATAAATAAGGTTGCTATGAACATAGTGGAGCATGTGTCCTTATTGCATGCAGGGAAAGCCTCTGGGTATATGCCCAGGAGTGGTATAGCCGGATCCTCCGGGAGTGTCATGCCCAGTTTTCGGAGGAACCGCAAGACTGCTTTCCAGAGTGGTTGTACCAGCTTGCAATTCCACCAGCAGTGGAGGAGTATTCCTCTTTCTCCACATCCTCGCCAACAACTGCTGTCTCCTGTGTTTTTGATCTTAGCCATCCTGACTGGTGTGAGATGGAATCTCAGGGTTGTTTTGATTTGCATTTCCCTAATGACTAAGGATGATGAACATCTCTTTAGGTGCTTCTCAGCCATTAGATATTCTTCAGGTGAGAACTCTTTGTTTAGCTCTGTACCCCATTTTTAATAGGATTACTTGCCTCTCTGGAGTTTAACTTCTTGAGTTCTTTGTATATATTGGATATTAGCCCTCTGTCGGATGTAAGGTTGGTAAAGATCATTTCCCAGTTAGTTGGTTGCCGCTTTGTCTTTTTGACAGTGTCTTTTGCCTTGCAAAAACTTTGTAATTTAATGAGGTCCCATTTGTCTATTCTTGATCTTAGAGCATAAGCTATTGGAGTTCTGTTCAGGAAATTCTCCCCTGTGCCCATATGTTCAAGGTTCTTCCCTAGTTTCCCTTCTATTAGTTTCAGTGTGTCTGGTTTTATGTGGAGATTCCTGATCCACTTGGAATTGAACTTAGTGCAAGGAGATAAGAATGGGTCAATTTGCATTCTTCTGCATGTTGACCTCCAGCTGAGCCAGCACCATTTGTTGAAAAGGCTATCTTTTTTCCACTGTATGGTTTTAGCTCCTTTGTCAAAGATCAAGTGACCATAGGAGTGTAGATTCTCACAATTAAGCTTAAGTTGTTTAGCATTTAGGAAGTTGTTTTAGGTATAAGAAGATATTTTAAAATTAATAGACAAATTTGGATAGAAATTAGGATAGAAATTGATTTAAATGCAGAATTCTGAACTCACCAAAATAGGATAGCTAATAAAATACTTTCTCCTAAATTGCCAAATACAAACATACTGAAGTTTTTAAATGTAACTTGTACTTAATACTTTTCATAATTGTTTCATAATTTTTCCTACTATATGTTGTTCATTATTATATAGAGAAAGAGTCTTTTTATTTATATATAGAGGGAGAATTGTTGAGGTTTGGTCTGTTTCTATGTTTTGTCATGCTAAATACTGGAAATGGCTTTCCCCCAGGGACAAGTAGATTGTCACATAGATCCAAGTGATGATATTCAACTGTGCCTGTCCCCTCCAAGTTATCACTGATTGTTGAATAAAGATGCTTATAGCATATAGCTATGCAGAAGAGAGAAAAGAAGTGTTTCTGTTCTGGGGCTTAGGATCTGGGGGAAACCATAAGGGAGAGATAAGAAGAAGGAGAGAGGAGAAGATGCCATGGGGTAGGTGAATCATGAAAACATGGCCATGAGGGATGGCCAACTAATGTTTAGTGCTGCCCAGATGGAACTTGGCAAATTATAACTTGGGGTGATAAGCTAGGGAAGTAATTACTAATAGCTTAGAGGGGAGATATCTGTCCAGCTCTAATACATCAAAGGCTTATTATAATAAGGCTTTTTATAAAAGTTTCTTTTTTGTTGTCTTTTATCTTGGAATTGAATGATGAGAGTAGAATTGAATAGAAAACCCTGATTGAGATTAAATATTGACTACAACCAGGGTGTATGTGATGGTGTTTGTGGGTGCCATGGCCCTTAATTGTAGCATGCTATATCTGTCCATTTTTGATGAGCCACTTCTCCAGAAGTTCTTTTTTTTTTCCTTCAGTACTCTACTTTGAGGTAATGTCTATATTGCTGAGGTGTGTTTCTGTCATGCAGCAGAACGATGGATTCTGTTTTTGCATCTATTCTGTTAGCCTGTGTCTTTTTGGGGGGAATTGAATCCTTTACTGTTGATAGATATTAATGACCAGTGATTATTATTTTCTGTTATTGTTATTTTGCTATTGGCAGTAGTGTGCAAATGTGTGTGTGTGTGTGTATGTGTGTGTGTGCATACCTGTGTGTTTATGATTTGTATTTGCTTTAAAATATCTTGTATTCTCCATTTATGGAGATTCAGAGTCTTGTCTATATTGGCATATGTGGTCTTTTTGAGTTTGCAAACTGTTCAGGTGTCTAAATTTTGGAGTCTCTGTTGAGATGCCTCCTGTAATTCTAATAGGCCTGTCTTTGTATGTTATCTGGCCTGTTTTCCTTGCCACTTTTAATATTCTTTCCTTCCTTATTCTGTGGATTTTGTGCCTTGATTATTATGGGGCAGGAGATTTCCCTTGGCATGTCTAATTGGTGTCCTACAAGTTTCTTGTGTTTAAAGACATACATTTCTTTGTATTGGGGAAATTTTCTTCTATGATTTGGTTGAAAATATTATCTGGGCCTTGGAGCTGGCACTCTACCTTCTTCTATTTCTATTATTCTTAGTTTAGGTCTTTTCATGGTATCCCAGATCTCATTGATGTATTGTGTCCAGAACTTTTTAGCTTTAATATTTTCTTTGACGGGTGTATCAATTTCTTCCATTGTGTCTTCTATGCCTAATATTCTCTCTTGCATCTTCTGTATTCTGTTGGTGATGCTTGCTTCTGTTGTTCCTGTTCTAATCCATAAGTTTCCCATTCTCAGGATTCCCTCAGTTTGTGTTTTCTTTATTGCTTCTATTTCCATTTTCAGGTCTTACATGGTTTTAATTATTTCCTTTTCCTTGTAAATTGTATTTTCCTATACATCTTTAAGGAATTTATTTGTTTCTTCTTTGAAAAGCTATACCTGTTTGATAGTATTTTTATATTTTTAAGGGATTTATTCACTTAAAGGCCTCTATCATTTTTATAATTTTGGATTAAGGTCATTTCTTTGTGCTTCAGTTGTGTTAGGATATCTAGGGCTTGCTGTAGTAGGGTGGCTGTGTTCTGAAGGCTTCATATTGCCTTGACGATTTTTTATTAGATATATTATTTATTTACATTTCAAATGTTGTCCCCTCTCCCGGTTCCCCCCTCCCTTGAAAATCCCATAAGCTATCTCCCCTTCCCCCTGTTCCCTAATTAACCTTCTCCTACTTCCCTGTCCTTGTATTCCTCTACACTGCATCATCGAGCCTTTCCAGGACCAAGGGCCTCCCTTTAGTGTCTAACAAGGCCATACTCTGCTGCCTATGCATCTGGAGACAAGGGTAACTCCATGTATACTCTTTGGTTGATGGCTTTGTCCCTGGGAGCTCTGGGAGTACTGGGTGGCTCATATTATTGTTCCTCCTATGGTGCTCCAAGCCCCTTCAGCTCCTTGGGTACTTTCTCTAGCTCTTCCATTGGGGACCCTGTGTTCAGTCCAATGGCTGGCTGAGAGTGTCCCCCTCTTTGTCATGGAGTAGCAGAGCCTCCCAGGTCACATCTATATCCGACTCTGGTCAGCAAGCACTTGTGTGCATCGATAATAGTGTCTGGGTTGTGTAACTGCATATGGGATGGATTCCTAGGTGGGGTAGTCTCTGGATGTTTTGTTGATTTTGTTCTTTTGAGGACCGTTAGCCATCTGGATGGATGGCTTTGGTCTCTGGATGTTCTTGTTGTTTTAAGTATTGGGAGGGGAGGTAACAATGATGGTCCTGGTATGGGTATCCTTGGGCTGTATGGTTCTGGATTTGCAGGTCTATATAGTTCAGAAGTCACAGGTCTGATGAAGATAGGTGAAGAGATGGTGGGAAAATGGACATATGCCTAGGCCAGAAGTCTGCTCTCCTCAGCTTAGCATTCCATAGAGGAGTCAGTGTGCAGCGAAGATAGGTGGGGGAAAGGAAGCTAAGTTATATGTTTATGGATCTACAGACCTGATAAAGGTGGGAAGAGAGGTGAGGGGAGATTTGAGGAAAAGAGTGGTTAGCAGACTGCTCAGAGGACTCAACCAGCAGGGAAGATGGGTGGGGGGAAGTGACATACTATATTTTTAAACTCAGGGCCATTTAAGATTTATAGATAATTATGAGAAATATATTTAATTTTAAAATTGTAAGGTCAATTCAAATTATTGAGTCAGTTTGTAATAGAAACACATATCATTAAGAATGGAAATACGAACAAGGAGGACCATGTGACAACCCAGCAAACCAAACAGAGAAGTTGTAGAAAAGACAGAAACTAACATTGATGATGGATTGTACAATCTTAGGCTAGTTGCAAGTCAGATTTAGCAGCTCCAGGTGATACTTCAGGAAAGCAATAACACCATTTGTCCCTTCACAGAAACTGATATGTGCTATAATTACAAGGACTTTATGTGTAATAATACTGAGGGGCAGTCTTTCATAATTAATGAAACTAAATATAATACATTAATTTCATGATTACATAACCAGGTCCCAGCAACATATAAAATATGTGATTTTATATAAATTACATGTAATATATATAGAATATAAAGTAAAACATGTAACATTCATAATTACATAAAATTCATGTAAATATAAAAATTATGTTTCTCCATCATTCAGCCATGAACTTACCTTTGAATATATTGTAAATAATGAAGTTAATTATAAAGCTTAAGGTACCATCTATTTTTTCTTATGTCTTAAATTCATCAGTTTGATATCTGGAGCCCTGAATAGCAGGCAGTGTATTTTTATGGTCTCTTCCTTAGAGGTATTCTCTCTTTTGCTAATCATCATCAGGGAACTAAGTGTCTTATAAAATAATGGAGTCATGAATGAGGACTAGGGGATAAAGGAATGTTTGAGAGATACATTCTTTGTATACAAAATATAGGGAGGTATTGATGTTAAATTGTTCATCAGCTACCTGAATCATGGTGAAAATAGCAGAAGAAATAAAAACCCATAGAAGAGTAGCACTTCCTGTCATGAGAAAATCTGATTCTGTTTGAGCTTTGACCACATCAACAGGAAAAAGAGATAATGATCTGTGCAGTAGACATAGCAGATGGCTAGCCTTTACAGTGTGCGGAACAGGAATTTTTGAGTGAATGTCTGTTGTTGACATCAGCACAGCCATATTAAGAACCTCAATGCCTTAGACCCATGGAAATTGCAAAACCTTCCCCTGGCATATGTGTGGATGTGAATAGAAAGTATCATTCATAGCCTTCTCTTCCAAGATGTTTAAAGCTTGAGAGTTTTCCTCTACAGAAACTTATTACAGAGATTAGCAACTCTGTTTCCTCTTTCAGCTACATGTAATAAAACTGCTTCCTACTCTAAACTCACTGTGGTAAGTTGAATAAGAATAATTGTTCATATATTTGAACGCTTGATTCTCCATTGATAAATTTGTTTGGAAAGTATTAGAAGGTGTGGCCTTGTTGGATGAGATAAGTTACTGGTGTTGGGTTTTGACGTTTCAAAAGTCAATGTCAGGAAGAGTCTCTCTTTCTCTCTCCTCTCTCTTCTGTCCTTTCTCCCTCTGCCTACTACTTGAAGATAAGGATATAAACTCTCAGCTACTCTTCCAGAAACATCCTTGCCTATATGCTACCCACCAGAACAGTCATGGAATCTAACCCTCAGGAAGTATATATCCAATAAGCTCTTCAATTAGTTGTCTTAATCATTGTGTCTCTTCACAGCAATGCAGTGTAATTAAGACATCTACCTCCTTGATTCAGATGTATAGAATAAATGAGCTGACTTTCCAGGCTCTTGCTAGTGCACTTCCATTACAGTGCTTGGTCCATCTAAACTCAGTCTTTCTGTATATGTGTCTGTGTATCTTTCCTTTCTTTAGTACCTCATCACACAGCCATGTTTCCAGGACAAAACATGTAGACTGCAGCACTACAGTTAGACCAGTGACCAATCTGGATAATTTTACCATAATGAAGATGGACGGAGGTGATACCTTATCCCTTGCCACTGCCATCATGAGGTCCATGAACTATTGCCCCCTACACATTTATTTAAATTAAATTATTTGTTTTTCCTTTTTTTTCAAACAATAAGAGATTGTGTTTCACTACATATCCTTGAGTTTGTGATTCTCCCAAGTCAGCTTCTTAAATACTAAGATATAGATAGTGTACTCATGGAACAAGTTCAACCTTCTTAACACAAAGGACAGGCTATTAAAAAAGCTGTATAGCATATTAATTTGTTCAAAGTTTTGCATGAAATAAGAGCTTTTGGGAATGAAACCTCAGAAATGAAGGAAAATAGTGCCATATAATGGCTAGGACTGATACTGAAAAGCTATGTACAAATTTGATTTGACAAAAGGATAGACTCTAATTACCAGATTGAAATAAGAAACCAGTTAATCTGTCTATTCTGGTTTTTATCAACTCCTCTGTGTTGTATTCATTCCTCTTGAGTTATTACATAGTGCCCTTCTGGAATGGAGATCTTTTAATTCACTATGAGATAATTACTAGATAATAGATAGATGCTTGACAGGAAACTTTAAAGCCAGAAGGGCTTTTTGTTTTCAGCACATCTTTTTCGAAGCCTGAATCGTGCCTGTGGTGGTTTGAATGAAAATGGTCTTTATTTTTTTTATTGGCTATTTTATTTATTTACTTTTCCAATGTTATCCCCTTTCCTGGTTTCCCCTCTGCAAACTCCCAATCTCATTCCCCCTTAACCTGCTACTATGAGGATGCTCCCCTACCCATCTGCCCACTCCTATCTCACTGCCCTAGCATTCCTCTACACTGAGGAATCAAGTCTTCACCAAAATGGTCCCCATGAATCCATAGAAAGTGGCACAAATTGGAGGTGTGTCCTTGGAGTAGGTGTGGTTTTGTTGGAGGAGGTTCATGACCTGGTGTGGGCTTTTGCCAGGAGCTTCTGGGCCTAGAGCAGGTTGAAACTGGGCACAGAGTAGGACTCTGGTGAGGCTTTAAGACTGATGGTCTTTGGATGTTCTAGCTCTCTAACTAAACTGAAATGCTGATGAAAATTTCTAAAAAGTCCTGAAAACCTTATTGCTCTTTCTGAGGGTGAAAAAGTTGCTGGCTTAGGCTATTATCTCCTGCAGTCTAACAGCAGGGGATTAAGTAATGTGGTCTTTGGTCTTTGGTCAAGAGGAACTCTAACTATCAGCTTGCTAGTAGAAGTCAAAAGAAGAAAAAGGAACACTTTGTAAAGAGATTATAGATTATATATGGAGGGACCCATGACTCCAGCCTCATATGTATCAGAGGATGGTGTTCTCTCTCATTAATAGGAGAAGAAACCCTTGGTCCTGTGAAGGCTTGATTCCACAGTGTATGGGAATGCCAGGGAGGTGAGGTGGGAATGGGTGGGTGGGAGGGGGAGCATCCTCATAGAAGCAGGAAGAGGGGGGATGATCGAATGGGGTTGCAAAGGGGAAACCTGGAAAAGGATTAACATTTGAAATGTTAGTACATAAAATAGTCCATAAAAAAAAGAATAAAAGGAGTGGTATAACAGGATCCTCTGAGAGTGTGGTTATACCCAGAGGCTTCCCCTGCATGCAATAAAGACACATGCTCCACTATGTACATAGCAGCCATATTTATAATAGCCAGAAGCTGGAAAGAAACCAGATGTCCCTCAATGGAGTAATGGATACAGAAGATGTGGTATATTTACACAATGGAATACTACTCTGCAATTAAAAACAATGAATTCATGAAATTCTTAGGCAGAACTGGAAAATATCATCCTTAGTAAGGTAACCCAATCACAAAAGAACACACATGGTATGCAGACACAGATAAGGGGATATTAACCCAGAAACTCAGAATACCCAAGACACAATTCACATATCAATAGATTTCCAAGAAGATGAAAGGCGAGACCCCTGGTCCTGGAAAGACTGGATGTAGAGGAATACCATGACAGAGAAGCAAGAGGAGGTTGAATGGGGAACAGGGGGAGGGAAGAGGGCTTATGGGACTTTCAGGGAGGGAGGAACCAGGAAAGGGGAAATCATTCGGAATGTAAATAAAAAAATTTAGAAAATAAAAAAATAAGAAATAAAGAAGAAAAGTGATTACAGTGTTCATTACTAAATTTTAAAAAGTTTGCTATAAAAGCTTTCTCAGAGAAATGGACCAAATTGAGTGGATGAAAATGGGGATAAGGAAAAGTTCTTCTTCACCATCTTCTCTTTGTCCTTATATATTTATACATCTTTTAGAATACATGATCATATGGTAAAAAAATCTTTCCTAGTTCACACATAAAATTCAAAATCATAAATTGAAATAAAGTTTATAACAGAGAATGTTTGCATGCTTATCCATTGGGAGAATTTATCTGCCACTTTGACTTTTTGACAGTGTCTTTTGCCTTGCAAAAACGTTGTAATTTAATGAGGTCCCATTTGTCAATTCTTGATCTTAAAGCATAAGCTATTGGAGTTCTATTCAGGAAATTCTCCCCTGTGCCCATAGGTTAAGGTTCTTCCCTAGTTTCCTTTCTATTAGTTTCAGCGTGTCTGGTTTTATGAGGAGGTTCTTGATCCACTTGGAATTGAGCTTAGTGCAAGGAGATAAGAATGGGGCAATTTGCATTCTTCTGCATGTTGACCTCCAGTTGAGCCAGCACCATTTGTTGAAAAGGCTATCTTTTTTCCACTGGATGGTTTTAGCTCCTTTGTCAAAGATCAAGTGACCATAAGAGTGTGGATTCATTTCTGGGTCTTCAATTCTGTTCCATTGATCTACATGCCTGTCACTGTACCAATACCATGCAGTTTTTAACACTATTGCTCTGTAGTTCAGCTTGAGGTCCAGGATACTGATTCCCCCAGAGGTTCTTTTACTCTTGAGAATAGTTTTAACTATCCTGGGTTTTCTGTTATTGCAGATGAATTTTTGAATTGCTCTTTCTAACTCTATGAAGAATTGAGTTGGGATTTTGATGGGGATTGCGTTGAATCTGTATACTGCTTTTGGTAAAATGGTCATTTTTACTATATTAATCCTGCCAATCCATGAGCATGGCAGATTTTTCCATGTTCTGAGGTCTTCTTCAATTTCTTTCTTCAGAAACTTGAAGTTCTTGTCATACATATTTTTCACTTGTTTGGTTAGAGTCACACCAAGATACTTTATATTGTTTGTATCGTGAAGGGTATCATTTCTCTTACTTCTTTCTCAGCCTGCTTATCCTTTGAGTATAGGAAGGCTACTGACTTGCTTGAGTTGATTTTATATCCGGCCACTTTGCTGAAGTTGTTTATCAGCTGTAGGAGTTCTCTGGTGGAGTTCTTTGGGTCGCTTAAGTATACTATCATATCATCTGCAAATAGTGATAGTTTGACTTCTTCCTTTCCAATTTGTATCCCTTTGAACTCCTTTTGTTGTCTAATTGCTCTAGCTAGAACTTCAAGTACTATTGAAAAGATATGGAGAGAGAGACAAAGCGGCAACCAACTAACTGGGAAATGATCTTTACCAACCCTACATCAGACAGAGGGCTAATATCCAATATATACAAAGAACTCAAGAAGGTAAACTCCAGAGAGGCAAGTAATCCTATAAAAAAAAATAGGGTACAGAGCTAAAAAAAGAATTCTCACCTGAAGAATATCTAATGGCTGAGAAGCACCTAAAGAGATGTTCATCATCCTTAGTCATTAGGGAAATGCAAATCAAAACAACCCTGAGATTCCATCTCACACCAGTCAGAATGGCTAAGATCAAAAACACAGGAGACAGCAGTTGTTGGCGAGGATGTGGAGAAAGAGGAACACTCCTTCACTGCTGGTGGAATTGCAAGCTTGTACAACCACTCTGGAAAGCAGTCTGGTGGTTCCTCAGAAAACTGGGCATGACACTCCAAGAGAATCCGGCTATACCACTCCTGGGCATATACCCAGAGGCTTTCCCTGCATGCAATAAGGACACATGCTCCACTATGTTCATAGCAGCCTTATTTTTAATAGCCAGAAGATGGAAAGAACCCAGATGTCCCTCAATGGAGGAATGGATTCAGAAGATGTGGTATATTTACACAATGGAATACTACTCTGCAATTAAAAACAATGAATTCACGAAATTCCTAGGCAAATGTTCAGAACTTGAAAATATCATCCTTAGTGTGGTAACCCAGTCACAAAAGAACACACATAGTATGCAGTCACTGATAATGGTATATTAACCCAGAATCTCGGAATACCCTAGACACAATCCGCATATCAATAGATTTCCAAGAAGATGGAAGGAGAGACCCCTGGTCCTGGAAATAATGGATGTAGGGGAATGCCGAGATAGAGAAGTGAGAGGGGGTTGAATGGGGAAAAGAGGGAGGGAAGGGGGCTTATGGATCTTTCGGGGAGGGAGGAAACGGGAAAGGGGAAATGATTTTGAATATAAATAAAAATATAAATAATAAAAAATATATAAAAAATAAAAAAAGGAGTATTTATCTGGCTAAACATTCATCACCTGTTAGCGCCCACAGGTTCACTGAGATTTAATAAAGGTAATTAAGTTATTAGTGAAGTTTTGGTTGACAAACCCAGTCAATATTTTATCTTCAGTTCTAGCACCTACCATAAATCATTAGTTCCCTTTTTAAGACAGTTGGTTAATGGTTTTGCAACCTCTTGGAATGTGCTTTGAGTAGTACAAATCTGGTTATTTTGTAAGAAGCAATTATTTGGTGACATAACTGTAGACTGGCAGATTTCTCATTTCAGCTTGACTATCAGAGAAGGACTTAACAGCAGTCCCACTAATAAAAGTGATTATTAAATACTGGTATAATTTTAGGAATTCTTATAGGATCACCATTAAGAATTAAGAAGTCATCTATTTGTCTATATAGCATCACTATAAGACTGTGCATCTTCATAGTTAGGCAGAGATCTGCTCAAAAGTGATGGGATAAAACCTAGTGATTGTTTTAAAGATATAATAATAACATGAAAAACATATTAATAGCAGAACTCTTCATAAAATGAGTCTCTTTTAGGCCTTGAATACTGGAGTTCTTTCATAAATTTTAATCTAAAGTCATCATTTTAGTAAGATCACCTGTGTGATGGTTTGTATATGCTTGTCCCAGGGAGTGGCACTATTAGAAGGTATAGCCTTGTTGGAGGAAGTGTGTTACTGTTGGGTTGGGCTTAGAGATCTTCCTCTTAGATGCCTGAAGATGCCTAGTCTGTTCCTGGTTTCCTTTGGATAAAGGTGTAGAACCCTCAGCTCCTCATGCACCGTGTCTGCCTGGATGTTGCCATGCTTCTGCCTTGATGACAATGGACTAAACCTCTGAACCTGTAAGCCAGCCCCAAGTAAATGACTTTTATAAAACTTGCATTGGTCATTGGTGTCTGTTCACAGCAGTAAAACCCAAACTAATACAACCTGCTAGTTATTAGCTCATCCTATGATGACTCCTGTCAGGCTTTGATGTTGCAGAAGCTCAAATCAGTGCTCGCTTAGCAATCTGGTAATTCAGATGTAGATCTTCCAGTTCTTTTGTCAGCAACACTGTTTGTCTGCATGCTGCCATGTTTTTTGCCATGATAATGATGGACTAAACCTCTGAAGTGTAAGCTGTCTCCAATTAAACATTTTCCTTTATATGAGATCCTTTGGTTGTGATGTTTCTTCATAGCAACAGAAACCCTAAGTCCATGGTATATATTACAAAGTCTAGAGAAATTTTTTTGGCCACAATTGATGTGTAGGGGGTGATGATATGAATTAAAGTACTGGCATGCAATGGGCATGGCCGAGAGATGTTGTTCATTCTTTGTTACAGAGGAGAGCAATACAACATATATTTACTTCCTCTGAATGCCCATTATGGCAAGGACAAGAAATTCTGGTTTATCTGTGTAAAGATATGGAACAGGGAAGAGGAATTACACTGTTCTATTTGTCTAGGATAGTCTTATATGCTACATTATGTAGAACATCTAATATAATTAAAACAGGTATATGATGCACTAGTTCTTTTGTATCATTTTTTATTACTATCATTATCATTGTTACAGTGCTGAGATTAAACCCAAAGTCTCCTGTGTGCAAAATAAGTTTTCTACCACTGAGACACATCCCGGATCCTTTTTCTTGAGCCTTATTTTATAGATATTCATAACAATATAATTACATAAATATAAATTTACAAGACCAGAGAAATTATAACTTTTGTATACAATTTCATTGTTAAGAAATGGAAAGGTTTGGATTCAAACTCAGATGTCTTGAGTGCCTATTCTTTTTCCTTAAACTTTTGCTCCAAAACCTCTTTTGTAGAGTGTTTACTTATGAACTTGTAGTTAATGAAGCAATTGTATGGGTTTATAGAAAATTACTAGAAATAAAATATGAGTATGACCTTGGATTTTTCTATTGCAGAGCTGTGCAGGGCATAATGAGTAGAATTCTGAAGGGAACAACCAATATTCTGATCAGGGAATTAAGTACTCCTTGTGGGAAATTACAAACTGAACAGAACTTGGAGTCTGAAAAGATAGAATGTTTACATCCACAATACATGATGTAAACACAGCTTCTTTTATTTTTACTGTTAAGGGACTTATTCAACCTAGGAGGGGTCCTCAAGGAGAAGACTTCTACTTCTAATATATTTTTCCAGAATGTTAAGTTATGAGTCCCATTTGAGTGAAATGATAAATTGGATGCACAAATGAGATTATTATTTTCCTTTGTGCAAGTAATCCCTTTAAAGAAATTCTCAAACTGAAATCACGTCATATACCTAACATAGATACTGTAGGTGACCATAGCCAGAACAGTACTGATAGTTAATACTTCATGATCAGAAACTTAGAACCCTTAGGACGCTGGAGTGAAAAGAACTGTGTGATCCAACAACAGTGACACATTCAGCGGAACAGAGGTGAGTATCTCTTCAATCATCTTTACCTTCATAACACCCCTTCAAACAAATGTAAAGCTTGTTAAATCATTGGTTTAAGAGACAGAGCCTGCTTATTTCTTGTTATAATCCTAATTCCTAATGAATATTAAAGAAAAAGGAGAAAATTTTGTTTAAATAGTTCAGGAATTCTGCTAGTGCTAGTTTTTGATAAGAATACCCTAGACACAATCCGCATATCAATAGATTTCTAAAAAGATGGAAGGAGAGACCCCTGGTCCTGGAAAGACTGGATGTAGGGGAACGCCAGGACAGAGTAACGAGAGGGGGTTGAATGGAGAAAAGAGGGAGGGAAGGGGGCTTATGGGACTTTCGGGGAGGGAGGAAACGGGAAAGGGGAAGTGATTTGGAATGTAAATTAAAAAAATAAAATAAAAAAAAAAAGAAAGAAGAAATAGGGATTACTCGGGCATGGAAGTAATGTTCTTTGAGTACTTTGTGGACAGCATTTAGACAACAATAAACTTGTAACAAACAGCGTTAACTGTCCTTTTTATTGGATATTTTATTTATTTCCATTTCAAATGTTATCCACTTTCCTGGTTTTCCTTCTCAAACCTCCTATCCCATCCACCTCCCCCTATTTCTGTGAAGATACTCTCCCCCCACACTCCAACCCACTCCCACCTCAAATCCCTGGCTTTACCCTACTCTGGGGCACCGAGCTTTCACAGGATCAAGAGCATCTCCTCCCACTGATGCCACATAAATCCATCCTTTGCTACATATGCAGCTGGAGCCATGCAAACCCCTTCAGTTCCTTCAGTTCTTTCACTAACTCCTCCATTGGGATCCCCGTGCTTAGTCCAATATCTAAGCCAGCATCTCCATCAATATTTGTCATGCTCTGTCAGAGCTTCTCTGGAGACAGCTATATCAGGCTCCAGTCAGCAAGTACTTCTTGTCATCTTACTGTCCTTTTAAAATCAGTGACAGAGTCCTTGCTAATGTGATCCTTTACTACTGTTTCTACAGATCTTCTGATGATACAAATGGCTATGGGGATTAACTCTTCTGCGACTGAGTTCATACTCACTGGACTGACAGACCAACCAGAACTCCAGCTGCCCCTGTTTTTCCTATTCCTGGTGAACTATATAACCACTGTGGTAGGAAACTTGAGATTAATGAGCCTCATTTGCTGCAATACAAACCTGCAGACACCTATGTACTTTTTTCTCTTTAATCTGTCTTTTATTGATTTATGTTATTCATTTGTCTTTACTCCCAAAACACTAATGAGTTTTGTCTCAGAGAAGAACATAATTTCTTTTACAGGATGCATGACACAGCTGTTTTTCATGTGCTTTTTTGCCAATTCTGAGTGCTATTTGCTGACAGCCATGGCCTATGATCGTTACGTGGCCATCTGTCAGCCACTTATGTACATGGTCATCATGTCTCCTATGACATGTTCTCTCATGATGTTTGGTTCATACTTGATGGGGATTGTTGGTGCAATTGTCCATACAGGGTGTATGATCAGGCTCAGCTTTTGTGATTCGAACATCATCAACCACTACATGTGCGATATCTTCCCCCTTCTCCAGCTCTCCTGCAGCAGCACCTATGCCAATGAGCTTGTCAGTTCTGTTGTTGTCAGCACAGTAGTCCTTGCTTCTAGCTTTCTCATCTTAACTTCTTATGCTTTGATTCTTTTTAATGTCACTAAATTGTCATCAGGTAAAGGTTTGTGCAAAGCCATGAGTACCTGTAGCTCTCACATTATGACTGTTGTCCTATTTTATGGATTTGGTATGCTTACACATATCAAAACATCATCTGATGAATCTGTGAATCAGGGCAAATTTTTATCTCTATTTTGTACATTTTTGATGCCTTTGCTGAACCCCTTTATTTACAGTCTTAGGAATAAGGATGTCAAGCTTGCTTTAAAGAGAACACTGAGGAGACTCACTGTAAACAAATCACTGGGGCTGCCATAATCAGTGTCTCCAATTTGGTTCTTTCTTTCCACTTCATTTACTTATCACCTCTTTTTTTTCTGGATATTCTCTTTTCTTTCATTCACCTTTCCTTTTATAGTATTGTAAGGTTTACCCTTTATTATTTCTTCACTTTCCTCCAAAATAATTCTTGATTTTCTTATATGAGGATAAGAAATTATTTATGATCTGGGCACTCATCCTGAATGTGGATCTAGCTTCATCTTTATACATGTGATGACATATTTTTGTATATCAAGTCAATTCTAACTACTATTTATCTATGTTTTTCTACAAGAAAGAGAAGCCATGGAATTGATTGTTTTCGGATAAGTTTACATGTATTGTTGTTTTCAGAGAGGATTTTGGAAAGCTTTTCATGTTTCCTGTCCTTAAAAGCATATGTGCTTTGCAATAAAAGAGAGAATATATGAAAAAAAATCCTGGACACAGTAAAGTTGTCAAACTTTTCTAGTGTTATTTATTGTCTTTCAAGATTTTTCTTGTTTTAGATTTTTCACCTCATAATGAGAAAATGACACTATGTATTTTTGAACAATGCTCAATTTTATAAAGATTTGTGGTTGAATTAGGCAAATTTTGTATTCAGACTTCTCAAATATCACTAACATTGAAAGTACTTTTTTGTTTTAAATACAGTTGAATTTGACACTACATTTGAAATATTGATAAGGACTGACTTCTTTTAGAAACAACTCAATAGCAATGCATAATATCCAAAGTCATTAATTCTTTTGTTATAATGAGGATGATGTTTACAAAGTGTCTACTTACTTGTAATAAAGAAAAAATAACTGGCATTATGGTCCAGTGATTGAGTGCATATATATGCTCCTATGTTTGACTCTTACCATATACACACATATACAGCACATATGTGTATATTAAACAGATACTCATATACATGTATTTATGACATAAATATTGAACAACTGAAATTTTTATTTAAATGTCCAAATCTAAGTTTTTCTTTTTCTTATTACTGTAAACTCTCTTCTACCCAACTCATGCCAAACCAAACAAAACATAAAATTCCTTAATGTCCATGTAATGTGTAACATTATTCAGTATAGTACTAATGTAATTCTTTTCTTGTTCTCTACATTGGACTTGTTTTAGCTTATGTAGTTCATAATTCTGATCCTAGTTTTTTACCCATTGTGCATCTAATAAATAAACAGAAGAAAAGAAAAGAAGAGAATCATGAAATGATGGATACAGCTAAATAGTGGTTTATGATAAATCTGAAAGACAGGGAGGACCTGGTGACCATGTAAGCAGCCTGATCCCTGTTCCTTTGCAGGAGTCAATGCTTCTTGTGATGACCTAACAGTTCCAAGATCTGCCACAAGGAATTCTTTCGGATCTGAAAGCTGACACTAGCCAAGATTCACATCATAAACAAAGTGGCTGGAGATATATGAAGCTCTGGGTCAAATGTGGCAGAGCACTGGGCTAGATGGATAAAAAGACTGAATCCTTACAGCTTTAATGAGTATGTTATGGAACCCCAGTCGCTTATATCACACAACCTCAGCTTGTCAACATCAGCCAGTGGTGAAATGCTTACACCATTGTATCCTGACATGATCCTTAGAGACAAATTTAAGAATTATTTTTATGGCTTTGACAATGGGATGGAGTTCAACTGTACAAATGTATTAAGATATGTAAACATATCAACAATTACTCAAAGTAAATTGCTGAAAAGCAGGATGGAGAATGAACACCTCAAAGAGATCCTTAAGCCTTATGCTGATCTCTATACCAGCATATAATATAACAATACTTAGATAATCTCTTCAATTGTTGTCCTTGTAATAGATCATGCATACATAGAGAAGGTCAAAGCCCAACAATTAATTGAGAATTTGCCTTTTTTTAGTATGAACCATATCTTCACTCGATTTTAATTCTGAGCTTGAAAGCTAGAGCAATGCCTTACCATGTTTCCCCCCCCTCCCTGTGGTGGATTATATTTAGAAATGATGAGTTGTTTGTTTTTCAGAATGAATGACAGAATGTTTAACCATGAGATCAAAAAAATTTACACGTTATAAGAATAAGAACAAATTTTATAGTTTAGTACATATTTTGCCTCCTTTCTCATGAAACTTAAATGGAAACATCAGAATTTACAAATAAAAGAGACAATTTGTACAAGGTTTATATTTTAAAAAGAGGTGGTTAAGACCAAAATTTTCAGATTCATACAACAATATACCTGAAAAATATAAAGTTATGTGATATATACTTATTGCATAATTTTGGTGGGCATCTTAGGTATATATTAGAGTTATTTTTATTATGAAAATCAACCCATCTTGCTTACGTATAAATTTTCTGTAGCCTTAAATAAGAAATATTAAAAAAATTGCTGTAGAGTAGTTCTGTCAATAACCACCTTTGTACAGTCTAACTTCAAACCAATGCTGGAGATATTCTGAAATTAAATTTGGTTTTTTAAAATAATGACCACATAGCATGACCTCAGCAGTGGTGGTATCTAATGAACAGTTAGGATAATCTAAATTAACTGTAAAATACTGTGTTCTACTTTGAGGAGGAAATTATCAAACACTGAATCCCAATGCCTGTGCCTTTGCAAAAGTACTGGTGTTTATTGCTGTATTGGCTTTTTACTTTTGATCTTCTGCTATTAATTCATTCTTTTAAAAAATAGTGACCTATGATCTTGGAAATTAAACCCTGTTTTAATGATCTTCCTGAACATGATTCATTTGAAAGATGTTTTAATTCCTAAATTGAAATTAGCTTTGAAATTTGAGGAAAAATATATGTAAAAAAGCAATCAAACAAACAAATATCCCATGTTTGATTACTTAAGCCATCATGTTCATGTTAATATGCAAAAATGGTTTACTTTGACTATCTGAGCTCTCTTTTCTAATGGAACTGTGTAGTACAGAAAGTAAGCAAAAGTAAATCTCAAGCATATTTGGTTATTTAAATAATGTTTAAAATAGTTTAATAGACTTTGCTGCCCTTCTAGATGGTGTTTCTAAAATAGTGGATGATGATTAAAAAATCAGGTAAGAATCAGGAGATATTAAATTTACAAAGAAAATCTTTTAAATAAGAGAGGAAATATCACCTCATTTGTTCTGTTGTGAAATTATTGTGTATATATTACTTCTTGCTTGACAAGTCATTAAATAAAGATATTTGATTGAACATATTAAAAAAGTTTTTCTATTATTGACCCGATGATAAATTTTAGTGAACTTTTCTTGAATACTTGAAATAATCATTATTCAATTTTTTTATATTACTGGCAACCAAACAGACAGGGAATACATTATAAGTAAAATTTGTTCATAAATATTTTTCTTGTTTGTCTTTTTTATTATTATTCATGCTATGTCTATTTTTAAAATTTTATTGGTTATTTATTTACATTTCAAATGTTATCCCCCTTCCCAGTTAACCCTCTTCAAACCCCCTATCCCAGCTCTACCTGCTCCTATGAGAGTGCTTCCCCATTCACCCACCTCCAACTCAGAGCTCTAGCATTCCTCTATGCTGGTGCATTTAACCTTCACAGGTCCAAGGGCCACCCCTCCCATTGATGCTAGATAAGGCCATTCTCTTCTACACATACAGCTGGAGCCCTGGGTCCCTCCATGTGTATTCTTTGGTTAGTGGTTTAGTCCCTGGGAGTTCTGGTTGGTTGATATTGTTGTTCGTCCTATAAGGTGCAAACCCTTTTAGCTCCTTCAGTCCTTCCCCTAACACTTCCATTGGGGTCCCTGTGCTCAGTTTGATGGTTGGCTGAAAGCTACTGTATCTGTATTGGTAAGGCTCTGGCAGAGCCTCTCAGGAGTTGCTATATCAGGCTCCTGTCAGCAAGCACTTTGTGGCATCAGCAACAATGTTTGGTTTTGGTGTCTGCATATGAAATGGATACCCAGGTGGTGCAGTATCTGGATGGCCTTTCTTTCAGTCTCTGTTCCACTCTTTGTCACTGAATTTCCTTTAGACAGGAGTAACACATGTCATTTCAATTGACTTTTGTATACAAGATTTTGTCAAGGATTTAGTAATTTGTTTGGAGCAAATAATATATATGTTTATAGACTATTTATATATGCATTTAAAATGTTTCCTTAGACGTTACATATACGTGGGGCATAGTTTGAAAATTTCAAGATGTTTTTTGAAGTTTGTATAACTTTACTTTCTTAAATTCCAGTTGTTTTACATATGCATATGCAATTAGTTTTGTTAGGTTTGTTACTGAGATAACTGTTTCAAATCAATATTAGAAGCCATGCTTCTGTGTGGTAAGATAACTTTACACATTTACTACATAGGCCATTCAGAAAGAATGATATAAACTTCTTTTTTTATGACATGAAAGTCTATTGAAAATCCTAATAAAGATAACAACTATCAAAAAGATCTCCTGCAGTGAAATGTCTTAAAATATAATAAAATATAAAATTAATATGTGAAATCCAGTTGCTTTGTATATAAGAGTAATAAACATTTGAAATTAAAAATATGGTATCATTGATGTTAATAAAAACAAAAGATTAGATATGCAACAAGCTTTCAGTTGTGTGTAGAAATCTACTGAAGTATAGATAGAGTGTATCATGCGACTGTAAAATGGTCTCTAAAGGCTCATACGCTTGACTGACTTCTCTAAGCTGGTTATACTGATTTGGTGACTATGCTCTCACTAGAAAAAGTATATTACCAAATATTTTAATAGATTTTGCTGCCTTTCTGTAAAATAGTGGATGATGATAAAAAATCAGGTAAAGGCCTTGAATGTTATATCCACTTGGAGTTCTGGCTCAAGCTTTCTGTATTCTGGTCAAAACTGTGTAGGATATAGTTTCTACATGTTCTTGCTGCTATAGTCAAATGAGACTTCTAGTACTGTGTTTTCCTAGGAAAGAGAGAAAAATCTCATGAGATACAGAGATGAATTAAATTTTACTTCCCATGAATTTTCTTTGTTATGTATTTTACCATACTTATGATGAAAAGGTAATTTACAATTTCTATATGTAAAATATTTGAACTGATTCTACAGTCTTCTGTATTCTAAGCAAGAATTCTATAACCAATCCAAAACTCATATCAAGTCTTTGCACATCCTTTTTAATGTGTCTATGAATTTATTAAGTGTACAGAAGATATACATATAAGTATTTGCAGATATAATTATGTAAACAAGGTTCATTGTATTCTACATCTACCCTGTTAAAAGGTAGAAAGGCCTAGATATAAAGTCATATGACTTGAATTCTCTTCCCCTCTTTCAATTTATCTGTAGAGTTTGTCATTGATCTATCTATCTGTCTGTCTGTCTGTCTGTCTATCTATCTATCTATCTATCTATCTATCTATCTATCTATCTATCTATCTATCTATCTATTCTATCTATCTATCATCTATCTATCCATCTATCCATTTGTAGATATATATTTGTTATTTGAACATTTATTATTCTACTTCTCTGCCAAAATCTCTTAGACCCCACAGTTAGGACAAAAAAGCAGCATTCTCTTAGTTCATAGGAGTATAATTGAAAATGTTGCTTTTCCTTCCAGATATGTGGACTATGTCTGTAAATTTTTAAAGCCATTCTGTTAATTTTGGGTTAGAAAACATTGTCATAATTATGTCTATTTCATTTTCCCTGTCAAACTGCCATTCTTATTTAAAACAAATGTTTATGTCTGAATAATTGAAATAACTCTATGCTTATTAATTAATTAATCAAGGCTTATTAATGAAGTGCATGAAAGGTGTTGTTTATGAGTTCGATTCAGAAGACCAGAAATCATCTCTTTCTGTCTCTATCTCTTACTTCTTCTTTATATATTGCTATCTCTTTCTTTATCTATTATCTATATGCCATACTGAACAAAATTATTATGAAATTATAGAATTTCAAAATAAACTTTATTATAGTCTATATGTACTTTAAATGTAATACAAATAATAATATAGAAAAATAAATTGCAAATTACAGCATGAATTTCTAGAGAATTATTTCACAATGATTCAAAATGTAAGGCATCTATGAGAATATGAACCAAGGTGACATGCTATAGTAGAGAACTTTTCTGTCAGATTTTGATGGTAAAATGAAAAAATACATATATTATTAATGATGCAGCATAATAAAGTGGTGCACTCATGGTGAGCTACAAAATAACTTAGTGATGGGTTTTCAGACATGATGATGTATAGGAGTTTGGCTAGGTTGTTGTGGTGAGTCCCATTACTATTATCAAAGTGAAATATGCATTTTAAGAAGTCTGTTAGATGCTATCTCTTTATTTGTAAAAATAATTTTCTATAATATAAACATAAAACAATTTATATTGTGCAACACTTTCATTGGAAATATATAATTTTGCTTATCAGTCTATTACCCACAAATAAGAGAAAATATATGATGTTTGCCTTACTTAGACTTGCTTATTTTACTTAGTAAAACCCCCATGAATTGTATTCATTTCACTATAGATGAGATAACTTCAATCTTCTTTATGGCTGATAAAAATTCACTGTGTGAATATATTTTATCTTATCCATTCTTTGTCACCTAATTTGCTTCCATTATTTATTTAAAGTAGTGTATTAATAGAATATTGATTTGAACTTTGGATAAAATCCAAAAAGTGTTAGAGCTGTGTTATATGGTAGGTATATATCTATTAACTTGAGAAAACTCTATACTGATTTTTTATTGGATAATTTATTTATTTACAGTTCAAATGTTATCCCCTGTCCCATTTGTCCATCTGCAAACTCCCTAAGCCATCCCCAGTAACCCTTCCTCTCTGAGGATTCTCTCCACCCCAACTCCCACCTCAAAGAACTAGAATTCCTGTATACTGGGGCACGAAACCTTCACAGGACCAAGGCCCCCCTCCTACTGCTGCCAGAGAAGGCCCCTTCAGCTCCTTCGGTCCTTCCCCTAACTCCTCCATTGGTGGAACCGTGCTCAGTTAGAGGGTTGTATGCAAGCATCCACATTTGTATTGGTCAGGATCTGGCAGAACCTTTCAGGAAACAGTTGTATCAGGTTCTTGTGAGCAAGCACTTCTTGGCATCCTCAATAGTGTCCGGGTTTGGTGTCTGCATGTGGGATGGAGTCACAGGTGGGGCAGTCTCTGGACGTCCTTTTCTTCACCCCTTCTCCACTCTTTGTCCCTGTATTTTGTTTACACAGGAGCAATTCTGGATTAAAAATTTGGAGAAGTGTTGGTGGCCTGTTCCTCAACTGGGGTACATGTCTAACCTCTGGATAGGGTCTCAACAGGTTCTCTCTCCCTTTGTGGGGTAAGATGATGGAAACTCATAAGTTCATGATATTTTCTTGTAGCTTCCTTTACCATGGTTTTAGTACAGACTAAAATGTTGGTAATCATTGTGATTCACAGTGACAAGTTTACCAACGGTCAAAAGATGAATACGCTAGATGGAAAAAAACAATAGAAGTCACTTTAAAAGGACTAAAATGGTCCAATATGCCTCTGACCCTTTTCTGATAACAATACATTTCTCTACATCTTGTTGTGATATTTAAGTCAGATTTAGAAGTTTTTAGGAATCTTAATGTGTATGCAGCTTCTTCAGAGAGCTTTTCTTCATCTATAATAACCAGGTCATCTAGTAGTTGGCTCTCTTTCCACTTGAATGTAGAAACAGATTCAAATATAATTAGACTTTAAATTTTTTTTGCATAACATGATGTTTGTCAAATAGGGCATATTTTGCTATTATAATTTTAAGACCCAACCTCATCATAAATATGTTTATATTCATATCTGTACACAAGTGATAAAGTACAGAAGACAAAATAATTAAGTTTATAATACAATATATTAAAAACGTAATAGTGAAGCAACTGGAATTATGTAATCAGTTATTTTAATGACTTCTTGGTTATACTAAGATTTTCCTCATAATACTTTAAAACTCATTTGGTTAGAGGCTATTCTTGGCGAGTGAGGCAAGAAGCAATGGAAAGTAAATGATTTGGGCCAATAACATGCAAAATTAATGGAAATAATTTCTCAAAATGTGACTAATGAACTGAATACTACCAATTATATTCTGAAAATAACCAATCACCAAAAGTTGTCAGGCAACTTAAAGAACTAGGTCACTAATCCACGATGTGCTAATGTAATTGTCTCTAATTCAGAAATGGATTATGTAATAATGAAATTTCTTATAGAACCACTGAATATTATGGGGGAATAGCAATAAGACTCCTTTTAAGACCTTGGTCAGCTCAAGTAATGACTCTAGGTTAGTTGGAGCTAGAGGAAACATTTGTCTCTTCTCTTTTTGTCCCAGGTACCTTATATAGATACATTTGTAATGGTAGTGCTGGTGTAACCACCAGGTTTTTAGCCTACATCAAACTAATTATAAACAGAATCTAATAGAGAAGTGCACATAGGACCCATAAAACTGTTACATGTATTTGGAGTATACATTTGATCATAAGAACATGCCAAACAGTATTTTCCCTAAGAGTTCCCAACATTTCAAAATATATTTCTAATGTTCACATAAATTTTAACAAATTTCTACAAAACAATCTCCAAAAATTCTTTTACTTAGAATTTTTGTCCTCTGAACATTTCTTTATGTAGTAATGGCATTATCCCAGTGACTATTATAGTGCTCAGACAGAAGGCATAGTTGTCTGACATAACATATTCTTGTAAAATGGTTCAATGTGAGGTAATATTTCTGACATACCTCAAATATGGTATGAAAGATGAGACTAAACCCAAACACATGAGTGACAATTCATGTTAAATAACAAAACAAATAAAGTAAGCACTCTGGCAATGAATACCTGAGAGTTTTCTCCTGTCATATAACCAAATAGTCATGCAATGAGATGCTCAACTCAACTTTCAAATGCCAGATTGCCCAAATATGAATCAGCCAAGAGAATACATCACAAATAAGACTTGATCATACCCAAAAGCATTTTTTTCTAGTATTTCACCAATATGTGTTTAGAGACAACTTACATTGGTGATGCACGGGGGCAAAAATCCTCTAGCAGCACAAACAACTCTATTTCAACTGTTTGATTTGATTAACCTTAAGTTTTCTAACAGTTGGCTAAGCCAAAATTGTTAACAGGGGTTTACATCTAAAACTCTCTGTAAAATTCCCTCTTATTTAAAAAAAAAATAAGAAAGACAAAAATAATATAAAATATAATTATTTTAGCACTGTAGACTAAAATATTTCTCTAGATATTATCAATTATTATGCAATTCATATTTGGTAATTTCTAGAGAAATATCTTAGGTTCTGGTTGATGTATGCATGGTGGTAAGGAATAGAGCATGGTATGTAACGCTAGGAGCCAAACATAGTTTGTCTCCCGTACACAAGACAAGAACATGGGAAGGATTTAATTTTGCCAAGTGAGTCAAGGCAAGAATAACTTTATTTATGTTATTAAACTCAGGTAAAATCTGTGAACAATATAAGTAGACTAACACATATTAGTATATTATCTTCTATCCAGTAAACTTCTAATACATTGGATAAATCGTCTCAAAACGTAATAGAGTTCTTATTTTTATGTATTTTATTCTTATTTTTGTTTATATAAATTGTACCCATAAATTTCTGTATGTTAATCTAGAATTTTGCTACACGTTCATGTTTGTCGATTTTATGAATATTTATAGTTATTCATAAGAAAATGTAGATGGACAGAAGCAAGGATCAGCAAAGTCTACAGTTTCATAGCTGGATAGTCAAATGTTCTAATGTAAATTTATACTATCCTAGGTGCATCTTCATAATCTTTTATCCTCCTCATAAAATTGTTTTAGATATATACATATATATGTACATAATAATATATATATGTAATATTAAGACTTCATCAGTTTTTTTTTGAAATCATAGGAATTTACAAATGGCTAATGAACATGTACCTGAACATTTCCTTTTGTAGATCTCTGCAGAGTTTAATGATGAGATGACAAACTCACAGTTCTGCCCTAGGGAATAGACACTCCTGCTGGGAAATTATAAATGGAGTAGAATGTTGAATCTCTAAAGAACTGATATTAGTTGTATGGCAAAACTTAACAATTTCTACCCTTAAGGGAATAACTTAAAAGGGAGACTCTCATCACGGAAAGAGTAATTTTCAATGCTTCTAATAATTTTTTTCAGAAATGTTGACTATGAAATATTGGAGACTCTTGTATGAAAGATATGTTCTTTTGTGTTATGTCAACAAGCTTTGTAAAATTCTCAAACAGAAAGTATGTTATTGTCCCAGAAATCTCTTATAGATGTGAGGTAATGATCTGCATTAATTGGAATCACCTGCTTAATATTTGACAACGTTTTGGCCTTCTGAACATAGTGTGGAGGAAGACACCATAAATTTTAATGTTAGCGAAGACTCCAGATGAACCAAGTGAGCTTCAGATAGTTTTTATCCATTTTCCTAAGAATTTCATGAATTCATTGTCTTTTAAAAGCTGAGTGGTATTCCACTGTATAAATGTACCGCATTTTCTGTATCCATTACTCTGTTGAGGGACACCTGTATTGTTTCCAGCATTTGGCTATTGTAAATAAGGCTGCTATAAACACAGTGGAGCATGTGTTCTTATTATATGCTGGATAATCCTCTGTGTATATGCCCAGGAGTGGAATAACAGGGTCCTCCGGTAGCATTATGCTCAATTTTCTGAGGAACTGACAAACTGATTTCCAGAATGGTTGTACCAACTTGCAATCCCACCAGCAGTGGAGGAGTGTTCCTCTTTCATCCCGAGTGAGGTAACTCAATCAAAAAAGAACACACATGGTATGCACTCAGTGATAAATGGACATTAGCTCAGAATCTTGGAATACGCAAGATACAATTCACAGATCAAATGAAACTAAAGAAGAAAAAAAAAGTAAGGATACTCTGGTCCTTCTTAGAAGGGGGAACAAAATATCCACAGGAGGAGATACAGAGACAAAGTGTGGAGCAGAGATTGAAGGAAAGATCACCCAGAGAATGTGCCATTCAGGGATCTATCCCATATACAGTTACCAAAGCCAGACACTATTGTCGATGCCCATAAGTGCTTGCTGACAGGAGCATGATATAACTGTCACCAAGGAGGCTCTGCCAGTGCATGACAAATACAGAGGAAGACACTCTTAGCCAACCATTGAACTGAGCACAGGGTTCCTAATGGAGGAGCTAGAGAAAGGACCCAAGTTGCAGAAGTGATTTGTGTGCCATAGGAGGAACATCAATATGAAGCACTCAGTATCCCCAGAGCTCCCAGGGACTAAACCCTGAACCAAAGTATACAGATAGAGGAACCCATGACTCCAGATGCACATGCAACATAGGATGGCCCTGTTGGACATCAAAGGGAGGAGAGGCTCTTGGTCCTGAGAAGGCTAGATGCCCCGGTATAGAGGAAGACCAGGACAGGGAAGTGGGAGTGGGTGAAATGGTGATCAGAGGGAGGGGGTATCAGTTAGGGGATTTTTCAGGGGTAAACCAGGAAAGGGGTCAACATTTGGAATGCAAATAAAGAATATATCTATCTCAGTTGTCTGCTTGTTGGCCCTTGGTCCTGAGAAGGCTAGATGCCCCACTATAGGGGAATGCTAGGACAGGGAATCAGGAGTGTGTGGATTAGAGAGCAGGGGGAGGTAGGTGAGTTAAGGTATTTTTGGGGGTGGGGGAAAACAGTAAAGGGAACACCATTTGAAATATAATAAAGAATATATCTAATAAAAATAGTTTTTATCTTGAGATTTTTTAACTTCAAAATGAAAAATATAGTATGTATATATTCTGATGAAAACATGTGTATTTCTCTTTACAATGTTAATTCTTGGTATACACTAAAGAGAATCAAATGACTTAATAGTCAAAGAAAGTATCTTTCTGGAGTGATAAAGATCATGATTAGGAGATAAACAAAATAGAGATTCTTCAGAATTTCTTGTTTACTCACTCAAGCTCAGAAATTAATAAATTCAACTCTGTTCTTGCAGTGAGAGATGGTTAATGTCTTAATATATGTTCCTACATTTATTCTTGCAGGTGTCACACATGATGCAAATGACTATGGAAAATAAATTTTCAGTATTAGAATTTATTCTTATGGGACTGACAGACCAACCTGAGCTTCAGCTACCCTTATTTGTTCTGTTCTTGATGTACTATACAGCCACTGTGATGGGCAACTTAAGCTTAAAGAGTCTCTTTTGCTTAATCTCAAACCTTCACACACCCATGCACTTTTTTTTATCTTCAATCTGTCCTTTGTTCACTTCTGTTATTCATTAGACTTTAACCCCCCAAAATGTTGATGAGTTTTGTTTTAGAGAAAAACACCATCTCCTTCAGAGGATGCATGACTCAACTGTTTTTCTTCTTATATTTTGTGAACTCTGTGAGTCATGTGCTGACAGCCATGGCCTGATTGCTATGTGGCCATCTGTCAGTCACTTATGTACAAGATCGCTATGTCCCCTAAGATCTGTTGTCTGTTGATATTTGGTTCTTACTTGATGAGGTTTGCTAGTGCCATGACTCACACAGGATGTAAGGTCAGGCTCATTTTCTGTGATTCTAACATCATCAACCACTACATGTATGACATCTTCTTGTTCCCCCAACTCTCCTGCAGTAGCATCTATGTCAACGAGCTTATGAGCTATGTTGTGGTGGGCGCATCTGTCATTTTATGTTGTCAAATTATCTTAGTCTCATATGCTATGATCCTCTTCAGTATCATTCATATGTCATCAGGTAAGGACTGAGCCCTTGTGATTCTCACATCATAACTGTTAGTCTATCCTATGGATCTGGGCTGCTTGCTCAAGTCAAGTTGTCATCTGTTGAAAATGGGTCAGACAAAATTTTTCTCAGTGTTTTAAACACTATTGGTGCCCATGTTGTATTCTCTTATTTATAGCCTCAGAAACAAGGATGTCAAGCTTGCTGTGAACAAAACCTGGAAAAGAATCACAAACTGATTTATCCTATGATACACGCTTTAGCTTCCTCACATTCTGTTTTTATGATTTTTACATATTTCTTTTTTATATTACATATATATTATTCTTTTCATTTATCATTGTTCTTCAACAGCACTGATAGAATTTATACTATAATACCAAATTTCTCTTTAAGCCAAGTGATATAACTATGTGTACTGTAAAATATGTGGCATCCTCAGATTCAATGTGTTTCTAAGATGCTATAATATTCATTGTCTCTATCAGATTAAGACCTTTTCAGTTTTTTAACTTTACCAGAAGATAAAATTTCTTATTACTTTTTCTTTCATATATTTCTTTAAAAATATTTGTATATTAATTTTAAAATTCATATATATGGTTTGAATCTCTCTGAGTGTATGTTTGCCACATACATTTAATAGCCTATCATTGATAGAAGAGGGTTTCAAAACTCCTGAGATGTAGAGTATCAAGCAGATGGCATCACCAAGTATGTTCTGGGAAAGGAACCCATGTCTTCTTCTCTAAGAGCGTTAAGTGCTCTTAACACGTGAGCCCTCTCAACAGCCCCCACTGTCTATTCTCTTCCAGTCAATAAAATTCTTGTGGTTTTATGCTTTAACTCATTTTTTTCTCAGTTCTCTGATATTACTTGGATATAAGGTTTGAAGTGAAAGATAACTTTCTTACCTAAAGGGCTTAAAATCTGTATATTCATTCAAAGAGATGAGAAGGAAATTGTGGGGATGATATAATTGTTATCTTTTCAGCTACTCTTTGATATGGTTCTTTTTCTATCATTTGAGCTTGAAATTAATGAGGGAAGTTTGTAATCAACTGAAATAAGGTTTTAATTCTATGGCTGTCAGCACATGTGTTTAGCCTATTCCTCTGAACATTTCTCCACTCCTCCCCCCCCATTAGTTTGAGACTATTTAAGAAGACAGACATTTTTTCATGACTAATATTGAAATTGTCACTGTCTTGTACATGATATATGGATTGGGTCTATGCTTTTTATAAAAAGAAAGAATCATACATATCTCTGTCCACAGAACACAGTGTTTTAATAATATCTAGACTATACCTCCAAACTCCCATCTCACAGAATGCATAGTATTTTCTTAAAAGATATTAGTTACTTCTGCAAAAGAAATAGCACATGGGATATAGACCTATTGATATACATCATGCATTTTGACCTGGTTCCCACACCCAAGAAAATCTTTATCTCTATCTCCATCCTTTATCAATGTCTATTTTTATATCTATCTGCCTTCTACATGAGGAAATGGCCACATAACTATGGCTAGACAATACAACTACTGATGCATAATTGATTTTCACACACGATGCATGTTTTATTCAATAATACATGACCAGGAGCATGTAAAGTGCAGAAATAGATGGTTTTAGGAGAGTTATTTTCCATGACTCCTCAAGAGAGGAATCTATAAGAATCTGGACACTGCCAAGATGCTTGTAGTAGAGATCTTGTATACAGATATTTGAAAACCAAGATTGTTTGTTTGTGTTTTTTTTCCTTTGTTTTGTTTTGTTTTCATAACTCCCTATAGAAGCTTCATTATAATGTGGTGTAAACCTTCAAACCAAAAGGCAACATATTTTGTTACTTTTGATTAACAATTCTTTTTATAGAATAATAGGAATGAAGAGCTTTGTTAAGTCCTTCTGAATTGTCATGTCAATATCCTTCATCTTTAGACAGAAAAATAATTCATTCATGTTATGTACTATTAATAATTTAGTCTTGAATTACATTTTTTTATTTTCTGTGTTGGAGAAAAATACATGTACTGTATTGTTCAGTGAAATGTCCATAGATATGTGGATGATAAGTGTCTAAAGCTCTGTCTTGAAGCTTCTTGTCCAACTTGCAGTCAGTTTTACTTTAGAGTCTGTTTTCCTCCAGAAACTGCATACTGATAATGTATTCTTAGGCAGAGCCTCTTGAAGACAATGTGTTTTGTGAGTTTCCTGTGTATTATAAGCATCTGTCTTTCCACTGGGAGAGAATATTTCAATATTAAGAAAATAACTACATGACACGGAATCTATCATGCTTGAGGTTCAATGGATACTGAAAAAATAATTTTTATTTATATTTTAAATTTCTAGAATATTTGACTTAGAGCTGCAGAATTAGAAAAAATAATGCTTCTCAAAATTAATTTGACAAAAATTAATGATATTAGAGAGTTAAGCATTTTATTTATTGTGAGTGGGGTATGATTTTGTTTTGCTTTCCATCATCAGTGTGTGGTGATACAGAGTTGGAATAGGTGGTTTTGTATTTATTCAGAAACAAATGTATTAAAATGTGAACAATGTTTATAAAAGACATAGAGCAAGTGTGCAAATTACATATACATATATATGAAGGGTTGTTATCAAGCTAGAAAGTGAATTTGTGCTACAGGAGCAGCGTATAAAGTGTGGGCTGAATTCTGTATTGCAGTCATTGGCATGGTCTTGTGCAGGATATAATAACAAATAGCTTGGATTAGTCCTGGGAAATGAACAACCTTATTTGACATGTATAGTTGCATGTTCTGTCTTCAGAAAATGAAATGACTTGGTATTTTAGGCAAACCAACATGAATATTATATTCTCCTCCTCCTCCTCCTCCTCCTCCTCCTCCTCCTCATCATCATCATCATCATCATCATCATCTTTAATCTTTTTCTAAAGTCCAGTCATTATCCCTTTCCTGTGTTGCTCCCCCAAGAGTTCCTCATCTTAGTCCTCCTCCTCCATCTCTAAGAGGACGTCCCCAAATTCCCACACACCCGGATGCCCCTGCCAGGCCTCCCAATTCCGTGGGCCCTCAAGTACCTCAAACATTAGGTGTGTCTTCTCTCATTTAGGCCAGACCAGGCAGTCCTCTGCCTGTGTATGCCTGTGTGTGTGTGTGGGGCGGGGGGAGGGCGGGGCTGCTCAGACCACTTCATGTATGCTGTCTGCTTGGTGGCTCAGTGTTTGAGAGATCTCAGGGATCGGGGTTAGTTGAGACTGCTGGACTTCCTATGAGGTCACCCACCTCCTTAGCTTCTTCTAGTCTCTCCCTTATTCAACAACGGGGGTCCCCAGGTTCTGTCCATTGGTTAGGTGTAGGTATCTGCTTCTATCTCAGTTGTCTGCTTGTTAGACCACTTGGAGAGAGACCATGTTAGGCTTCTGTCTTTAACTGCATCATAACATCAGCAATCATGTCATGCTTTGCAGCCACCCCTTGAGCTGGGTCTCAATTTGGGCTGGTCATTGGACCTCCTTTCCCTCAGTCTCTTCTATATTTTTGTCCCTGCAGTTTTTTAGACAGGGATAATTCTGAGTCAGAGATTTTGACTGTAGGATAGCAACCCATTCCTCCACTCCATGTCCTCTCTTCTACTGGAGGTGGATTCTACAACTTCGCTCTTCCCACTGTTGGGTATTTCATCTAAGGTCTCTCCCTTTGAGTCTTGAGATTCTCTAACCTCCAAGGAGTCACTGGTACATTCTAGAAGGGTCCCCCCACCCCAACTTCTGGAGGTCCTATATTTCCATTCATTCTCCTGGCCCTAGGGGCTTCACTCCAGGGGAATAGGGGAACATGATCAAGTATTTTCCGGGGATGAAGAGTATTTATTCTTAAAACACAAGCCTATGATTTTTAAAACAACATAGAAAGTAAATTAAAAATCAGAATAATACTCGTGGATATAAATGAATTTGATCTCACAGTCTTCATATTTTAGCTTGATTATCATTGACTTGAAGCCTAAAGCACACTTATAAGTGAAAATTATATCATACCATAATATCTTTTTAGGTCAGAGGTATCACACTAAGGATGAACTTTTCTATTTCCATCAATTTGCCTGAAATCGTCTTGATGTCATTTTCTTATAATAGCTGGGTAATGCTCTATTTTGTATATGTACCATATTTTTTCCATTCTTTGGTTGTGGGATATCTAGAATGTTTCCAGTGTTTTTCTATTGTGTATAAAGCCGAAATGAACGTGATTGAGCTGGTTTCCCTATGATATAGTAGAACAGTATAGTTGGATTTTGAGGTAGATCTATTCCAAACTCTCTGAGGAACTGCCATATTGACTTCCGTAGAGGCTGTATATGTTTACACTCTCACCTGCAATGGAAGCATGTTCCCATTTGCTCCTCATTCTTGCCAGCAGTCACTGTCACATTTGAGTTAGCTATTCTGATAGGTTTCAAATGGAATCACAAAGAAATTTGATATACTTTGGATGTTGAATATTTAAGTGCTTCTCAACCATTTGACATTCCAGTATTGAGAATTCTCTGTTTACATTATATCCCACTTTTTCATTTGATTATTTAGGTTTTTTTTGAGATCAAGTTTCTGGAGTTGTTTTTATATGCTGGATATGAGTCCTCTATTGGATGTGGAATTAGGAAAAAAATTTTTCCATCTTGTAGGCTGACACTTTGCCTGATTGATGGTATCTGCTACCTTATAGAAACTTTTCAGATTTATGCAGTCCTATTTATTTTGTTTTTGTGAGGCAGAGAAATCCTTTATTGCCACAGGAAGCAAGTACACTCATCTCTTCAACAGTTTTAAGAATCACAAAAATGCAGAATCCACACAATAAAGAATAACACAGACTTAGGGAGAAATGGTCTCTTGGTTTATATTGACTGTAATACTGAAGTAAGCAATTGATATTGTTCAGTCGAAATATCTTAAACAAAATGAAAACAAAACCGTTAGTTATAACATCTAGTTTATATACCATTCAAAAAATATATATTATTTGTTTAATGTATAGCAAGTTTAATACATTAGTGTTCACAAGATAAAAATTGTATTCTACTGAAAATTTGTGTGTGTGTGTGTGTGCGCGTGCTACTCAAGTATGCTACTCAAGGAGATTTTCTTTTGGATTTAAAAATGCAGGTTCTAGATTCAGGAAAGACAAATATCAGTTGGAAGACTCCTGCATCTTTTAAGATTTGCATGTTAAAATCTACAAACTTGTATTGTAATACGTTGTTTCTTTCTTTTTTTTCTTTTTAAAGGATCACAAATTTTCTCAAAATAGATTATAGAACACAGGAAATGGTTCATGAAAGTACAGAGATACTATCCAGTTCTGTGGCTAATAGTAAACTGAACATTCTATTTAAATGGTATTGCACTAGCTCTACACACAGTGGACAGACAGTGAGACCACAATAATCAACCTCACAGTAGAAACAGAGGCACATGGTCTCTAAGATACTTTTTAGTGGGCAAGATACTATGGTCTAGTAGAAACATTTAGGAAGGACAAAACCTTGTAATAGTAGAAAAGGTGTTTACTGGTGTTTCTACTGTAAAACCCTTCTAGAGATCAAATTGAAAAGTGATTATCTATGTGACCTTAGTGAGTGTACTAGATTTTTTCTGTTCAGAAAGTCTTCCCTTGTATCAATGCATCCAAGTCTATTTTTCCTTTTCTCTTCTATCAGAACAAGTGTATCAAATTTTCTATTAAGGTTTTTAATAGTTGGATTTGCATTTGTATATATTTCTGGCATCATTTTTTTGTAAACAAGCCAGATATACAGACTGGAAAAGGATAGCGTCTTCAACGAATGGTGCTGGTCAAACTGGATTTCTGGTTTCAGAAAATTACAAAGTGTGATAGGTCCACACTTATCACCTTATACAAATGCATATATATGGAAAATTTCTGGATCTACAATTCAATTCCATTTACCAACATTTCTATTCTATTCTAATATTGTGATGCTTTTCTTACTATAGCTTTGTAAGTACAACTTGAAGTTGGGAATTGTGAAACATTCAGTAGTTATTTTGTTGTTGAGGATTGTTTTATCTATTCTTTGCCTTTTGATTTTCCGTACAAAGTTGAGAATTTTCTTTTCAAGTTCTATAAAGGAGTGAGTTGCAATTATAGTTAGGATTGCATTGAATGTATAGATTGTTTTGGTTAGATGGTCATTTATCCTATGTTAAGCCTACTGATCTATGATATCTTCTTTAATTTATTTCTTCAAAGACATTTTTTCCTTTATTATTGAATATTGTGTTTATTTACATTTCAAATGTTATCCCCTTTCCTTGTCCCCCTCCCCGGAAACCTTTTCTATCATCCCATTTCCCCTTGTTTCTTTTTTTTTATTTACATTCCCAATCATTTCCCCTTTCCCGTTTCCTCCCTCCCCGAAAGTCCCAAAAGCCCCCTTTCCCTCCCTCTTTTCCCCATTCAACCCCCTCTCATTTCTCTGTCCTGGCATTCCCCTACATCCAGTCTTTCCAGGACCAGGGGTCTCTCCTTCCATCTTCTTAGAAATCTATTGATACGCGAATTGTGTCTAGGGTATTCCGAGATTCTGGGTTAATATCCCCTTATCAGTGACTGCATACCATGTGTATTCTTTTGTGATTGGGTTACCTCACTAAGGATGATATTTTCAAGTTCTGACCATTTGCCTAGGAAAGTTAAACTCCAGAGAGGCAAGTAACCCTGTTAAAAATGGGGTACAGAGCTAAACAAAGAGTTCTCACCTGAAGAATATCTAATGGCTGAGAAGCACCTAAAGAGATGTTCATCATCCTTAGTCATTAGGGAAATGCAAATCAAAACAACCCTGAGATTCCATCTCACACCAGTCAGGATGGCTAAGATCAAAAACACAGGAGACAGCGGTTGTTGGCGAGGATGTGGAGAAAGAGGAACACTCCTCCACTGCTGGTGGAATTGCAAGCTGGTACAACCACTCTGGAAAGCAGTCTGGCGGTTCCTCAGAAAACTGGGCATGACACTCCCGGAGGATCCGGCTATACCACTCCTGGGCATATACCCAGAGGCTTTACCTGCATGCAATAAGGACACATGCTCCACTATGTTCATATCAGCCTAATTTATAATAGCCAGAAGCTGGAAAGAACCCAGATGTCCCTCAACGGAGGAATGGATTCAGAAGATGTGGTATATTTACACAATGGAATACTACTCTGCAATTAAAAACAATGAATAAGAACTTTCTAATGAAAATCTTCAACAGAAATAGTCACATTCTACAGTGGATACTTTTAGGGTGTTAGAGACAGATCTTCACCATGACTATTACCATTCTTATAATCAAAGTGTTTGAATTCTTCAGGACAATGGAGAAGGGTACATTTGTTGCAGTAGCTATAAAATCTCTGTGGAACAAAGTTGATCACTGAGTCTACTTATATTGATAATTTTCCTTCGGCCATAAAGGTATAAATATGTCTTTGATAATACATTTTTATTTCTTTTTCAAAATCTTTTATGTTTAATGATAACTAATGAGTAGGGAGAAAAAGATGTTCAAGAAACACAAGGAGTTCTTTTTTTTTTCTTTTTTTTCTTTTCAGAAGTCTCTCTGGAAAGAGAAACAAATCCTAGTTGGGGAAGGAAGAGACTAGTGATATCTCAGGATTCAATCTGTGTTGTAATGATTGAATGTCATACAGCATTTTCACAAAACACTGTGCATAGGAATCCACCAGTTTCCAAAATATATATCTGATAAAAGTTATTTTCCTTGTAATGTCACTTGCTTTTCCTCTCCCAACAGATGACACCATAATGCAAATGGCTATGGAGAATGACTCTTCTGTGACTGAGTTTGTTTTTATGGGATTAACGGACCAATCTGAGTTACAGCTGCCTTTGTTTTTTGTGTTCTTGTTGAATTATACAGCTACTGTGATGGGAAATTTGAGCTTAATAATTCTTATTTGTCTGAATTCAAACCTTCATACCCCAATGTACTTTTTCCTGTTTAATTTGTCCTTCGTTGATTTCTGTTACTCATTTGTTTGTACCCCTAAAATGCTGGTGGGTTTTGTTTCTGAAAAAAGCATAATATCCTATATAGGATGCATGAGTCAGCTATTCGTTTTTTGCTTTTTTGTTAATTCTGAGTGTTATGTGCTAAGAGCAATGGCCTATGATCATTATGTGGCCATATGTAAGCCCTTGATTTATGCCATCCTTATGTCTCCTAGGATGTGTTCCCTGCTAATGATTGGGTCCTACATAATGGGATTTGCAAGTGCCATGGCTCACACTGGCTGCATGATTAGGCTCAGCTTTTGTGATTCGAACACTATCAACCATTATATGTGTGAAATCTTCCCCCTTCTCCAGCTCTCCTGTAGTAGTACCTATGCCAATGAGCTTGTGAGCTCTCTTATTGTCTCTATAGTTGTCATTGTATCTGGTCTTGTTATCTTAATGTCATATGCTTCCATCCTTTTAAATATTGTTCAGATGTCATCAGGTACAGGTTGGTCCAAAGCAACGGGGACTCACATCATAACTGTTACTCTATTCTATGGTTCTGGGCTGCTTACTTATGTCAAACCAGCATCTGCTGAGTCTGTAGACCAGGGGAATTTTTTTTAGTGTTTTATACTCTTATGGTTCCCATGCTGAACCCTCTTATTTACAGTCTCAGGAACAAGGAAGTCAAACTTGCAGCAAAGAGAACCATGAAGAAAATCACAATCTGAGGCACATATATGTTTGTGTTAATCTATTACTGTATGGTAGGATCTTTTCATTACCTTTCATTACCTTTCCTTCATCATTACTTTTCTTCTATTCTCTCTGTTTAACTTTTCTCCTTTTCATCACTTTTATCATTTAGTTCATATTATCTACTATACCACACACACGCATGAATGCAGCACCAAACTTGAACTAATATCACCAACACCACAAGCTTCCATACAATGATCACTACCACTTTGATGATGATGATGATGATGATGATGATTATCATCATTATCATTGTCATTTTCATCCAGCAGGCAGCTTTGTGGCACTATTCTTGAATTTGAGATTCTTTCACACTCTAATATTATCCATTCTGATCGTCATTACCTGTTCCAGACAAAGAATTTTGTCCAATATATTTTATACATAAAGATAATACTATTTTATATTTTCTTTTTATATCTTTTTAATGAAAATAAATTTGTGAGACTGTTTTAAATTCTAAGAATAAAACCTAAAAAGAAACCTAGAACAACGCTATTGTACCACCAATCATTAAGTTTAGCTGTATAAGAAAAGGTAACCAGATAAATGATTTTTAATGAAGAATATTTATTTGTGCAAAATAATGGAAAGAAGTAGAGTGGTAAAGAGACAAAGAACTTTTGGAAAGTTTTTTCAGTATGGGTCCAATTGATGGAGTATAGAATGATGGTCAGCCATGTTTTCTATATTAGAGATGTTATCCATAAAACTTTAATAGGAATTATGGGGAACTAAGTAGGAATAAAATCTAATACCCATGCAAAAAAAATGACTTTGAAGGACAGTGAGTAGACAAAGCTACAAAGTGACACTTTAACCTGTTTCTTCATGTTCATGATCAATCTTTCAAGGACAATGAAGCTGAGTGTTTGATCAAGCTTTTTTGGTGAAGCATGTCAAAATTTCTGTAATAAAATGTATACTTTAAGAAGCTTATTAAGCATTATTAATGTATACTGGTTGGTTCATCTTGTTTGTCCTATATTGCTGCAAACCCATTCAGTTTCGTGCATCGTTTCTCTAGCTCCTCCATTGGAGACCATGTGCTCAGTCCAATGGTTAGCTGAGAGAATGACCCTCTGTATCTTTCTTGCACTGGCAGAGCCTCCCAGGAGACAGTTATACCAGGCTCCTGTCAGCAAGCCCTTGTTGGCATCCACATCAGTGTCTGGGTTGGTGACTCTAAATGAGATGGATCACCAGGCCGGGTAGTCTCTGGATGGCATTTCTTTCAGTCTCTGCTCCACAATTTGTCTATTGGTCTTCTCCCATGGCTATTTTGTTCCCTCTTTTAAGAAGAACCTAAGTATCTGCACTTTGGTCTTCCTTCTTTTTGAGCTTCATGTGGTCTATGAATTTTATCTTGGGTATTCCAAGCTTTTGGGTTAATATCCACTTTTCATTGAGTGAATACAATTTGTGTTCTTTTGTGACTGAGTTTCTTCACTCAGGATTATATTTTCTAGTTCCATATATTTGCCTAAGAATTTCGTGAATTCATTGTTTTTAATAGCTGAGTACAAATTGTATAAAGGTATGAATGTGCCACATTTTCTGAATCCACTCTTCTGTTGAGGGACATCAGGGTTGTTTGCAGCTTCTGGCTATTATAAATAAGGCTTCTATGAACATAGTGGAGCGTGTGTCCTTATTACCTGTTGGAGCATATTCACCTTATTAAAATTATTGGTGTGAGATAGTGAAGTAATGTTATAATGTTATAAATTTTTTACATTTATATACACACACACATATATATGTATATATATATATATATATATATATATATATCTTTATTCTCAAAACAAATTATCAATGCTGAGATGCACTTTTTTGATTTTGTTTGTTATAGTACCTGAAAAGCAAGTTATTAAAATTATTGGTTTATATTTTGATATTAAGATATATTTTAATAAGAGAAGAGAATAATTAACATATATAGATAATAAGGTATATGAAGTTACATTTTCAGAATTCCTTGGAGCTTGCAGATACACAATATGAATCACAGGAATAGAATGGACTCTGGGGTCTGAGTGTGAAATAATCATATGAGACAGGTGGTGAAATATGAACAGGTACACTTGTCAGAGTTTTCTCAAGTCAAAGAGGCTAGTTTTATAGGAATAATTTTTATATCAACCTGGCAAGGTTTTATGGATTTAAAATTTTAATCAGTCTGCATTTAATCATAGTTATGGATAAGCTATTAAAATTTGGTAATATTTATAGATTAATTATTACAACTGTAATTTCAAAAGCACTACAAATAAGTTAAATGCAAGATAAATTTTAAAGCTAAATTAATTTGACTGTTAGTATTAAGAGGTACTCCATAAATATTTGTTAATAATATGGACAGAGTATACATTTATTTTTTTATATAATTTCTGCATCGTTATTTCTCCATTTACATAATTGGAATAAGAGATTTTGTTTTATAAATACATATTAACAAAAGTTAAATATATATTAAATCCATCTTTGAATAAAAGCTTAATTACATTTATTTTAATTTCTTAGATGACATTGACATAAAGGGCAACATCTTCAAATTTGACCGTCAAGATGAGAATGGCATTAGAAATATTGTGAATCTTCTGGTTTTCAACAACTAACCATTGCATGTAGCTCTTCATCTATGGATAGAATTTTATGAATTTTTCAATTGTCCTCATTATCTAGGCTTTGTTATGCAACCATATTTTAGAGGTACCATGGGTCCAGCTTTTCTGTCATGTCTTTTATTTACTAGATGTTTTCTTTATTTATATTTCCAATATTATCCCCTTTCCTCCTTTCCCCTTTAAACCCCTCCTGTCCCAGCCCCCTCTCCCTGCTCACTAGCCCACTCACTCCCCACTCCTGCTTCCCTGTCCTGGCATTCCCCTCCACTGGGTCATCCAGCCTTCACAGGACCAAGGGACTCTCCTTTCATTGATATCACAAAGACCATCTTCTGTTGCATATGCAGCTGGAGCCATGGGTCCCTCATGTGTATTCTTTGGTTGGTGGCTTAGTCCCTGGGAGCCCTGGGAGTACTGGTTGGTTCATTTTGTTGCTCATCCTATGTTCCTGCAAACCCCTTCAGTTCCTTGGGTCCTTTCTCTAGCTTCTCCACTGGGGACCCTGTGCTCAGTCCAATGTATGGCTTTGAGGATCCACCTCTGTGTTTGTCAGGCACTGGCAGAATCTCTCAGGCGAGAGCTATATCTGGTTCCTGTCAGCAAGCACTGGTTGACATCCACAATAGTGTCTGCATTTGGTGATTGTAAATGGGATAGATCCCCAGGTGGGGCAGTCTCTGGATGGCCTTTCCTTCAGTCTCTGCTCCACACTTTGTCGCTGTTTCTCCTCGCATGAGTATCTTGATCCCCATTCTAAGAAGGACAGAAGTATCCACACTTCGGTATTCCTTCTTTTTATGCTTCATTTTGTCTGTGTATTGGATCTTGGGTATTCCAAATTTCTGGGCTAATATAGACTTATCAGTGAGTGTGTATCGAGTGTATTCTTCTGTGATTGAGTAACCTCACTCATGATGATATTTTCTAGTTTCACCCATTTGCCAAGAATTTCATGAATTTGTTGTTTTTAATAGTTGAGTAGTACTCCACTGTAGAGATGTCTCCGTGGTTAAGAGCACCAGTTTCTCTTCCAGAGGTCCTGAGTTCAATTCTCACCCATTACATGGTGGCTCACAACCAACCCTGTGTAACAGGATTTGATGACCTCTTCTGGTGTGTCTGAAGACATCTACAGTATACTCATATAAATAAAATAAATAAATCTTAAAAAAAAAGAACAACTGAAAGATAACAAAGGTATATGAATTGGAAAGAAAGCAAAGTATCTTCTGTCATTTCTTGAAGATATCACCTCCCAACAGGTATTCTTATCTTCTGGCTCTCAGAACTATTCTAATCCCTCTGCCATGATTATCCCTTAGATTTATATGTAGAGGTTGACTGTAGAATTCTGGTTGGTATGAATTTCTCTGTATTTTCGCCAGTTATGAATCTCTGTAATTGTCACCATCTGCTGCAAAAGAAACTTCTTTGTTAAAGGATAACTGCTAAAGAATGAATACTTGCATTAGAGTTAGAAATTGTGTTGGTTTAGGAAAATGGCAGTAATAATTTCTCGTCGACTGTGTTTCCCATACTGTTTAAATGCCTACCCCTTTGAATGGGCTTTCAGTAAAATCAAATAGCTCTTTCTTGTTATCACTGGTCAATATTACACCCTTGAGAATATCTTTAGAGTCTCAACATTGATTTGTTAATAGATTTTATATTTGGCAGAACTATTTAAGTTTCTTGTATACCTTGCACAGCACATTCTAATATAATGAGAGGTTACCACTCTGGGTCACACTAAAAGCAACATAAGAGGGAAATTTATAGGTTCATGTGTCTTTACTAAATAATCAGAAGAACCACATATAAATGATTCAAGAATTTTCAGAAAGTAGAAAAAAATCAAACAAAAATCCAGTAGGTTGGACCAAACAATAAAATCCAGAGAAGAAATTAGTGATATAAAAATAAGTAAAGTGATATGAAAAAGCAAAAAATTCTAAGATCTCATTCTTTGAAAAGATAAACAACATTCACACACAATTCTTTGCCTAATTAATAAAAAAGAAAAGAAAAGAAAAAAGAAATTTATATTAACATAACCCCAAGTAAATAGGGAAACATTAAAATAGACACCAGAAAAATTCAGAATATGATAAAAGATTAATGTTAAAATCTATATTGCTTTAATGTAGAAACCTTAAATAAAATGGATGAATCTTCATCCAAGTGACTGAGATTAATTCAGCCACATTAAGTAGAAAAGACTCATAGATAAGAAGGACATTAATTCAGTAATATAAAAACTTTCAAAAGAAATATGCACAGGCATAGATAAGCTCGCAGAAGAACTCTTTCAGATTTTCAAAGATTATCACAATCTATATTTATTATATTTAATTTAAAATTTATATAATATATTCTCTTAACTCTTTCCCCACATCCATTTCCTTCCAGATCCTTTAGAAATTCATCCCCATCCAACTCTACATTTCTTTCTCTCTCTTTAGAAAACAAAATGAGCAAATAATTTTAATAATAATAATAATAATAATAATAATAATAATAATAATAATAATAGAATAAGTCCACAAGGAAACAAACAATAATTCATAGGAAATATGCACAAATACAAAAACCCCCTGAAAACCACAAAACCACTAAATTGGAAATCATCAAATCAAGTAGAAGGCCAGTAAGTTAAAAAGATTCACAAAGAAATATGAGACAAAATAGCAACAGAACCACCAGTGAGTTTGTTTTCTTTAGGCCATCTAATTCTGAGCATTTGTACTTATGTATGGTTCATTAAGCCAGTGAGACACCATTGGAAAAATTCTGCTGTCTTAAATTATGAAAGCAAATAAAAATTGAAAGAACACTTATAATCTTTTATGAATCCAGTATCAATCTAATACTAATGCTAGGTAAAGACAACAAATAAAAACTACAGAGACATATCTCTCACTAAGGTAGAAAAAAAAATGATCAATTTATCAATACTATACTTGCAAATCAAATGCTGTCACACATGACTCTCAGTGTGTTTAGTTATTCTCGATTTTCTAATTGTTTTTTTCTTAGTTGTTACTTAACATTTCTTACTTCTTTGCATATCAGTTTAAGCAAATTATGAATTAAGTTTCATTTAATTTGAAATAAGCTTTGACCTGTTTTTAAATGAAACTATTTATATTACACTGTTCTTTCAAAAAACAGAAGTTGAATGTTGCCCTCATTATTGGTGATAGAAATAGAAATACCATGCTGTGTTTGCAGAAGTCAAGAGTTACATAGATGAGATGAGACAATAACATTCTTATGTGTACTTGATTGTTCGTTTTTTTTTTTTCATTGCCATCAACATCAGGTAATTTTTTCCAAGTTTTATAAGGGGATTCATTGCAAGGCAGAATATTCTTTCTAGGCATGTAAGTTCAAACCCAGCCTTAGGCCTCTGAAAGGGAAATAATGTAAATGAATGGGTGTTTTAAACTCAGCTTCAGCACTGGTGTGTCTGAGGACAGCGAGAGTGTACTCATATAAAAATAAATAATTGGTTCCCGCGGACTGCGCTGGAGAGACCGGTACCCAGGCTCTCCCCCCGATATAACATCACTTGGGACACGGCCTGTTGGGGCTTCCGTCTGTGCCCGAGGGCGGGTTGGCGCTGTGGTCGTCTGGGTGCCAGATCGGCGGGCCATCGTGACCACAGGGTGAGCGGCGCCACGGAGACTGCCCTCCGCCATCTTTGCTCCAGTGACCAGGTAGTTGGGACCGCCAGGCTCAGAGACAGACAGGCATAATATCGCTTCGGTTTCAGGCAGCTTGTGTGTAACCTGCTCCCAGGTGCTGGGCTGATCTGCAGTAACCAGCACGCCAGTTCCGCGGTGGGACCTTCTGCCTGGTGGAGGGACCCCGCGCAGGGAGGGAGCCTGCCAGCTTCCCTTCCGCGACCTCTGTTCCCGCGGACTGCGCTGGAGAGACCGGTACCCAGGCTCTCCCCCCAATATAACATCACTTGGGACACGGCCTGTTGGGGCTTCCTTCTGTGCCCGAGGGCGGGTTGGCGCTGTGGTCATCTGGGTGCCAGATCGGCGGGCCATCGTGACCACAGGGTGAGCAGCGCCACGGAGAGTGCCCTCCGCCATCTTTGCTCCAGTGACCAGGTAGTTGGGACCACCAGGCTCAGAGACAGACAGGCATAATATCGCTTCGGGTTCAGGCAGCTTGTGTGTAACCTGCTCCCAGGTGCTGGGCTGATCTGCAGTGACCAGCGCGCCAGATCTGCTGTGGGACTTCTGCCTGGCAGAGGGACGCCCCCTCCCCCCCCCCAGGAGAGATCACACACCCCTGCACAGGGCAGGAGCCTGCCAGCCTCCCTTTGGTGACCTCTGCTCCAGGAATCCACTAGGCTGAGCCTTTAGATGTGCAAGGCCTCCCCAATATAAGATCACTTGGGGCAAAGCACATTAGGGCTCCAAAGTCACTCAGGAGCAGGCAGGCCCCAGAAATCGGTGCCAGGGGAATCCTGGTAATCCAGGGGGGGCAGAAATAGCTTTGCAAGCTCACAGGAGGTCCAACCAACAGCCAGTGGCAGCAGGACCAACTAACACCAGAGGTATCCAGATGGCAAAAGGCAAACGTAGGAATGTTACTAACAGTAATCAAAGTAATGTGGGACCATCCGAACCCAACTCTCCAACAGCAGCAAGTCCTGGATACCCCACCACACCCGAAAGACAAGATCTGGATTTAAAATCACTTCTCATGATGCTATTAGAGGATCACAAGAAGGACACAAATAAATCTCATAAAGAGTTACAGGAGACCATGAATCAACGGTTAGAAGCCCTTACAAAGGAAACACAAAAATCGCTTAGAGAAATGCGGGAGAACATGGATCAAAAGATGGAGGCGCACAAGGAGACAACACAAAAATCACTTAACGAGATGAATCAACGGGTAGATGCACTCACAAAGGAATCACAAAATTTGCATAAAGAAATGCAGAAGAATATGGGTCAACAGACGGATGCCCATAAGGAGGCAACACAAAAATTGCTTAAAGAAATGAATCAACGGTTAGATGCCCTTACAAAGGAAACACGAGAACTGCTTAAAGAAATGCAGGAGACGATGGATCAACAGATGGAATCCCATGAGGAGGAAACACAAAAATCGCTCAGAGAAATGCAGGAGAACGTGGGTCATCAGGAAGAAATCCTGAAAGAGGTAATGCAAAAATACCTTAAAGAAATACAGGAAAATACAAACAAACAAGTGAAGGATCTCAGCAAATCCATCCAGGAACTAAAAAAGGAAGTAGAAACAACTAAGAAATCACAAAGGGAGACAACTTTGGAGATAGAAAACCTTGGGAAGAAATCAGGAGTCATAGATGCAAACATCAACAATAGAATACAAGAGATGGAAGAAAGAATCTCAGGTGCTGAAGATTCCATAGAAAGCATCGACTCAACAGTCAAAGAAAATGCAAAATGCAAAAAACGCGTAACCCAAAACATCCAGGAAATCCAGGACACAATGAGAAGACCAAACCTAAGGATTATAGGTATAGATGAGAGTGAAGATTTGCAACTTAAAGGGCCAGTAAACATCTTCAACAAAATTATGGAGGAAAACTTCCCTAACTTAAAGAGAGAGATGCCGATGAACATACAAGAAGCCTACAGAACTCCAAACAGACTGGACCAGAACAGAAATACCTCCCGTCACATAATAATCAAAACACCGAATGTTCTAAACAAAGAAAGAATACTAAATGCAGTAAGAGAAAAGGGCCAAGTAACATACAAAGGAAGACCTATCCGAATCACATCAGACTTCTCACCAGAGACTATGAAAGCCAGAAGATCCTGGGCAGATCTCATGCAGACACTAAGACAGCACAAATGCCAGCCTAGACTACTATACCCAGCAAAACTCTCAATCACCATAGATGGAGAGACCAAGATATTCCATGATAAAACCAAATTTTCACAATATCTTTCCACAAATCCAGCCCTGCAACGGATAATAGGTGGAAACCTCCAATACAGGGAGAGAAACAACACCCTGGAAAAAATGAGATAATAACCTTCTTGAATCAAACCCAAAAGTAGATAACCACTCAAACATAAAGATAGCATCAAGAATGGCAGATGGCAATAATCACTATGCCTTAATCTCTCTTAATATCAATGGTCTCAACTCCCCAATTAAAAGACATAGACTAGCAGACTGGATACGTAAACAGGACCCAGCTTTTTGCTGCATGCAGGAAACGCACCTCAGTGTCAAAGACAAACACTACCTCAGAGTAAAAGGCTGGAAAACAATTTTACAAGCAAATGGCCCCAAGAAACGAGGTGGAGTAGCCATCCTAATATCGGATAAAATTGATTTTCAACCCAAAGTCATCAAAAAAGACACAGAAGGACACTACATACTGATCAAGGGAAAAATCCACCATCAAGAACTCTCAATCCTGAATATCTATGCTCCAAATGCAAGGGCACCCTCATTCGTAAAAGAAACGTTACTAAAACTCAAAGCACACATCGCACCGCACACAATAATAGTGGGTGACTTCAACACCCCGCTCTCTGAAATGGATCGTTCAGGAAAGCAGAAACTAAACAGGGACACAGTGAATCTAATTGAAGCCTTGGACCAAATGGAACTAACTGATATATATAGAACATTTCATCCTAGAGCTAAAGAATACACCTTCTTCTCAGCTCCTCATGGTACCTTCTCCAAAATTGACCATATAATTGGTCACAAATCAGACCTCAACAGATACAAGAAGATAGAAATAATCCCATGCCTCCTATCAGATCACTATGGAATAAGGGTGGTCTTCAATGGCAACAAAAACAAAAGAAAACCCACGTACACATGGAGGCTGAACAATGCTCTACTCAATGATAACTTGGTCAAGGTGGAAATAAAGAAAGAAATCAAAGACTTTTTGAAAGTTAATGAAAATGAAGGCACAACATACCCTAACTTATGGGACACAATGAAAGCAGTGCTAAGAGGAAAATTCATAGCCCTGAGTGCCGCCAAAAAGAAACGGGAGACAGCATACACTAACAGCTTAATGGCACACCTGAAAGCCCTGGAACAAAAAGAAGCAAATACACCAAAGAGGAGTAGAAGGCAGGAAATCATCAAACTCAGGGCTGAAATCAATCAAGTAGAAACAAATAAAACCATACAAAGAATCAACAAAACGAGGAGTTGGTTCTTTGAGAAAATCAACAAGATAGATAAGCCCTTAGCCAGACTAACCAGAGGGCACAGAGATAGTATCCAAATTAATAAAATCAGAAACGAAAAGGGAGAGATAACAACAGAAACTGAGGAAATTCAAAAAATCATCAGATCCTACTACAAAAACCTGTATTCAACACAACTAGAAAATCTTGAGGAAATGGACAATTTCCTTGACAGATACCAAGTACCAAAATTAAATCAGGATCAAATAGACCATCTAAACCGTCCTATAACCCCTGAAGAAATAGAAGTTGTCATTGGAAGTCTTCCAACCAAAAAAAGCACAGGTCCAGATGGTTTTAGTGCAGAATTCTATCAGACCTTCAAAGAAGACCTAACACCAATACTCTTCAAACTGTTCCACAAAATAGAAACAGAAGGAACACTACCCAACTCGTTCTATGAAGCCACAATTACACTAATACCAAAAGCACACAAAGATCCGACAAAGAAAGAGAATCTCAGGCCAATCTCTCTTATGAATATCGATGCAAAAATACTCAATAAAATTCTTGCCAACCGAATCCAAGAACACATCAAAACGATCATTCACCACGATCAAGTAGGCTTCATCCCAGGGATGCAGGGATGGTTCAATATAAGGAAATCCATCAATGTAATCCACTACATAAACAATCTCAAAGAAAAAAACCACATGGTCATCTCATTAGATGCTGAGAAAGCATTTGACAAAATTCAGCATCCTTTCATGCTAAAGGTCTTGGAAAGATCAGGAATTCAAGGCCCATATCTAAACATAGTAAAAGCAATTTACAGCAAACCAGTAGCCAGCATCAATCTAAACGGAGAGAAACTTGAAGCAATCCCACTAAAATCAGGGACTAGACAAGGCTGCCCTCTCTCTCCATATCTTTTCAATATAGTACTTGAAGTTCTAGCTAGAGCAATTAGACAAGAGAAAGAGGTCAAAGGGATACAAATTGGAAAGGAAGAAGTCAAACTATCACTATTTGCAGACGATATGATAGTATACATAAGCGACCCAAAGAACTCCACCAGAGAACTCCTACAGCTGATAAACGACTTCAGCAAAGTGGCCGGATATAAAATCAACTCAAGCAAGTCAGAAGCCTTCCTATACTCAAAGGATAAGCAGGCTGAGAAAGAAGTAAGAGAAATAATACCCTTTACGATAGCCACAAACCATATTAAGTATCTTGGCGTGACGCTAACCAAACAAGTGAAAGATCTGTATGACAAGAACTTCAAGTCTCTGAAGAAAGAAATTGAAGAAGACCTCGGAAGATGGAAAAACCTGCCATGCTCATGGATTGGCAGGATTAATATAGTAAAAATGAGCATCTTACCAAAAGTAATACACAGATTCAATGCAATCCCCATCAAAATCCCAACTCAATTCTTCATAGAGTTAGAAAGAGCAATTCAAAAATTCATCTGGAATAACAGAAAACCCAGAATAGCTAAAACTATTCTCAAGAGTAAAAGAACCTCTGGGGGAATCAGTATCCCGGACCTCAAGCTGTACTACAGAGCAATAGTGTTAAAAACTGCATGGTATTGGTACAGTAACAGACATGTAGATCAATGGAACAGAATTGAAGACCCAGAAATGAATCCACACTCCTATGGTCACTTGATCTTTGACAAAGGAGCTAAAACCATCCAGTGGAAAAAAGATAGCCTTTTCAACAAATGGTGCTGGCTCAGCTGGAGGTCAACATGCAGAAGAATGCAAATTGACCCATCCTTATCTCCTTGCACTAAGCTCAATTCTAAGTGGATCAAAGATCTCCACATAAAACCAGACACACTGAAACTAATAGAAGGGAAACTAGGGAAGAACCTTGAACATATGGGCACAGGGGAGAATTTCCTGAACAGAACTCCAATAGCTTATACTCTAAGATCAAGAATAGACAAATGGGACCTCATTAAATTACAAAGTTTTTGCAAGGCAAAAGACACTGTCAAAAAGACAAAGCGGCAACCAACTAACTGGGAAATGATCTTTACCAACCTTACATCCGACAGAGGGCTAATATCCAAGATATACAAAGAACTCAAGAAGTTAAACTCCAGAGAGGCAAGTAACCCTATTAAAAAATGGGGTACAGAGCTAAACAAAGAGTTCTCACCTGAAGAATATCTAATGGCTGAGAAGCACCTAAAGAGATGTTCATCATCCTTAGTCATTAGGGAAATGCAAATCAAAACAACCCTGAGATTCCATCTCACACCAGTCAGGATGGCTAAGATCAAAAACACAGGAGACAGCAGTTGTTGGCGAGGATGTGGAGAAAGAGGAACACTCCTCCACTGCTGGTGGAATTGCAGGCTGGTACAACCACTCTGGAAAGCAGTCTGGCGGCTCCTCAGAAAACTGGGCATGACACTTCCGGAGGATCCGGCTATACCACTCCTGGGCATATACCCAGAGACTTTACCTGCATGCAATAAGGACACATGCTCCACTATATTCATAGCAGCCTTATTTATAATAGCCAGAAGCTGGAAAGAACCCAGATGTCCCTCAACGGAGGAATGGATTCAGAAGATGTGGTATATTTACACAATGGAATACTACTCTGCAATTAAAAACAATGAATTCACGAAATTCCTAGGCAAATGGTCAGAACTTGAAAATATCATCCTTAGTGAGGTAACCCAATCACAAAAGATCACACATGGTATGAAGTCACTGATAAGGGGATATTGACCCAGAATCTCAGAATACCCTAGACACAATCAGCATATCAATAGATTTCTAAAAAGATGGAAGGAGAGACCCCTGGTCCTGGAAAGACTGGATGTAGGGGAACGCCAGGACAGAGTAATGAGAGGGGGTTGAACGGAGAAAAGAGGGAGGGAAGGGGGCTTATGGGACTTTCGGGGAGGGAGGAAACGGGAAAGGGGAAGTGATTTGGAATGTAAATTAAAAAAATAAAATAAAATAAAATTAAAAAAAAAAAAAAAAATAAAAAAAAAAAAAAAAAAAAAAAAAAAAAAAGAATAGAATGTGCCTCCTCCTCATAGAATAGTAAATAAAGGATGCATAATAAGGAGTTTAATGAGCTTTCACAAATTGTACTAAGAAGAAAAATAGGCTTGGGACAGATTTGCAACCAAGGAAAAACTTTCATTCTAAGTCAGGTTCAGGGATAAGGCCACAGGTGTGCATTATGATAAAGCAAGGCCATGTGAAACTGTTGCTTTGAACTTATAATGAGCTTATAGAATGAAACACTGCTTTGAACTTACTACTGACACCCTTCCATAACTCCCTTTTGTGTAACATTTTATCTGTGAGGTAATTTTATAAAGAATTTTTATCTTGCTGGAGAGATGGCTCAGTGGTTAAGAGCACTGACTGCTCTTCCAGAGGTCCTGAGTTCAAATCCCAGTAACCACACGGCGGCTCACAACCATCTGTAGTAGGATCTGATGCCCTCTTCTGGTGTGTCTGACGACAGCTACACTGTACTCACATACATGAAATGAAAAAAAATAAATCTTTAAAAAAAAAGAATTTTTATCTTAAAAGCTTTTATTAAAAGGCTAATGGGGCTCAGAGATGGTTCAGCAGTTAAGAGCACAGGTTGTTCTTCCAGAGGTCCTGAGTTCAATTCCCAGCAACCACATGGTGGCTCACAGCCATCTGTAATGGGATTTGATGCCCTCTTCTGGTGTGTCTGAAGACAGCTGAAGTGTACTTATATAAATAAAATAAATCTTAAAAAAAAAAAAAAAAAAAAAAAAAAAAAATAAATAAATAATTTTTTTCTGTGTTTCTCACTCCTTTCTTTCTTCCTTCACCACTGTCCCTTCCTTCCTTCCTTCCTTCCTTCCTTCCTTCCTTCCTTCCTTCCTTCCTTCCTTCCTTCTTTCTTTCTTTCTTTCTTTCTTTCTTTCTTTCTTTCTTTCTTTCTTTCTTTCTTTCTTTCTTTCTGCTTTTGGAATTTTGGGAGGAGGTTACAGAGTCCTACCAAAGGAGGAGCCACCTAATTGGATTTGAGGTTCCTTTCATTTTGGGGGCTAGACAACAAGATGAAAATGCAGTTTACAATGAAATGGACAATCATAATGATTCTCTGGTGAAGAACGACACTTTAGCTTTGACAACAAAGGAATCAGAGCCAAGCACAAGAATGTAAGGAGATCCTTATTAGATTTCTGCCTAAAATCAAGTGTAGAATACTGGGATGCTGCAGAAATTACACTGGTTGAATTAAAAACTATCTTAAGAGACTTTTAGCTCAGAGTTTTTCTCTATTAAAATTTCATGTACATTTTGTAAATACGTGATCTTTTACCAAACTTGATTGAGAAGAAATTTCTCTTTAGTTTGGTTACAGTTTTATTAGATATTTTATTAATTTACATTTCAAATATTATGTCCTTTCCAGGTTTTTTCTCCAAAAACTCTCTATCCCATTTCCCTCCCCCTGCTTCTATGAGGGTACACTCTCACCCACACTCTGATTCCCACCACTCTGCCCTGGCATTCCCCTAAACTGGAGCATTGAACCGTCACAGGACCAAGGGCCTCTCCTCCCATTGATGTCAGATAAGCCCATCCTCTGCTACAAATGCAACTGGAGCCATGTGTCCTTCCATGTCGGTTTGGTAGTTTTGTCCCTGGGAGCTCTGGGTTATCTGGTTGGTTGATATTGTTGTTCTTCCTGTGGGGTTGCAAACCCCTTCAGCTCCTTTTATTGTAGGTGGTTGTTTTTGTTTTTTGTTTGTTTGTTTTTCAATCAAACAGAAACTATAAAATTTCAGATTTTCCAGTCTTACTTTGTAATTGAAGCTCATTTTTTTATCATATTAGACAATTTTCCTCGGTAGAGAAATGCTGAGATGCCATAAGATAAATAAAGCCAGAACAATGTTAAGAAGCTGTCTGTCCCTTACAGGAAATCTTAGAATTTGATGTGAAAATTCCTTACCTGTGTCCTCCACATTTGAGTATGTGCTATACCAAAGATTTGGTTTGGTAAAATGTAACATTTACAATTTCCTTTTCAAGGTAGCACCCTTGATTTTATTTTGTTACTTAAATTATCTTAGATATGCAGTTTTAGCAAAATGATTTTAAGGACTTTAGTTGTATACACTTCATGTACATATCCAGAAGCTGAAGTTTCTGGATTATATTCTTCTTGTTGATGTTTCTATGTGACAGGTACATGTTATGGGATAATGTATTTGTAATTCAACAAAGTCACAAGTTTTCTAGACTATTATAGCACTTCCTCACTAGAAGAAGAAATCTCTCTTTCCATAATCTTCTGATTGAGATTCTTGTGTCATTTTATGCAGAGGGTCAAGGCTCAGATCAGTTTGGGATTAGACTAGGTAGTAGAAAAGTATTGCCAAGGAACCAATTTGGAAATTAATAAAAAAAATTATTCTATGGGAGATCTCAGCTAGGATGAACAATGTAAAAGATGTTATTAGTCATGTTTCATGACTATTTTTGACAGACAGAATAAAAACAGTGTGTATAAAATGAAAGGATGTACATACACATACAAACACACACACATACACACGCACACACACACACACACACACACACACACACAGACATACACACAAACACACACCAAACATGGTTCCCAAAAGTAACCTCCATTATAAAAAGAAATAGTAAAGACATTCCTTTGGCTTGCCTGCTCTCCATGTTTTGAAAGCATTCTTTGACTTTCTTATTAATTCACCTTCCCTACATTTCTTTTTTTTTTTTAATTTTTTTTTAATTATTTATTTTATTTTTTTTAATTTACATTCCAAATCATTTCCCCTTTCCCATTTCCTCCCTCCCCGAAAGTCCCATAAGCCCCCTTCCCTCCCTCTTTTCTTCATTCAACCCCCTCTCGTTACTCTGTCCTGGTGTTCCTATACATCCAGTCTTTCCAGGACCAGGGGTCTCTCCTTCCATCTTCTTAGAAATCTATTGATATGCGGATTGTGTCTAGGGTATTCCGAGATTCTGGGTCAATATCCCCTTATCAGTGACTGCATACCATGTGTGTTCTTTTGTGATTGGGTTACCTCACTAAGGATGATATTTTCAAGATCTGACCATTTGCCTAGGAATTTCGTGAATTCATTGTTTTTAATTGCAGAGTAGTATTCCATTGTGTAGATATACCACATCTTCTGAATCCATTCCTCCGTTGAGGGACATCTGGGTTCTTTCCAGCTTCTGGCTATTATAAATAAGGCTGCTATGAACATAGTGGAGCATGTGTCCTTATTGCATGCAGGTAAAGCCTCTGGGTATATGCCCAGGAAGCGACCCAAAGAACTCCACCAGAGAACTCCTACAGCTGATAAAAGACTTCAGCAAAGTGGCCGGATATAAAATCAACTCAAGCAAGTCAGAAGCCTTCCTATACTCAAAGGATAAGCAGGCTGAGAAAGAAGTAAGAGAAATAATACCCTTCACAATAGCCACAAACCATATTAAGTATCTTGGCGTGACTCTAACCAAACAAGTGAAAGATCTGTATGACAAGAACTTCAAGTCTCTGAAGAGAGAAATTGAAGAAGACCTCAGAAGATGGAAAAATCTGCCATGCTCATGGATTGGCAGGATTAATATAGTAAAAATGAGCATCTTACCAAAAGTAATACACAGATTCAATGCAATCCCCATCAAAATCCCAACTCAATTCTTCATAGAGTTAGAAAGAGCAATTCAAAAATTCATCTGGAATAACAGAAAACCCAGAATAGCTAAAACTATTCTCAAGAGTGGGATTTGTTCAGTGTTGAAGATATATCTAATTTAAAACTCTTGGCTCATTAAACACATACTTTGTCTTGCCTACAAGATGTGCAGAGTTAAAAGATGGAGCAAAATCTGAGATAAATAAAACCTCTGGGGGAATCAGTATCCCGGACCTCAAGCTGTACTACAGAGCAATAGTGTTAAAAACCACATGGTATTGGTACAGTGACAGACATGTAGATCAATGGAACAGAATTGAAGACCCAGAAATGAATCCACACTCCTATGGTCACTTGATCTTTGACAAAGGAGCTAACACCATCCAGTGGAAAAAAGATAGCCTTTTCAACAAATGGTGCTGGTTCAGCTGGAGGTCAACATGCAGAAGAATGCAAATTGACCCATCCTTATCTCCTTGCACTAAGCTCAATTCTAAGTGGATCAAAGATCTCCACATAAAACCAGACACACTGAAACTAATAGAAGGGAAACTAGGGAAGAACCTTGAACATATGGGCACAGGGGAGAATTTCCTGAACAGAACTCCAATAGCTTATGCTCTAAGATCAAGAATAGACAAATGGGACCTCATTAAATTACAAAGTTTTTGCAAGGCAAAAGACACTGTCAAAAAGACAAAGCGGCAACCAACTAACTGGGAAATGATCTTTACCAACCTTACATCCGACAGAGGGCTAATATCCAATATATACAAAGAACTCAAGAAGTTAAACTCCAGAGAGGCAAGTAACCCTATTAAAAAATGGGGTACAGAGCTAAACAAAGTGTTCTCACCTGAAGAATATTTAATGGCTGAGAAGCACCTAAAGAGATGTTCATCATCCTTAGTCATTAGGGAAATGCAAATCAAAACAACCCTGAGATTCCATCTCACACCAGTCAGGATGGCTAAGATCAAAAACACAGGAGGGCTGGAGAGATGGCTCAGCGGTTAAGAGCACTGACTGTTCTTCCAAAGGTCCTGAGTTCAAATCCCAGCAACCACATGGTGGCTCACAACCATCCATAATGAGATCTGATGCCCTCTTCTGGAGTGTCTGAAGATAGCTACAGTGTACTTACATATAATAAATAAATAAATATTTAAAAAAAAAAAAAACACAGGAGACAGCAGTCGTTGGCGAGGATGTGGAGAAAGAGGAGCACTCCTCCACTGCTGGTGGAATTGCAAGCTGGTACAACCACTCTGGAAAGCAGTCTGGCGGTTCCTCAGAAAACTGGGCATGACACTCCCTTCCCTACATTTCTACTTCCATCCCAAATTCATTTTCTAATGTGACAAAGGTCCTTGAAACCCTATGCCTGCAGAAAAGACAAATGGGATTTGTTCAGTGTTGAAGATATATCTAATTTAAAACTCTTGGCTCATTAAACACATACTTTGTCTTGCCTACAAGATGTGCAGAGTTAAAAGATGGAGCAAAATCTGAGAGAAGAACCAACTGGTGACTGTTCCAGCTGGAGATCCATGCCAAGAGAGGGAGCCCACCCTTTACACTGTTAATTATATTCTGCTATGGGCTTGCAGGCAGAAGCATAACTTAACTGTCATCAGAGAGGATTTACCCAGCAACTGATAGAAACTGAGTACACAAGGAGGGAACCCTGGCTACAGTTGCATATGTAGCAGAGGATGGCCTTGTCAGACATCAATGAGAGGAGAGGCCCTTGGTCCTGTTAATGCTTGATGCACCAGCATAGGGGAATGCCAAGACAGGGAAGCAGGAGTGGGTGAGCTGGTGAGTGGGAGGGGGGTTATGGAATAGGGGATTTTGGAAGGGAAACAAGGAAAAGGGATAACATTTGAAATGCAAAGAAAGAAAATATCTAATAAGAAAACTGAAAAAAAAAAGAAACTGATGCAGAGACAAACAGCCAAACATCATGTGTAGCTTGTGAAGCCTGTGAAAGAGGAGGAGGAAGAATTGAAGAATGCAGAGGGATCAAGTACACCAAAAGAAAACTTACAAAATCATCTAATCTGGACCTATAGTTTATAGACACTGAACTGCCAGAGGGCAGGCATAGGGTGGACCTAGAACCTCTGAACATCCTTAACAATCATGCAACTGGGTCTTCATGCGGAACTTCTAAAACAGGAGCAGAGTCTGTTGCTGACTGCATTGCCTGCCTTTGGATCCCTTTCCACTAACTGGGTTGCTTGTCTAGCCTCAATAGAAGATGCACTAGTTTCTACTCCACATTTCTATGAAGGGTGGTTGATATCTGTGAGAGACACCCACTTATCCTAAGAAAAGAAGGGGAGGGGAAGTGAGAGGGAAGGATTGGGAGAGGTAGGAGGGGAAGCTGTGATTGGGCTGTAAAGTAAATAAATAACTTAATAAATAACGTAAAAAATAAGTTATGTTTACATATCCATAATTGCCAGTATTTTTCTTATCTTACACTGTTTTTTGAAAGATTTTGTTTAGATTTCACATCTAGGTAAATAATATAATGTATATTAATTTTATGTGTACTGTGAATGATTGTTCTTATTATTCTTAAGCACCCTTCTTCACATCTTCAATGTCCTGCTGTTTAAAATAATCCTAATGAGACTATGCACTTCAGCACTTCATTTTCTGATCCCAATTACTCTGCCATGCATGTCAAATATACCACATTTGATCATATCTAGAGGAATATCTTAGCCTATGGTTCATGTGTGCATGGTGGTGAGGAGGACAACATGGCATGGGATGGTAGGAGCCAAAGATCTGTTTTGTCTCCATTATGCAAGACAACAGCGTAGGAAGAATTTAGTTACTCCATGTGAGTCAATGCGAGAACAACTTTATTTATCTGAGTAAGCGAATAAACAGTATGAGGGCACTAATATATACTAGTATATTTTCATATATCCAGTAACCTTCTAGTAATGGTATAAATTGTCTCAAAATATAATAGATTTTTCATTTTATGTACTTTTAAATTATTTTTGTTTATATAGATGTTACCCTCAAATTTCTCTACACTAATCTAGAACTTTACTACTCATCAAGATTTTTCAATTTTTATGAATATTTATAGTTATTCATAAGAAAATACAGAGGGAAAAAACAAGGATCGGCTTACTCTACAGATTTATAGCTGGCAAGCCAAATGTGCTAATGTAAATTTGTGCTATCTTGAGCGCTTATTCATATTCTTTTATCTTCTTCATAATATTATCTCTATATAATTTTAATACTTGGTCAAACCTTTATTTTTGGAACCATAGCAAAGGCTACAAATGGCTTGTGAACATGTCCTAGGACATTTCCTCTTGTAGAACTCTGCAGAGCTTAATGAAGAGATGATAAACTCATAGTTCTGCCCTAGGGAATAGGTACTCCTGTTGGGAAATTATAAATGGAGTAGAATGTTGAGTCTCTAAAGAACTGATATTAGTTCTATGGCACAAACTTATCAATGTCTACCCTCAAGGGACTCATCCAAAAGAAGACTCATAAAGAGAATAATTTTCTGTGTTCCTAATGAATGTTTTCCAGATATATTGACTATGAATACTGAAGACTCCTATGACAAAAACCACAATCTTTTTATTTGAGACAAGAATCTTTGTAAAATTCTCAAAGTATATCTATGTCCCCTGCATACCTCTGATAGAAGTGAGGCAAATGATTTGTACAGATTATTATCACCTTTTTCACTAGTAACACCACCTTCTCTCTGAGCACACAGTGAAGAAAGACATCATAAACTCCAATATCAGGGAAGACTCAAGATGAATCAAGGTGAGAATTGAATTGTCTATATCTTGTTATTTTATATTCAAAACCATGTATCTGTCTATCCAGCTATGTGTCTGTCTGTCGGTCCGTCCATCCATCCATCCATCCATCCATCCATCCATCCATCCATCCATCCATCCATCCATCCATCCATCCATCCATGCATCTATCTATCTATCTATCTATCTATCTATCTATCTATCTATCTATCTATCTATCTATCTATCTATCTATCTATCTATCATCTATTTGTCTTCTATATATCTAAACTATCTTTTGAGGAATAAATGTGTATTGATCTTCTTAGTCATAATACTTAGTAAACCTTAAATTAAAGAAAAGATTTAAACTCAAAGGAACTTTCTAGAAAGCTAAACAAATCACGGGTAGGGGAAAGAGAAATTAGCAATTATTTAGGACACCGTGTGCCCTTACTCATATTTGGAAACTAGTAAATCCAACTCTGCTCTTGCAGTGAGTGATGATTTATGGGTTAATATTATCTTTCTACACTTAAATCTTTCAGGTGCCACACATGGTGGAAATGACTATGGAAAATAAATCTTCAGTATCAGAATTTATCCTTATGGGACTGACAGACCAACCTGAGCTACAGCTGCCTCTATTTGTTCTGTTCTTGATGAACTACACAGCCACTGTGATGGGCAATTTGAGCTTAATGAGTCTCATTTCCCTAAATGCAAACCTTCATACTCCCATGTACTTTTTCATCTTCAATCTGTCCTTCATTGATTTCTGTTATTCAATGGTATTTACCCCCAAAATGCTGATGAGTTTTTTTTTAGAGAAGAACACCATCTCCTTCCGAGGATGTATGACTCAGCTGTTTTTTTTCTGTGTTTTTATAAATGCTGAGAGTTATGTGCTAACAGCCATGGCCTATGATCGCTATGTGGCCATCGGTCAGCCATTAATGTACCAGGTTGTTATGTCCCCTAAAGTTTGTTGTCTGTTAATATTTGGTTCTTATTTGATGGGATTTATTAGTGCCATGGCACACACAGGATGTATGGTGAGGCTCATTTTTTGTGATTCTAACATCAACCACTACATGTGTGATATCTTCCCTCTCCTCCAGCTCTCATGTAGCAGCACTTATCTCAATGAGCTTATGAGCTATGTTGCAGTGGGTACAGCTATCATTTTATGTAGCCTCATTATACTAGTCTCATATGCTATGATTCTCTTCAATATCATTCATATATCATCAGGTAAGGGTTGGTCCAAAGCCTTGGGCACTTGTGGTTCTCACATCATAACTGTTAGTCTCTTCTATGGATCTGGGCTGCTTGCTTATGTCAATCCATCATCTGCTGAAACTGTGGGACAGTCAAAATTTTTCTCAGTGTTTTACACTTTTTTGATTCCCATGTTGAACCCTCTTATTTATAGTCTCAGAAACAAGGATGTCAAGCTTGCTATGAAGAAATCCTGGAAAAGAATCATCAGCTGATTTATACTATGGTGCATTCTTTAGACTCATCACTTTCTGTTTGATATGTTTTACTTTGTCCTTGTCTTTCATGTTCCCTATATTGTATTTTATTTATCATTGTCCCTCAATAACATTGATAGAATTCATACTATAGCACCACATTTCTCTTTAAGCCATGTAATATATCTCTGTGTGTACTCTGAGGATATGAGATATCCTCAGATTCAATTTGTTTACAAGTTGATGTTATGCTCATTGCCTAAACCAGATTAATACCCTGGTTCATTTTTTTTTAAAACTCAAGAATAAATTTTCATAGTACCTTTTCTTTCATGTCTTTTCTTCAAAATATTTGTATATATTTTTATAATGTTATTTGTATGTATTTTACCTCCCTTGGTTTATGTTTGTCTTATATATTTAGGATCCTGCCATAGGAGCTTCAGATTCACTAGTTGTAGAGTTACAGGCTGTTGGTAACTACCATATAGGCACTGGGAAAAGAAACCATGTCTTCTCTAAGAGCACTAAGTGCTCTTAACTGTTGTGCCCTCCCGACTGCCTCATTGTCTATTCTTATCAAGCCAATAATTTTCCTGGAGTTTTATGCTTCATTACCAAACCTTTTCCTTCTTGGTTGTCTGATATATCTTTCATATGAAGTTTGATGTGAAAGGTAACTTCTTTGTCTGAAGGATTTATTACCAGCATATTCATTCAAAGAGATGAGTAGACAGTTGTGGGACTGATCTTATTTTCAACATTCCAGCTACTCTGTGATGTGCTTCGTTTTCTAGTATTTGAGCTTGAAATTGATGAGGGAAATTTGTAATTAGCTGGGAAATGGTTTTACTTTTATGATTATCAAAGCATGTGTTTGGCCTATTCCTCTGCACATGTTTCTCCACATTATACAGGATGGATAGTGTTTTCTTAAATGATATCAGTTTACTTCTGTAAAAGAAATAGCACATGGGATAAAAAAACCTATTGCTATTGTTCATGTATTGGGAACTGGGTTCCCACAATCAAGAGGAATCTCTATCTCCATTCCTCTATCAATGTTTTTCTCTATATCTATCTGCCATCTAGATGAGGAAATAGTCACATGACTATGGCTAGACAAAACAACTAATGATGCACAGCTTATTTTCACATATGATGCATTTTTCTATGCAGCAATATATGAAAAGGAAAATTCAAAGTGAAGAAACAGATAATTTTCGGAGAGTTAGTCCCTATGACTCCCCAAGAGATGAATCTGTAAGAATATGGACCTGTTCAAGATGCCTATGATATAGACTATGCCTACAGAGCTTTGGTGCGCAAGTTTTATAAAATGTTTGTCTCCTCACATAAGCCTCAGTGTAATGAGGCATAATCTGTTGAGCTAAAAAAACAATATTTTATCTGTTATTTTAGATTAATGGTTCTCCTTCTAGAATGAAGGGAGTTAGGAGTTTTGTTAAGACTTTCTTAAGTGTAATTTGTAACTATTTTTATACTTGAGTATATAGTTTAAGAATTATATTATGTATTTCATTAGTTTTCAAATTTGATTAAGTAATATTGATCTCAAAAATCTGCTTGTGGCCGGGCGGTGGTGGCGCACGCCTTTAATTCCAGCACTTGGGAGGCAGAGGCAGGAGGATTTCTGAGTTCGAGGCCAACCTGGTTTACAGAGTGAGTTCCAGGACAGCCAGGGCTACACAGAGAAACCCTGTCTCGAAAAACCACAAAAAAAAAAAATCTGCTTGTGCAGTTGGGGTGGCCCATGCCTTTAATACCAGCACTTGGTAGGCAGAGGCATGTGAATTTCCATGAGTTCAAGTCCAACCTGGTCTATAGAGTGAGTTACAGGCCAGCCAGTGTTGTGCAGAGAAACCCTATCTTGAAAAACAAACAAACAAACACTCTACACACACACACACACACACACACACACACACACACACACACACACACACTCTAATTTTACCTCCATCTCCACTAAGTGAGCACAAAATCACCAACACAATGGTGGCTTAAGGCTGTACTCAGTACTGACAAACAACTATTGTAGGGATGTCTTTTTGATTTTTGGAACAGAATTCTAGAAACACAAGATATATTTAGCTGTCATGTGATCTGCTTCTTTTTCAGTCTAGAACAGTTCTAAGGGAAAGACAGGTCTTTCTGATTCTAAGGTCTGAGGTCTTTCCCTTTCTTTAGAGTGAACACTCTTGACAGCGTTGGACAGTTCTTAGGTTGCTAGGATAACTCCTTTCAACATTGGTTATGTCTGTGTTACAGTGTATCTCCTCTGTTTTTTTTTTAATTATTTATTTTATTTTATTTTTTTTAATTTACATTTCAAATCATTTCCCCTTTCCCGTTTCCTCCCTCCCTGAAAGTCCCATAAGCCCCCTTCCCTCCCTCTTTTCTCCATTCAACCCCCTCTCGTTACTCTGTCCTGGCGTTCCCCTACATCCAGTCTTTCCAGGACCAGGGGTCTCTCCTTCCATCTTCTTAGAAATCTATTGATATGCGGATTGTGTCTAGGGTATTCCGAGATTCTGGGTCAATATCCCCTTATCAGTGACTGCATACCATGTGTGTTCTTTTGTGATTGGTTTACCTCACTAAGGATGATATTTTCAAGATCTGACCATTTGCCTAGGAATTTCGTGAATTCATTGTTTTTAATTGCAGAGTAGTATTCCATTGTGTAGATATACCACATCTTCTGAATCCATTCCTCCGTTGAGGGACATCTGGGTTCTTTGCTCTGTTTTTTATTTTGCTTTGTTTTGTTTTTTAAATTGGGATGTAGTCCTTTAATTTCTGTGGAAGATTGTATCTGTTAGATCTCATACAATTTATTATGCATACATACTTAATCCCTTGGCGCTAACTACAGCTTTGTCTATGTCCTTACTTCTGCTGCTAATTTACTTCAGATCTTTTGAAGTCATTAAGAAATATAACTGTGTGTGTGTGTGTGTGTGTGTGTGTATATATATATATATATATATATATATATATATATATATATATATATATATGAAATGCTATAATCTTAATAATTTTGGCTTTAGTCACTGTTAAATATAATTTTATTATAAATGATACTTCTCACTTTATGCTTTTTTATCATTTTTATTAGATATTTGCTTTATTTACATTTCAAATGATATCCCCTTTCTGCATTACCCCTCTGAAATCCTCCTATCCTATCTTCCCTCCTCCAGCTCTTCTCTATTATTTTATTCGGCATGTGTTCATGTGTATGTGTAACCTGAAGACTGGCCTTATATGTCCACCTGTAGCCTCTATCACTCTCCAAAATTTCTGTTTGTTTTGTGTTTAAGAAAGGGTCTTATTATGTAGCCCTGGCTGTCCTGGAACTCTATGTAGACTGTACTGGCAATCAACTCACAGAGATCTGCCTGCTTCTGCCTCCTGTGTGCTGGAGTTAAAGGCTGAGATATCTCTGCACAGCATAATTCTTATGCTTTTAAAATGAAAGTTATTCCATTTTTGGTCACTCTACCATCTCTACTTATATTATCTTTTCCCCCTAGAAAATAAATTTAGTTTGGCATAAAAAAGAATTATATCACATATTTTATCATTAGATAGAAAAATAATTCTTTCATGAAATGTACAATTAAAAATTGCCATGCTATTACACTTTTTTGTTGTCTGCCTTATGTAGAATATATTCCTTGTGGTGTTCACTGTAAAACCCATAGACATGTTAATGACGAGTGTCTAATGCTCCCTCAGTGAAGTTCGCTGTGGATCTTGCAGTCCTCTTTACTTTAGAGTATGTTTTCCTCCAAGAACTGCACACTGATATCTGTTCTTAGGCAGAGCAACATGAAGTCAATGTGTTTTGTGAGTTTCCTGTTTTCTCTCTGGGAGGGAATATTTTAATTTTAATGATATTGCTACCTAATAAGAAATAGCATGCCTAGGGTTCAACAGATAATGTAAGTATAATTTGTATTTATAATATCTGAATTTTTTTTACAACATCTGACTTAGAACTTCAGAATTAGAAAAAAATCATGCCTTTGACAATGAAATGAATCTGATAAGAATTAATGGCATTAGAGAGTTAAACATTATTAATGTTTTAATAGTGATATGATCCTTGAATATTCTTAATTTCTCAAGAGTAGTTTGAATTCCTATAGTCTTTGAGATTTTTATAGTGTTTTGTTCTTGTTTTGTCATTGGTATGTGATTAAACAAATTTGGCACATATTAAAACGTTAACAAGGTTTATCAAAGAAATAGAACAACATATGCAGTATCCATACATAAGGCTTATTACCAAGCTAGAAAGTTAATGTGAGTCACAGGGACAATATATAAAGTATGGTTTGAGTTCTGTACTACAGTCATTGACATAGTATGGTGCAGAACAAATCAACAAATTGCCTGGCTTAGTTCTGGGAAGTGAATAACCTTCTTTAACAAGTATATTTGTTTGCTGTGTTTGGAAAATGAAGTAACCTGATATTTTAAATAAATCAAAATAAATATTTATTCTTAAAATACATGCCAATGATTTCAAAAACAGCATAGAATATAAATTAAAAAATCAGAATGTCACTAGTGGATGTAAGTATATTTGACCTCTCTGGGTTTTTAGATTGGTTTTGGTTACATTTACTTAAAGGCTATTGTGCACTTATAAGTGAGCACATAGCATATTATCTTTCTGGAACAGCATTTTCACTGTAATTTATCTGATTTGTGCTATGATGTAGAGAAACCTATTAAGTTTCATGAGATAATACTTATCAATTATTGTTATCATTCCTTGGGCTAATACAGTTCTATTCAGAAATTTTTTTGCCCACACTTACATATTGAAGTATTACCTCTGTGTTTTGCTCCAACAATTTCAAGCCCTTGAGTCTTGAATTGAGGTCATTGATCCATTTGGATTTGAGTTCTGTGCATGGTGAGTGGTGAAAATATATTTTCACTCTTCTATGTACTTTCATTCAGTTTTCTGAACATCATTTGTTGAAGAATCTGCCTTTATTCTCAGGGTACATTTGTGGTATGTGTGCCAACCCCCATATAGTTGTGCTTCTATACACTTATACTTGGATCTTCTATTCTCTTCTATTGATCCATATCACTATTTATTTCTAATATCTTAATACTTTATTATTATTCTCACTATCCTCAATAGTATTGCTTGTAATCAGAAACAGCAAAACTTCCATTAGTATTATTTTTATGAAGAATTCTATATTATACTCTTGGTGTATATATAAATTTTGCTTGGTACTTATATAAATTTTAAGATTTTTCCTATGCATTTGAATAATAGCTCTGGAACTTTAATTGTGATTATTATAATGAATATTTAGATTGATGTTGATAGGGTTGGCAGTTTTAAAATACAATTTGTGTTCTTTGATAAAGTTTTATTTATAGACATATATAAATATAGATCACTTCCATCTATCTTTAATTCTCTCTAACATCTCCATGTGAGGCACACCTCACCTCCCTCCCGGTCTCAGGTTTTCTTCTCATAATTTTAATTTATATTAAAAATATCCAGAATTCAGTAAATGATTGCCATACACACTTGGGTGAAAGTAACCTACAGGTAGCTGCATCTCCACTGGTGAGTGATTCTCTTTCAACAGCCATCAACTGTCAAAAGATCTCCTGTTAGTGTTGGATTCTTTCTCCATTCAAGCTGGAAGTTTTGGTGGCTTGATATTGCACAGATTTGGGGCAGGTAGCTGCTGATGCTGTACATTGCTAGTGTACAGCATCCACATCATGTTCAGAAGTGTATATACCTCAGCTCTTCCCCATATATGTGCTCTTACATTTCATTTTTAATTTTGAAATAGATTTTTTCAATATATAGTATATTCTGATAACACTTTCTTGGTCAACACTTTTGAGAACCTCCCCATCGTCTCTTCTTCTGGATTCTCATAGACACATATTTTCTCTGTCTTAGAAAACAAACAGGTGTTTAAGAATAATAGTCGGGGAAATGTTAAAACAAAAAGAAGCAAGCCATAATATGAGAAAACAATTACACAGAAAACAGCCAATGAGAAAGCACAGGAAACACATAAGGAAGTAGAGGCACACACAGTGTCACAGACAGGAATTTCATGAAAAGAAAATAGAAAACCATACTATATATACAAAGGACCTGTGACGTTAAAATAATTAGTGCATGACACAAAATTATGAGACAAGGAACCTCCAAAGATGCTGTGGAACTGGATTTGTTTTGGCCATCTAGCGGTGAACAAGAGGACTACCCTCGAGAATGGTTAGTTTCCTCAATAAGGGTCCATTAGGAAAAAGTAATTTTTTTTGAAGTGGATATTAATTGCAAATAGCTTCTCTTCGGGTAACAAGCCAACTTCTCCTGTTAGCTCTAAGACCCTATTTGTTTTTGTAACACACTCCTATATCACCTGTGAATGCTGCTACAGCCTCTGGGAGTTCATAGTGGAGCAGTTGTGCTATGTTTTGGAGACCTTATTTCTTTCTGTTATCAATTCCTGTGGATTCAAACACTCTGTTTCTTTTCCTAGAGAGTTATCTGAAGCCCACGGGGTAGATTTGAAGAAGACATCCCTTCTAGGGATAGTGTACCATGGTCTTTCAATCTCTGGCTCTGGGTGTCTGTATTTATTCTCCTCTATTGTTGGAGGAAGGTTCTTTGATGATAATTGATCAAGGAACTAAACTATGAGTAATGCAGAATGAAATTCAGAGACATTTTATTGGTATGGTTTTTTTAGCAGAAGAGGAGAATTTGTATTTACCCAAGGTCCATGGCCTATCTAGTCCCAGAGTCTTGGCTACTCAGCCAGTGTTGGGCATGTGTTTAATATCATAGAGTTTGCAGTAATCAGGTATTGGTTGGTTACTCCTTCAAGTTTCAGGCCATTACTATACATGCTTATTTTGCCAGCAGTCACCATTTTTGATTTAAGAGTTTGTATCTAGAGTGGAGTTTACAGTTCTTACTTTGTAATTTATAACTTTCTTTTTATAGTAGTGTGAATGTTTGTACAGAAGATTGAAGGATCTCGATGGGAACCAGGTCCACTTCTTTTTCTTCAGTAAGTTATTTAGTTGTTTTTCTGTCTGCAACAGGGCCTTACTATTGGTTAACAGAAAGCAACGCATGGCCTCCTCAATAGCATGTGTTGTTTAGGGGCACCCATGGGATCCCTTTGGCCAACAACTGAATTAGATGCAACTCATTCCTGGTACTACAAATATTATTTAATGATGGGAGCTTCATGTTTGCGGTTCTGTCTTCCCTGTTATTTGGTGATTTCATTAAGATCAACTTCATATATATATATATATATATATATATATATATATATATATAGTTGCTATTGTATTACATTGCACTATGAAATTATCGTATTTTCTGTGCCTTTTCACATACCCTCCCTTACCTCTTTTTATCTCTATTTCCTGTTTGAAATTCTTCTTCTATTTCTTATCACATCTATCAATTACTGTTCTATTTCTCCTTCACAGGGACATGTATCTTTCTCCCATTACTATATCTATAAACTCTGTGGTTATATAAATTAGAGTTTTCTTACCAATAACTTAACAGCTAACTTCCACATACAGTAAATACATACCATATGTGCCTTTCTTTCTTCCCCTTCTTGCCATATGTACTTTGAGCCTTGTTAGGTGAGAGATAGATAGAGATGATGCATCCACAGCTAAGTACACAGCTTCGTTTATTATTAATGATTTGTTCTAATGCTGTCTCAATTCAATTCAACTCTCAAAGGCCATGTTCCCAGACACTGAGGGTCTTGGTCCCCAGCTGGATTTGGCTAGCAATAAGGAATTGCTGTATAGCCAATGACTGGCTAGGTAAACAGAGGCAGGATCTGGGGATTTGTGCATTTAAAGAACAAGAGAGGGAAGAGACAAAGGAGGAGTGATCTCTATGACAAAGTAGAAGAAAGACCAGATCTAAAGGCACACCATCATGTAAAAATCAAGAGAAATAGCCTTAAAGGCCTCTTCCCCATTGGATACACGGTAACTGATATAAAATATAAATTTTAAGGGTGTTAACTCAGGAGTACTTGAGGGTAGGGTTTGAGCCACCAGGAGCCAAGCAGTATACCTAAACTCACAGCTGCAGATGGCATGCAACATGCTAGGCTAGAAATTTTAAAGTTGTTTGAGAATCTCACATGGAATACATATAAACATTGATAAAGATTAGGAATTGGCATGAATTGGGTTCTTAACAGGCTACAGATTTTGTTCATGATATGTGGAGACTTCTTCCCATGTTTCACTAGTATAATTTGCTTAAGTTCAGATGCTGGGAGGCCCTGCTCTGCAAAGAGAGATGCTTAGTTAGATGATAGGTGCAGCAGGCTTCCAATAAGCAAATATTCAAAAGATAAGAATAAATACATTTTATTTAATTGTTTTTAAGGATAGAATGAAATATAATGATAGTTGTTTAAATGTTCGTAAGTTTACATGGAATAAAGAAATCCAGGGCATTGATCTTAAATATAAGAAAAAGTCAGGGAAAGAGAAGAGAAGAAATGAGAAAAATGTTTTAAAAGAAATGAAAAAGTCTTGCTAGATCAAATTCTCAAAATCTCTGAACATTTTCTACATGGTATTTCTGAGATTGTTTTACCTGTTAAAACAAAAAGAAAGCCAGAAAATCGGCTGATACAGTAAGTAGAAGGGAATTTAATTAACATTAAATACATGTATAAAATATTGAGGCATTTGATCTTAAATTATAGTTCAAAAAGCAGGAGTTGGTGAAGAAGTAGTCTCAATAGTTAATAATTGTTCTGATTAATTAAGTCCAATTAATCTAATTAATTCATTAAATCTAATTAAATCTTATTTTAATTTAACTCTTACAAAGAGAAAGGGAATATATTACTCACAGAGATATTGATATCCATAGTAGAGAGAATTTAAGTATTTAAATAAATAAATAAATAACTTAGGACTTCATATCATGTAGGTAAGGGCAGAAGACAGTGAAAGCACTATCTCCACAGATATTTGTTTAGATTCCTTAATTTTAATTTCTTTGAATTGTTTTAAACATGAAACTGTGTGGTTGTAAGTTTTGTGCTCATAGCAAAATTTCTCTGGGAGAGAGGTTAAGATATACTTTGAATGATTTCCAATTACTGAACTAAGGACATGCTATATTAAGAGAGAGGCTCTGTATTTATGTTGACAGAAAAGGAGAAAAATCTTTGGAGTCCTTATAGAGTGATATGGATCTGCTATGGCATGGGTTGAGCTCATGAAAATCTTGGCAACAGAAAAGAAAAATTAAGAGTATCAAACAGGACAGGTAAATTGATTTGCTGATACTTTGACATGGGATCAGGCCAGTAACTAGCTTAAACATAAAAATGTCTCTAGTTAAAACTTCTGCTAAAATTAAACAACAAATCTTGTTGGGTTTTGAATCCTTAAGATTCTTCATGTCCTCCTTTATATGGCATGAATGAAGATTTATTACAATTGATTATTGATCAAATTAGCTCATAAAAGTATAGCTGTCTTTCCCCTGCTCAAAGAAGGATCAAAATTCATTCTTAACTGATCTTTGCACTTTGTAGAATCCATACAAATATCTTAATGGTACTAATATTTTGTTTGTGAGATTCATAGATTGCAGAATATACAGCTTTGGCAAGATTCATCCTCAGAGATGCTGAACTCCTGCTTCCTGATGAGTCCAGTGACTTGCTTCCAGAACAGCTCCACTGATTGATTCTGATATGTGCAGTTCATCTTGCTTTTCAGACAGGTTCAGTCAAATCTTCAGTCTAGCTCTGAGCCTTTTAAACATACAGAGATTGGGTAACAGATGCTAACACTAGCTTTCTTATGTCTAATCAGTTTTCCTAATTTTTCTAAGTCTCCCCAGCCCTTTAAAGTACTTCAAGTTGCCCCTATTCAGAAGGATGAAGCCATAGAGTGTCATCAACCTGATTTTTTGGGTTTGTGTGTCTGTGATGGTTATTTTTATAAATTATTGATATGTTGTCATTTTAAGAGATAATTTGGAAAAGGTCATAATTTTGAACAGGGGGATTTAGAGAAGATGTATGACTAATTTTATTCTTGAAGAAAGCATTGTGCAGCTATATTTTACAAAGATAGAAATCTTTGTAATTGATGCAAAATTGAAGTTGTAATTTCTTACATTGCTACAGTATTTATATATTGACATAGAGTTCAAGTTTTCATTGGTATAAGTTTGTATATTGATAAGAATTTTGAAATTAATATTGTTATTCTTAGATTGGCATTGTGCCTAGGCAACTCCTTTAAGAATTCAAGACTTTGACTCAGTCCTTCTAATAGATGCTATTACAAACTGCTTAGGTTGATCAAGTAACGTAAGTTAAGGGCAAGATAGTAATACTCATATATGATTCTGATTTAATTATATTAAAGTGTTTCCAATTTACTCAAATAGAAATGGCTAAAATTAGTTAACATTTAACAGTTTAGATATACTTTGCATAGATAGAGTTCAAAACATCAAGTTCATATAATATGACATTTAATGTTATTTCATTAACAGTTATTTGACAACAAGACTTATCTGTTCCTGACATCTTCCGCATTCTCTTCTAAAGAAGAAATTGAGCATCAAACCCTCCATAGAGAGTTTTTCCAGTTATGGCAAGATAGCTGCTGAATAAAAATTGCCCTATACATCTATAGACAAAAAGTCCTCTCTAGGAAAGGACACAGAATGTGGGTTAGTTGACAGTTTAGTTCTTCCAAGACAGAGTAAACTAGTCCTTCATAGTTGCTGCTCCATTTCAAGGTTGGTCAGATGACTCTGGGCCAGAAAGCTGAAGACAGATGCTCTTACATTATAAGAAACTAGAGACTGTCCAGGTAGTCAGCTGTTTCTTCAATTTGTGAAGTCTTTTTTTTATTTTTTTAAACAAATATTAAAAATTATTTTTTCTCTTTTTTATTTTATATATATTTTTTCATTTACATTCTGAATGATTTCGCCTTTCCCAATTCCTCCCTCCCCAAAAGTCCCATAAGCCCTCTTCCTTAGAAGCTGTTTTGTTCTTCCTATATGCTCAGGTAATATTTAATGTGTTCTTGGATTTCTGACATGGTTGAAGACTAATTATAGTTTCATAAGCAAACTTAAGTTGTTTAGCATTTAGAGATATGATATAGAGTTGAAAACATGGCTTTCACATGGTGATGCAAGGTAAAATCAGAACATAAATCATGTATAGCATTGTAAGCTCTTTAGTTAGTATAAGTGGTAGAGTACTTTAATTGACAAGTTGATGGACTGTATTTTAATTGCATAGCATATTTTGCAACTTACATAATTGTGGGCCTGCCAGGAGCACCCTACCGCTCCCTCAATGGAAGGAGAAATCTCTCTTTCCATATTCTTCTGACTGAGATTCTTTCTTGTACATTTTAATGCAAATATCAGAGTAGTTTGGAATTAGTTTTGTCATTAGAAAATTGTTGGCCAAGAAACTGACCTAGAATTTAATAAAAATTTTGTCCTATGGGAGATTTCAGAAGAAATGTTTTTTTTTTTAAGCTATGATGAACAATGTAAGATGTCATTAGCAATGTTCCATGACTTTTTCTGACAAACCAAGCAAATGGTCCTGCCTGAAATGAAAGAGGGATGAACATACACACTTTTTTTCCTCTCTCTTCTTCTCTCTTCCTCTCTCTCTCTCTGTCTCTGTCTCTCTCTCTCTCTCTCTCTCTCTCTCTCACTCATGCATGCATGCACGCATGCAGGCATGCACACATGCACACACACACACTCAGACACACACACACAGACACACACACAAACACACATTATATGATAGTCACCTTGAGAATCCAGATTACAGAGACATTCTCAGGAATTGCCTGAACTCAGTGATTTGAGAGCATTCTTTGACTTTTCCCCCCAAATATCTGTGATATTTTCATCCCAGTGAAAAAAATCAGTGAAATTTGTTCACAGTTTAACATAGAGTTAATTTAAAACTGTTTGCAGATACATAAGTTCAAGTATTTTCTCATCTTATACTCCTTATTTAATAAGAGTGTTATGGCTTTAGATTTTATATTGAGGTAAATTACAAATTAAGAATTAACTTTTTTGTTTAGTGTGTATGATTTCTCTTATTCTTAAACATATTTCTTTCCATCTTTAATATACTTTTCTTCAAAGTACTCCTATGTGAAATTATCCTTCAGCATCCATTTGCTGACAAATCCTATGCAATGCACATTTGATAATACATAGTAAAATATTGAAGACTACAGTTTATAGGTATATGGTGGAGAGGAGGAAAACAGTACATGGGATGGTATACATTAAAATTTCTGTTTTTTCTTTACTATATAAAATGATAGCACAACATAAAATTAATTTCTCCAAATGTGTCAAGGCAAGAGCATCTTTTTTTTTCTGATTATGAATGTAAATAGTATGAGGGCACTAACACATAATAATATATTTTCATTCATCTAGTAACTTTCTAACACACTGTGAAAATTGTTTCAAAACATAATATATTTTTCATGACTAAAAGTTGCTGTTGTTTGTACAAATCGTGCTTATGAATTTCTGTATGATAACCAAGAACTACTGGCCCAGAATTTATGTCAACATTTATGAATATTTTACAGTTATTCTAGGAATATGTGATATAAATATACAAGAACCACCATTTAGTTTCATAGCTAGGAAGTGAAAAGTTGAGAGCATGTTTATTCCCTTTTATCATCTTCCTACAATTATTTTTATTACAATATTAGATCTTAATTAACTGTTTATTACTGAAATCATAGGAAAGCTACAAATGGCAAATGAACATGTCCCTGGACATTTCTTCTTGTAGAGTTGTGACGACCTTAATGAAGTGAATAACACAGGGGATCACTCACAGTTCTGCTCTGGGGACTAGACACTCCTGATGGGAAATTATAAAAAAAAGACTGATGTTAGTTCTGTAGCATAAACTCATTGATTCCAAACTCAAGAGACCATGAAACATGAGGACTATCATAAACAAGGGTATAATTTTCAGTGCACCTAAATTTTTTTCTTAAATATATTGATCTTTAGGCTTTGGAGACTTAATTAACAGTTGTTTTTTTCTTACTTATGAGACCAGAGTCTGGAATCCTCAAAGGAAAGCATATCATTTTCCCAAGGGAAGCTCTTCTAACAATTGAGACACATTTTCTGCACTGATTGCAAACACCTTGTCCATTATTAACAACTTTATCTCTGGCCACAGGGTGGAGGAAGGCATCATGAACTCCAATGTCAGAGAAGGCTCCAGGTGAACCAAGGTACTGAATCATTTTTACCTTGACATTTTATCTTCCTGTCCATGACCACATAAATCATATGTTCTGGGGAAAATTTACACATTGTTCTTTTCAGCCTTAATCCTTAGTAAACCTGCTCTTGGAGAGAACACACCCGCACAGGGCAGGAGCATACCAGCCTTCCCTTGGTGACCTCTGCTCTGGGGATCGTCTGCACTGAGCATACAGGTACCCAGGGAACCCCCAATATAACATCGCTTGGTAAACAGCCTGTTGGACTTTCATCTGCGCCCAAGAGTGCGGCAACTCTGTGGACCTCTGGGCGCCAGCTCTGCTGTGGGCCATCTGCCCTGCAGAATGATCTGCAAGGAGAGGGTGCACAGTGTGCTTGCCATCTTTGCTCCAGCAACTGGGCAACTGGGACCTTCAGGCACAGGGACAATCAAGCATAATATCGCTTGGGTCTCAGCCAGCTTGTGTGCTCCCTGCTCCCAAGAGCTGGGCAGGTCTGCGGTCACTTATGCTCCAGCTCTGCTGTGGGACATCTGCCCTGCAAAGGGACCCCCCCCCTGCTCTGGGAGAGAATGCACCCGCACAGGGCGTGATCCTACCAGCCTCCTTTTGGCGACCTCTGCTCCAGGAATCCACTACGCTGAGACTTTGGATGTGCAGGGATTCCCCAATATAACATCACTTGGGGCAAGGCACATCAGGACTCCAAAGTCACTCAGGAGCAGGGCAGGCCCCAGCAATCGGTGCCAGGGGAATCTGGGTAATCCAGGGTTGGGGGGGCAGAAATAGCCTTGCAGGCTCACAGGAGGTCCAAGCAACAGTCGGTGACAGCAGGACCAACTAATGCCAGAGGTAACCAGATGGCAAAGGGCAAACATAGGAACGTTACTAACAGAAATCAAAGCAATATGGCACCATCTGAACCCAACTCTCCAACAGCAGCAGCTTCCCGATACCCCATCACACCCGAAAGGCAAGATCTGGATTTAAAATCACTTCTCATGATGCTATTAGAGGATTTCAAGAAGGACACAAATAAATCTTATAAAGAAATACAGGAGAACATGAATCAACGGTTAGAAGCCCTTACAAAAAAAACAAAAAAATCGCTTAGAGAAATGCAGGAGAACATGGGTCAACTGATGGAGGCCCATAAAGAGGCAACACAAAAATCATTTAAAGAAAGGAATGAACGGGTAGATGCCCTTACAAAGGAATCACAAAAATCGCATAAAGAAATGCAGAAGAATATGGGTCAACAGATGGAGGCCCATAGGGAGGCAACACAAAAATCGCCTAAAGAAATGAATCAATGGGTAGATGCCCTTACAAAGGAAACACAAGAATCGCTTAAAGAAATGTAGGAGACTATGGATCAACAGATGGAAGCCCATGAAGAGGAAACACAAAAATCGCTTAGAGAAATACAGGAGAACTTGGGTCAACAAGCAGAAATCCTGAAAGAGGAAATGCAAAAATATCTTAAAGAAATACAGGAAAATACAAACACGTGAAGGATCTGAGCAAATCCATCCAGGATCTAAAAAAGGAAGTAAAAACAACTAAGAAATCACAAAGGGAGACAACTTTGGAGATAGAAAACCTTGGGAAGAAATCAGGAGTCATAGATGCAAATATCAACAATAGAATACAAGAGATGGAAGAAAGAATCTCAGGTGCTGAAGATACCATAGAAAGCATTGACTCAACAGTCAAAGAAAATGCAAAATGCAAAAAACGTGTAACCCAAATTGAATTTCACTGTAGAGCATACATGCTTTTCTTTCATTGCTACATTTGAACCTTTAAAAACATTTCCTTCCTGTTATTACTTTGTTATTTGTCAACAGTTTGAACATTTTATTAGCCTTGTTATTAATTGTTTTGTTTGGTGTCAGACGTTTAGTTTTTAATTTCTTGTATATTCTAGATCTTGATCCACCATATAACATATAGCTACAAAATATTTTTTAATTTGTTAGCTATCTTCTCACTCTAATTATTGCTTCTTCTCACTCTAATTATTGTTTCTTTATAGTGTAGAAGACTTTTAATAATTTGCAAACATTTTTTTCTATTATATCCTGAGTTGTTGGAATCTTCTCAGTAACTCCTCACCTGTGCTTAAACTATCATCTCCATATTTTCCTCCAAGACTTTCAGGTCTTCTGTCATATTCTTTGATGCAGTTTCAAATGATATTAATACAGGTGAGATTTTGGCACCCAGGTACATTCTTTACATGGGTGGTATTCAGTTTGTTTAACAAGGTTTGTTGAACAGACTATCCTTTCTACAATATACTTTTTGGCAAAGGTGACTCTATTTATGGAGACAGAACCTGTGACTAGAAAAGTCTTAGGGCCATGGGGGATAAGATACTATCATTATTCTGGTAAATTGGCATATGTAAATATCATTCTTAGTAAATTATTGGTATACCCTTAGTACAGTGCATCTATCAACCCATATCTGCAAAGCATCTTGAAGTAGATGAAAACTGATATAGAGACTCTCCTCTGATTAACATGCAGAGAACAAGAGACTTTTGATTGCTCGACAATAAGTGTGAAATTCATATCATACCTCTCCCTCAAGATCAGAGATGTTCACAGTTTAGGGGACAGAAATATTTTACAAGCCTGAGGTGGTAGTAGATAACTTCTATCAAAGAGGCAACTAATACTAAAGGAGTTTTGAAATGCTTTGTGGAATCCTTGTACTGCAGAACTTTCCTAACACATAATTCCAGAAAATGGGTTATATCTTGTTAAATTATTTGGCTAAAGTGGTCCCATAAACTGACCCACACCAAACTTCACAGACTTATTGCCAAAGGTATTATCGGTTTCACTTAGCATGCTGACAGTAAAGTCTTCTGACACCGTAATGTCACTTAATAGGGAGACATTTAGGAAGTACTCAGAACTTCTACTAGCTATCGTACACAGTGGAGGAGGCCTCTTGAATGATACTGGAGAAGAGAAGTGAGTGAAAAGATAATGAAAACAAAACTAACCTACAGAAAATTTCTTAATCTTTTCTATGAAAAATAATTGATGAATCTCTGAATCCTGATCACTGTGGGATCCCAGGATAGTAGTCCTGTAGGGTTAATTTCAAATTTCTCCCAATGAATTTTTGGTCATTTAGTAATTTTGGAGAGTCAGGAATAATTGAGATTCATTTTAGCAGATGTTGCTTCCCTCTTTTATCTTAAATAGGAATATTTGCAGTTGTGGGCTATCTACTTTTTTCTCCATTTTGCTGTTTTATTTACTAGTTTTTAACTAAGTAATCTTTACCAATTCTATGCTTTGTTATCTAGAGAAATCACCTGTGATACTTCTCACGGTCTGACAGTTGTTTTGAATTTAAGAGTTTTTTACTTGCCCCTATTTCAAACTTGTACTTTCAAGTCCAGATGTTCAAGATTAAATGTAAAAATCTGAGCAAAATTTCATCTTTGTAACTTCTGCTTGTACCAACACCAAAACACTTTCCATAGGAGAGTGTTTTGGGTTTTTTTGTTTGTTTGTTTTGTTACTGCTCTTTCTTTGTTTCCCTTTAATTGGAAATCTTGATGAATACTCTCTTTAAATGTGTCCTTTATATAATTGTTTATCAGTACTTCTCACAGCACTACTCTTAATTCAGAGAGACCTTCCTTTGTTTTCTTCTCTTCTCTTCCCCCATGTTCTTGGTCTCTTATTCTTTCTTTCCTGCTCCCTTTCTCCAAGCTTTTCTTCTGTTCTCACTCCCTGCCTGTTGTGATTCTCTCTGAAACTCAACCTAGTTCCATCTCTACAGTCTTAGCCATTTTTTATCACTCCCTGGAAATGTTAATTTCTGTAAATACTAAATTTGTTTCACTTTTTTATGGCAAAGAGAAAAAAAGTTATGGGATCTCAAAAGGAATTGAAGATTGATTTTGACATTTCAGAGCTTAGTATAATTCACTGTTACAAATATTCCTCAGAACTGAGTCCATGTTAGATCCGTGTGAGTAAAACATTGGATATTGTTAGCATTTAAAGAAAATCAGGGTGATTTTCATGGATGCACGCTGTAGGATTTCTTTCTTCCTTCCTTTTCTTTCTTTCTTTCTTTCTTTCTTTCTTTCTTTCTTTCTTTCTTTCTTTCTTTCTTTCTTTCTTTCTTTCTTTTCTTCCTCTCTCTCTTTCTCTCTTTCTCTTTCTTTCTCTCTCTCTCTCTTTCTCTCTCTCTCTCTTTCTTTCTTTCTTTCTTTCTTTCTTTCTTTCTTTCTTTCTTTCTTTCTTTCTTTCTTTCTTTCTGTGGTTCTTGTCCACATTCATATTTATAAATAAAAGCATTGGCACTCTATGTATCTTTGCCTGTGGAGAAATATTCTTGCTGTATCCAGTAAGTTTTCATAGAGGGCTGGGAAGGGACACTCATTTATTCATTCTACACATATTTGTAGAGCACCCCACACATGTCAATTTTTTATTGGATATTTTATTTATTTACATTTCAAATTTTATCCGCTTTCCCGGTTTCCCCTCCGCAATCACCCTACCATACCCCGTGCCGCTGCTTTTGCAAGGGTGGTCACCTACCCACACACCCACTCACACCTCACTGTCCTAATTTTCTACTGCGCTGTGGCATTGAGCTCTCACAGGACCAAGGGCCTCCCCTCCCATTGATTCCAGATAAGGCAATCCTCTGCTACATATGCAGCTGGTGCCATGGGTCCCTCCTTGTGTACTCTTTGGTTGTTGGTTTAGTCCATGAGAACTCTGAGGAGTCTGATTGTTTGATATTGCAGTTCTTCCTATGGGGTTGCAAACCCCTTCAGCTCCTTCAGTCATTCCCATAACTCCTCCAGTGGGGTCCCTGTACTCAGTCCGATGGTTGGTTTTGACATCTGTATCTGTATTGGTGAGGGTCTAGCAGACCTCTCAGGAGACAGCGACTTCAGGCTCCAGTCAGCAAGCAACTCTTGGAATCAGCAATAGTGTCTGGGTTTGGTGTCTGCATATAGGATGGATCCCCAGATGAGTCAGTCTCTGGATAGCCTTTCCTTCATACTCTACTCCAGTCTTTGTCCCTGCATTTCCTTTAGAAAGGAGCAATTCTGGCTTAATATTTTTTGAGATGGGTGGGTGGGCCCATCCTGCAACTGGGGGCCCTTCCTAACCTCTGGATATAGTCTCCCCTTTGTTGAGTTTTCCCAGCTTATATCATTCCCATTGGGTCCTGGGAGTCTTTTGCTTTCGCAGGATCTGGGACTTTCTGGTGGCTACGCCGTTTCCCATCCCCCACTTCTACATACCTCTGATCAATTTCCGGACCCTCTGTACATCTCTCCCATCTCTTCCCACACTTGATTCTGTCCCCCTTTTTCCCTCTCTCTCCTCTCTCCCTCCAAAGTGCTTCTCTCTCTCTATCTCCCATGATTATTTCGTTCCCCCTTCTGAGTAGGACTGAAGTATACACACTTTGGTCTTTCTTCTTCTTGAGATTCATATGGACTGTGAGTTGTATCGGGCAATTCCACACTTTTTGCCGAATACCCTCTTATCAGCGAATACATACCATGTATGTTCGTTTGTGACTAAGTTACCTTATTCAGGATGATATTTTCTAGTTCCATCCATTTGTCTGCGAATTTCATGAAGTTATTGCTTTTAATAGCTGAATAGTATTCCATTGTGTAAATGTGCAAAATTTTCTATGTCCATTCCTCAGTAAAGGGACATCTGGGTTGTTTCCAGCTTCTGGCTATTATACTTAAGGCTGCTATGAACATAGTGGAGCATGTGTTCTTGTTATATGTTGGGTATATGTCCAGGAATAGTATAACTGGGTCCTCAGGTAATACTATGTCCAATTTTCTGAGGAACTGCCAGACTGATTCCCAGAGTGGTTGTACCAGTTTGAATCCCACCAACAATGAGAAGTGTTCCTCTTTCTCCACATCCTCCCCTGCTGAGTTTTTTGATCTTAGATATTCTGACAGGTGTGAGGTGGAATCTCAGGGACTTTTTCATTTGCATCTTTCCAATGACTAAGGATATTGAACATTTATTTAGGTGTTTCTCTGACATTTGGAATTACTCAGTTGAGAATTATTTGTTTATCTCTATACCTGTAGCAAGAAATATTAATAAAGTAATCCATGGTACCACTGGCAAGGCACCAGAGGGCAGGCTGGCCTGTTCTCAGCCAGGCAGACTCTCTGAATTGGCCCTCTCAAAGCTCTCTACATGGCTCATTAAGTTTCCATGATGGACCACTGCAACACCAGCCCCACTCTTCCAAATTCCCATGACTAGTTGGGGTTCACTTCTCAAAAACCCATGCTTTGCTACCATACCTTTTTCTCTAAAACACACTTGAGCTGTTGCTTGAAAAAAACACCACACAAACTTAGTTTAGAATCCACATGTAATACAATTGCTGCATGAAGCTACTAGTATCCTAGCTTGCAAGCTATTCCAAGTTAAAAATCCTGGAGGATCTGCCTCCTGAACAAAGACTTCTGCTACGTACATTTTTGTCCCTATGCTCTCTCCCATCCAAAAGCAAGTCTCTTTTCCTGCCTCCCCTCTTCCTCTCTATGATCTAGAAATCTTTTCTACTCCTTGCCCAGTAATTTGTCCCCCTGACATCTTAATTCATTAGGGGAAGATTCTGCCACATTTACTCCATTTTTAATAGGGTTATTTGGTTCTCTGGAGTCTAATGTCTTGAGTTCTTTTTATATATTAGATATAATCTCTCTATCAGATATAGGATTGGTAAAGATCTTTTCCCAATCTGAAAGTTGCTATTTTATCATAATGACAGTGTCTTTTGCCTTACAGTAGCTTTTCAATTTTATTATATCCCATTTTTTTCTACAGTTGATCTTAGAGTCTGGTCCATTTGTGTTCTGTTCAGGAAATTTTCCCCTGTGCCAAAGTATTCAAGGCTATTTTCCACTTTCTCTTCTATATTAGATTCAATGTATCAGGTTATATGTGGGGTTTTTTGTTCCACTTGGACTTGAGCTTTGTACAAGAGATATGAATGAATTAATTTATAAATTAATGCTGATCAACACTTAAGCCAGCAACATTTGTTGAATATGCTGTTTTTTTTTTCCCCAGGATGGTATTGGATTGTTTGTCAAAGATCAGGTGACCATATGTGAGGACTTATCTCTGTGTCTTCAATTCTATTCTACCGATCTACCTGTCTGTATTTGTACCAATACCAGGAGTTTTTTATTACTATTGCTCTGTAATACAGCTTGAGGTCAGGGATGATGTTTTCCCAGATGTTCTAACATTGTTGAGAATAGTTTTGATATCCTGGGTTTTTTGTTATTCCAAATAAATTTGAGAATTGCTCTTTCTATCTGTGTGAGGAACTGAGTAGGAATTTTGATGGGGATTGCATTGAATCTGTAGATTGATTTTGGTAAGATGGTCATTTTTACCATGTTAATCATCCCAATCCATGAGCATAGAGATCTTTCCATCTTCTGAGGTCTTCAACTTCCTTCTTCAGAGACTTGAAGATCTTGTTCTACAGATCTTTAACTTGCTTGGTTAGAGTCCCACCAAGGTATTTTATATTATTTGTGACTATTGTGAAGAGTGTCATTTCCTGAATTTCTTTCTCAACCCATTTATCCTTTGAGTAGAGAAAGGCTACTCATTTGTTTGAGTTAATTTTATATCCAGTCACATTGCTGAAGTTGTTTATCACCTGTGGAAATTCTCTCTATAATTTTTGGAGTCACATAAGTATACTATCATATCATCTGGAAATAGTGATACCTTTACTTCTTTCTTTGCAATTTATAACCTTTGACCTCCTTTTGTTGTCTAATTGCTCTGGCTAGGACTTGAATGTCTGACAGAATTCTGCATTAAAACCATCTAGTCCTGGGCTTTTTTTGGTTGGGAGACTTTTAATGATTGTTTCTATTTCTTTAGGAATTATGGAACTGTTTAAATGGTTTATCTGATCCTGATTTAATTTTGGCACATTGTATCTCTTTAGGAAATCATCCATTTCATCATGATTTTTCACTTTTGTTGAGTATAGGCTTTTGATGTAGGATCTGATGATTTTTTTGAATTTCTTTGTTTTCTGTTGTCCTGTCTCCCTTTTCATTTCTGACTTTGTTAATATGAATACTGTCTCCATGTCCTCTGGTTAGTTTGGCTAAGGGTTTATCTATTTTGCTGATTTTCTCAAAAAAAAATCCTATTTTCTTTTCTTTCTTTCTTTTCTTTTTTTCTTTTTTTTTTTTTTTGATTCTTTGTATGGTTCTCTTCCTTTCTACTTGGTGGATTTAAGCCCTGATTTTTATTATTTCCCACAGTCTACTACCTCTCTTGGGTGTATTTGCTTCTTTTTATTTTAATGCTTTCAGATGTGCTGATAAGTTGCTAAAGTATGCTCTTCCCAATTTCTTTGTGGAGGCACTCTGATCTATGAATTTACTTCTTAGCACTGTTTTCATTGTGTTCAATAATTTGGGTGTATTTTACCTTCATTTTGGTTAAATTCTAAAAGGTCTTTAATTTCTTTCTTTATTTCTTCCCTGACCAAGATATCATTGAGTAGAGCATTTCAGCTTCCATGTGTATGTGTGTTTTCTGTTGTTTTTGTTGTTATTGAAGACCAGCCTTAGTCCATGATGGTCTGATAAAGTCCATGGGATTAGTTCCGTCTCCTTGTATATGTTGAGGCCTGTTTTGTGACCAATTATGTGGTCTGTTTTGGAGAAGGTACCATGAGGTGCTGGGAAGAAGGTATATTCTTTTGTTTTGTTGTGAAATGTTAAGTTCATTTGGTCATAACTTCTTTTAGTTTCACTGTTCTCTGTTTAGTGTCCATTTCAATGATCTGTCAATTGGTGAGAGTGTGCTCTTGAAGTCTTCCACTATATTGTGTGAGGTTCAATGTTTGCTGTAAGCTTTAGTAATGTTTCTTTTACAAATATAGGTAACCTTGCATTTTGGGCATAGATGTTCTGAATTGAGAGTTCAATTTGGTAGATTTTTCCTTTGATCAGTATAAAGTGTACCTCATCATCTTTTTTTGATAACTTTTGTGTAAAGTTGGTTTTATTCAATATTAGAATGGCTACTCCAGCTTTTTTCTTGGGACCATTTACTTGGAAATTTTTTTCTAGCCTTTTACTCTGAGGTACTGTCTGTCTTTGTCACTGAGGTGCTTTTCCTGTATGCAGCAAAATTCTGGGTCATGTTTATATATCCAGCCTCTTAGTCTTTTTTTTTTTTAATTTGGAGAATTGAGTTCATTGGTGTTAAGAGAAATTAAGTAGCAGTGATTGTTGCTTCCCATTATCTATGTTATTAGAAGTGGAATTATGTTTGTGTGGTTATCTTCTATTCGATTTTTGTAAGAAGATTAATTTCTTGTTTGTTCTTGGGTGTAGTTTCCCTCCTTTTGTTGTAGTGCTTCATATATTATCCTTTGTAGGGCTGAATTTTGGAAAGATACTGTTTACATTTCATATTGTTATGGAATATATTTATTTTTCCATCTATGGTAAATGAGGGTTTTCCTGGGTATAGCAGCCTGGGCTGGCATTTGTGTTTTCTTTGGGTCTGTGTGACATCTGCTCAAGATCTTCTGACCTCTAGGGTCTCTGTTGAGAAGTCTGATGTAATTCTGATAAGTCTGCTTTTATATGTTCCTTGATCTTTTTGCCTTACTGCTTTTAATATTTTTTTCTTTGTTCTATGCCTTTTTTTCTTTTAATTACCATGAGGTGGGAAGAATTTCATTTCTACTCCAATCTGTTTGGGCTTCAGTAGGCTTCTAGTATGTTTACAGGTATCTCTTCCTTTAGGTTAGAGATATTTTCTCTTATAGTTTTGTTGAAGATGTTTACTGGCCCTTTGAGTTGGGAATCTCTTCTATACCTATTATTCTTAGATCTGATCTGTTCATTTTCTGGATGTTTTGATTTAGGAACATTTTGCATTTTCTTAGACTGTTGTGTCAATGTTTTCTATGGTATCTTTTACACCTGAGATTCTTTCATTTATCTTTTGTATTCTGTTGGCAATTCTTGCATCTATGACTTCTGATCTCTTTCTCAGGTTTTCTATCTCCAAGGTTGTTTCCCTTTGGGATTTCTTTATTGTTTCTCTTTCCATTTTTAGATCCTGGATTGTTTTGTCCAATTCCTTTACCTGCTTAGTTGTATTTTCCTGTATTTCTTTAAGGAATCTATGTGTTTCCTCTTTAAGGGCTTCTGCCTGTTTATCTATGTTCTCCTCTGTTTCTTTAAGGGAGTTAGTTTTGTTCTTTTTAAAGTCCTCTATCATTACCATGAGATGTAATTTAAGATCAGAATTTTGTTTCTCAGGTGTGTTAGGCTATCCAAGGCTTGTTGCAGTGGGAATTCTGATGATGCTAAGTAGTCTTGGTTTCTCTTGCTTATGTTCTTGTGCTTTTTTTTTTTTAGATTTATCATATTTTATTTATGCCTGCATGTATGCAAGTGCACCAAATTTCTGACTGGTGCTCAGGGAGATCAGAAGTTGTCTAGAACCTTAGGTACTGACAGCTGTGAGACACCATGTGGGCACTGAAAGCCAAACTCAGATCCTCTGCAAGAGCAGCAGGTGATCATAACTGCTGATCCGTCTCTCTAGCTCCTTAAAAAATAATTTTTTGTGTGGGGGGGGAGTGAGAGCGAGCAAGAATGAGAAGAATGAGAGAGAGAGAGAGAGAGAGAGAGAGAGAGAGAGAGAGAGAGAGAGAGAACGAGCACTAGCCTGGGGCATGTGAGGAGGTCAGAGGACCGCTTTCAGGGATAGGTTCTCTCTTTGCACCATGTGGGTCCTGGGGTGCTCGGTTTGGCAGCAAGGTCTTTACCTTCTGATTTTTCTCACCAGCCCATATGACTAGTTTTAATCATTAACCTGACACAATTAAGAGTCGCTTGGGAGAGGATCTCAATGAGGGATTGTCTATATTAGGTTGGTCCTTGGGCATGTTTTTTTTTTTCAGTTGAGGTGAAATGACCCATCCACTGTGGGCGGCACCATTCCCTGGGCTTGGGAAATAAATGGGAAAGTTAGCAGAGCATTAAGCATGCTCAAATTCCGTCTTTCTCTGCTTGGTTTTTTGTTTGTTTGTTTGTTTTGAAATACTGTTCTTCAACATAACCTTGACTGTCCCAAAACTTGTTATATAGACCAGGATGGCCTCAAATGCACAAAGACTTTTCTGCCTCTACCCCCCAAGTACTGGTATTAAAGGCAACTGTCATCAGCCACCATGCATGGCTTCTTTTTTCTTTCTTTTTTTTTGGGGGGGGGTGGTGGGGACTTTTAGAGACAGGGGTTCTCTCTATAGCTCTGGCTGTCCTGGAACTTGCTCTGTGTACCAGGCTGGCCTCAAACTCAGATCTGCCTGCCTCTACCTCCCCAGTGCAGGGACTAACGGCGTGCGCCACCACTGGCCCCACCTTGTTCTTCTTTTTTGGCAGGATATTCTGTAGCCAAAACAGCCCCAAGTTCACTAGGTAGAGGATGGCATTGAGCTTCTGGTCTTCCTTTCTCTGCTACCATGAAGTGCTGGGGATTGAACTCAGAGTTCTGCCTGCGCTAGGCAAGTGCTGAACTGTATCCCTAGCCCATTTTTCTTATTGAGATAGAGCTTCATATATCACAGGTTGTCGTCAGACCTAGGTTATTATTGGGACTACAACTACAAATGTATGCCACTACATCCACTTGTATGTGTTTGTGTGTGTGTGTGTGTGTGTGTGTGTGTGTGCGTGTATGTGTGTGAGTATATATGTGCGAGTGTGTGTGAGTGTGAGTATGTGAGTGTGTGTGTTACTGGGGATTAAAACCAGTGCCTCAAGCTGGGCAGTGGTGGTGCATGCCTTTAATCCCAGCACTTGGGAGGCAGAGGAAGGCGGATCTCTGAGTTTGAGGCCAACCTGGTCTACTGAGTGAGTTCCAGGACAGCCAGGTCTACACAGAAAAAGCCTGTCTCGAAGGAAAAACAAACAAACAAACAACAACAACAAAAAAAAACCAACAGTGCCTCACAATTACTAGGAAGATGCTCTATCTCCCAAAGAGCTGCCTCCTCAGTTCTTTTTTTTTTTTCATGAAAACAGCAAACTTTTTCTTTCAAGGTAGGGTCTCACTAAGTTACCTAGTCTGACCTTGAATTTGCTCTGTAGTCTACATAGTTCTTGAATTTTCCATCTTCTCACCTTAGTTTATCTAGTAGCTGGGATCACAGGGCTGAGCACCATGGCTCACTTCAGGAGATAGAAGCAGCAGGAACAGGAGTCCCAGGTCTTCTTTAGTTACAGCACAAGTTCAAAGCCAGCTTGGGGCCAGGCAGTGGTGACACACACCCTTAATTAACCCCAGCGCTTGGGAGGCAGATCTCTATGAGTTTGAGGCCAGCCTGGATCACACAGCAAGCTCCAGGTCAACTGAGGGTCCACAGAGAAACCCTGCCTTCGTTTAAAAATAAGAGAAAAGAAAGGAAAAGAAAAATGAAAAAAAAAAGGTACCATGGGCTACTCTACATGGAACCCTATATTAAAAAAATAATCACCTTGGTGCTGGAGAGATGGCTCAGTGGTTAAGAGCACCAGCTGCTCTTCCGAAGGTCCTGAGTTCAAATCCCAGCAACCACATGATGGCTCACAACCATCCTTAATGAGATCTGACGCTCTCTTCTGGGATATCTGAAGACAGCTACAGTGAGTAAGAGAACGGGGCCAGAGTGAGAAGAAAAAGTGTCTGAAGACAGCTATGGTGTACTTATATATAATAAATATAAAAAAATAATGGCCTAGGTTATATACATGTCAGACTTAATTAATAGCTTCCAGCCTAGGGGAAAGTCTGTGCTGATGGTCAGAGACTGCCCTGTACATACTGGGGTAGATGTTAAGAATGAGGTCCTTGTGCTCACAGCCAGCACTAGGGAAACCAGGAATGTTAAACAAGCAGGCTTGTCTCTCCAACAGAAAGGATGTATACCTATTCCCACCTGCAGGGCTGGGAATGGAAGTAGTTAAAAACCCAGTGACCTTTTTGCTGTCTGTTAGGGCCAAGGCCTCACCCGAATCCTCAGACAATGATGTTTATCCCAGATGCTTCCTCTTTAGACCTCTATCCTGAGTGCTGTTTCTCAGTCAATAGAACACCCCCGCCCCCTTTTGAGACAGGGTGTGTGTGTGTGTGTGTGTGTGTGTGTGTGTGTGTATGTAACCTTGGCTGCCCTGGAACTCATTTTGTAGACCAAGCTAGCTTCAAACCTAACACACACACACACACACACACACACACACACACACACACACGTTATTTATAGCAGCTATGGTGGCACATGCCTATAATCCCAGATCTTGGGAATCCCTGGCAGGAGGATCATTTTAAGTCCAAACCAAGAGTGGGCTAGTTAGTGGAACTCTGTCTCAAAAAGAAAAGGAGGAAAAAAAAGGCCAGGTGGTGGCGGTGGTGGCGGTGGTGGTGGTGAAGGCGGTGCCTGTCTGCCTCTGCCTCTGTACTTTGCAAAAGAATTGTGATGGTGATAATTGCCACCAGGAAACCTTTTTACAAAGTTGTACTGTGTTTAAATATGTCAAAAATCAACTGCCCAGGGTCAGACTCTAGAAGTTTGAACCAACACAGGCTGCTGAGTCTTGCTGAACCTGACTTCCTTGCCTCCTGGAGATCCTTACTCTGCTATCTGTGGCTTTAGCAAGGACGCCCCACATGCAGACTTTCCGGAAAAAGCATCCCTGTGGGGCCAGACAGGAACATCAAGACTGGAAGTTTTCAATCAGCTCTCTTGATGCACTAGACAGGGCAACTTTGAGAGCATCAACTAATTACAAAGGCCTCATTCTGAGCACTGCAGCTTTGCGTTTGAAAGAAGGAGAGAAAGAACATAAAGGTAGGGATGGAAGGGGGAGGACCCAGGAGGACTTGGGGGAGGGGAAACACACAATCAAACTGTATTGTCTGAAAGTAAAAACAAAACAAACCCATCCTGTACAAACTGTGTGTGTGTGTGTGTGTGTGTGTGTGTCTGTGTGTAGGTGACAGAAGCTAAAGAGATGGCTCAGCAGTTAACAGGTTAAGAGCACAGGATGCTCTTCCAAAGGACCCAGGTTTGATTTTCAGCACCCATATCATGGTTCACAACTAGCTGTCACTCCAGTTTCAGGGGTTCTAGCTCTCTCTTTTGACTTACAAAAGCACTACACATATGTCAAACACAGACATACATGCTGGCAAAACACCCATAAATATGAAATTAAACAGGGCAGTGGTGGCGCACGCCTTTAATTCCAGCACTTGGGAGGCAGAGGCAGGTGGATTTCTGAGTTCGAGGCCAGCCTGGTCTACAGAATGAGTTCCAGGACAGCCAGGGCTACCCAGAGAAACCCTGTCTCGAAAAACAAACAAACAAACAAACCCCATGAAATTAAAACAACAATGAAGTGTGCATCCAGGACACATAAAAATAAACAAAACTAAAAAAAAAAAAAAAAAAAAAAAACTGTGACTCCACTCCAAAGATAAGTCTGGCATTAGCGTATATTTATATTTATTCTGGTCTTCTTTTCTCTCTTTAAATGTAAGATTAGATAGGCTGTATACTTCTTTCCTATTACTGAAGTGGTAGTATATTGTATATAGATGTCAGTCATAGGGCTGCGGACATAGCTCAGTGGGTAAAGTATTTGATATGCAAATACAGGACCTGAGTTCCAATGTCCAGAACCCAAGTAAAAAGAGCTCGCTGAGATGGCTTTAACCACGGTGGGTCTACCCCAGTTCGTTAAGGGGCAGAGTCAGACACTCATTTATCACACACACATACACACACACACAGAAACTGAGAGAGAGAGAAAGAAAGAAAGAGAGAGAGAGAGAGAGAGAGAGAGATTGATTATTTATGGCAGCTATAATGGCACATCCCAGATCTTGTGAGTTCCTGGTAGGAGGATAAGCTTAAGTCCAAAGCAAGCCTGGGCTACATAGTAAAACTGTCTCAAAAAATAAAAAAATTTAAAAAAATTAAAAAAAAAAAGGCTAGGTGGTGGTAGCACACACTTTTGATCCCAGAACTCAGGGGGCAGTTACAGGAAGATCTCTGTAAGTTCAAGGCCACCCTGGTCTACAGAGTAGTTTCAGGACAGTCAGGGCTGTTACACAGAGAAATCCTGTCTTGAGAAAACAAATTTTTTTTTCTGGTCTTTTCCTCCGTTCATATTTTCTCTCTCTCTCTCTCTCTCTCTCTCTCTCTCTCTCTCTCTCTCTCTCTCTCTCTCTCTCTCTCTGTTTTTTGTTTTTGATTTTCAAAACAGGGTTTCTCTGTGTAGTCCTAGCTGTCTTAGAACTAGAACTGGCCTCGAACTCAGAGATCCACTTGCCTCTGTCTCCCAAGTGTTGGGATTAAAGGCATGCATCAGCATACCCAGCCCATCAGGTATCTATGACAGTTCCAAAAGCTTTCTCAGGAATGAGCTAGATAGGAAGTACCGGTCCATCTGGCACCTACAGTGTGAAGCAGTCACACACCAGACAGACATCCATGAGTAAGCATGGCTGTATTCCAATATAAGTTTAAATTGGAATTTCAGATCATTCCATACATCTTTCGATTTTCAAACCATTTCAAAAATGTCTATCCATTCTTGGCTCTCAGGCTGGAGAGGCTGTAGACCATATTTTGTCTGTAGGCCGCAGTTTCTCAACCTGGCCCCCATGGGACATTTTTCCTGACTGACGCTGACTTGAGTTGCATAGATATGTCATTGCTGAGTCAAATGCATTCCTTTCACAAGATACTTGGATTGGATTCAATATTTTGGATTTCTGGAAAGCTAGGTCAAGAACCTTTGTGGTTAAGCCTTAGGGATGCATCTGTGAGTATTTCCCTAGGAAGAAATCCCTGCTCGGCGATTTGCTAGTTCATAGAGTAAACACAATTTATCATTTCATGTCTGAGTGTGTGTACCTGTGCAAATTCTTGTACTTACATGTCCAGGCATGCTCCCATGTGTACCTGTGCCACATGCTAACAACACAGGGATAGAGGTCAAAGGACAACTTTCTGGATCCTGGGGATCAAACTCAGTTTGTCAGGCTTGTCACCAAACAGCTTTAACTGCTGAACAAAACTGCAGTTTTTTGTATTTTGATACCAGTGTACAATCTCATGTCTGGAACAGATGTCATGAAGCTGATCTGAATGAATCTGGTCTGGTGGTGCAGACTTATATTCTAACTACTCAGGAGGCTAAGGCAGGAGGATTAAACGTTCAAAGCATGAATGTGCAATTTAATGAGACCTTCTTTCAATACAAAAGATAAAAAGAAAGGTAACGATGAAGCCCAGCGTCTGCTTAGCACCTCTAAAGCCCTGGATCCCATCATGGTGGTACCCAAACAGTCCCAGCACTCAGGAGGTGGAGGCAGGAGGGTCAGAAATTCAAGGCCTTTCTTAGCTATCTATCAAGTCTGTGGTTAGGAATGGTGACACTAGGCCCTATATCAAAAAACAAAAAAAAACCAAAAACAAAACAAAACAAAACAAAAAAAAAAACAAAAATGAGACTTTTTTTTTTTTTGGTTTTTCGAGACAGGGTTTCTCTGTGTAGCCCTGGCTGTCCTGGAACTCACTTTGTAGACCAGGCTGGCCTCGAACTCAGAAATCCTCCTGCCTCTGCCTCCCAAGTGCTGGGATTAAAGGTGTGTGCCACCACCGCCCGGCTGAGACTTCTTTTTTTTTTTAAGGGCTGGGATGTTACTCAGAAGTAGAGCGCGGTCTTGGTTAGCGTTGCACTGCCATGAACAGACACCATGAACCAGGCAACTCTTCTAAAAGAACAACATTTAACCGGGGCTAACTTACAGTTTCAGAGGTTTAGTCCATTATCGTCATGCTGTGATGCATCACAGCGTCCAGGTAGACACGCTGCGGGAAGAGTTCGAAATCGTGGTTTGAGGCCAGCCAGGAAAACCCTCTCAAATGTATGCTGTTTTCTTGAGAGTGACTTATGAAGCATTTAAAGCAATTAAACTTGACATATTTTCCATCTGAAACTTGAAATCACAGCTCTCTGCACCCCAATCCATCCTGGAGATAATTTTTCCCACCAGGAGTGAAGCCACACCTAAGATCACAAGTGATACCACCACTATTGTCCCAAAACCTGAACCAAGTAAGCCCAAGACAATACAATAACATATACACAAAACAATAACCCTTGTCTATAGTTTTAAGATTTGTGCAGTTTGTATGTACTTTTTTTTCTTTTTCTGAGACAGGGTTTCTCTGAGTAGCCCTGACTGTCCTGGAACTCACTTTGTAGACCAGGCTGGCCTCAAACTCAGAAATCCTCCTGAGCCATCTGGTTATCTCTGTTGTTTGCTGGTCTTCCTCTCTCTTACTGGAGCTTGTCACTCCTGTGAGCCTCTGAACCTGGGTGTGTCACCACACCTGGGGGTCAAGATTTCTCTATGAGTTTAGATTAGTCAGCATTCCTGTGAGCTTAGGTTTGTTAGCACTCCTGGGGGGCAAGTTACCTCCAGGCAGGATTGAGATGCAGAGAGCTGTGTGACAAGGCCAACTGCTGTTCTTAGATGGAATCTGGAAGGTTTGTTTCCATGGCTAAACTGCAGTTCCTGGTTCCATTATGCCCTGAGTGGGTCTTACTTGGTTCAGGTTTTGGGACAATAGTGGTGGTATCACTTGTGATCTTAGGTGTGGCTTCACTCCTGGTGGGAAAAATTATCTCCAGGATGGATTGGGGTGCAGAGAGCTGTGATTTCAAGTTTCAGATGGAAAATATGTCAAGTTTAATTGCTTTAAATGCTTCATAAGTCACTCTCAAGAAAACAGCATACATCCTCTTTCCATTATGGGCTTAGATTAAGAAGGATGTGTGATACCTATGATAGAAGATATTGTAAAGAAGTACATTTGATTTCATCTAGTGATGGAAAGTATGGTGAATCTATGGTATATGAGACAGGTGCTCAAGCTTTTCTACTTAGAGAGTGCCCAAAGTGCAATAATAAAAAGTATGTGAAACTGGAGCACCGGTAAAGGAAGAATGAGGAATAAGGGTGCATGAAGGGTTGTGTTCAACATTAGAGGATGACAGAGTAGAGGATTTTGTTTCAGAACAGTTAATTAACACTAACATTTGAGAAAGTCATGTGTAAACCTACTTCAATACAAGCTTCCTAAAGTATACTCATGTATAAAAAGAACTTAAACGGAGTTACCCTATAATTGGGAAAGTGTGTTCCTCTTAGACACCACAAGTGCTCAAACAAAAACCCAGAATAGGGATTGAGCTATCTATCACTTGGAATTGTTTGCAAGCAGTGTCCCCTAGAACCTCAAGTATTACTGGTTATTGCCACGGTTCTTCGTTCTCCTTAAACTTGATGATTGTATCCTGTTGCAGAAAACAACATATATTCAAGTCAGATCATAGAGGGAAAAAAAGCTTGCTTATACCTAGTAGCCCCTTGTCTATAGTTTTAAGATTTGTGCAGTTTGTATGTACTTTTTTTTCTTTTTCTGAGACAGGGTTTCTCTGAGTAGCCCTGACTGTCCTGGAACTCACTTTGTAGACCAGGCTGGCCTCAAACTCAGAAATCCTCCTGCCTCTGCCTCCCAAGTGCTGGGATTAAAGGCGTGCACCACCACCGCCCGGCTGTATGTTCTTTTTTTGGTATTTAGTAATTTCTTACATGAAAACAATGGACTTAAATCATATTCATCTACATACAATTCCAAATATGAAGTGTTGAATAGAAGGACATGATAATTCTACTTGTATTACATAAATTCATCATAAACACTCATTTCTCCCACCATGAATTAAAGTTTGGTGAGAAACTCATTCTCTTCTGATAACTGTTTCTCAGTGATTCTGACTGATTTAAAGCGATAGCAGTATGTGTTGGGCCATATTTTGAAATTTGTCTTTACTTGTGTAACACTTTGGAATATGAATCTAGTGCTTTCCAGCTTTTATAGAGTTAAAAGACTAAATACACTATTACAGGACAAGTGTAATATTCAGTTTTAACTAGGTGTGAATCATGAGAGCTACACTAATGGCTGAACTGTCAGGACATATCTACTGATGCAATAACGGCAAAGGTGTTTTTTATAGGAGTAAAAAAAAACAAAACACTTTTTGATTGACTTTAAGGCTCCCTCCAAAGACAAAATTTATTCCTAGCATGGTTTTGGGAACAACTACATAGGATATATATATATATATATATATATATATATATATATCCTATATATATAATATAATTATATATAATTATATTATATATAATTATATATATAATTATAGGTCTTAGCAATGTAGCTATGACTAGTTCTTTGTTGTAGATATAGCCTTAAACTGACTCCTAATTTCTTTTCATTACACTAACAGATTATTGTATCTATCAACCTTACCATACACATATACACACACACAAATATATATATATATATATATATATATATATATATATATATATATATATATATATCTCCTCTCTCTTCTCTCCTCTTCTCTCCTTTCTCCTCTCTCCTCTTTCCCTCTGCCTACTACTTGAGGATAAGGATATAAACTCTCAGCTACTCTTCCAGCACCACTCTTGCCTATATGCTACCCACCAGGACAGTCATGGAATCTAACCCTCAGGAAGTATATGTCCAATAAGCTATTCAATAAGTTGTCCTAGTCATTGTGTCTCTTCACAGCAATGCAGTGTAATTAAGTCATCTACCTCCTTGATTCAGATGTATAGAATAAATGAGCTGACTTTCCAGGGTTTTGCTAGCGCACCACCATTACAGTGCCTGGTCCATTTAAACTCAGCCTTTTATATGTGTGTCTGTATATTTTCTTTCTTTAGTACCTCATCACACTGTCATGTTTCCAGGACACAACATGTAGACTGCAACACTACAGTTAGACCATTGCCCCATCTGGAAAATTTTATGATAATGAAGATGAACAGAGGTAATACCTTATCCCTTGTCACTGCCATCATGAGGGCTATGAACTATTCCCCCCAATCTCATTTTTTAAAATTAAATTATTTGTTTTTCCTTTTTTTAAACAATTAAAGATTGTGTTTCACTACATAGCTTTGAGTTTGTGATTCCCTCAAGTCAGTCTCTTAAATGCTAAAATGTAGATAGTGTACTCGTGGAACAAGTTCCACCTTCTTAACAAAAAGGCTATTAAAAAGATGTATAGCAGATTAATTTGTTCAAAGTTTTTCATGAAATAAGAGCTTTTGGGAATGAAACCTCAGAGATGAAGGAAAACAGTGCCATATAATGGATAGGACTGATACTGAAAAGCTATGTACAAATTTGATTTGACAAAAGGATAGACTCTAATTACCAGCTTGAAATAAGAAACCAGTTAATCTGTCTATTCTATTTTTTATTGACTCCTCTGTGTTGTATTCATTCCTCTTGAGATTTTGAAAAGTGCCCCTCAAGAATGGAGATCTTTTGATTCATTATGAGATAATGACTTGATAATAGATAGATACTTGACAGGAATTTTTTTAATTTTATTTTCTAAGTTTTTTTAATTTACATTCCAAGTCATTTCCCCTTTCCCGTTTCCTCCCTCCCCGAAAGTCCCATAAGCCCCCTTCCCTCCCTCTTTTCCCCATTCAACCCCCTCTCGTTTCTCTGTCCTGGCATTCCCCTACATCCAGTCTTTCCAGGACCAGGGGTCTCTCCTTCCATCTTCTTAGAAATCTATTGATATGCGAAATGTGTCTAGGGTATTCCGAGATTCTGGGTTAATATCCCCGTATCAGTGACTGCATACCATGTGTGTTCTTTTGTGATTGGGTTACCTCACTAAGGATAATATTTTCAAGTTCTGACCATTTGCCTAGGAATTTCGTGAATTCATTGTTTTTAATTGCAGAGTAGTATTCCATTGTGTAAATATACCACATCTTCTGTATCCATTCCTCCATTGAGGGACATCTGGGTTCTTTCCAGCTTCTGGCTATATAAATAAGGCTGCTATGAACATAGTGGAGCATGTGTCCTTATTGCATGCAAGTAAAACCTCTGGGTATATGTCCAGGAGTGGTATAGCCGGATCCTCCGGGAGTGTCATGCCCAGTTTTCTGAGGAACCGCCAGACTGCTTTCCAGAGTGGTTGTACCAGCTTGCAATTCCACCAGCTGTGGAGGTGTGTTCCTCTTTCTCCTCATCCTCGCCAACAACTGCTGTCTCCTGTGTTTTTGATCTTAGCCATTCTGACTGGTGTGAGATGGAATCTCAGGGTTGTTTTGATTTGTATTTCCCTAATGACTAAGGATGATGAACATCTCTTTAGGTGCTTCTCAGCCATTAGATATTCTTCAGGTGAGAACTCTTTGTTTAGCTCTGTACCCCATTTTTAATAGGGTTACTTGCCTCTCTGGAGTTTAACTTCTTGAGTTCTTTGTATATATTGGATATTAGCCCTCTGTCGGATGTAGGGTTGGTAAAGATCATTTTAAAATTTTAAAGCCAGAGGGCTTTTTGTTTTCAGCACATCTTTTTCGAAGCCTGAATAGTGCTTGTGGTGGTTTGCATGAAAATGGTTTTTATTTTTTAATGGATTTTTTATTTATTTACATTTCAAATATTATCCCCTATCCCGGTTTCCCCTCTGAAAACCCCCTATCCCATGCCCCCTTAACCTGCTTCTATGAGGATGCTCCTCTACCTACCTACCCACTCTTGCTTCACTGCCCTAGCATTCCTCTACACTGAGGAATCAAGCCTTCACCAAAATGGTTCCCATGCATCCATGGAGAGTGGCACAAATTGGAGGTGTGTCCTTGGAGTAGGTGTGGTTTGTTGGAGGAGGTCCATGACTAGGGGTGGGCTTTTGCTAGGAGCTTCTGGGCCTGGAGCAGGTTAAAAGTGGGCACAGAGTAGGACTGGTGAGGCTTTAAGACTGATGGTCTTTGGACGTTCTAGCTCTGTAACTAAAATGAAATGCAGATGAAAATTTCTAAAAAGTCCTGAAAACCTTCTTGCTCTTTCTGAGAGTTAAAAGCTGCTGGCTTAGGCTATATCTCCTGCAGCCTAACAGCAGGGGATTAAGTTATGTGGCCTTTGGTCTATCTCAAGAGGAACTCTAACTTTTATCTTGCTAGTAGAAATAAAAACTAGTAAAAGGTAAACTTTGGAAAGTGATTATAGATTACACATAGAGGGACCCATGACCCCAACCACATATGTATCAGATGATGGTGCTGTCTGGCATCAATAGGACAAGAAGCCCTTGGTCCTCTGAAGGCTTGATTCTACAGTATATGGGAAAGCCAGGGAGGTGAGGTGGGAATGGGTGGGTGGGAGGGGAGCCTCCTCATAGAAGCAGGACGAGGGGGGATGATCGAAGGGGGTTCCAAAGGGGAAACCTGAAAAGGGATTAACATTTGAAATGTAAGTACATAAAATAGTCAATAAAAAAAAGAAAAAGAGAAGAAAAGTGATTATAGTGTTTTTTACTAAATTGTAAAAAGTTTTCTATAAAAGTTCTCTCAGAGAAATGGACCAAATGGAATGGATGAAAATGGGGATAAGGAAAAGTTCTTCTTCACCATCTTCTCTTTGTCCTCAGTACTTATACATCTTTTAGAATACATGATCACATGGTAAAAAAAACATTCCAAGTTCACACATAAAATTCAAAATCATAAATTGAAATATAAGTTTATAACAGAGAATGTTTATATGCATGTTCATTAGGAGTATTTATCTGGCTAAACATTCATCACCTGTCACAGATCCACAGGTTCACTCAGGTTAAAAAAACATAACTAAGCTATTAGTGAAGTTTTGTTTGACAAATCCACTCAACATTTTATCTTCTGTCCTAACACCTACAATAAATCATTAGTTCCCTTTTTAAGACCTTTGGTTAATGTTTTTGCAACCTCTTGGAATGTGCTTTGAGTAGTACAAAGTCTGGTTGCTATTTTTTATTTTATTTTATTTTATTTTTTTAATTTACATTCCAAATCACTTCCCCTTTCCCGTTTCCTCCCTCCCTGAAAGTCCCATAAGCCCCCTTCCCTCCCTCTTTTCTCCATTCAATCCCCTCTCGTTACTCTGTCCTGGCGTTCCCCTATATCCAGTCTTTCCAGGACCAGGGGTCTCTCCTTCCATCTTTTTAGAAATCTATTGATATGCTGATTGTGTCTAGGGTATTCCGAGATTCTGGGTCAATATCCCCTTATCAGTGACTGCATACCATGTGTGTTCTTTTGTGATTGGGTTACCTCACTAAGGATGATATTTTCAAGTTCTGACCATTTGCCTAGGAATTTCGTGAATTCATTGTTTTTAATTGCAGAGTAGTATTCCATTGTGTAAATATACCACATCTTCTGAATCCATTCCTCCGTTGAGGGACATCTGGGTTCTTTCCAGCTTCTGGCTATTATAAATAAGGCTGCTATGAATATAGTGGAGCATGTGTCCTTATTGCATGCAGGTAAAGTCTCTGGGTATATGCCCAGGAGTGGTATAGCCGGATCCTCCGGGAGTGTCATGCCCAGTTTTCTGAGGAACCGCCAGACTGCTTTCCAGAGTGGTTGTACCAGCCTGCAATTCCACCAGCAGTGGAGGTGTGTTCCTCTTTCTCCACATCCTCGCCAACAACTGCTGTCTCCTGTGTTTTTGATCTTAGCCATTCTGATTGGTGTGAGATGGAATCTCAGGGTTGTTTTGATTTGCATTTCCCTAATGACTAAGGATGATGAACATCTCTTTAGGTGCTTCTCAGCAATTAGATATTCTTCAGGTGAGAAATCTTTTTTTAGCTCTGTACCCCATTTTTTTTATAGGATTACTTGCCTCTCTGGAGTTTAACTTCTTGTAACAAACAGCTCTAACTGTCCTTTTTATTGAATAATATATTTATTTGCATTTCAAATACTATCCCCTTTCCTAATTTCCTTCAGTGAACCTCCAATTCAATCCCCTCCCCCTCTTTCTATGAAGATGCTCTCCCTACACTCCAACCCACTCCCACCTCAATGCCTTGGCATTACCCTGCTCTGGAGTTTCGAGCCTTCACAGAATCAAGAGCATCTCCTCCCACTGATGCTACATAAGGCCATTGTCTGCTACATACGCAGCTGGAGCCATGAAAACCCCTTCAGTTTCTTCAGTCCTTTCACTAACTCCTCCATTGGGATTCCCGTGTTCAGTCCAATGGTTGACTGCCAGTATCTGCATCAATATTTGTCATGCTCTGGCAAAGCCTCTCTGGAGACAGCTATATCAGGCTCCTGTCAGCAAGCACTTCTTGTCATCTTACTGTCCTTTTAAAATCAGTGACAGAGTCCTTGCTAATGTGATCCTTTACTACTGTTTCTACAAATCTTCTGATGATACAAATGGCTATGGATTAACTCTTCTGCGACTGAGTTCATACTCACTGGACTGACAGACCAACCAGAACTCCAGCTGCCCCTGTTTTTCCTATTCCTGGTGAACTATATAACCACTGTGGTAGGAAACTTGAGTTTAATGAGCCTCATTTGCTGCAATTCAAACCTACAGACACCTATGTATTTTTTCTCTTTAATCTGTCTTTTATTGATTTATGTATTCATTTGTCTTTACTCCCAAAACACTAATGGGTTTTGTCTCCGAGAAGAATATAATTTCTTTTACAGGATGCATGACACAGCTGTTTTTCATGTGCTTTTTTGCCAATTCTGAGTGCTATTTGCTGACAGCCATGGCCTATGATCGTTACGTGGCCATCTGTCAGCCACTTATGTACATGGTCATCATGTCTCCTATGACATGTTCTCTCATGATGTTTGGTTCATACTTGATGGGGATTGTTGGTGCAATTGTCCATACAGGGTGTATGATCAGGCTCAGCTTTTGTGATTCGAACATCATCAACCACTACATGTGCGATATCTTCCCCCTTCTCCAGCTCTCCTGCAGCAGCACCTATGCCAATGAGCTTGTCAGTTCTGTTGTTGTCAGCACAGTAGTCCTTGCTTCTAGCTTTCTCATCTTAACTTCTTATGCTTTGATTCTTTTTAATGTCACTAAATTGTCATCAGGTAAAGGTTTGTGCAAAGCCATGAGTACCTGTAGCTCTCACATTATGACTGTTGTCCTATTTTATGGATTTGGTATGCTTACACATATCAAAACATCATCTGATGAATCTGTGAATCAGGGCAAATTTTTATCTCTATTTTGTACATTTTTGATGCCTTTGCTGAACCCCTTTATTTACAGTCTTAGGAATAAGGATGTCAAGCTTGCTCTAAAGAGAACACTGAGGAGATTCACAGTGAGCAAATCACTGGGGCTGCCATAATCAGTGTCTCCAATTTGGTTCTTTCTTTCCACTTCATTTTCTTATTCCCCCCCTTTATTTATTTATTTTTTGATATTCTCTTCTCTTTCATTCACCTTTCATTTTATAGTCATGCAAGATTTCCCCTTTATTATTTCTTCACTATCCTCCAAAAACACTCTTGATTTTCTTATGTGAGGATAAGAAAATATTTATGATCTGGGCACTCATCCTGAATGTGGATCTAGCTTCATCTTTATACGTGTGATGGCATATTTTTGTATATCAAGTCAATTCTAACTACTATTTATCTATGTTTTTCTACAAGAAAGGGAAGCCATGGAATTGAATGTTTTCTGATAAGTTTACATGTATTGTTGTTTTCATAGAGGATTTTGGGAAGCTTTTCCTGTTTCAGGTCTTTTAAAACATGTGTGCATGGCAATAAAAGAGAGAATATATGAAAAAAAAAATCCTGGACACAGTAAAGTTGTCAAAGTTTCTAGTATTATTTATTGTCTTTCAAGATTTTTCTTGTTTTAGATTTTTCACCTCATCATTAGAAAATGACACTATTTATTTTTTGAGCAATGCTCAATTTTATATAGATTTGTGGTTGAATTAAGCAAATTTTGTATTCAGACTTCTCAAATATCACTAACATTGAAAGCACTTTTTTGTTTTAAATACAGTTGAATTTGACACTACATTTGAAATATTGATAAGGACTGACTTCTTTTAGAAACAACTCAATAGCAATGCATAATATCCAAAGTCATTAATTCCTTTGTATAATGAGGATTATGTTTACAAAGTGTCTACTTACTTGTAATAAAGAAACAATATCTGGCATTATATTCCAGTGATTGAGTGCATATATGTGCTCCTCTATTTGATTCTTACCACACATACACATATACAACACGTATATGTGTATATTAAATATATACTCCTATATGTGTGTTTATGACATCAATATTGAACACCTAGAATTTTTATTTAAATGTCCAAATCTAAGTTTTTCTTTTACTTATTCCTGTAAACCCTCTTCTACCCAACTCATGCCAAACCAAACAAAACATAAAATACCTTAATGTCCATGTAATGTGTAACATTATTCAGTATAGTACTAATGTAATTCTTTTCTTGTTCTCTACATTGGACTTGTTTTAGCTTATGTAGTTCATAATTCTGATCCTAGTTTTTTACCCATTGTGCATCTAATAAATAAACAGAAGAAAAGAAAGGAAGAGAATCATGAAGTGATGGATACAGCTAAAGAGTAGTTTATGACAAATCTGAAAGACAGGGAGGACCTGGTGACCACATAAGCAGCCTGATCCCTGTTCCTTTGCAGGAGTCAATGCATCTTGTGATGACCTAACAGTTCCAAGATCTGCCACAAGGAATTCTTTGAGATCTGAAAGCTGACACTAGCCAAGTTTCACATCATAAACAAAGTGGCTGGAGATATATGAAGCTCTGGGTCAAATGTGGCAGAGCACTGGGCTAGATGGATAAAAAGACTGAATCCTTACAGCTTTAATGAGTATGTTATGGAATCCCAGTCACTTATATCACACAACCTCAGCTTGTCAACATCAGTCAGTGGTGAAATGCTTATACCATTGTATCCTGACATGATCCTTAGAGACAACATTTAAGAATTATTTTTATGGCTTCGACAATGGGATGGAGTTCAACTGTACAAATGTATTAAGATATGTAAACATATCAACAATTACTCAAAGTAAATTGCTGAAAAGCAGGAAGGAGAATGAACACCTCAAAGAGATCCTTAAGCCTTATGCTGATCTCTATACCAGCATATAATATAACAATACTTAGATAATCTCTTCAATTGTTGTCCTTGTAATAGATCATGCATACATAGAGAAGGTCAAAGTCGAACAATTGATTAAGAATTTTCCTTGTTTTAGTATGAACCATATCTTCACCTGATTTCAATTCTGAGCTTGAAAGTTAGAGCAATGCCTTCTTACTGGTTTTTGCTGTGGCGAATTATAATTAGAAATGATTAGTTGTTTATCAGAATGAATGTCAGAATGTTTAACCATGAGATTAACAAAACTTAACATGTTATAAGAATTAGAGCAAATTTTATAAATTAGTGCTCATTTTACCTCCTTTCTCATGGAAACTAATGGAAACATCAGAATTTACAAATAAAAGACAATTTGTAAGAGACTTATATATTAAAAAAGAAGTGGTTAAGACCAAAATTTTCAGATTCACACAACAATATACCTGAAAAATATAAAGTTATGTGATATATACTTATTGAATAAATTTTGCTGGGCATCTTAGGTATATATTAGAATTATTTTTTATTATGAAAATCAACTCCTCTTGTTTACGTATAAATTTTCTGTAGCCTTAAGAAGGAAATGTTGAAAAATTTGCTGCAGAGTAGCTCTGTCAATAGCCAACTTTTGCAGTGTCTAACTTCAATAAAATGCTGGAGATATACTGAAATTAAAATTGGTTTTAAAATACTTACCACATAGCATGACCTCAGCCATGGTGATATCTAATGAACAGTTAGGATAATCTACATTTACTGTAAAACACTGTGTTCTACTATGAGGAGGCAACTGTCAAACACTGAATCCCAATGCCTGTGCCTTTTCAAAAAGTACTGGTGATTATTTCTCTGTTAGCTTTTTACTTTTGATCTTCTGCTATTAATTCGTACTTTTAAAAATTGTGACCTATAATCTTGGAAATTAACCCCTATTTTAATGATCTTCCTGAACATGATTCATTTGAAAGATGTTTTAATTCCTAAATTGAAATTAGCTTTGAAATTTGAGGAAAAATATATGTAAAAAAGCAATCAAACAAACATCCCAGTGTTTGATTACTTAAGCCATCAAGTTCATGTTAATATGCAAAAATGGTTTATTTTGTCTATCTGAGCTGTCTTTTCTAATGGAACTGTGTAGAACAGAAAGTATGTAAAAGTAAATCTCAAGCATATTTGGATATATAGATAATGTTTAAAATATTTTAATAGACTTTGCTGCCTTTCTATATGGTGTTTATAAAATAGTAGATGATGATACACAACCAGGTAAAGAACCAGGAGAGATTAAATTAACAAAGAAAATCTTTTAAATAAGAGAGTAAATATTACCACTTTTGTTCTGTCCTGAAATTATTTTGCATACATTTCTTCTTCTTGACAAGCCATTAAATAAAGATATTTGATTGAACATATTAAAAATGTTTTTCTATTATTGACCTGAGGATAAATTTTAGTAAACTGTTCTTGAATACTTGAAATACTCAATATTCAAGCTTTGTTATATTACTTTCAACCAAACAGACAGGGAAAACATTATAAATAATATTTGTTCATAAATATTTTTCTTATTTGTCTTTTTTATTATAATTCATGCTATTTCTATTTTTAAAATTTTATTGGTTATTCATTTACATTTCAAATGTTATCCCCCTCTCAGTTAACCCTCTGCAAACCCCCTATCTCACCTCTCCTGCTCCTATGAGAGTGCTCCCCCACTCACCCACCTCCAACTCACTGCTCTGCATTCCATTATGCAGGTAAATTTAGCCTTCACTGGTCCAATGGCCACCCTTTCCACTGATACCAGATAAGGCCATCCTCTTCTACAAATACAGTTGCAGCCATGTGTCCCTCCATGTGTATTCTTTGTTAGTGGTTTAGTCTCTGGGAACTATGGGAGGTCTGATTGGTTGATATTGTTGTTATTCCTATAGAGTTGCAAACCCTTTCAACTCTTTCAGTCCTTCCTTAACTCATCCATTGGGGTTCCTGTGTTCAGTTCGATGGTTGGCTGCAAGCATCTATATCTGCATTGGTAAGGCTCTGGCAGAGCTTCTCAGGAGACAGCTATATCAGACTCCTGTCAGCAGGCACTTCTTGGCAATAGTGTCTGGTTTTGGTGTCTGCATATGGGATGGATCCCCAAGTAGGGCAGTATCTGGATGGCCTTTCTTTCAGTCTCTCCTCCACTCTGTATCACTGAATTTCCTTTAGACAGGAGCAACACATGTCATATCAATGAACATTTGTATACAAGATTTTGTTAAGGACTTAGTAATTTGTTTTGAGCAAATAATGTGTATGTTTATAGACTAATTATATATACATTTATAATATTTCCTTAGATGTTACATTTACATGTAGCTTAGTTTGAAAATGTCAAGATGTTTTCTGAACAGTTTGTATAATTTTACTTTCTTAATACTATATGAGAATTCCAGTTGCTTAACATATGCATAGCAATTATCAATGTCAGGTTTGTTACTGAGATAACTGTTTCAAATCAATATTAGAAGCCATGCTTCTGTGTGGAAAGATAACTTTACACATTTACTACATAGGCCATTCAGAAAGAGTGCTATAAACTTTCTTTTTATGATATGAAAGCCTATTGAAAATCCTAATAAAGATAACAACTATCAAAAAGAACTCCTGCAGTGAAATGACTTGAAATAGAATAAAATATAAAATTAATATGTGAAATCCAGTTGCTTTGTATATAAGAGTAATAAACATTTGAAATTAAAAATACAGTATCTTTGATGTTAATAAAAACAAAAGATTAAATATGCAACAAGCTTTTAGTTGTGTGTAGAAATCTACTGAAGTATAGATAGAGTGTATCATGCAACATGTAAAATGGTCTCTAAAGGCTCATATTCTTGACTGACTTCTATAAGCTGGTTGTAATGTTTTTGGTGACTATGCTCTCACTAGAAAAAGTAGATTACCATGGGAAGGCTTTGAATGTTATATCCACTTGGAGTTCTGGCTCAAGTTCTCTGTATTCCGGTCAAAGCTGTGTAGGATATAGTTTCTACATGTCCCTGCTGCTATAGTCAAATGACACTTCTAGTACTGTGTTTTCTTTGCTTGTTTTTTTTTTGGGGGGGGGGGGGGCGGGGAGGGGTTTTCAAGACAGGGTTTCTCTGTGTAGCCCTGGTTGTCCTGGAACTCACTTTGTAGACCAGGCTGGCCTCGAACTCAGAGATCCTCCTGCCTCTGCCTCCCAAGTGCTGGGATTAAAGGCGTGCGCCACTACTGCCCGGCTGTTTTCTTTGTAAAAAGAGAACAATCCCATGAAATTCAGAGATGAATTAAATTTTTCTGCCCATAAATTTTCTTTGTTATATAATTTTACATACTTATGATGAAAAAGTAATTTATAATTTCTATATGTAAAATATTTGAACTGATTCTACAGTCTTCTGTATTATAAGCAAGAATTCTATCACCAATCAAAAACTCACATCAAGTTTTTGCAAATCCCTTTTAATGTGTCTATGAATTTATTAAGTGTACAGAAGATATAAGTATTTTGCAGATATAATTATATGTAAACAAGGGTCGTTGAATTCTACATCTACCTTGTTAAAAAGTGGAAAGGCCTAGATATAAACTCATATTACTTGAATGCTCTTCTCCTCTTTCAATTTATCTGTAGAGTTTGTCATCTATCTATCTACCTATCTGTCTATCTATCTATCTATCTATCTATCTATCTATCTATCTATCTATCTATCTATCTATCTATCCTTTATCTATCATGTGTGTATCTGTCATCTACCTATCTAGTAGAATTTGGAACCTGAGATCTGATGTTTATTATATCAATCAATGACGCCCAGAAAAGCTACAAATGGTAAGTTTTCTGAATACACTTTTGTAGAATTATAATGAGAATGACAAAGGAAACCACTCATGACTCTGTCCTGGGAACTAGATAGTCTCTTATGGGAAATTATAACCCAAATAGGACTTTGAATCTCAACAGATTCTATGTTAGTTTTATAGCATTTGATGTAAACATAAACTCAGTAAGTTTTGCCCTCAAGGGGCATATCCCACAGGGAAAATATTATAAAAAAGAGAATTCTTTTCTGTACTTATAACATTCCCAAAAAACCTTGACTTTCATATTTTCATTTGAATGAGTTAGTATTTTGGAGACTCATATAATATTGCCTTTTTTTTTATTTTGAGTATGCCGAAAGAACGTTCTACAGAAATTCCATTTCCCAAAATGAACCTCTTCTAGCAAGTCAGAAATTATCTGTACAGGTTGCAATTACCCATTTCGTTTCCTTGAACAGTGAGAAGGAAGCTACCAATTGCTCCTAAAGCAAGAAATTTGCTACATAACTACAGGTGAGGATTGAATTTTTGCCCTGACAGTTTCACCTGAAATTCAAAGTTTCATAAATCTTGGACTTTAGAAGAAAATAACTCAGTCTTAATTATTAGTAAAGACCAACAGAAAGGGAAGAAGTTATATTCTGAGTCACTGCAGGCCATTTGCCATCTTTCTTTCTGGACAAATATCATGAGTAGAGAAAAGGAAATAGGGACTACATAAGAATCACCATAAGAGTATTCAGACAAATGTTCACTTTGTATTTCTAGCTTTTCTGAGCACCACAGATTGAAGTAATAAATGCCCTTTCAAGGTCAAGACATGTGTTCTGTAAACTCAAGCTTAAAAACAATAAATTAAACTTTTCACTTAGAATGAAAGACACATTACTGGTTAGAGTTGATTTCTATACTTATTCTTACAGATGCCACACATGAAGCAAATAATGGAAAATAATTCTTCTGTGTCTGAATTTATTCTTATGGGACTGACAGACCAACTTGAGCTTCAGCTCCCACTATTTTTTCTGTTCTTGATGAACTACACAGCCACTGTGATGGGCAACTTGAGCTTAATGAGTCTCATTTTCTTGAATTCAAACCTTCACACCCCTATGTACTTTTTCATCTTCAATCTATCCTTCATTGACTTTTGTTATTCATTTGTTTTTACTCCCAAAATGCTGATGAGTTTTGTTTTAGAGAAGAACACCATCTCCTTCAGAGGATGCATGACTCAGCTGTTTTTCTTCTGCTTTTTTGTGAACTCTGAGAGTTATGTGCTAACAGCCATGGCCTATGATCGCTATGTGGCCATCTGTCAGCCACTTATGTACAAGGTGGTTATGTCACCTGGGATATGTTTTATGCTGATGTTTGGTTCGTACTTGATGGGGTTTGCGGGGGCCATGGCTCATACAGGATGTATGATCAGGCTCAGCTTTTGTGATTCTAACATCATCAACCACTACATGTGTGACATCTTCCCTCTTCTTCAGCTCTCCTGCAGTAGCATCTATGTGAATGAGCTTGTGAGCTTTGTTGTGGTGGGTACGGTTATCACTTTATCTAGTCTAATTATATTAATCTCTTACGGTATGATTCTTTTCAATGTCATTCATATGTCATCAGGTAAGGGTTGGTCCAAAGCCATGGGAACCTGTGGGTCCCACATCATGACTGTTAGTCTCTTTTATGGATCTGGGCTGCTTGCTTATGTTAAGCCACCTTCCACTGAAACTGTGGGCCAAGGGAAAATTTTCTCAGTCTTTTATACATTCTTGGTTCCCATGCTGAATCCTCTTATTTACAGTCTCAGAAACAAGGATGTCAAACTTGCTTTGAAGAGTACCATGAAGAGATTCACAAAATGATCTATCTAGTGCTTTTTCTCTTAGATCTGTTTCTATTTGTCTGTTGCTTCCCTCTCATTTTTTGTTTGGGTTTTTGATAACATTTCTTTTATGTTTTTCTTTCTTTTCATTTTTCTACTGTATAACTAAGTTTTCTATAGTATCATTTTCCTCATTATTCAATGTTACTTGTGTACGACCATTCTTTGTTTAGTTATAGCCACTGATTTATTTGCACTTGTATCCATATGTTCGTGTCTATTACCTATATTAGATTAAGACACTGATCTCTCAGCTTATTTTAGTTAAGGACAACATTACCTATTACTTTTTCTTGTATACCTTTTTTATCTAAGAAAATCCATGGACTAGTATTCTTTATCTCAATCTGATTTCTTACTTGATGTTTTGTTTTAATTTTCTATGTACATTTCCTTATTTGATGGTTTTGTTGTCTACATATTCAACTATGCAGATAAGAGGTGACACAATTGTCAAAGTTTCAATAATTTTTAGGTTATTTTGCTAGTAATTTCTTTCAAATATTTGTGTGGCATTTATTTATTTTCTACTTTTTTATTTGTATATATCTAGTAATCATGAAGGAAAATTTACACACATTATAAGATAAATAAAATACATTTTTATATGACATTGATCTTGACAATAGTAATGATTATTAGTACCTATTGAGTTATTATATGCTAGATATTGTTCTAAGGACTTTTAAATAACATAACAACTCAATATATGATACCACTGTCACTGCTTTTATTTTGAACTAAGAAAACTAAGACAAAGAGAGGTCCATGTACTTGTTAAGAGTACATACAGCTGTTTAGTTGTAGGTCTGTAATATGATTTTGAATATAGTAGACACGTTTTGTTATGAAGCCCATCCACCCAACTACCATATATATTACTTGGAGGAGATGAGACATACACTAGAAAATCACTAAGAAGTTGCCAGAATTTTAATTCAAGTTTGTAATGGCATTATTTAAAATATTAAAACTAGAGTATCTATCTATCTATCTATCTATCTATCTATCTATCTATCTATCTATCTATCTATCTATCTATCATCTATCTATCTATCTATCTATCTATCTATCTATCTATCTATCTATCTATCTATCATCTATCTCTCTATCTATCCATCTATCCATATGTACATATATATTTGTTATTTGAGCATTTATTAAATCTACTTCTCTGCCAAAATCTCTTAGACCCCACAGTTATGACAAAAAAAGCAGCATTCTGTTATTTCACAGGAGTATAATTGAAATGTTGCTTTTCTTTTCAGATATGAGGACTATGTCTGTAATTTTTAAAGCCATTCTGTTCATTTTTGGTTAGAAAACATTGTCATAATAATGTCTATTTTATTTTCCCTGTCAAACTGTTGTTCTTATTTAAAAATATGTTTATGTCTGAATAATTGAACTACAGCTATGCTTATTAATTAATTAATTAAGGCTTATTAATGCAGTACATGAATGGTATTGTTTATAAGTTTGATTCAGAAGATCAGAAATAATCTTTCTGTCTCTGTCTCTTACATCTTTTTTATATATTGCTATCTTTTTCTTTATCTTATATCTATATGTCATAATGAACAAAATTGTTATAAAATTATAAAATTTCAAAATAAACTTTATTATTATAGTCTATATGTACTTTAAATGTGATTCAAATAATAATATAGAAAAATAAATTACAAATTACAGCATGAATTTCTAGAGAATTATTTCACAATGATTCAAAATGCAAGGCATCTATGAGAATAGTAACCCAGCTGAGATTCTTTGGTAGAGAACTTTTCTGTCAAACCTTGAAGGTAAAATGAAAAAAAATGCATATATTATTAATGATGTTGCATAATAAAGTGGTGCACTCATGGTGAGCTACATAATAACTTAGTGATGGGTTTTCTGACATGATGATATATAGGAGTTTGGCTAGGTTGTCATGGTGAGTCACATTACTATTACCAAAGTGAAATATGCATTTTAAGAAGCCTGTTAGATGCTATCTCTTTATTTGTAAAAATAATTTTCTATAATATAAACATATAACTATATTGTACAACACTTTCACTGGAAATACATAATTTTATGTATCAGTAATGTCTAGTACCCACAAATAAGAGTAAATATATGATGTTTGCCTTACTTAGACTTCCTTAATTTACTTAATAAAACACCCATGAATTGTATTCATTTCACTATACATGAAATAACTTCAATCTTCTTTATGGCTGATAAAAATTCACTGTGTGAACATATTTTATCTTACCCATTCTTTGTCACCTAATTTGCTTGCATTATTAATTTAAAATACTGCATTAATAGAATATTGACTTGAACTTTGAATAAATTCCAAAAAGCGGTAGAGCTGTGTTATATGGTAGGTGTCTATCTATTAACTTGAGAAACCTCTATACTGATATTTTATTGGATATTTTATTTATTTACATTTCACATGTTATCCCCTTTCCCATTTGTCCATTTGCAAACTCCCCATTCCATCCCCAGTAACCCTGCTTCTCTGAGGATTCTCTCCACCCCCCATTCCCACCTTAAAGACCTAGAATTCCTCTATACTGGTGCATGAAACCTTCACAGGACCAAAAGGACAATACCCCTCCCACTGCTGCTAGGAAAGGCCCCTTCAGTTCCTTCAGTTCTTCCCCTAACACCTCCATTGGTGGAACTGTGTTCAGTTCAAGGGTTGTATGCAAGCATCCATGTTTGTATTGGTCAGGATCTGGAAGAGCTTCTCAGGAAACAGTTGTAACAATTTCCTGTGAGCAAGCACTTCTTGGCATCCTCAATAGTGTCTGGGTTTGGTGTCTGCATGTGGGATGGAGCCACAGGTGGGGCAGTCTCTGGATGGCCTTTCCTTTAGTCACTTCTCCACTCTTTGTCCCTGTATTTTGTTTAGACAGGAGCAATTCTGGATTAAAATTTTGGAGAAGTATGGGTGGCCTGTCCCTCAACTGGGGGACATGTCTAACCTCTGGATAGGGTCTCAACAGGTTCTCTCTCCCCTTTGTGGGGTATCTTTGCTAATGTCATCCCCATGGATTCCTGGGAGGTTCTTCCTTTCCTGGTATCTGGGAATTTCCCCCTCCTCCCTTGATACACACCTCTGTTCAGTTTTTCACTCAGGAAAATATTTCTAGATGCATCCATTGGCGTTTGAGTTTCATAAAGTCATTGTTTTTAATAGCGAAGTAGTATTGCATTGTGTAAATGTACCACATTTTCTGTATCCATTCATCTGTTGAGAGACTCCTGGGATATTTCCAGCTTCTGGCCATTATACATTAGGCTGCTATGAATATAGTGGAGTATGTGTCATTATTATATTTTGGAGCATCTTCTGAGTATATGCCCAGGAGTGGTATTGCTGGGTCCTCAGATAGTACTATGTCCAAATTTCTGAGGAAACGGCAGACTGATTTTCCAAGTGGTTGTACCAGCTTGCAATTCTACCAGCAGTGGAGGAGTGTTCTTTCTCCACATCCTCACCAGCATCTGATGTCACCTGAGTCTTTGATCTTAGCCATTCTGACTGGTGTGAGGTGGAATCTCAGTGTCATTTTGGTTTGCATTTCCCTGAACTCTAAGTATGTTGCACATTTCTTTAGATGTTCTTGGCCATTTGAGTTTCCACAGTTGGGAATTCTCTGTTCAGCTTTGTTCCTCATTTTTAATAGGTTTATTTGATTCTCTGGAGTCCAACTTCTTGAGTTCTTTGTATATATGTGGTATATATATATATATATCTATCGGATGTAGGATTAGTAAATATCTTTTCCCAATCTGTTGCTTGCCATTTTATCCCATTAACAGTGTCCTTTGCCTTACAGAAGATTTTAAATTTGCTGAGGTCCCATTTGTCGATTGTTGATCTTAGAACATAATCCATTCCTGTTCTGTTCAGGAAAATTCCCACTGTGCCTATGTGATTGAGGTTTTCTCCAACTTTCTCTTCAATTAGAATCCAGGTTTCTGGTTTTCCATAGATGCCCATGATCTACTTGGACTTGAGCTTTCTTCAGGGAGATAAGAATGTATTAATTTGCATTCTTCTACATGCTAACCACCAGTTGAACCAGCACCATTTGTTGAAAATGCTGTCTTTTTCCCGCTGGTTGGTTTTGGCTCCTTTGTCAAAGATGAAGCGATCAAAACTGTGTGGGTTCATTTGTGGGTCTTCAATGTTATTTCATTGATCTACCTGCCTGTATGTGTATCAATAACATTCAGTTTTTGATCACTATTGCTTTGTAGTACAGCTTGAGGTCAGGGATGGTGATTCCCTAGATGTTCTTTTACTGTTGAGAATAGTTTTCGCTTTCCAGTGGTTTTTTTTATTCCAGATGATTTTGAGAATTGCTCTTTTTAATTCTATGAAGATTTGAGTTGGAATTTTGATGGTGATTGCGTTGGAATCTGTAGATTGCTTTCTAGCAAGATGGCCATTTTTGCTATATTAATTCTGTCAATCCAGGAGCATGGGAGATCTTTCCATCTTTTGAGGTCTTCTTTGATGTCTTTCTTCACCAATATGTAGTTCTTCTCATACAGATCTTTCACTTGTTTGGTTAAAGTTACCCCAAGATATTTTATATTGTTTGTAAATATTGTAAAGGGTGTAATTTCACTAATTTCTTTCTCATCACATTCATTCTTTGAGTAGAGGAAGGTTACTTATTTGTTTGAGTTAATTTAACAAATTTGCTAAAATTATTTATCAGGTTTATGAGGTCTCTATTGCACTCTTTTGGGTCTTTAAAGTATACTCTCATATCATCTGCAAATAGTGATATTTTGACTTCTTCCTTTCCAATTTGTATCACATTTACCTTTTTTGTCATTTAATTGCTTTAGCTAAAACATACAGCTCTGTATTTTGTAGGTAGGGAGGGATTGGACAGCCTTGTCTAGTCCCTGATTTTAGTGGGATGGCTTCAAGTTTCTCTCCAGTTAGATTGATGCTAGCTACTCATTTTCTGTGTATACCTTTTACTGTGTTTAGCTATGGGCCTTCAATTCCTGATCTTTCCAAGTATTTACCAGGAAGGTATGTTGTGTTTTTTCAAATATTTTTTTCAGCATGTAATGAAATGATCATGTGGGGTTTTTTGAGTTTGTTTATGTAGTGGATTACTCAATGGATTTCTTTATATTGAACCATCTCTGTATGCCTGGGAAGAAGCCTACTTGATCATAGTGAATGATTGTTTTGATGTGTTCTTGAATTCAGTCTGTGAGAGTCTTATTGAGTATTTTTGCATTGATAATCATATGGGAAATTGGTCTGAAGTTCTCTTTCTTTGTATGGTCTTGGTATGGTTTTGGTATCACCATAACTGGCTTAACAGAACGATTTGGGTAGTGTTCCTTCTGGTTCTATTTTGTGGAATATTTTGAAGAGTATTGGCATTTGGTGTTCTTTGAAGGTCTGATATAATTCTGCACTAAACACATCTGGTCATGAGCTTTTTTTGGTTGAGAAACTTTTAGTAACTGTTTCTATTTCTTTAGGGGTTATGGGACTGTTTAATGGTTTATCTGATCCTGATTTAACTTCAGTGCCTTGAATTTGTCTGGGAAATTTTACATTTCATTCAGTTTTTACAGTTCTGTTGAGTATAGGCTTTTGTGGTAAGAGCTGATGATTTTTTTGAATTTCCTCAGTCTTTATTATTGTAGTTCCCCATTCATTTTTTTTCATAAATCCCCTTGATTTTGTTAATTTGGATACTGTCTGTGTGACCTCTGATTAGTCTGGTTAAGGATTTATCTATCTTGTTGATATTTTCAAAGAACCAGCTAAAGATTTTGTTGATTCTTTGTATAGTTCGTTTTGTTTCTACTTCGTTTATTTCATCCCTGAATTTGATTTTTTTCCTGCCATCTACTCCTCTTGGGTGTATTTGCTTCTCTTTGTTCTAGAGCTTTCAGGTGTGCTGTTAAGTTGCTAGTGTATGCTCTCTCCAGTTTCTTTTTGGATGCACTCAGAGCTATTAGTTTTCCTCTTAGCACAGTTTTTATTTGCATTTGTTGTGCCTTCATTTTCTTTGAATTCTGTACCTTTTACTTTATGATCTTGTTTGTCCATCTATTAATGATTTTATAATGATAATACAAATGTAGATTGAAGGTGGTGGTTCTCCTGATCAAGTTCATCTCTAAGAATAACTTGAAGCCTTGGACCAAATGGAACTAACAGATATGTATAGAACATTTCATCCTAGAGCTAAAGAATACACCTTCTTCTCAGCACCTCATGGTACCTTCTCCAAAATAGACCATATAATTGGTCACAAATCAGACCTCAACAGATATAAGAAGATAGAACTAATCCCATGCCTCCTATCACATCACTATGGAATAAGGGTGGTCTTCAATGGCAACAAAAACAAAAGAAAACCCACGTACACATGGAGGCTGAACAATGCTCTACTCAATGATAACTTGGTCAAGGTGGAAATAAAGAAAGAAATCAAAGACTTTTTGAAAGTTAATGAAAATGAAGGCACAACATACCCTAATTTATGGGACACAATGAAAGCAGTGCTAAGAGGAAAATTCATAGCCCTGAGTGCTGCCAAAAAGAAACGGGAGTCAGCATACACTAACAGCTTAATGGCACACTTGAAAGCCCTGGAACAAAAAGAAGCAAATACACCAAAGAGGAGTAGAAGGAAGGAAATCATCAAACTCAGGGCTGAAATCAATCAAGTAGAAACAAATAAAACCATACAAAGAATCAACAAAATGAGGAGTTGGTTCTTTGAGAAAATCAACAAGATAGATAAGCCCTTAGCCAGACTAACCAGAGGGCCCAGAGATAGTATCCAAATTAATAAAATCAGAAACGAAAAGGGAGAGATACCAACAGAAACTGAGGAAATTAAAAAAATCATCAGATCCTACTACAAAAACCTGTATTCAACACAACTAGAAAATCTCGAGGAAATGGACAATTTCCTTGACAGATACCAAATACCAAAATTAAATCAGGATCAAATAGACCATCTAAACCGTCCTATAACCCCTGAAGAAATAGAAGTTGTCATTGGAAGTCTTCCAACCAAAAAAAGCACAGGTCCAGACGGTTTTAGTGCAGAATTCTATCGGACCTTCAAAGAAGACCTAACACCAATACTCTTCAAACTATTCCACAAAATATAAACAGAAGGAACCGTACCCAACTCATTCTATGATCTGGCTATACCACTCCTGGGCATATACCCAGAGGCTTTACCTGCATGCAATAAGGACACATGCTCCACTATGTTCATATCAGCCTTATTTATAATAGCCAGAAGCTGGAAAGAACCCAGATGTCCCTCAACGGAGGAATGGATTCAGAAGATGTGGTATATCTACACAATGGAATACTACTCTGCAATTAAAAACAATGAATTCATGAAATTCCTAGGCAAATGGTCAGAACTTGAAAATATCATCCTTAGTGAGGTAACCCAATCACAAAAGAACACATATGGTATGCAGTCACTGATAAGGGGATATTAACCCAGAATCTCGGAATACCCTAGACACAATTTGCATATCAGTAGATTTCTAAGAAGATGGAAGGAGAGACCCCTGGTCCTGGAAAGACTGGATGTAGAGGAACGCCAGGACAGAGAAACGAGAGGGGGTTGAATCGAGAAAAGAGGGAGGGAAGGGGGCTTATGGGACTTTCGGGGAGGGAGGAAACAGGAAAGGGGAAATGATTTGGAATGTAAATTAAAAAAAAAAGAAATATCCTCCTCTAGGACCTATGTTAATGAGAGTTAGGCAATAAGGGTTGATTAAAAAAAAAAAAGAATAACATAGTTCTTTTAACTTTGTTTAGGGATTGTCCTTTGGATTAAATCTTGTACTTCATGAATAAATATGTCAATGTATAATAATAATGGTGCCTTAAAAAAGTTAGAGAATTGTCAGTTCTGAAGTAAGTGTGGTTGGACATGTTTGACATATACAGATTCAAATTAGCCTTAATAACATATTCCTACATGAAATTTGTAGCACATCACATAACCTACATATCTATGCATTTTCTGATTACATTGGTGGGATATTAAATACTAAGATGAGGGAAACTCTTAAGTTTATGATATTTTCTTTTAGTTTTCTTTACCTTGGTTTTAATGCAGACTAAAATGTCAGTGATCATTGTGATTCAATGTGACATATTTACCCAAAGGTCAAAAGATGGATATGCTAGATGGAAAAAAAAATAGAAGTCACTTTAAATGGACTAAAATAGTTGAATATGCCTGTGACCCTTTTCTGATAACATTCCATTTCCCTACAATCATGTTGTGATATTTAAGTTAGATTTAGCAATCTTTAGGAATCTTAGTGTGCATGTAGCTTTTTTAGAGAGCTTTGCTTCATCTATAATAATCAGGTCATCTGCTAGTTGGCTCTCTTTCCCCTGGATAATAATGAATGAATGTAGAAACAGATTCAAATACAATTAACCTTTAAATATTTTTTTACGTAACACGATGATAATGTTTGTTAAATAGTAATGTTTGTTATAATAGCTGTAATACCCAACCTCATCCTAAATATATTTATATACATATCCATATACAAGTGATACAGTACAGAAGACAAAATAATTAAGTATGTAATACAATATATTAAAAATATAATAGTGAAGCAACTGGAATTATGTAATCAGTTATTTTAATGACTCCTTGGTTATCCTAATATTTTCCTCATAATACTTTAAAACTCATTTGGTTAGAGGCTATTCTTGATGAGTGAGGCAAGAAGCAATGGAACATAAATGATTTGGACCAGTAACATGCAAGATTAATGGAAATAATTTCTCAATATGTGACTAATGAACTTAATACTACCAGTTATATTCTGAAAATAACCAATCACCAAAAGTTGTCAGTTAACTTAAAGAACAAGGCCACTAATGAAAGATGTGCTAATGTAATTGGCTCTAATTCAGAAATAGGTTATGTAATAATGAGATTTCCTACAGAACAATTGACTATCATGGGGGGATAGCACTAAGACACCATTTAAGACCAAATGAGCTTTAAAGTATTATGAGGAAAATCTTAGTATAACCAAGGAGTCGTTAAAATAACTGATTACATAATTCCAGTTGCTTCACTATTATATTTTAATATATTGTATTACATACTTACTTATTTTGTCTTCTGTCTTCCTCTAGAGGAAACATTTGTCTCTTCTCTTTTTGTCCCAGGTACCTTATATAGATACATTTGTAATGGTAGTGCTGGTATAGCCACCATGTTTTTAGCCTACATCAAACCAATTATAAACAGAATCTAATAGAGAAGTGCACATAGGACCCATAAAACTGTTACATGAATTTGGAGTGTACTTTTGATCATAAGAACATGCCAAACAATATTTTTCTTAAGAGTTCCCAACATTTCAAAATATATTTCTAATGTTCACATAAATTTTAGCAACTTTCTACAAAACAATCTCCAAAAATTCTTTTACTTAGAATTTTTGTCCTCTGAACATTTCTTTTTGTTGTAATGACATTATACCAATGTCTATTATAGTTCTCAGACAAAAGGCATAGTTGTTTGACATAACATATTCCTGTAAAATGGTTCAATGTGAGGTCATATTTCGGTCATACCTCAAATATGGTATTAAAATAGACTAAACCCAAGCACATGAGTGCCAATTCATGTTAAATAACAAAGCAAATAAAGTAAACACTCTGGCAAGGATTACCTGAGTGTTTTCTCCTGTCATATAATCAAATAGTCATACAATGAGAAGTTCAACTCAGCTTTACAATTACAGAAACTTGTCCATATATAAAGTCAACCAAGAAAATACATCACAAATAAGACTTTGGCAAAATCGAAAGCCTTTTTTTTTCTAGTATTTCACCAATATGTATTTAGAGACAATTTACATTGAAAATGCAGGGGAGGCAAAAATCCTCTAGCAGCAGAAACAGCTCTATATTTAAACTGTTGTATTTGGTTAACCATAAGTTTTCTAACAGTTGGCTAAGCAAAAATTCTCATCAGGTATTTACATCTATAAACTCTCTTTAATATTCCCTCCTCTTAAAAAAATAATAAATACAAAAGTAATATAAAATAGAATTATTTGAGCACTGTAGACTAAAATATTTTGCTAGATATTATCAATTATTATGCAATGCATATTTGATAATTTCTAGAGAAATATCTTAGGCTCTGGTTGATGTATGCACGGTGCTTAAGTAGTAGAGCATGTTATGGACTGCTTGGAGCCAAACATATTTTGTCTCCAGTACACAAGACAAAAACATGGAAAGAATTTAGTTTTGCCAAGTAAGTCAAGGCAAGAATAACTTTATTTATCTGCTTAAATTCAGATAAAAAACTGTGAAGAGTATAAGTAGACTAACACATGCTAGTATATTATCGTGTGTCCAGTAAACTTCTAATAATTGGATAAATTGTTTCAAGACATAATAGATTTCTTATTGTTACGTATTTTATACTTATTTTGTTTATATAAATTGTACCCATAAATTTCTGTATGTTAATCTAGAATTTTACTACAGGTTCATGTTTGTCAATTTTATGAATATTTATAGTTATTCATAAGAAAATGCAGAAGGATCAGCAAAGTCTACAGTTTTAAAGCTGAAAAGTCAAATGTTCTAATGTAAATTTGTACTATCCTGGGTGCATCTTCATACCCTTTTATCCTCCTCATAAAAGTGTTTTACATACATATATATATATATATATATATATATATATATATATATATATATAAAATATTAAGACTTCATCAGTTATTTATTTTTGAAATCATAGGAAAGTTACAAATGGCTAGTGAACATATACCAGGACATTTCCTTTTGTAGAGCTCTGCAGAGTTTAATGATGAGATGACAAACTCACAGTTCTGCCCTAGGGAATAGACACTCCTGCTGGGAAATTATAAATGGAGTAGAATGTTGACTCTCTAAAGAACTGATGTTAGTTGTATGGCAAAACTTAACAATTTCTACCCATAAGGGAATAATTAAAAAGGGAGACTTTCATCAAGGAAAGCATAATTTTCCATGCTTCTAATAATTATTTTCTGAAATGTTGACTATGAAATATTGGAGGAGTTGGGACCTCCAGGCTCAGGGATAGACAGGCATAATATCGCTTGGGTCTCAGGCAGCTTGTGTGTACCCTGCTCCCAAGAGCTGGGCAGGTTTGCAATAACCGACATCAGCTCTGCTGTGGGACTTCTGCTCTGCAGAGGGATACCCCTCCCCCCTTCTGGGAGAGATCACACACTCCTGCACAGGGAGGGAGCCTACCAGCTTCCCTTTGGCGACCTCTGTTCCGGGATCGACTGTACGGAGGAGACAGGTACCCAGGTTCTCCCCAATATAACATCGCTTGGGACACAGCCTGTTGGGCTTCCATCTTCGCCCAAGAGAGTGACAGTGCTGCTGTCATCTGGGAGCCAGCTCTGCTGTGGGCCATCTCCCCTGCAGAGTGATCTGCGCCGAGAGAGTGCAGAGTGCACTCTGCCATCTTTGCTCCAGCATCAGGGCAGTTAGGACCTCCAGGTTCTGCAGTAACTGACGCGCCAGCTCTGCTGTGGGACTTTGGCCATGCAGAGGGACCCCTTACCCCCTTCTGGGAGAGATCACACACTCCTGCACAGGGCAGGAGCCTACCAGCCTCCCTTTGGCAACCTCTGCTCCAGGAATCCACTATGCTGAGCCTTTGGATGTGCAGGGATTCCCCAATATAACATCACTTGGGGCAAGGCACATCAGGGCTCCAAAGTCACTCAGGAGCAGGGCAGGCCCCAGAAATCTGTGCCAGGGGAATCCTGGTAATCCAGGAGGATCAGAAATAGCTATGCAGGCTCACAGGAGGTCCAACCAACAGCCAGTGAGAGCAGGACGAACTAACACCACGGGCAACCAGATGGCAAAAGGCAAACGTAGGAACGTTACTAAAAGAAATCAAAGTAATATGGCATCATCCAAACCCAACTCTCCAACAGCAGCAAGTCCTGGATACCCCACCACACCCAAAAGACAAGATCTGGATTTAAAATCACTTCTCATGATGCTATTAGAGGATTTCAAGAAGGACACAAATAAATCTCATAAAGAATTACGGGAGATCATGAATCAACGGATAGAAGCACTTACAAAAGAAACACAAAAATCACTTAGAGAAATGCAGGAGAACATGGGTCAACAGATGCAGGCCCACAAGGAGACAACACAAAAATCGCTTAAAGAAATGAATCAACAGGTAGATGCACTTTCAAAGAAATCACAAAAATCGCATAAAGAAATGCAGAAGAATATGGGTCAGCACATGGATGACCATAGGGAGGAAACACAAAAATTGCTTAAAGAAATGAATCAATGGACAGATGCCCTTACAAAGGATACATGAGAACTGCTTAAAGAAATGCAGGAGATGATGGATCAACAGATAGAAACCCATGAGGAGGAAACACAAAAATCTCTTAGAGAAATACAGGAGAACTTGGGTCAACAGGCAGAAATCCTGAAAGAGGAAATGCAAAAGTACCTTAAAGAAATACAGGAAAATACAAACAAACAAGTGAAGGATCTCAGCAAATCCATCCAGGATCTAAAAAAGGAAGTAGAAACAACTAAGAAATCACAAAGGGAGACAACTTTGGAGATAGAAAACCGTGGGAAGAAATCAGGAGTCATAGATGCAAACATGAACAATAGAATACAAGAGATGGAAGAAAGAATCTCAGGTGCTGAAGATTCCATAGAAAGCATCGACTCAACAGTCAAAGAAAATGCAAAATGCAAAAAAAGGTATAACCCAAAGCATCCAGGAAATCCAGGACACAATGAGAAGACCAAACCTAAGGATTATAGGTATAGATGAGAGTGAAGGTTTGCAACTTAAAGGGTCAGTAAATATCTACAACAAAATTATGGAGGAAAACTTCCCTAACCTAAAGAGATAGATGCCGAGGAAAGTACAAGAAGCCCCCAGAACTCCAAACAGACTGGACCAGAACAGAAATACCTCCCGTCACATAATAATCAAATCATCAAATGTGCTAAACAAAGAAAGAATATTAAAAGCAGTAAGAGAAAATGGTCAAGTAAAATATAAAGGAAGACCTATCCGAATCACATCAGACTTCTCACCTGTGACTAAGAAAGCCAGAAAATCCTGGGCAGATCTCATGCAGACACTAAGAGAACACAAATGCTACCCTAGACTACAATACCCAGCAAAACTCTCAATCACCATAGATGGAGAGACAAAGATATTCCATGATAAAACCAAATTTACACAATATCTTTCCACAAACCAAGCCCTGCAAAGGACAATAGGTGCAAACCGCCAATACAAGGAGAGAAACTACACCCTGGAAAAAACGAGATAGTAACCTTCTTGCATCAAACCAAAAAGTAGATAACCACTCAAACATAAAGATAGCATCAACAATGGCAGGTGGCAATAATCACTATGCCTTAATCTCTCTTAATATCAATGGTCTCAATTCCCCAATAAAAAGACATAGACTAACGGACTGCATACGTAAACAGGACCCAGCATTTTGCTACATGCATGAAATGAAACTCAGTGTCAAAGACAAACGCTACCTCAGAGCAAAAGTCTGGAAAACAATTTTACAAGCAAATGGTCCCAGGAAACGAGCCAAAGTAGCCATCCTAATATCAGAAAAAATTGACTTTCAACCTAAAGTCATCAAAAAAGACACAGAAGGAAACTACATATTGATCAAAGGACAAATCCACCAAGAAGAACTCTCAATTCTGAATATCTATGTTCCAAATGCAAGGGCAACCTCATTCATAAAAGAAACTTTACTAAAGCTCAAAGCACACATCGCACCTCACACAATGATAGTGGGTGACTTCAACACCCCGCTCTCTGAAATGGATCGTCCAGGAAAGCAGATACTAAACAGAGACACAGAAAATCTAATTGAAGCCTTGGACCAAATGGAACTAACAGATTATATATATAAAACATTTCATCCTAGAGCAAAAGAATGCACCTTCTTCTCAGCACCTCATGGTACCTTCTCCAAAATCAACCATATACTTGGTCACAAATCATTCATCAACAGATATAAGAAGATCGAACTAATCCGATTCCTCCTATCAGATCACTATGGAATAAGGGTGGTCTTCAATGGCAACAAAAACAACAGAAAACCCACATACACATGGAGGCTGAACAATGCTCTACTCAATGATAACTTGGTCAAGGAGGAAATAAAGAAAGAAATCAAAGACTTTCTAAAATTTAATGAAAAAGAAGGCACAACATAACCTAATTTATGTGACACAATGAAAGCAGTGCTAAGAGGAAAATTCATAGCCCTGAAAAGAAAAAGAAGACAGCATACACTAGCAGCTTAATGGCACACCTGAAAGCCCTGGAACCAAAAGAAGCAAATACACCCAAGAGGAGTAGAAGGCAGGAAATCATCAAACTCAGGGATGAAATCAATCAAGAAGAAATAAACCATACAAAGTATCAACAAAACTAGGAGTTGGTTCTTTGAGAAAATCAAAAAGATAGATAAGCCCTTAGGCAGACTAGCCAGAGAGCACAGAGACAGTATCCAAAATAACAAAATCAGAAAGGAAAAGGGAGAGATAACAACAGAAACTGAGGAAATTCAAAAAAATCATCAGATCCTACTACAAAAGCCTGTATTCAACACAACTAGAAAAACTCGAGGAAATGGACAATTTCCTTGACAGATAAAAAATACCAAAATTAAATCAGGATCAAATAGACCATCTAAACTGTCCTATAACTTCTGAAGAAATAGAAGTGGTCATTGGAATCTTCCAACCAAAAAAAGCACAGGTCCAGATGGTTTTAGTGCAGAGTTCTATCAGACTTTCAAAGAACACCTAACACCAATACTCTTCAAACTGTTCCACAAAATAGAAACAGAAGGAACACTACCCAACTCGTTCTATGAAGCCACAATTATGCTAATACCAAAAGCACACAAAGATCCGACAAAGAAAGAGAATCTCGGGCAAATCTCTCTTATGAATATTGATGCAAAAATACTCAATAAAATTCTTGCAAACTGAATCCAAGAACACATCAAAATGATCATTCACCACAATCAAGTAGGCTTCATCCCAGGCATGCAGGGATGGTTCAATATAAGGAAGTCCATCAATGTAATCCACTACATAAATAATCTCAAATAAAAAAACCACATGGTCATTTCATTAGATGCTGAGAAAGCATTTGACAATATTCAGCATCCTTTCATGCTAAAGGTCTTGGAAAGAACAGGAATTCAAGGCCCATATCTAAACATAGTAAAAGCAAATTACAGCAAACTGGTAGCCAATATCAATCTAAATGGAGAGAAACTTGGAGCAATCCCACTAAAATCAGGGACTAGACAAGGCTGCCCTCTCTCTCCATATCTTTTCAATATAGTACTTGAAGTTCTAGCTAGAGCAATTGGACAACAAAAGGAGGTCAAAGGCATACAAATTGGAAAGGAAGAAGTCAAACTATCACTATTTGCAGACAATATGATAGTATACTTAAGCGACCCAAAGAACTCCACCAGAGAACTCCTACAGCTGATAAACAACTTCAGCAAAATGACTGGATATAAAATCAACTCAAGCAAGTCAGTAGCCTTCCTATACTCAAAGGATAAGCAGGCTGAGAAAGAAGTCAGAGAAATGATATCCTTCACAATAGCAACAAACAATATAAAGTATCTTGGTGTTACTCTAACCAAACAAGTGAAAGATCTGTATGACAAGAACTTCAAGTCTCTACAGAAAGAAATTGATGAAGACCTCAGAAGATGGAAAAGTCTGCTATGCTCATGAATTGGCAGGATTAATATGTAAAAATGACCATCTTGCCAAAAGCATTATACCGAATCAATGTGATCCCCATCAAAATCCCAACTCAATTCTTCATAGAGTTAGAAAGAGCAATTCAAAAATTCATCTGCAATAACAGAAAACCGTGGATAGCTAAAACTATTCTCAAGAGTAAAAGAACCTCTGGGGGAATCAGTATCCCGGATCTCAAGTTGTACTACAGAGCAATAGTGTTAAAAACTGCATGGTATTTCTACAGTGACAGGCATGTAGATCAATGGAACAAAATTGAAGACTCAGAAATGAATCCACACTCCTATGGTCACTTGATCTTTGACAAAGAAGCTAAAACCATCCAGTGGAAAAAAGATAGCCTTTTCAAAAAATGGTGCTGGCTCAACTGGAGGTCAACATGCAGAAGAGTGCATATTAACCCATTCTTATGTCCTTGCACTAAGCTCTATTCCAAGTGGGTCAAGGACCTCAACATAAAACCAGACACACTGAAACTAATAGAAAGGAATCTAGGGAAGAACCTTGAACATATGGACACAGGGGAGAATTTCCTGAATAGAATTCCAATAGCTTATGCTCTAAGATCAAGAATTGACAAATGGGACCTCAATAAATTACAAAGTTTTTGCAAGGCAAAAGACACTGTGAAAAAGATAAAGCGGCTACCATTAAATGGGGAATGATCTTTACCAACCCTACATCCGACAGAGGGCTAATATCCAATATATACAAAGAACTCAAGAAGTTATACTCCAGAGAGGCAAGTAACCCTGTTTAAAAAATTGGGTACAGAGCTAAACAAAGAGTTCTCACCTGAAGAATATCTAATGGCTGAGAAGCACCTAAAGAGATGTTCATCATCCTTAATAATTAGGCAAATGCAAATCAAACAACCCTGAGATTCCATCTCACACCAGTCAGAATGGCTAAGATCAAAAACACAGGAGACAGCAGTTGTTGGCGAGGATGTGGAGAAAGAGGAACACTCCTCCACTGCTTGTGGGATTGCAAGCTGGTACAACCACTCTGGAGAGCAGTCTGTCGGTTCCTCAGAAAACTGGGCATGACACTCCCGGAGAATCCGGCTATACCACTCCTGGGCATATACCCAGAGGCTTTCCCTGCATGCAATAAGGACACATGCTCCACTATGTTCATAGCAGCCTTATTTATAATAGCCAGAAGCTGGAAAGAACCCAGATGTCCCTCAATGGAGGAATGGATTCAGAAGATGTAGTGTATTTACACAATGGAATACTACTCTGCAATTAAAAACAATGAATTCACGAAATTTCTAGGCAAATGGTCAGAACTTGAAAATATCATCCTTGTTGAGGTAACCGGATCCCAAAAGAACACACATAGTATGCAGTCACTGATAAGGGGATATTAACACAGAATCTTGTAATACCCTAGACACAATTCGCATATCAATAGATTTCCAAGAAGATGGAAGGAGAGACCCCTGGTCCTGGAAAGACTGGATGTTGGCGAATGCCAAGACAGAGAAGGGAGAGGGGGTTGAATGGGGAAAAGAGGGAGGGAAGGGGGCTTATGTGACTTTCGGGGAGGTAGGAAATGGGAAAGAGGAAATGATTTTGAATGTAAATTAAAAAAAAACTTAGAAAATAACTAAAACAATAAAAAAACTAAGAAAATAAAATAAAATAAAAACCAATGAAGAATATTAAGCAATTAATACAGGTGATTGCCAACAGGCCCTCTAGTTCAATAGCTCTGGCTTCTCTGGGGTTCTGTTGGTCCACATACAGTTGCACTAGGTCGCCTTCAGTCATTGGAGGCCTTGTGGTGCAGGTTGAACCACTGCTCTTTCACTGTTCATTACTCGGTGATTTACACCAGGAATGATGATGTGGATCTTGGGATGGTGCCTGATGATGAGGATGTGTAAAGATGTACCATCTTTATAGACTCCACCTGTGTTTTCTGTCTTCTTCAGCCAGCAGCCAGAACAGTTGAAATATTTCAGCATCTTATAAGCAGACAGTGAAATTTTGTTCCAAAATGGCAAATTAAATCTGTCTCTAGTGGTTCTAAATTATATAAAATTGAAAAGAAATTAAAAAGAAAAGAAATATTGGAGATGCATGTATGAAAGATACGTTCTTTTGTGTGTATGCCCACAAGCTTTGTAAATTCTCAAACAGAAATTATGTTATTGGCCCAGAAATCTCTTTTAGACGTGAGACAATGGTCTGCATTAATTGGAATCACCTGCTTAATACTTAGCCACTATTTGGCTTTCTGAGCACAGTGTGGAGAAAGACAGCATAAATTCAAATGTAAGGGAAGACTCCAGATGAGCCAAAATGAGTTTCAAAGAGTTTTCATCCATTTGCCTAAGCATTTCATGAATTCATTGTTTTTTAAATGCTGAGTAGTATTCCGTTGTATAAATGTACCACATTTTCTGTATCCATTCCTCTGTTGAGGGACACCTGTGTTATTTCCAGCTACTGGCTATTTTAAATAAGGCTGCTATGAACATAGTGGAGCATGTGTCCTTATTATGTGCTGGTGAATCGTCTTTGTATATGCCCAGAAGTGGAATAGCAAGGTCCTCTAGTAGCATTATGCCCAATTCTCTGAGGAACTGATAAACTGATTTCCAGAGTGGTTGTACCAGCTTGAAATCCCTCCGGCAGTGGAGGAGTGCTCCTCTTTCATCTTGAGTGAGGTAACTCAATCACAAAAGAACACACATAATATGCACTCACTGATAAATGGACATTAGCTCAGAATCTTGGAATACGCAAGATACAATTCACAGATCAAATGAAACTCAAGAAGAAGAAAAAACAAAGTAAGGCTACTTTGGTCCTTCTTAGAAGGGGGAACACAATATCCACAGGAGGAGATACAAAGTGTGGAGCAAAGATTGAAGAAAAGACCACCCAGAGAATGAACCTCCTAGGGATCCATCCCATATACAGTTACCAAAGCCAGACACTATTGTGGATGCCCACAAGTTCTTGCTGACAGGAGTATGATATAGCTGTCATCAGGGAGGTTCTGCCAGTGCATGAAAATTGCAGAGGAGAACACTCTCAGCCAACCATTGAACTGAGCACAGGGTTCCCAATGGAGGAGCTAGAGAAAGGACCCAAGGTGCTGAAGTGGTTAGCATGCTATAGGAGGAACAACATGAAGCACTCAGTAACCCCAGAGCTCCCAGGGACTAAACCATGAACCTAAGTATACACATAGAGGGACCCATGGCTCCAGATGCATATGCAGCAGAGGATGGCCCTGTTGGAAGTCAAAGGGAGGAGAGGCCCTTGGTCCTGAAAGGCTAGATGCCCCAATATAGGGGAATGTGTTGGATTAGGGATCAGGAGTATGGGGGATGGGTTAATGAATTTTTGGGTGTGGGGGGAAACCAGGAAAGGGGACACCATTCGAAATATAAATATAGAATATATCTAATAAAAATAGTTTTTATCTTGAAATATTTTTAACTTCAGAACAAAAAACATATTATGTATATATTCTGAGGAAAACATATGTATTCCTCTTTACAACGTTCATTCTTAGTATACACTAAAGAGAATCAAATGACTTAATAGTCAAAGAAAGTATCTTTCTGGAGTGATAAAGAACATGATTAGGGGATAAATGAAATAGGAATCTTTCTGGACTTCTTGTTTACTCACTCAGAAACTAATAAATTCAACTCTGTTCTTGCAATGAGAGATGGTTAATGTCTTAATATAAGTTCCGACACTTATTCTTGAAGGTGCCACACATGATGCAAATGACTATGGAAAATAAATCTTCAGTATCAGAATTTATTCTTATGCATCTGACATGCCAACCTGAGCTACAGCCACCCTTATTTTTTCTGTTCTTGATGATCTACACAGCCACTGTGATGGGCAAATTGAGCTTAATGAGTCTCATTTGCTTAAACGCAAACCTTCACACCTCCATGTACTTTTTTATCTTCAATCTGTCCTTCATTGAATTCTGTTATTCATTAGTCTTTATCCCAAAAATGCTGATGAGTTTTGTTTTAGAAAAGAACATCATCTCCTCCAGCAGATGCATGACCCAGCTGTTTTTCTTCTGCTTTTCTGTGAACTCTTGAGAGTTATGTGCTGACAGCCATGGCCTATGATTGCTATATGGCCATCTGTCAGCTACTTATGTATAAGATCGTTACGTCCCCTAAGATCTGTTTTCTGTTGAAGATTCTGATTTAATAGCTTTGAATTATTCCGAGATTCTCAAATAGAAATGGCTAAAAGTAGTTAAGGTTTAACAATTTAGATGTACTTTGCATAGATAGAGTTCAAAACATCAAATTCATAGAATATGACATTTAATGTTATTTCATTATTAATGGTCATTTGGCAACAAGACACATCTGCTCCTGACAGCTTCCCCATTCTCCTCCAAAGAAGAAATTAAGCCTCAAACCCTCCACAAAGAATTGTTCCAGTCATGGCAAGATAGCTGCTGAATAAAAATTGCCCTATTAAACTATAGACAAAAAGTCCTCTCCAGGAAAGGACAATAGTGTGCGTTAATTGACACTTTAGTTCTGCCAATACAGAGTAAACTAGTCCTTCATAGTTGCTGCTCCATTTCAAGGTCTCAGTTGGTTCTTGGTCACAAGGCTGAAGACAGATGCTCTTACATTATAAGAAATTAGAGACTGTCCAGGTAGTCAGCTATTTCTTCAATTTGTTAAGTCTTAGAAGCTATGTTTTGTGCTTCCTATATATTCAGGTAATATTTAATGTGTTCTTGGATTTCTGACATGGTTGAAGACTAGTTATAGTTTCATAAGAAAACTTAAGTTGTTTAGCATTTAGAGAGAGGATATAGAGTTGAAAACATGGTTTTCACATGGTGAAGCAAGCTAAAATTAAAACATAAATCAGGTAAAGCATTGTAAGCTCTTTAGTTAGGATAAGTGGTAGAGTACTTTAATTGACAAATTGATGGACTCTATTTTAATTGTATAGCATATTTTGCAGTTTACATAATTGTAGGCCTCCCAGGAGCCCCCTGCTGTTTATCCAAACATAGCCATTTGTCTCTTAAGGCCCCCAAAGCAAGTTAAGCTTCTGTTCTGCTTAGGTTTCATTTCTTGGTAGAAGAAGCTCTTTTCAGAAATCATGAAGGGCCTGTGGTTGGAACCTGTGGTTGGGATTTGGCCCAAAATAACCAGTTTCCTAGCCACAGATCTGCCTGACAGAACATCTGCTACCAGCTGATATTACCCAAAAAGTCCTTTTTTGCTTACAATAAAAGAGGCTTGATCAAAATGTTGTCTTGCCTCCATCTCTCTTGTCTCTTCCCTCCTAAACCTCACCTCCTATCTTAGAGACCCTGTCTAATGTCCCAGCAGACTGGGCCATGGGCCTGTGTACTGGATGATTTCCATGGAGATCTCTGACTGTGTATGAGGGCTCAGACAAAGGGGAGAGAGTGTGAGCAGGAAGTGGGAGTCAACATCCCTGCTGCAGCTGGCTCCAACTCTGTCTCTGCCATTTCTGTCTCAGTTATTCCATGTCACACTGCACTGAATTGGGCTGGGCTGGGTCAAGGAGAGGCTGACTAGCCAGCGAGGAGTGCAGGGGAGCTTCAGGTGGCATTTCAAGAGAGCAGACCCTTCCCAACTGACAGTGTTTCAGTTCTTATGACAGAAGCTCTCAGACAATGGGATAGTTCTCATACACCTTTATTCCTTCTGGATAGGAATCTTATATACTTTTTGGGTTTGGGGATGGGTCAGGGTTTGACAGCAGGTACATCTCATTGGCTTGGTCTGCGAACTTGGAGATACCTTATCTGCATGTGGTAGGGCTTAGTGCTGCTCCTACATAACTGATGACCACAGACATCTCTGGGGGGAGGGCTGGAAGTCTGTAGCTATGTGACAAGAGCCAGGGACCCAAGGGCTGTGGACAAACACCTCTGTCCCTTGCAGGTTACAATCACCTGCTGTGTCACCAGGGTTTTAAACCTGAGCTTGGCCATGGTCCAGGCTGCCTATCACAACTTATCACCCCACACATAATTGTTATGATTGCTTAATTTATGTCTGAGAGAAGAGCTTATTTAAAAAGAAATTGAACAGAAAAGTTGAGATGTTAGGGATTATTCTAATGCTGTCTCAATTTTCTTTCTTTTCCTTTCCTTTTTTTTTCTTTAGAGACAGGGTTTCTCTGTGTAGCCCTGCTGTCCTTGAACTCACTCTGTTGACCAGGCTGGCCCCAAACTCAGAAATCCACCTGCCTCTGCCTTGCAAGTGTTGGGATTATAGGTGTGGGCCTCCACTTCTCAGCTAGAAATTTTTTTTCAAATGAAACATTCAACTTTGGAGGAAGGAAAGATAGTTTTAGACATGTAAAGAAATCTTACAAATCTAGTACAGCTAAAACTTACAAATTATCAATGTGTTTCTGAATATCATGGGAGCAGTAAATAACTGATATAGGTTGAATAGCTGATTTGCCTGGGGGACTTTCTCCACCTGTAAATGTGCCTGCTAATTTTGCAGTCAATTCTGGAGATGCAATTTTTGAATAGTGACCTAGGCTCTGGCAGACTTTTGGATTATGCAGCTGTTTTCTATCCATCCATCTTCCTTCAACTTATTCCTGGAGGTAAGTCCAATAAACATATGGTTCTTGTTTTAGTTAGGGGTAAGACTATTGTCTTGATAAGGCACCATGACCAAAATATAATTTGGGAGGAAAGTGTTTATTTTACTCACAGTTCAATATAATGATTCATTATTAAAAGAAGTGACAGCAATTCAGGCCAGGAACCTGAAGGCTGAAGGTTGAAGGCATATATATATATATATATATATATATATATATATATTCAATAATTAGAGATGAAGTGATGGAGTGAGGTCGTACATGGAACATGTGTGAGGGAGTAAAGGGAAGGAGAAAATAATGGAATTTTATTTAACTTAAAAATGTATATTCAATAAAAAGAAATTTCTTTCTTAGCAAAATCAGTGTCTTCCTGTTCAATACACCCAAAATGACAAAGAAAACTATTTTATCTTTTTTTTTTTTTTTTTTTTTTGGTTTTTCAAGGCAGGGTTTCTCTGTGTAGCCCTGACTATCCTGGAACTCACTCTGTAGACCAGGCTAGCCTCGAACTCAGAAATCCACCTGCCTCTGCCTCCCAAGTGCTGGGATTAAAGGCGTGCGCCACCACCGCCCGAGAAAACTATTTTAACTTGTCATTTTTAATACACTATGGTACTAATAGAAAATTCAGTAATGCTTTAGATATTTTTGTTGGCTAGAACTTCTCTGTGTGTGTGATGATTGGAAGGTTAATATTGGCTAATGATGCATTTTATTAGGGCATACAAGATAACATCCCAGCAAATACTTGTCCAATACAAATACCAATAATTTCAAGGATAAGAAATATTTATAAGAATTTGAATAGTGTATAAGGAATGATGAAAAATATCCAACACTTTTTTCACATATCTATAACAGTTCTAACATAGTGTTAATCACCTCACTAAATAAATAATATTGTAAGGTCCATTTATATTTTATTCTATTATTATTCTTGTTGGTAATGTTTATTGTGGCATAGGGACTATATCTATACTTTTCTTAAATGAAGTTAATCTACCACTGGGGCAAAACGTAATACTTTTATTATGAGTCTCAGTTTATGTATAAAAGTCACAGATATAAATATAAATAAATATAGATTAGAGAAATGACATAACTTTTCACAGTTTAATTGTTAGGAGCCTGAAAAGTCTGGCTTTAAATAATACACACACACACACACACACACACACACACATACACACACACATATGCATGTGTGTGTACGTTTGTAGGGAGCACTATAAGAACCAGAAGATCTGGACAGCTGCTGTGAGACGTGTCTCCCAAAATGAAATTTTTTCCCATAAAAATTATAGGGAACCTTACTGATGAAACAGAAACAGTATGACTTCCTAAAAAAGACATGAAGGAGTACAGCATAATCCATCATGCAACCATGCAAGACTTTTCTCAAGTCTCTACCTATAGACAGGGAAGTATAGGCAGCTAACAAATGTTCGGAGTAGTTTAAATAATTCTCCCAAGGGAGGAGCCACTCATTTGGCTTTGAAGGTCCTTTAATTATTGGAGATGGACATCAAAAACTGTGGCTTCCAACTAAAGGCACAGTCAGGATAATTTTCTGATCAAGAATAACACTTTTGTTATGATGATAAAGAAGGCAGTCTCATCCACAAAAATGTAAGCCAATCATTCTTGGTCTTCAGGCTAAGATCAAGTGTAGAACACTGGAAAGCTGAAGCAGTTACATTGGCAGAATCCAAATTACTTTAGGACATTTTAACCTAAGAATTTTTCTCTAATACGTTTTCATGTACAGTTTGTAGATACATGACCTTTACCAAACTGGGTTGGGAAGAGATTTTTATTTTTTGGTTTAACAAATTTTCATATGTATTTCTTTTCTGTAGTAAAAACAACAAAAGAAAGAAAAAAAGAAAGAAAGAAAGAAAGAAAGAAAGAAAAGTAACTGTAAAATTTTACATTTCCAAAGATTCTTATTTTGTCATTGTTGCTTAACGTCATTTTCACCAGATTAAACAATGTTTTGTAGGTAGATCAACTACGAGATACCATAAATGCCACTCATAAAGGCAGATACATGTAAAGGAGCTGTCTGTCCTTTATAGTAAGACTCAGGATTTGATGTAAAAATTCCCCAAATTTGTATTCCCATAAGATATGCTATATCAAAGCTTTGGGTTAGGTTAAATATAACCCTTGGGCTTTTTTCTTCAAGGTAGTTTATTTTGCTATTTTAACTGTCTTAGATATGCAATTTTGGCAAATGGATTTTCCAGACTAAAGATGTATCCACTGCATTTGCATTTCCAGAAGCTGTAAGTTCTATAATATGTTTTTGTGAGTATTTCTATGACACAATTACATGTCATGGAATAATATCTTTGTAATTCAAAAAATTCAGGAGTTGTCTAGACTTTTAGAACACTCCCTCAATGGAAGGAGAAATTTCTCTTTCCATTTTCTTCTGACTGAGATCCTTTCTTATATATTTTTATGCAAAGATAAGAATAGTTTTGAATTAGCTTTTTTGTTAGAAAATTATTGACCAAGAAACTGACCTGGAATTTAATGAAAATGTTAGCCTACGGGAGATTTCAGAAGAAATGTTTTTTTTTTAAGCTATGATGAACAATGTAAAAGTTGTCGTTAGCAATGTTCGGTGACTTTGGCTGACAAACCATACAAATGGCCCTGCCTGAAGTGAAGAACAGATGAACACATACACATTCTCTCTTCCTCTCTCTGTCTCTGTCTCTCTCTCTCTCACTCCCACACACATGCACACAAACACACACACACACACATGCACACACACACACTCACAGATAGCCACCTTGGGAATCCAAATTACAGAGACATTCTTAGTAATTGTCTGAATTCAGTGCTTGGAGAGCATTCTTTGACTTTTTTTCCCCAAAGGTCTCTGATACTTTCATCCCAGTGAAAAGATTAGTGAAATTTGTTAACAGTTTAACATACAGTTAATTTAAAATTGCTTGCAGATCCATAAGTTCAAGTATTTTCTCATTTTACACTTTTTATAAGAGTGTTATGGCTTTAGATTTTATATTGAAGTAAATTACAAGTTAAGAATTAATTTTTATCTTTAGTGTATATGATTTCTCTTGTTATTATTCTTAAACACCTTTCTTTCCATCTTCAATATCCTTTTCTTCAAAGTACTCCCATACGAAATTATCCTTCAGCATCCATTTTCTGATAAATGCTATGCAATGCACATTTGATAATACATAGTAAAATATTGAAGACTACAGTTTATAGGTATATGGTAGAGAGGAGGAAAACAGGGTATGGGATGGTATATGTTAAAGTTTCTGTTTTTTCTTCAGTATGTAAAATGATAGCACAACATAAAATTAATTTCTCCAAATGTTTCAAGGCAAGAGCACCTTTTTTTTCTGATTATGCATGTAAACAATATGAGGACACTAACACATAATAACATATTTTCATTCATCTAGTAACTTTCTAACACATTGTGCAAATTGTTTCAAAACAATTTTTTTCAATAGATTTTTTATGATTAAAAATTACTGTTGTTTGTACAAATTTTACCTATGAATTTCTGTATGATAACCAAGAACTACTGGCCCAGAATTTATGCTAACATTTATGAATGTTTTATAGTTATTCAAGGAATATGTGGATATAAATAAACAAGAACAAGCATTTAGTTTCATAGCTAGGAAGTGAAAAGTTGAGAGCATGTTTATTCTCTTTTATCCTCTTCCTACATCTATTTTTATTACAATATTAGATCTTGATTAGCAACTTATTACTGAAATCATAGGAAAGCTACAAATGGCAAATGAACATGTCCCTGGACATTTCTTCTTGTTGAGTTGTGCAGACCTTAATGAAGTGAATAACACAGGGGATCACTCACAATTCTGCTCTGGGGACTAGACACTCCTGATGGGAAATTATAAAAAAATAAGACTGATGTTAGTTCTATAGCACAAACTCAGTGATTTCAAACTCAAGAGACCATGAAACATGAGTACTGTCATAAACAAGTGTACAATTTTCAGTGCACCTAAATTTTTTCTTAAATATCTTGACCTTTGGACTTTGGAGACTTGCATAACACATATTTTTTTTCTTATGAGACCAGAGTCTGGAATCCTCAAAGGCAAACATATTTTCCCAAGGGAAGTTCTTCTAACAATTGAGACACATTTTCTGCACAGATTGCAAACATCTTGTCCATTATTAACAACTTTATCTCTGGCCACAGGGTGGAGGAAGGCATCATGAACTCCAGTGTCAGAGAAGGCTCCAGGTGAGCCAAGGTACTGAATTATCTTTACCTTGACATTTTATCTTCATGTCCATGCCTACATAAATCATATGATCTGGGAAAATTTATACATTGTTCTTTTCAGCCTTATTCCTTAGTAAACCATAGTAAATACTAGGTGAAGAAAAGAATGTAATGCTCAAAGAATTGTTCTAGAGAGGTAAACATGAATATGGAAAAGGGAAAATAGGGATTCCTCAAGACACTTAGTTCCCTCACTCCAGCTAATAAGCCAATGAACCCAACGTTTCTCTTGGAGTAAATAATGGTTTATGGGTTAACATAACTTTCTACAATTATTCTTACAGATACCACACATGATGCAAAAGACTGTGGAAAATAACTCTTCCATGTCCGAATTTGTTCTTATGGGATTGACAGACCAACCTGAGCTCCAGCTGCCCTTATTTATTCTGTTCTTGATGAACTACACAGCTACTGTGATGGGAAACTTAACTTTAATGAATCTCATTTGCCTAAACTCAAACCTTCATACTCCTATGTACTTCTTCCTCTTTAACCTATCCTTCATTGATTTCTGTTATTCGATGGTCTTTATACCCAAAATGTTGATGAGTTTTATTTTAGAGAAGAACACCATCTCTTTTAGAGGATGCATGGCTTAGCTGTTTTTCTTCATAATTTTTGTGAACTCTGAGAGTTATGTGTTGATATCCACGGCCTATGATCGCTATGTGGCCATTTGTAAACCACTGACGTACAAAGTTAATATGTCCCCTAAGATCTGTTGCCTGTTAATATTTAGCACTTACTTGATGGGTTTTGCTAGTGCCATGGCTCACACAGGGTGTATGATCGGGCTCAACTTTTGTAATTCTAACATCATCAACCACTATATGTGTGACATCTTCCCTCTCCTCCCACTCACCTGTAGTAGCACCTATGTTAATGAACTTATGAGTTCAGTTGTGGTAGTTACAGGTATCATTTTATGTTGCCTTAATCTCTTATGCTATGATCCTTTTCAATATTATTCATATGTCATCAGATAAGGGTTGGTCCAAAGCCTTGGGCACTTGTGGGTCTCACATCATTACTGTTTCTTTCTTCTATGGATCTGGGCTGCTTGCTCATGTCAAGCCATCTTCTGCTAAGACTGTGGACCAGGGAAATTTTTTCTCAGTGTTTTACACTTTATTGGTGCCCATGTTGAACCCTCTTATTTATAGTCTCAGAAACAAAGATGTCAAACTTGCTCTGAAGAAAACCTGGAAAAGAATCACAATCTGACTTATCCCATAATCTGTCCTTTAGCCACAGAGTTCCAGTTTGATGTGCTTTCTTTCTTTTTTCTTTTTTTTTTTCTTTTTTTTATACATTGCCTAAACTCTATTTTTATTTATCATTGTTTTTTATTAGAATTGGTGGAATTTATAGAATAACACATGTTTTCTCTTTAAACAATGTAATGTAACTCTGTGAATACTTGGAGGATTTGAGACATGCTAGATGCTGGGAAAGGACCACCTAACTTTTTTAGAGTGTTACAAGCTCTTAACAGCTGAACCCTCTTCTCTGCCCACATTGCCTAATTTTTCCCAGCAAAAAAAATTTCTGGGGTGCTATGCCTTATATCTAACTAATTTCATCCTGGGTTTTTGTTTTCTGATATAATTTTGATGTGTTTCCTTATTTGAAGGGTTTTTTTTCCCTTCACTTTCAATTTAACAGATGAGAGGACAAGTATGGGAATTGTATATCTTAAAATTCTAGCAAGTATTCAATATGTTTCTTTTTCTAACATTTAAACTTTAAATTAATGATGGAAATCCGCATATAACTGGAATAAGTTTTTACCTTTATGGTTATTGGAGTATATGTTAGGGCTCTTCTACTACACATGTATCTCCATTTTCCACAAGTTTAATATTTTGTCAGAAAATGGACATTTTTGTTATGTTTATACTGCAAATTGTCTCTTTCTTGTTTATGATGTGTGGATTGTGTCTCTGTTTTTATAAAATTACACATTTCTGTCCAAAGAATACAGTGTTTTCAATGATATCTAGAATATGCCCCCTGTTCCATAGAAAGGATAGTGTTTTCTTAAAATATGTCAGTTTACTTCTGTAAAAGAGACAATATATGGGATAAAAACATATTGATATATTCCATGAATTTGTTACTTGATTTCTATGACCAGGAGAGATTTCTATATCCATTCCTCTAACCGTGTCTACTTCTATATCTATCTAGATGTATCTAGTTAAGGATATGGTCACATGACATGAGTACTGCAAAACCACAAACATGATTCACAGTTCATTTTTACACATGCTGCATTTCTTATGTAGTTATACAGTAAAAGGGAAATGGAATGCTGGAGAGTTATTCCCCAGGACTCCTCAAGAAAGGATTCATTGAGAATATGGATTCAGCCAAGGTAACTGTAGCAGAGAGCTTTCTACAAGATTTCAGGACCAAGGTTTTTTCTTTTTTCTTTTTTTCCTTTTGAACTACATCTCTCTACATGCCTCAGAGAAATGTAGTGTAAATGTGCTAAACTACAAAGCAACATTTTTGCTGTTAATTTTAATTATTGATTCAATTTCTAGAATGACAGGTGTAAGAAGTTTTGTTAAATCTTTCTGAATTATCATGTCGGTATTCTTATTTTTAGTATATATGTTAAGTTTGACTAGCTAAAAGCATAATACAGTCATGAGATATACAATCAATACTTGGCATTTCATTGCAGTTTTAATTATTTCTTGGGTAGAATATATGATTCATAATATTTACTGAGAAACCCACAGACATGCTGATGATGCATGTCTAATTTCCCTCAATGAAGTTCCCTGCCCATATTCCTGTCAGCTTTGCATTAGAGTCTGTTTTCATCCAGGAACTGTATAGTGACAATGCATTTTGTGAGTTTCCTAAATACAATAAGCACCTGACTTTATTTCCAGAGGGAATATTTCAATTAAAAAATAATTACAAGAATCATGAAAGCATAATTTTTATATTAATAATGTCTGAAAAATGTTATGACATTTGACTTAGACCTTCAAAAATTAGAAAAAATGATGCCTTTGAAGTATGAAATCAATCAGATGAAAATTAGTGGTATGAGAGCATTACACATTTATACTTATTTTAATTCTTGTATGTTTATTGAATACTCTTATTATCTCAAGAGTAATTTGAATGCATAGAACCTTTTTCAATTCTTTTGTATTTATGTGTGTGATTAAACAGAGTTGTGAAAGGTAGTTTTGTATTTGAAATTCCTCTATTGATAATTCTTTGTTTAAAGCTGTTTCCCATTTATTTATTTATTTATTTATTTATTTATTTTTTATTTATTTATACTCCAGATTTTATTACCCCCTCCTGTTCCACCCTCTGACGATTCCACATCCCATATCTCCTCCCCATACCCCTGTCTCCATGAGGATGTCCTTTCCCCCATCCCCCACCCAACCAGACCTCTAAACTCTCTGGGGTATCCAGTAACTTGAGGGTTAGGTGAATCTAGAACTGGCAGTCCTCTGCTGCATATGTGTTGAGGGCCTCTTATCAGCTGGTGTTTGCTGCTTTGTTGGTGATTCAGTATTTGACAGATCTTGGGATTCCAGGATAATTGAAACTGCTGGTTCTCCTATAGGGTTGCCCTCATCCTCAGCTTCTCCCAGCCTTTCCCTAATTCAAACACAGGGGTCAGCAGCTTCTTTCCATTGGTTGGTTGCAAATATCTGCATCTGACTCTTTCAGCTGCTTGATGGGTCTTCCAGAGTGCGGTCATGCTAGGTCCCTTACTGTGGGTGCTCTATAGCCTCAGGAATAGTGTCAGGCCTTGGAACCTCCCCTTGAGCAGGATCCCACTTTGGGCCTTTCTCTGGACCTTCTTTTCCTCTGACTCTTCTCTATTTCTGCCTCTGCAGTTCTTTCAGACAGGAACAAATATGGGTCACAGTTTTGGCTGTGGGACGGCAACCCTCTTCCTCACTTGATGCTCTGTCTTCCTGCTGGAGGTGGGCTCTTTAAGGGCATTTCATCTAAATGCCTGTTTCCCACGGATTATTTGATTTATTGATGTTGATTTCTTCCATTCTATATTTGTTTTGGATATTATTCTTCTATTTGATGTGTACCTGTTAAAAATATTTTCCCACTCGACTGGTGTCTTCTTTGTCTGAATGGCAGTGCTCTTTGCCTTATAGCAGCTTTTCAGTTTTATGAGGTTCCATCTATTAATTATTGGTAGTGGCATCTGCTCTATTTGTGTTCTGTTCAGAAAATCTTCTCCTTTGCCTTTGGATTCAAAGCTACTTTCCACTTTCTTTTCTATGAAGTTCAGAGGATCTGGTTTTATATTGATATCTTTGATACACTTGGACTTGTGTTTAGTACAGCATGATGGTATGAATCTATTTGTATTCTTCTACATACAGATAATCAGTTTGCCAAGAATTATTTGTTGTGAATTTTGAAGGACATGGCAATAATCTGTAGACTGATTTTGATAAGATGACAATCTTTGCTAGGCTAATTCCACTAAGCCATGAGCATGAGAGATCTTTCCATCTTTGGTTATCTTCAATTTCTTTCTTCAAAGATTTGAAGTGTTTATCTACAAGTATTTACTTGTTTGTTTAGAGTTACTCCAAGATGGCTTTTGATGCTACTGTGGAAGGTGCTGTTTGCCTAAATTTTTTCTCAATTTGTCATTTGTATATAGTAAAGCAACTGCTACTCTTATATATTGCTTGGTACTCTTATATCTAACTACTTTGCTGAAAGTGTTTATCATGTTAAAAAGTTCCCTGGTTTATGTGTACTATCATATCATTGGAAAGTAATGATACTTTTTTCCTTTCCAATTTGTACATCCCTGTTTTCCTTATTGCTCTAGGTAAGACCTTATATTCTACAATTAATAGGATGGAGAAAATAGACAGCTGTAAGCACCCATGCTTACTTATCATAGCAAGGTCATCAGATAGGGCCTGAATGAATTAAACCAGGTCATTGGGGAAGGGGCGGTCACAGCCAAGCTTAAGTTGTGGTAATTTTATTGAGAGCAGTCAGAGTTTTTATTCCATTTTTAGAAACAGAATATACTGACAATTGCCAATATAAATACAATTGCAGTTGCCATAATATAATGATGTTTGCAAATTTTAGTTTGTACAAGATCAATGTCTAAGACCAATTGTCTTGTCAAGCTTCCATGCTTTCTTGATTTCCAAGGGAACATATAGAAAAACACAAAGTGGACTGAATGCTTCTCTATGTGAAGGATTATGTTGGTCTCTCAGGAACTCTTAAGCACACCATGTCTAAGGAACCATAGACTCTAACCTGAAAAAGCTAAAGTACACATCTCTCAAAGCAACTGTGCCAGGTCAACACCGTAGTTTCCTGTAGCCAAATTTTCCTTATTTCTGATTTTAATAGAATTGTTTTAAGTTTCTCTCTATTTAACTTGATGTTAGCTGTAAATTGCCTTTATTTTATGTTTAGGTATGGCCGCTGTATCATTACTTTCTCCTGAAATTTTGCCATGTAGTAGTATTGAGTTTTGACAAATAGATTTTCTACATTTAATGAGAAAATCATGTGATTTTTTGTTTTTCAGTGTGTTTTTAGAACAGATAACCTTAACTGATTTTCTTATATTAAACCGTCCCTGAATCTCTGGGTTGAAGGTCAAATGATCCTGATAGATGATCTTTCTGATATGTTTTCAGATCTGGTTGCAAGTATGTTAGTAATTATCTATGAATGTACATTTGTTTGAATTTATTTCTGTAATTTTGCTTCATTGTAGAATTATTATGTGGTTTGTGAATCAGGGTAACTGTGGTCTCATAAAGTGAATTGGACAGTGTTCCTTCTGTTTCTATTTGTAGAACAATTTGAGGAGTATTGGTATTAACTCTTCTTTGAAAGTCTGATATTATTAATTCTGCATTAAAACCATAGGGCCTTGAGGCTTTTGTTGGTTGTGAAACTTTTAATGACTGCTTATGTTTCACTGGGGGTTAGGTCTATTTAAATTGTTTATCTATTCTTGATATAACTTTGATAAGTGGTATCTATTGAGAAAATTATTCATTTCTTTTATATTTGTTTTAATTTGGTAAAGTATATCTTTTTAAATTATGATCTTTTCATTCTCTGGATTTGCTCAATGCCTATTGCTTTGCCTTCCCTTCTATTTCTGATTTTATTAATTTATATATTTTATCTCTATATTACAGTTAGTTAAGATAAGTGTATCTCTATCTTGTTGAGTTTCTCAAAGAAAAATTCTTTGTTCAATTCTTTGTTTTGTTCTCTTTGTTTCTATTTTATTGATTTCAGCCCCATATTTGATAATCTTTGCCCTCTAATACATTTAGAAATATTTAGTTCATTTTGTTGTACAATTTCTAAGTGTAATTTTAGGTTGCTAGTATGAGACCTTTGCAAATTTTTTGTAGGTACTTAGAGCTGTCAGTTTTTCTCTTAGAATCATCTTCATTGTGTCTCATTAGTCTGCAAATCATTTGTGTTAATTTTCATTGGGTTCTACAAACACTTGCACAAACAGGAATGACATACAAACAAAATTAAAGCATTATACACACACACACACACACACACACACACACACACACACACACACATATATATATATATATATATATATATATATATGTATGTATATATATCATGCAAGGTTAAAAACAGTGCTCTGATACAATGTTATATGAGACAAGGAACCTCCAAATATGCTGTTGACCATCTATTATGAAGACTACTACAGAGAAAAGTATTTTTTTATTTGAGATGGCTATCAATTGGATATTGCTTCTGTGTTAGGGATGGGAGTATGTGTTCACTTCTATCTCAGCTCTAAGACCACATCTCTATCTGGGGTAGACTCCTTTAGGTCCATGACATAAAGTAACAGAGATGTTGTGCCATTCATGCACCTTCATACATTCATCAGTAGTGTTTTCTTTAGGAGTTCTTGTTTCTGTATATTGCTTTTGGCAAGATGGTCATTTTTACTATATTAATCCTGCCAATCCATGAGCATGGCAGATTTTTCCATCTTCTGAGGTTTTCTTCAATTTCTTTCTTCAGAGACTTGAAGTACTTGTCATACAGATCTTTCACTTGTTTGGTTAGAGTCACACCAAGATACTTTATATTGTTTGTGGCTATTGTGAAGGGTATCATTTCTCTTACTTCTTTCTCAACCTGCTTATCCTTTGAGTATAGGAAGGCTGCTGACTTGCTTGAGTTGATTTTTATATCCAGCCACTTTGCTGAAGTTGTTTATCAGCTGTAGGAGTTCTCTGGTGGGGTTCTTTGGGTCGCTTAAGTATACTATCATATCGTCTGCAAATAGTGATAGTTTGACTTCTTCCTTTCCAATTCGTATCCCTTTGACCTCCTTTTGTTGTCTAATTGCTCTAACTAGAACTTCAAGTACTATATTGAAAAGATATGGAGAGAGAGGGCAGCCTTGTCTAGTCCCCGATTTTAGTGGGATTGCTTCAAGTTTCTTTCATTTAGATTGATGTTGGCTACCGGTTTGCTGTAAATTGCTTTTACTATGTTTAGATATGGGCCTCGATTTCCTGATCTTTCCAAGACCTTTAGCATGAAAGGATGCTGAATATTGTCAAATGCTTTCTCAGCATCTAATGAAATGACCACGTGTTTTTTTTCTTTGAGATTGTTTATGTAGTGGATTACATTGATGGACTACCTTATTGAACCATCCTTGCATCCCTGGGATGAAGCCTACTTGATTGTGGTGAATGATTGTTTTGATGTGTTCTTGGATTCGGTTGGCAAGAATTTTATTGAGTATTTTTGCATTGATATTCACAAAAGAGACTGGCCTAAGATTCTCTTTCTTTGTCGGATCTTTGTTTGCTTTTGGTATTAGCGTAATTGTGGCTTCACAGAACTAGTTGAGTAGGGTTCCTTCTGTTTCTATTTTGTGGAATAGTTTGAAGAGTGTTGGTGTTAGGTCTTCTTTGAAGGTTTGATAGAATTCTGCACTAAAACCATCTGGACCTGTGCTTTTTTTTGGTTGGAAGACTTCCAATGACAACTTCTATTTCTTCAGGGGTTATAGGACGGTTTAGATGATCTATTTGATCCTGATTTAATTTTGGTATTTGGTATCTGTCTAGGAAATTGTCCATTTCCTCCAGATTTTCTACCCAACTCAATTCTTCAAAGAGTTAGAAAGAGCAATTCAAAAATTCATCTGGAATAACAAGATAAATAGCTAAAACTATTCTCAAGAGTAAAAGAACTTCTGGGGGAATCAATATCCCAGACCTCAAGCTGTACTACAGAGCAATAGTGTTAAAAACTGCATGGTATTGGTACAGTAACAGGCATGTAGATCAATGGAACAGAATTGAAGACCCAGAAATGAATCCACACTCCTATGGTCACTTGATCTTTGACAAAGGAGTTAAATCCATCCAGTGGAAAAAAGGTAGCCTTTTCAACAAATGGTGCTGGTTCAACTGGAAGTCAACATGCAGAAGAATGCAAATTTACACATTCTTATCTCCTCACACTAAGCTCAATTCCAACTGGATCAAGGACCTCCACATAAAACCAGATACACTGAAACTAATAGAAAGGAAACTAGGGAAAACCTTGAACATATTGGCACAGGGGAGAATTTCCTGTATAGAACTTCAATAGCTTATGCTCTAAGATAAAGGATTAACAAATGGGACCTCATAATATTACAGTTTCTGCAAGGCAAAAGACACTCTCAGAAAGAGAAAGCAGCAACCAACTAACTGGGAAATGATCTTTACCAACCCTACATCTGACAGAGAGCTAATATTCAATATATACAAAGAACTCAAGAAGTTAAACTCCAGAGTGGCAAGTAACCCTATTAAAAAATAGGGTACAGAGCTAAACAAAAAGTTCTCACCTGAAGAATATCTAATGGCTGAGAAGCACCTAAAGAGATGTTCATCATTCTTAGTCATTAGGGAAAAGCAAATCAAAACAACCCTGAGATTCCATCTCACACCAGTCAGAATGACTAAGATCAAAAACACAGGAGACAGCAGTTGTTGCCGAGGATGTGGAGAAAGAGGAACACTCCTCCACTGCTGTTGGGATTGCAAGCTGGTACAACCACTCTGGAAAGCAGTCTGGCGGTTCCTCAGAAAAGTGGGCATGACACTCCCGGAGGATCCGGCTATATCACTCCTGGGCATACACCCAGAGGCTTCCCCTGCATGCAATAAGGACACATGCTTCACTATGTTCATAGCAGCCTTATTTATAATAGCCAGAAGCTGGAAAAAACCCAGATGTCCCTCAATGGAGGAATGGATTCAGAAGATGGGGTATATTCACACAATGGAATACTACTTTGCAATTAAAAACAATGAACTCACGAAATTCCTAGGCAAATGGTCAGAACTTGACAATATCATCCTTAGTGAGGTAACCCAATCACAAAAAAAAAAACACACATGATATGCCGTCACTGATGAGGGGATATTAACCCAGAATCTCGGAATACCCTAGACACAGTTCGCATATCAATTGAATTCTAAGAAGATGGAAGGAGAGACCCCTGGTCCTTGAAAGACTGCATGTAGGGGAATGCCAGGACAGAGAAGCGAGAGGGGGTTGAATGGGAAAAAGATGGAGGAAAGGGGCTTATGGGACTTTCAAGGATGGAGGAAACGGGAAAGGGAAATGATTTTTAATGTAAATAAAAAACTTAGAAAAAAAAGTAGTTCTCGTTTCCTTTCATTCTTTTCTCTCTTCTGGATCTTACAATTTTTCTGTCTATTCTTCTACAGCATCCTTGAGTCATGAATGGAAGGACTTTAAGGAGATATTCCTTTTAGGACTGGATATTCTAAGTTCTCTCATTCTCTGAACATGTCTGGATGTGGATTTTTGTCTTGGAGGATGCTTCTCTGATGATAGTTGAGCAAGGAACAGAACTATAATAAGAGTAGAATGTCATAGGATTAATTTTATTGTTATATAATTGAATTAGAGCAATGATGTTTAGTTTTTTCCTAGGTCAATGACATACCTAATCTCAGAGTCTGGCTACCCAGTCAATGTTGGATAGGAATTCCACATCATAGGGTTGGAAATAAATCAAATCATAGTTTGGTTGGTTTCTTCCAAAAAATGTTTCTTTATTATACCTGTTATCTTCAGGCAGTTATCAATTGTTGATTTAAGTGTTTTTAATTGGAGTGGTGTTTACATTTCTCCTTTGGTAGTATTTAGCTTTCTTTTTACAGAAGCAGGAACATTTCTCCACAGGGGCGAAGTCTCCAGGTAGGCACCAGTTCCAATTCTTTTAGTTCATTGAGCTTATATGTCTTTTCTTCAATAATAGAACCTTGCTGCATGGAAAGAAACTCATAGCCATGTCAATAGCTTGTGTTGTTTGGTGGTTCAAGCAAGACGTCTTTGAGCAAGAAATCAATTAGATGGAACCTATTTCAGGTACTGGAAGCTTCATTTGGTGACGAGAGTTGTCTAGTTGTGGCTCTGTCTTCCATGCTATTTGACAGTTTAATTGACATCAACTTTATATAATTATGTATTACAAGAAATTTGTAGTGTACTAGGTTTTAAACTATCTTTTCAAAAGGTTGTCTTGGCTGTCCCTTCTGCATTCTCCCTTGCTTCCTCTAATCTACCAATGTCTATTTGGTGTTCCTCTTCCAATTTCTATGCCATATATCTATAACTATTCTACTGGCCATTTCAAGGGAGATCCACCCTTCTCCCTGTCTATTACTCTATCTCTAATTTCTCTGATTATATAGATTGTAGTTTTCTTATCAATGATCTCATAGCTAACATCCACATATAAGTGAATACATACTATATTTGTCTGTCTTTTTGCTACCTCTTGGGAGACAAATTTTGAGCCCTGTTTCTTGAGATGTAGAGAAAAATTGTTCATAGCTGTGCACTTTGTCACTTACAGTCTAAACAACGCTTTTGATATAGAACAAAGTTGTGTATTCCTGCATCCAAATTTCAAACTTTACTACAAAACTGTACATATCATAATCTGCTATAGAGTAACTATAGACAAATTAATGAAATAGAATTGAGGGTTCAAAAGTAAACCCTGAACTCATGGTTAATTAATTTCAACAAAGGTGTCAAGAGTATACAAGTATGGAAAGAATTGCTCTACTATAAATAGCTGATAACTTAGGATGTATACCTATATACATATAAAGTTTCTGCCTTTTTCATAAATGCTCAGAAACACAAAATTGATAATATTAAATATAAGGATGTTGCACAGCAATTTTCTTTGAAATGAAACATTCTTTCCTGGAATGAGGAGAGAAGCAGATCAGTATATAATAAAATCTCACATGTTTAGGAAAGCTAAAATTTACAAATACTGAAGATCATCCTGAATACCATAGAGGCAGTATGTAATTGCTACAGGGAGGAGACTAACTGGGTCACCTGCCTGTAAGTCATTTACCACGGGTAGAAATACCTGCTAGTTTTTCAGGCAGCTCCAGTGATGTAGTTTTTGAATATCACCAAGGGTGTAGCAGACTTTTTGACTTCAAAGTTAGTCGAGATGAGTATAATAGAATTGCAGATTGCTTGCAGTATTTAACAGGTCTTGAAACTGTCCACAATGAGAAGAAAACTTCTCCATGGTATCTAGTTAAATGTATCTGATTTCTTTTCCTCTTTGTCAGTTTCAAGGAACTTCACCCACATTTCAGAAGCACATTCACTTCAAGTTAACATTATTTCCTGGAATCCAAATTCTGTCCTGTGTAAAATTACTCTTGTCTTCTCCTGCATAATGCGTCTATGGTGTTTTCAAGATGAAGATTGATTGACAAACTTAGTACCAGAGTACAGAGCTCGGTAATGACAGGTTATTTAAACAATAACACATTGTTTAAAATAATGTTCTGTGCAAATGTTATACAAAATATGATTAATGATGAAACATTTTTTATTTCTTGAGAATTCTTATCTTGAAATTTTATATACCATAATATTGAAAGTTGATAATAAAATCTTTTATATTATCATCATATATACAGCCAACTGCATGTCATGTTATAATACTTTGTAATATTACACATTTCCACTTTCTGTGATGCTTCTTGTCTGTCCCCAACTTTACCAACTTTAGCCATCATCTCACATTAATATTATTTCAATCCCTATTACCTTTGGGTGTCTAGGCAATTCTTTTAAATCTTTTTGATAATCTATAGTTTTTGGAGTGATCATAGTCAGCCTAAGTGGTGTGTTTGTTTGTGTGTGTGTGTGTATGTGTGTGTGCACATGTATATGTCAATTTTGTTATTTTAGATAAATGTTTTGATTTTTCATAGATTTTTAAAATATCATTTATGTTTTTCCCACCTCTTTTTTTCTTGTATTGGTCTTACTCATTTCACCATAGTTAAAGTGACTCTATTATTCCCAGTATTCCATTTGCAGTGTTGTGGTCCTATTAATCTACCTACTACTATTCTCCCCATAATCTCTTTTTGTAGAGAAATTTTAATCTAGAAACACAGTTCATCTGGAAAGAAATCACATCTAAATGCCTTCTAGCTCTATGTGATCAGGATGGAATATAAATATGTTCTAAATTACCATATGAGCTGGCTTGAATAAAGATAAACCCTTAGTTCACATCTTTTATTACAAACAATGAAAGGCTAGTTTATAAAGGGAAGCAGCCATGTTTGAAAGGGACATCCAATTGAGGGGCAGACAGATTTGATCAGAGAAAGAATTGACAGAATGAGTCAGAGATAGGATATACCCAACTCTCATAAGAACAGCCAGGAGAGGAGACTTGAGAGTACAGTGCAGAGAAAGAAAAATGACAAAGGAATACACACACACACACAGATACACACACACACACAGACACACAGACACACACACAGACACACACACAGACACACACACACACACACACATACACACACACAGAGAGAGAGAGAGACAGAGACAGAGACAGAGAGACAGAGACAGAGACATAGAGTTCTTGAGAAAGGAGGCAGTTTTAATAGCACAGCATTTGCCAGAAAATGAGAAGGAACCAGAAGATTAGAACAAATTTCCAGAATTTGTTTCAGACCAAGCAGAGTAATTCATCCAGAAGATGAGAAGCCAGTTTGTATCAGTCAGCTTAGAGAAGAGTTTGGGCCAGAACAGCTGAATTGAACCAGACAGCCAGAGCTCAGAAAGATCTAGAAAGTTTTAATTTATCAAGAGTAAGCACTATAGATAAAAATTACATTTGGCAGATAAAAGTTTCTTTTAAACTTTTTAATTTTTTGTTTTATTTCTCTAGGAAAATATAAAATAAAATTATATTGCTTATATAAATTTTGTCCTTTATTGTTAGCACACCAAAATGCTTATTAAGCTTAAATCATAGTTTTGGATATATGAGATTGTTTACTTGCTGAGGTTAAGGCCATTAAATATATTTTAACTAATTTATTTAACCCTTCTTTGATAGAAAATTTAGTACAATGAAAGAAATTTAAATTGACACTCATATTCTTGATTTTATTGTAGATTTGAATTAAAAATAAAATATCATTTGGAGAATGTGAGGGAAATGAGGAGAAGTGTGGAGGAGCAAGAGGAGGAGGAGGAGGAGGAGAAAATGACAGTGTAAGACAGAAATGATAGAAAAAGATACATTCCTTTTTATACAAATTTAACAATATATATATATATATTATACATACACACACACACACACACACACACACACACATATATATAATATATATATATATACAGGTTCTGTTGTGATATTTGTGAATTGTTCTCCAAAGGATCAAAACTGGGATAAAACTGCTTAAAAGGATCAAAATTGCTTAAAACTTGGAAGTATAGATGATAGGGCTGTTTGGGAGTCTATGGAACCTGGTCTACATATGGCTTCAGTAACAGAAGTATGTTGCTGTTTTGTAGGCATTGAAGTTTGTACACAGTTAAAGTGCAGTCTGAGCCTTCATTTTTCTGGCCATTATACTTCAATACTTTGCGTTATACTCTCATTAGTGTTGAAAGGTGAAGCTTCTCCTGTCCACTATACCTTCTTTACTGTGACTTCACAGTCAGCATGGACTGATATCTTCTGAAACACAGAAACAAAATAAACTTTCCACCTACCCTTAAACTGTTTCTTTGGGATGTTTTGTTCTAGCGATGATCAAAGTAACATAAAGTTTCAGAATGTGAGTAACTACAAAACTCTGATGGATGTAAATAAAAGAAACACACAAATGAAAAGCTTCTATTTCTCAGTATTGTTGGAAAATGTATCAGTTATTTTGTTGTTGTGTAGATTTAACCAATCCTATTTAAATACTAGATTATTACAGTGTAGATATGATCAAACAATAAGCAACAAATAATTGAAGAAAATAATATTACTGATAATCCCCAATTTTTTGACTTTGAGCAAATGTAATAACTTGGAGATCATACTAATAGTGAAAACCTAGATACTTGCATCAGTGGAACAAAATGTAGACTCCAGACATTGACCTTCATAAAATTACCTACTGGTATTTTCCAAGGTGACACCCATACACTACAGAAGCAATAGTTGTTTTATAAAGCTGATGACATAGCTTATTACAGTAGGTAGGGTAAAGACCTGAGTTCAGGGTACCAGACCCTATAAAACTTTAGACACAATAGCAATCACATCTATAATCTAAGTATTCCTCTGAGGAAATGAGATGTGGGGACAGAAGATTGAACAGCACTCCTGGTAAATGTGAAAGAGAGGCACTGACCCTGCCTCAAAACTGATAGAATGTAAATATTCACACTTAAATGTGACCTGCACTGGCGTATGCTCAGCTTTACACACACACACACACACACACACACACACACACACACACACACACACACACACGGTTCCCAAAGGTAATCTCAATTATAGAGAAATGACAATTCCCTGTTTGCCTACTCCCCACTGCTTTGATAAGATTCTTTGATTTTTTTCTCATTAACTCATTTTCCCCATATTTCCCATTTCACTATCATGAATTCTTTCTCTAATGTAACCAAGGTCCTCTGAAATCATTAATCCAATGAAAAGACTAATGTGTTTTTTACAGTTAAAGATAGTTCTAATTTAAAAGTACAGATATATAGGTCTCAGTATTTTTTTTTTATCTTAAACTCTTTTTGTAAGACTGTTGTGGCTGTAGATTTTATATTTAGGAAATGACATGTTGTACTCTAACTTTTGTGTGTAGTGAGCATTATTCTTTTTATTATCAATCTTAAGCAACTTTCCTCATCTGACCAATGATGTCTTTTTCTTCAAAGTAGTTTTGCATAAGAAAATATACTTAAGCAGCCCATGTTCTGAGTCCAATGTCTATACACTGTGTATATGATAATATCTAAATAAATATCACAGTATATGCATGATGTGTATAGAGTGATGAGAAATAGAACATGGAATAGAATAGTAGGGACCAAATATTTCACTTAGTCTCTATTATGTAGGACACTACAGCAAAAATTTATCTTTTCTAACTGTGCCAAAAATGGACATTATTTATCTTAGTAAGAATGTAAACAATAAAAGAGGACTAACACATACTAGTAATTAGTAACTTTCTGATATACAGTATACATTTTTTCAAAGTATAAGTCTTTTATTTTATGCATTTGAATTTGTTATTGTTTGCAAAAATATACTCCAAAATTGCTGTATGATAACCAAGAATGTTACTAATGGTCCACAATTTAATCCCATATTTTTAATCTATTTTCAAGTTATTCATGAGAAGAATCACATATACACAAACCTGTGTAGTCTATTTTCATGACCTGGGAATGAAAAGTTCTAATGTCAATTGATACAAACTTGAAAGTTTCTTCAAAATATTTTATTACTTTTCTTCAAGTGTTTTTGTACAGCATTAATCCATTGTCAACAGTTTATTAATGAAATCAAATGAAAGTAACAGATGGCAAGTGAGTATGTCCCTGGATGTTTCTATGTAGAGCTATGCAGAACTTAATGGAGAGAATAACAAAGGGACCAACTCACAGTTTAGCACTGGGGACCAGATATCATGCTGGAAAGTTTTAAATTGAGTAGAATGTTGAATCTTTAAAGAACTAATGTTAGTTCTCTGGTACAAACTCAACAATTTAACTCTCAAAAGATTCATTGAACATGGGGACTATCTTAAAGAAGAAAATACTTTTTTATGATTGTAATAAATTTTCTCAAAAATCTTGACCTTCAGACTTCAGAGACTCCACACTTGATCTTAGCCAAAAGGCCGAGAAGTGATGGCTTCAGAGACTCCTACAAGAAAGTTATGTTTTTTTTTGTATGAGACAAGAATCTTTGTGAAATCCTCAAAGAGTGTTCATGTCATTTTCCCAAGAGAACTTAATGTTGCAAGTGAGATACATTTTCTGCACTGATTGCAATTACCTGTTTCTTTATTAACAAATTTGGCCCTCTGTGCAGTGTGGAGGATGATACCATGAACTCCAATGTCAGGGAAGGCCCCAGGTGAACCAAGGTGAGCACTGAAAAATATTTACCTTGACATTTTGTCTTCATTCCCATTGCAGTATAAATAATAAATTCTGAGAAAGAAAATGCATTGATTGCACTTTTCAACCTTAAATGTTTGCAAACACTAAGTGAAAGGACAGCTGTCTTATTTAAGGAAATTAAAGTTCCCCAGCATCCTCTGGAGTGTTATACATAGGATGGAAGGAAAAAGAGGAAATAAGGTTTCCCAAGACTGCATACAACTCAGGCATAGACACCAATAATTCTAACTCTGCCCTTGGAGTGAAAAATAGTTTATGTGTTAATATTGCCTTCTACACTTACAGATGCCGCACATGAAACAAATGACTATGGAAAATGATTCTTATGTTTCTGAGTTTATTCTTATGGGACTGACAGACCAACTTGAGCTCCAGCTGCCCTTATTTGTTCTGTTCTTGGTGAACTACATAGCCACTGTAGTGGGCAACTTGAGCTTAATGAATCTCATTTGCCTAAACTCAAATCTTCATAACCCCATGTACTTTTTCATCTTCAATCTGTCCTTCATTGACTTCTGTTATTCAATGGTCTTTACCCCCAAAATGCTGATGAGTTTTGTTTTAGAGAAGAACACCATCTCCTTCAGAGGATGCATGACTCAACTGTTTTTCTTCTTATTTTTTGTGAACTCTGAGAGTTATGTGCTAACAGCCATGGCTTATGATCGCTATGTGGCCATCTGTCAGCCACTGCTCTACAAAGTTGTTATGTCACCTAGGATCTGTTGTCTGTTGATATTTGGTACTTACTTGATGGGACTTGTTAGTGCCTTGTTCCACACAGGTTTTATGTTAAGGCTAAACTTTTGTGATTCTAACATCATCAACCACTACATGTGTGACATCTTCCCTCTCCTTCGGCTCTCCTGCAGTAGCACTTATCTCAATGAGCTCGTGAGCTCTGCTGTGGTGGGTGCAGCTATTATTTTATGTTGCCTCATTATCTTAATTTCTTATGGTATGATCCTTTACAATATTATTCATATGTCATCAGGTAAGGGTTGGTCCAAAGCCTTGGGCACTTGTGGTTCTCACATTATAACTGTTAGTTTGTTCTACGTAACTGGGATGCTTGCTTATGTCAAGCCATCATCTGCTGAGAATGTGGGCCAGGGAAAATTTTTCTCAGTATTTTACACATTTTTGGTGCCCATGCTGAATCCTCTTATTTACAGCCTTAGAAATAAGGATGTCAAACTTGCTGTGAAAAAAACATGGAATAGATTCACATGTTAATTTACCTATTGATATGTTCCTTAGCCTCATTCAATCCAGTTTGATGTGTCTTTCTGCTATTCTCTTATATTTATATTGTATATATTCTGTTATTTTCTTTGCTCTTGTCCTTCAGCCTTGATGGAATTTACACTATACCAATATATCTTTTCTTTCCTCCATGTACAATGTCTCTAAGTTTATGTGAGGCTATGACACACCTGTAGATTCATTGTGTTTAGGATGATGATGATGTCATGTCTACTGCCTCTATAAGATTAAGTGCCTTTGCATTTTTCATTTTATGTTACCTTCAAATAAATATTCTTAGTACCGTCCCATGGAAAAATAATTGCGCATTTATTTTAAAATTATATGTATATGTGTGAGCATCACTGAGTTTACATGTACTATGTGAATGCAGGGGCCTGAGGGGGAGAGAAGAGGTCATTAGATTCCCTAGTAGTGGAGTTATAGGAATCTGCAAGCTATCATGTTAGTTCTGGGAATGGAACTGAGATATTTTGTAAGAAAACTTAACTGCTGAATTCTCTTCATGGCACTGGTTGCAATTTTCCCTTAGGTAATGAAACGTTTGGTATGCTGTGCTTTATTTCTAATTAGCTTTTTTTGTTTTGTTTTGTTTATAGTAGTCTGATTTGAAATTTCTTGATGGCTAAGGTTGTTGAATCTTTTTAAGTGTTTCTATTTATTTATTTACTTACTTACTTACTTATTTATTCACTTTACTTCCCAATCACTGGCCCCATTCCTAATCTCCCCTCCTACAGTCCCTTCACTAATCCCCCTCTCCTTTTGCCTCTGAGAGAATGGAATGGAGGGCCTCCATGGCTATAGCCGCCGACTCTGGCACATCAAGTCTTTGCAGGTCAAGGCACATCTTCTCCAACTGAGACCAGAAAAAACAACCCAGCTAGAATAATATATTTCTAAGGCAGGCAACAACTTTAGGGTATTTTGAATATTTTGGCTAAAAATCCACTTACTACTGAGTATATACCATGTATGTCCTTTTGGGTCTGTATTGCCTCACTCAGAATACTTTCTAGTTCCATCCATTTGCCTGAAAAATTCGTGATGCCCTTGTTTTTAATAGATGAATAGTAGTCCATTGTGTAAATATACAACATTTTCTATATCTATTCTGCTAAGGAACATCTGGATTGTTTCCAGCTTCTGGCTATTCTAAATAAGGCTGTTATGAACAAAGTAGAGCATATGTGCTTTTGATATGGTGAAGCTATTTTGGGTATATGCCCAGGAGTGGTATATCTGGGTCTTCAGGTAGAAGTATTTCCTATTTTCTGAGGAACCACCAGCTTGATTTCCAGAGTGGTTTTACCAGTTTGCAGTTCCAACAACAATGGAGGAGTACATCTTTCTCTACATTCTCATGAATTTTTAAGTGTTTTTTTTTAACATGTTAATGTTATAGGTCACTCAGGATGTTCAAAGGAAGTCATTCCTCAATGAAATATGGCCTTGCAGGTAGCAGGAAGGTCAAACTTTGATGAACTTAACCTCAAACAGCAGCACAGACATATAGTTACTGATTGTTACACAAAAGTTGTTTTTTGGATAAAACAATTTCCTCACATCAAAGCTCCTAATCAAATCTATATGTTTTATGAAGGAAAACATCACACCTCTGTCACTTTAGTTCGTATTGTGCATGGTTTGCTGTGTTCAATAATGTAAAACATTTAAAGTGTACAAGGACCATTTTTAGACTAAGTCATACAAAGGCTATAAAGATTCTTCAGGAAAACAAGTCTGTAGATTACATAAAACAATCACTATTTTCTAGAATGAGTCTCAGAGACAAAGTACTTATAAAATAGCAATTCATTCTGGTATTTACAGTAGACACATAGAAAAAAACAACTATTTCATTCTAACAGTTACTTTTGATAGAATAACTCTGCTAGAATTTCACTATAATTTGACCATATAAGATCTCTCCAATTTTTAAGTAGGTACTTAGTGCTATGAACATTTTGCTCAGGACCCTTTTTCTTGTGCCCCATACACTTGGATATTTTATATATTAATTTTCATTCAACTGTAGAAAGTCTTTAATTATTCTTTATTTCTGTCATGACCTCTTTTTCATTCTGAAGAGAGTTGTTCAGTTTCCATGAGTTTGTAAACTTTCTGTTGTTTTTTTTGTTTTTTGTTTTTTTTTGGTGTTAATAATCCATGGTGGTCTGATAGGAGGAAGGAAGTAATTTCAGTTTTTTTTTGATCCTCTGAGACATTCTTTGTGTCTGAGTATGCACTAATTTTTGAGAAAGCCTCATGAGGTACAGAGAAGAAGGTATGTACTTTTGTCTTTGGTAAAATGTTCTGTACATATGTTAGGTCTATTTGCTTTATAATATCTGTTGTATCCAGCAATTCTCTGTTTAATTTTTGCCTGGATGTCCTATCAATGGTGACAGTGAGGTACAGAAGTCTCCCACTATGAGGATGTGAGGGCCAATAAATGATTTAAGTTGTAGTGGTGTTTATTTTAAAAACTTGGTTTTCCTTGTGTGTAGATTTTAATAGTTGAAATGTCAGTTTGTTTCCCCCATCCCTTTGGTGAGTTTGTAATGTTATTCCCTATCTGGATTATTTTTGGTTTGAAGACTATTGTGTTTCAAATTAAAATGAATTCACTTGCTTCTTAGATCTATTAACTTGGAATATATTTCTCTAACTCATTAAGCGGACGTAATATCTATCCTTGATGTTGAGTTATGTTGCCCAGATGCAACAAAACAATGAATCCTGTGTTTGCACCCACTCTGTTACTTTGTGCTTTTTATTGGGTGAATTAAAGCCATTGATGTTAAGAGATATCCATTAGCATTTACTTATTCTTGCCATTTTTTTTTTGCTGTGGTAGTTGATATTAGTGGTAGTGGGGTGTGGGGTGTGTGTGAGTGTGCTATAGTTATTTGATTTTACTTATCTGAGATTATTTCTAGTATTTTTATGATTGTAGTTAATATCTTTATGTTGGAGTTTTCTTTTTTGTATCTTCTGTGGGGCTGGATTTGTATTTAGATATTGCTTAAATTTGGTTTTGTCATTAAGGACTTCATTTTCTCCATCTATGGTGATTGAAAACTTCACTGAGTATAGTGGTCTAGCCTAACATCTCTGGTGTGTTAAAAGTTGCAGCTCATCTGCCCAGGCCTTTCCGGCTTTTATAGTCTGAATTGAAAAGCCCAGGACCCAGGTTGATTCAATAAAGAATTCTTTCTACAGAGAATATTCCTCAAATTATTCCACAAAATAGAAACTGAAGGAACATTGCCTAATTCTGTTTACAAAGCCCTAGTTACCCTAATATCTAAATTACCCAAAAATCCAACAAAAATTTTAGACTAATTTCCCTTATCGTTATAGATGACAACTTTTCTTGTTTTTTTTTTTGTTTTGTTTTGTTTTGTTTTTTTTCTCGGAGACAGGGTTTCTCTCTATAGCCCTGGCTGTTGTGGAACTCACTCTGTAGGCCAGACTGGCCTTGAACTCAGAAATCCGTCTGCCTCTGCCTCCCAAGTGCTAGGATTAAAGGCATGCGCCACTAATGCCCCGCAATTAATGAAATTTTTATCATTAAGACATTGTGTGTGTGTGTGTGTGTGTGTGTGTGTGTGTGTGTGTGTGTGTGTCTGCACGTGTGCGTGCATGCGCACTCATGCTTATGGGTATGTATGTGTGTTCTTATGTGTGAAATTCTAAATTAAGTTGCTTTCAAAGTGACCTCTCTATTGCTTCCAGATAAAATCTTCCACATTAAAGAAGACTCTGAGGATGCTTCTTGTCTTACATTTATGGCTTGCATGTCAGAAAGCTCACTATAACACATTGGCCATCAGCCTATACCATGACACAGTCTCTGTCTTTATATTGCAAAATAAGAATGGCCAGTATTCACATCTAGTGTTTTGAATTAAATAATACATACCCAATAATTGTTCTATTCACAATCTTTGATCTAAATTAAGCATTATAAACTGAAGTTCCAAGAAAAACTTGCATCTGTGTTAGAGATTCTATAAGACTGGGAGTATGATTCAAACATAGTATATTGTGGAAAGTTGTTAAGTTTCCAGATCAGAGCCATATTCTTTTAGTCATTTACCCTTCTTAATATTCATTTCTTGTAGATGTGTTTGACATGCCATTCTTGGGACCATTACTAAAGCAGGAGAATTACTTATGTTGCTTATGGAGATCTGACATTTTTCCTGGGTGAGAGGGGTATATGGAATCTGTTTAATGTGCAAATATTTTAATTTTTTTAAGATAAAAATGTTTTGGAAATTATTTTGTTCTTCCTTCTTGACAGGAGGCAGAGGGAGGGAAGAGCCTGTGTGGGAGAGGGTAAGGGAAGGGAAAAAAAGAGGGGTAGGATCCCTTATAAGAAGAGACAGGAGAGAAAGAAGTCCTGAGGGCCCTGAGAATTAATAGAAATATGTAACAGGGGTTGGGGGTGGAACCACTAGAAAGTCCCAGATGCCAGGGATGCAAGAGGCTCCCAAGAACTAGTGGGAGCTGGGCAGTGGTGGTGCCGGAATTTAATCCCAGCACTTGGGAGGCAGAGACAGGCAGATTTCTGAGTTTGAAGCCAGCCTGGTCTACAGAGTGAGTTCCAGGACACCCAGGGCTACACAGAAAAACCCTGTCTCAACCGCCCCCCCAACAAAAAAAAAGAGAACCAGTTGGGGATACATTAGATGAAATGCCCGAAGCTGGGAGATAGAACCTAAAGAGACTATCTCCAGTAGATAAACATGGTCCCAAATTGAGGTATGGCGTCACTTATACATTTGAACATTTTTTTTTAATTTTCTATATTTTTTATTTACATTCCAAATGATTTCCCCTTTCCTGTTTCCTCTCTCCCCGAAAGTCCCATAACCCCCCTTCCCTCCCTCTGTTCCCCATTCAACCCCTCTAGCTTCTCTGTCCTGGTATTCCCCTACATCCAGTGTTTCCAGGACCAGGGGTCTCTCCTTCCATTTTCTTGGACATCTATTGATATTAATTGTGTCTAGGGTATTCCGAGATTCTGGTTTAACATCCCCTTATCAGTGACTGCATACCATGTGCGATCTTTTGTGATTGGGTTACCCCACGAAGGATATTTTCCAGTTCTGATCATTTGCCTAGGAATTTCGTGAATTCATTGTTTTTCAATTGCAGAGTAGTATTCCATTGTGTAAATATACCACATCTTCTGAATCCATTCTTCCGTTGAGGGACATCTGGGTTCTTTCCAGCTTCTGGCTATTATAAATAAGGCTGCTATGAACATAGTGGAGCATGTGTCCTTATTGCATGCAGGGAAAGCCTCTGGGTTTATGCCCAGGAGTGCTATAGCAGGATCCTCCGAGAGTGTCATGCCCAGTTTTCTGAGGAACCACCAGACTGCTTTCCAGAGTGGTTGTACCAGCTTGCAATCCCACCAGCAGTGGAGGAGTGTTCCTCTTTCTCCACATCCTCACCAACAACTGCTGTCTCCTGTGTTTTTGATCTTAGCCATTCTGACTGGTGTGAGGTGGAATCTCAGGGTTGTTTTGATTTGCATTTCTCTAATGACTAAGAATGTTAAACATTTCTTTAGGTGCTTCTCAGCCATTAGATATTCTTCAGGTGAGATCTCTTTGTTTAGCTCTATACCCCATTTTTTAATAGGGCTATTTGGCTCTCTGGAGTCTAACTTCTTGAGTTCTTTGTATATATTGGATATTAGCTCTCTGTCAGACGTAGGGTTGGTAATGATCATTTCCCAGCTTGTTGTTTGCTGCTTTGTCCTTTTGACAGTGATTTGAACATTTTTAACCCTGAATTCTTCCTGTCTAAAAGAAACAAAGAGGCAAAAGTGGATTAGAGACTGAAGGAAAGGCCACGTAGAGACCACCCCACCTTGGATCATTCCCATCCATAGACACCAAATCGTGATACTATTGTTGATGCTAAGATGTACTTGCAGACAAGAGCCTGGTATGGCTGCCCTCTGAGAGGTTCTGCTAGCACCTGCCTAGGACAGATACATATACTCATAGCTAACTATAGGACTGAACCTGGGGACCCCAATGGAAGAACTAGGGAAAGGACTGAAGGAATTGAAAGGAATTGCAACCCCATAGGCAGAACAACAATATCAACTAACCAGACACCTCAGAGTCCCCAAGGACTAAACGATCAACAAAATGTATACATGGGTGGGTCCATGGCTCCAGCTACATATATAGCAGATGATTTCCTTATGTGGGATCAATGGGAGAGGAGACACTTGGTCCTTTTGAGACTTGATGCCACAAAGGAGGCAGATGATAGAGGGGTGAGGAGGGAGTAGGTGGGTGGGTGGGGGAGCACTCTCTTAGAGGCAAAGGGGAGAGGGTTGGGTTGGTAGTTTCTGGAAAGAGGCACTACAGGGGAAAAATATTTGAATGAAACAAATAACATAATTAAGAAAAAAGAAAAAAATGTTTTAAAGATAGACAGTTGGTTAGCTACTTTTATTTTTTTTTTGCTGTGATAAAATACCATGCTCTACATAACTTATAGAAGAAAGAATTTATATTAGCTTATGGTATACAGAAATGAAGGAATTGAAAGGAATTGCAACCCCATGCTCATAAAGGTGGAGGCATCATGGAAACAGGTCTCAGGTGTCACAGCAGGAACAGGAAAATGAGATCTTATATCTTAAACTACAAAATAAAGCAAAAAAAAAACAAACAAAACAAAAACAAGCAAGCTTATAAGCCTACTGCCAAGTGACATAATTATTTCTGGGTTTTATATATCTTAGATATAGTCTATATTTACATTTCAAATGATATCCCCTTTCCTGAATTCCCCCTCCCCGAAAGTCCCATAAGCCCTTTTCCCTCCCCCAGTTCCCCAATCAACCCCTTCCTACTTCCCTGTTCTGGTATTCCCCTACACTGCTGCATTGAGCCTTCCCAGGACCAGGGGTCTCTCCTTCTTTCTTCTTGGGCATCATTTGATATGTGAATTGTATCTTGGGTACTCCAAGCTTCTGGGCTAATATCCTGTTATCAGTGAGTGCATACCATGTGTGTTCTTTTGTGACTGGGTCACTTCACTCAGGATGACATCCTCCAGTTCCACCCATTTGCCTAAAAATTTCATGAAATCATTGTTTTTAATAGCTGAGTAGTATTCCATAGTGTAAATACACCACATTTTCTGTATCCATTCCTCCGTTGAGGGACATTTGGGTTCTTTCCAGCTTCTGCCTATTATAAATAGGCCTGCTATGAACATAGTGGAGCATGTGTCCTTATTACATGCTGAAGAATCCTCTGGATATATGCCCAGGAGTGGTATAGCAGGGTCCTCCTACTCAGTATTACACCGAGTTTTCTGTGGAACCGCCAGACTGATTTCCAGAGTGGTTGTACCAGCTTGCAATCCTTCCAGCATTGGAGAAGTGTTCCTCTTTTTCCACATCCTTGCCAGCAACTGCTGTCTCCTGAGTTTTTGATCTTAGCCATTCTGACTGGTGTGAGGTTATCAAGTCGGGACCACATGTTCAAATGGCTGCACTTGAGGGCATTTCTCAGTTAAATCTTTATACAGACCCTCATTTCAAGGAAGTTAAAGTAGAACGTTATGCAGAGAGTCATATTATACATGCAATCAAGAATAAAGAAAATAAACATCATAATTTGCTTGCTCACTCTCTTAGATCTTTTTTCTCATTCACAGTGTTTGTGATACTTACGGAGTAGTGTTTTCTAAAAGAGTTTGTCTTCCTCTCTTGAATAACAGTCAAGACAGTCCATAATAGACATGTCCACTGGGCAACCTGATCTAGGAAGCTATTCCTTAAAATTCCCTCCTCAGATAAATCATGATTGTGCTAATTGAAAGTTAAAACTAAGAAACACAGAAATGAATATGTACAAAATACATTGTATGCATATGTATTTTAAAGGGTAAGACAATCTGTAAAAACAAAAACAAAACTTTATGCTGTAATTAAAGTATCCATTGTAAATAACTCTCATTACTGGTATAATGAAAATTTTCTGATTTGTATCTTATTTGTATTTCACACCTAAAATGTCAAAATTAGCATTCCATTTGTAATTCGTTTTTTAAAATGTCATAATTCATGATGAATGTTCTAAATTTATGCATTACATTAATCTTTTATGTTTGTCATTATGTACATTTAAAAATATAATAAATATTTTCTATCTTGATTTTAATTTGTTATTAAGATGAGAGACTTCTTGGAGTTTCTTCTCCCTGAAAGTTGTGTAAGTGAATCAAATATATTTACCAAAACTCTATTGGGTCTGTAACTTTTAAGAACATGTAAAATGATATAATAATTTTTTCTTTATTGCAATATCATGTAAGTAAAATTAACCAATTTGAATTTGTAAACCACCTGAGTTATCACTTTTGTAAATTGTGGTTCCACTCCCCTAAGAATTTTTGAATATGTTTTCTCCAAAGATATATATTTAAGTTTTAATTTTCTCCAGGAAATTAAATCTCACTGGGAATGCATACCCAGAAAATATTAACAAGAGAAATATTTACAAGAGTCAAACTTGAGTTGTGAAAATAGATATGTCCTTCAGAAAGTAGCTTTTCTAATCTATGTAGACAGACAATTGAGTTAATATTAATCCCTTCTTAAAGAGTCTTTACACTAAGTAGATGATTATGACAAGGAGGGAACCTACAACTTGTTAGCAATTTTGAATTAGTGTGATTGAATAAGCTGATTGAGATTTCACCACAATTATGTAATGGGTAAAAGTAGTTTAGATGCACATGCGAGAACAAGCAGTACTTGTCTTTCTGCATTTATAGAAAGTAGAATCACGCCTACTATAGGAGTGGAGTAAGCTGGACGAGGGTGATGCTGACCCCCCAGGTAATGTCTCAGTTAGGATACATACGCAAATTATATAGTCCATGACCAAGTAATGCAATATTCCAAATTTGCTTAAATATTTTCTATACCCATAAATTATGAAAATATTTAAGTTGATGAATAGATTAATTTGCATCATTTAGTCACTTTTTCTGCCTCACATAAAATATGCTGTTTATGGTTTCCTCTTTCTTTGCTCCTCTTAGTTCCTCCCTCCTTTTCCTGTCTGAATCCTCTCCCTTTATAATGTATACCTGTGTTTTGTAACCTATAGCTAGATAGAATTTTTTCAATTGAAATTAAATATAAGCTAAGCAAACATTTTCATTCATAGGTCTATACAGTGATTATAAAGGAATTTATAGATTTAACGATTAAATTCTTGATCAAGAAGTGCCAAGTAGTAGCTGTTTCTACCAAAAAAACCCATGATGTACTAAATTATGTTTAGAAATAAACATCTAATTATTAACAATGGATACATTATTTTGAAAATAATATATTATAAAAAATAGTTTGTCTAAGAGGTATATATCTTGAATAACTGGACAAAAAATATATCATTTCAAAGTATTCCACAGTTAGAGCAAACATTACCAAGGACATGATAATGTCTCTTAAGCATAGGATACAGGGCTATAAAAATGTTGCACATATGTTCCTTAAATTGTCAGTTTTCAAATATTTGCTGCTTTATATAGATGTTCTGATCTTAAATTTAGATTTATAAATTATCAATAGTGTGGCCTCAGCAATATGCATATGTGCACATTGTCTCCTAATCTGCATATGTCACCTGAGCAGTGAACACAATTTGCAAATATTGTGAATCTCTGTTTTCTATTCTGAATAATTTAGTGTACATAAATGAATCCCAATGCCTATGACTTTCTACAGGATTCCTGATTGAACCTATGGATGTACTGGCATCCCACTTTGGACTTTCTGACATTAATTCACATTTCTAGAGAGTTATCATCTATGATCTTAGAAATTAATCTCTTTGCTTATTAAATTCTACAAGGTATACTTTAAAGAAATACTTATCTTACTTTGAACAAAGTACTTTGTCTACAAATATACCAGATTTTCAAAAAAATCTGTCATTCTGACTGTATTCCCAGAGGCCTTCTGGCAATAGGAATATCCATATAAGACCAACCTGCATCCCCTCCTGCACCTAAATCCCCTGTCTGCCAGAATCTCAGGAGAGAGACCAGCAGTTGTGAAATGCACCCAGAACCCTGCACTTTATTTTTTGGCCCACAATTCAGCTTGCATTCCCAGAGTGTTGCCAGGACCAGCAACAACCAGATGACTAAAAGTCAATGTAATAATTGACACAATAAGAGTCAGGTTACTGTGGCACCACCAGAGTCCAGCTACCTCACTATAGCAAACTCTGGGACTCCTACCACAGATGAAACACAAGAAAATGACCTTAAATACAATTTTCTGAAGATAATAGAGGCCTTTAAAGAGAAAATGAATAAATATTTTTTCTGTAGTTTAATTTTAAGTAATTTTATCTATTTATTTACTTGTTCATTCATTCATTCACTTATTTATTTACATCCCTAATGTTACTCCCCCTCCTAGTTCCTCCCAGTTCCTTCTAGTCCCTCCCTCACAGACTCCCTCTCCCCAAACTCCCTCCTCTTGTTCTTTGAGAGTGTGGAGCAACCCTGGGTATTCTTCTACCTTGGAACATCAAGACTCTGCCAAATTAGGTGCATCCTCTCCTATTGAGGACATACAAGGCTTCCATGGACTCAACTGCACATCTGCTACATATCTGTCATGGTTGTTGGCTCAGTCTCTGGTAGCTCTCAGGGACCAGGTTAGTTGACTCTGTTGGTATTCTGTGGGTTTCCTTTCCTTTCAGGGCATTCAGTGCTTCTGTCAGCTCTTCCATAAGTGTGCCGGACCTCCATCCAATGTTTGGCTAAGGGTGTCTACATTTATTCCAGTCCCCTGCTGGGTAGAACCTCACAGATGACAGTTTGCTAGGCTCTTGTTATGTTAGCAAGCATAGCAGAGTATCAGTAATAGTAAAAGTGATTGGTGCTTGCCCATAGGATGGATTTCAAGTTAGGGTTGTTATTGCCTGGCCTTTCTTTCAGTATCTATTTGCTCCATCTCTGCATTTCTTTTTAGACAGGACAAATTTTGGGTCAAAAGTTTTGTGGGTGGCTTAGTGGACTTATCTCTCTTCTGAGGGTCCTGCCTGGCTACCAGAAGTAGCCACTTCAGACTCCATGTCCCCACTGTTAGGCATTTTGGCTAAGGTCCCCCGTATTGACTTCAGAGAGCTTCTTCTATCCCAGTTGTCTGGAACTTCCTAGGGGTTTTCTCCTCCTCCCACAACTGTCAAATTCCATTAATTCACTTGGCCATCTGGGCTTCTCTCCTGCCACTCCACACACCTGTTCCTGCCTCCCCATTCCACTCCCTCTCCCCTCTCCTCCTTCCCTCCCTCTGCTTGCTGTGAATATTTTGTTTCCCCTTCTTATTATGATTCAAGCATCTTTGTTCTGGCCTTCCTTCTTGTTTAATTTCTTTGGGTCTTTGCATCTGCTACATATCTGTCGTGGCCTCATTTCAGCCCCAAGCTTATCAGTGAGAAAATACCATGACTGTCCTTTTAGATATGGGCTACAACACTAAGGATATTATTTTCTAGTTCCTTCCACTTGCTTGCAAAATTTGTGATGCCTTTGTTTTTATTAGCTGAATAGTATTCCATTGTGTAAATTAACCACATTTTCTGAATCCAGTTTTTGGTTGAGAAACACCTGGGTGGTTTCCAGTTTGTGGCTATTATGAATAAAACTGCTATGAACATAGTATAATATGTGTCCTTGTGGTATGGTAGAGCATCTTTTGAGTATACGCCCAGGAGCAGTATAGCTGGCTCTTCAGATAGAACTATTTCCAGTTTTCTGAGAAACTGTCAAATTTCCAGAGTGGTTGTACAAGTTTGTACTCCCACTACCAATAGAGTAGTGATCCTCTTTCTCCACACTCTCTACAGCATGTGGTGTCCCTTTAGATGTTGGTCTTAGTCTTTCTGACTGGAGGAAAGTTCAATTTCTGTGTCCTTTCATTTTACATTTCCCTGGTGACTAAGGATGTTTAGGATTTCTTTAAGAACTTCTCAACCATTCAAGGTTCTCTTTTGTGACTTGTCTGTTTGTTCTGTGCTCCAAATTTAATTGAGTTAATTGGTTTCTCAAACTAATGGGACATAATGAAGGCAGTGCTAAGAAGAATGTTCATAGCACTAAGTGACATCATAAAGAAATTGGAGAGATCTTATAATAGTATCTAAGCAGCATACCTGAATGCTCTAGAACAAAAAGAAACAAATGTAGCCAATAGCAGTAGATGGCAAAATATTATCAAACTCAGGGCCAAAATCAATAAATTAGAAAGAAAGAGAACAATATAAAGAATTAACAATATAAATAATTGGCTCTTTGAGAAAATAAAAAGATAAACCCTTAGCTAAACCATCTAAAATGTAGAGTGTGAATATCTGTGTGGTGGTGAGCTGTGCACAGACAGGGCAAGCTCTGGCTTTGAACACCTGAGGCCCAGCAGGTGCTTGTTGCCTCCAAAGGGACAGCAGGTGTTCGGCCAAGCTTCTTGGGCCCTTGTTGCATCAACAGCCTCCGACAGGCCACCACAGAGAGGTGTGTGGCCATCAGTCACATAGAAGCAGCACAAAGACTTCCCACATACAAATAAGGATTCCCCAAGCTCTCAGACCAAGCCAATGAGAAGTACCTGCTGTCAGACACTGAACCACCCCAAAATTGTATACAAGAATCCTATCCAGATTAAAGGTGTGAAAGAACTACTCCATCGTCTGAAAGCTTCTGTCATCAGAGCTGTGACACTGCCCTTTACGAAGAGATCTGCTCTCCTGAAACCCTGAAGCTCAATAGCACACTTTCCTAACTAGTCGGTCTCTGGTCGGCCCAGCTGGGCCCAGCTTAGCGCAGGGCGACTTGGAGCAACCAAGATGGTGGTAGAGATAGAAGCGGAGGCAACTGCAGCAGCAGAAGTGGTGGAAGCAAGCAAATTCCCCTTCCTTGCTTGCACAAGCTCCCTCTGTTTAGTTTCTCTTTTCATGATCTGTCCATTGATGAGAGTGGGGTGTTGAAGTCTTCCACTATTATTTTGTGAGGTACAATGTATGTTTTGAACTTTAGTGAAATTTCTTTTATGAATGTGGCTGCCCTCGCATTTGTAGCACCGATGTTCCGAATTGAAAGTTCCTATTAGTATATTTTTCATTTGATGAGTATGAAGTGGCCTTTCTTGTGATTTTTTTTGATAACTTCTGTTTGAAAGTCAATTTTATTTGATATTAGAATTGCTATTCCAGCTTGATTCTTGGGATCATTTGGTTGGGAAATTTTTTCTAGAGTTTTACTCTGAGATAGTGTTTGTCTTTTTCTCTGAGGTTTGTTTCCTATATGTAGCAAAATGCTGAGTCCTGTTTATGTATTTAGTCATTCTATGATTTTTTATTGAGGAACTGACACCATTGGTATTAAGAGATATCAAAGAAAAGTGATTGTTGCTTCTTGGTATTTTTGTTGTTAGTGTTGGATTTATGTTTGTGTGGCTGTCTTCTTTTGGGTTTGTTGAAAGTACAGAGCACCAACATCTCAGGCACTAAGGCCAACAATAAATAAATGAGATCTCATGAAACTGAAAAGCTTCTCTAAGGCAAAGAAGACCATCAAAAGACAAAATGCAGTCTACAAAATCTGAAAAGTTCTCTCTCAACCCTACATCAGACAAAGGATTGATATCATATATATATTTAAGAAATTGAACATCAAAAAACTGAATAACCCAATTAAAATAGGGTATAGATATAAACAGAGACTTCATGGATGAGAAATATCTAATGTCTGGGAACCACTTAAAGAAATGTTCAATATCTATAGTCATCTGGCAATATAAATGAAAAGGATTCTGAAACTGCATCTTACAGAAGTCAGAATGGCTAATATCAAAACCACAGGCAACAACTCATGCTGGCAAGAATGTGGACTAAGGTGAATACTTCTCCATTGCTGGTAGGAGTGCAAACTTGTACAACCACTGTGTAAATCAATTTGTTTTCTCAGAAAATTGGGCATATATCTACCTTAAGACCCAGCCTTAGCTCTCCTTGGCACATATACCCAAAATGTCCTTGCCAAAAGGACATTTGCTCAACTTTGACCATAGCAGTTTTATTCAAAATAGCCAGAAACTTGAAACAATCTAAATGTCCCTTAACTAAAGAATGGATAATGAAAATGTGGTACATTTACACTATGTAACATTACTCAACTGTTAAAATCAAGGACATAATGAAATTTGCAGGCAAATAGATGGCACTAGAAATTATCCTGAGTGAAGTAATCTAGATCCAGAAAGACAAACATGGTAAGTACTGATATAAGATATCAATGCTACAATCCCCAGAATGAAAGAAGATAAGTAACAAGGAGGGCTCATGGGAGTATGCATGAATCTCAATGAGAAGGGGAAATGCAATAGACATCAGGGGTATCTACAGGGAAAGAACTGTTTGACAGAAGGATTAGGGAGAAGAACAAGAAGGATCAAGTGGGATGATCCTTTTCAATATACTTCATATGTCATCAGGTAAGGGTTGCTCCAAGGCCCTGGACACTTGTGGGTCCCACATCATAACTGTTAGTTTCTTCTATGGATCTGGGCTCCTTGCTTATGTTAAGTCATCATCTTCTGAAACTGTGGGCCAGGGAAAATTTTTCTCAGTGTTTTATACATTTCTGGTGCCCATGCTGAATCATCTCATTTACAGTCTCCAGAACAAAGACATCAAAGTTGATGTGAAGAAAACCTTGAAGAGAATCACAAGTTGCTTGAATCAGTGATGCTTCACATAGTCCTGTCCTCAGTGGGTTGCTGTATCTTTTTCATTATCTTTTGTTATTTTTGCTTCTCCTTATATTTCCACAAAGTCAACATATTATCTTCTATATCATTTTTCTTCTCATTATGAATTGTAAATATGTGTGTGCCTGTTTTGGGACTTAATATGCTTAGATTTATACTGGTGTTGTGCTATGTAATCTCTCCTCTATATTCTGTGCAATTCATTTCTTTCTAACTTTTGGAAACTCTATAGCTATTCCTTTATTTGATGATATTATGATCTACAGATATATTTTGTAAGGAAATGATGAGAAAACTTGTAGGCTTGGAATAACTCCCATAATTTTAGTTATTATACCAACTCTCTTTGAGGATTTTGCTTCAAAACTGTTATGGATGTCTATAATTTGTTGAAAGAAGGTTTTATTTTTGTAGATATTTGAGTATGCATTAGGACTATTTCTCTGACGAATTTCTCAAATCGTTCAATTCTGATAATAGATGTTAATGTATAGTTTATTTTCTGTGGTGCCTCAAATGGATACTATGTTGTAAAAATAAAAGCAAAAATAAGAATAAAAATAAAATAGATAAGGTTACTTCTGGAAAAGAAAACCTGCTTAATACATAGGGATATAGTTGATAGATGGTCTTATTTGTTGTTTCAATTCAAAAATGATTTATTCCAAAATATATCTCTACTTCTGTTTATCTACCTACCTATCTATCTATTTATCTATCTATCTATCTATCTATCTATCTATCTATCTATCTATCTATCTATCTATCTATCTATCTATCTATCTATCTCATGTAGTTAAATATATGCCACTGTGACATTTGTAAGGCAATACAACGAATGATAGCAGATCCAATTTAGCACTTTTGTAACTTATGAAGAGATGAATAGGGGCAGAAATCGAAAAGATTGTTTAGTGAATAAAGACAAATGTTCTTGCAAAAGACCTAGGTTTAGTCCTTAGCACCCACATTGTAGCTCACTACAACTGCCTGTAACTGCAGTTCAAGGGGTCTCAATGCATTCTTTGGGCCTTGATGTGTGACAGGAATATATTATTTTTCTGCCTTTCTATTTCACCTTTCTAATGTTAATGTGGCCTAAGACACTGCTTGGTAGGTAATGTGACTTGCCACATAGTTGAAAGAGACATCTCACTTCTGCAACTTGTTCTTTGTTTTAAGACATGCACCATGCATAAACACAAATTCACTCACATCCACAGTATAAAAAATGTGGAAATGATATGAACAAGAATTGTTTGTGCATGAACACAAATTCACCCATATCCACAGTATAAAAAAATATGGAAATGATATGAACAAGTATTAGGTGAAAAGAAAAAAAACTATTTTAAGTAAGGGGAGAGACTGTCACTTTTATTCTGCCCTGAGATAATTACTAAACATTGTTCTCATTGTGACATAAATCATTAAATAGGATATTTAATGTAAAGTATTGTCAGAACTCTTTGGCTATTGGTCTGAAAATAAGTTTTAGTAAACTGTCTTTTATATATCTATTATATCAAATTTGTTACATTTTTGCCATTAAACAAGCAGGATATGATATATTTGTGAAAAATTTCCACAAGTACTTTTGTTGTCTGTCACTTTTCATTACAATAAAAAAAAATTAAGCAATCATTTTCATTTCTGAGTGTGTGTTTGGGATGGAAGATGTACCCCTGATGTCAAATGCCTATCTGATGAATTGTTGGCAGTTGATGGCTGTTGAAGGGAAAACGTATGCTTTTCTTTAGGAGTGGCCACTGATAGGTTCCTAATGCCCTAGGATACCTGACATACTCATATACATATGCGCAGCATTAAGTGGACTCAGGGATTATTAATAACAGTAAAAGTACATAAATAAAAAGACATAAAACTGGAAGGATTATGAAGCTAGAGCATTAAGTGTACTTGGAGATCAATAGTAGTAGATCGGTATCTTAGATACACCTTGTATAAATGAATGAATATCTCATATTTTACAAAAGAATATTGTGATAAAACAAGACAAAGAAAAGATGCAAAATATTTTCAGTAAAATTCATTTTTTTAGAGTTACTTTTAATGGCATTTAAAATGGAATCTGGAAAGGGGATAATAGTTGAAATGTAAATAAAGAAAATATCTAGTAAAACTAACTAAATAAGTAAAATTTAATAGTAAGTATTCAAAGAATTACAGAAAGAACAAGAACTTAAAAAACAAAACAAGAAGATATTAATAATCATTTATTAAAATGTAAAATAACAAACTATAACATATATGAATATTACAAAGAATAGAACACTAAAAACATTAGAAAATTTCACTCATTTCTCAGGGGAATGTAAAAGATACAAACAATTGGTCGAGAAATTGTTAGTTTCTTAAAGAAATAAAAAGTGCTATATCTCAATCTATCTGCTCCTTGATATTCACTCTCAACTAATTTGAAAACACACATTGTTATTGTTGACTCTTATTTCTTCACTCTTTTGGTATTTAATTTAATGTAATTACCATGTCAAAATATTAAACTTCTGAGTCTCACTTTCTTTTTTTATTTATTTATTTTTTTATTTTCTAAGTTTTTTTATTTTTCTATTTACATTCCAAATCATTTCCCCTTTCCCGTTTCCTCCCTCCCCGAAAGTCCCATAAGCCCCCTTCCCTCCCTCCTTTCTCCATTCAACCCCCTCTTGCTTCTCTGTCCTGGTATTCCCCTACATCCAGTCTTTCCAGGACCAGGGTCTCTCCTTCCATCTTCTAGGAAATCTATTGATATGTGAATTGTGTCTAGGGTATTCCTAGATTCTGGGTTAATATCCCTTTATCAGTGCTTGCATACCATGTGTGTTCTTTTGTGATTGGGTTACATCACTATGGATGATATTTTCAAGTTCTGACCATTTGCCTAGGAATTTTGTGAATTCGTTGTTTTTAATTGCAGAGTAGTATTCCATTGTGTAAATATACCACATCTTCTGAATCCATTCCTCTGTTGAGGGACATCTGGGTTCTTTCCAGCTTCTGGCTATTATAAATAAGGCTGCTGTGAATATAGTGGAGCATGTGTCCTTATTGCATGCAGGGGAAGCCTCTGGGTATATGCCCAGGAGTCGTATAGTAGGATCCTCCGGGAGTGTCATGCCCAGTTTTCTGAGGAACCTCCAGACTGCTTTCCAGAGTGGTTGTACCAGCTTGCAATCCCACCAGAAATGGAGGAATGTTCCTCTTTCTCCACATCCTCGTCAACAACTGCTGTCTCCTGTGTTTTTGATCTTAGATCATTTCCCAGTTATTTGGTTGCCGCTTTGTCTTTTTGACAGTGTCTTTTGCCTTGCAGAAACTTTGTAATTTAATGAGGTCCCATATGTCAATTCTTGATCTTAGAGCATAAGCTATTGGAGTTCTATTCAGGAAATTCTCCCCTGTGCCCATATGTTCAAGGTTCTTCCCTAGTTTCCTTTCTATTAGTTTCAGTGTGTCTGGTTTTATGTGGAGATCCTTGATCCACTTGGAATTGAGCTTAGTGTAAGCAGATAAGAATGGGTCAGTTTGTATTCTTCTGCATGTTGACCTCCAGTTGAACCAGCACCATTTGTTGAAAAGGCTATCTTTTTTCCACTGGATGGTTTTAGCTCCTTTGTCATTGATCAAGTGACCATAGGAGTGTGGATTCATTTCTGGGTCTTCAATTCTGTTCCATTTATCTACATGCCTGTCACTGTACCAATACCATGTGGTTTTTAACACTATTGCTCTGTCGTACAGCTTGAGGTACGGAATATTGATTCCCCCAGAAGTTCTTTTACTCTTGAGAATAGTTTTAGCTATCCTGGGTTTTCTATAAGCAAGAACTTTACCATTAGTTCAATGCTCAAGCACTCCTTTTTTTCTGTTTTACAGGTATGCATAAGATATGCAGATTTTAATTATATATATATAATCGAGGGTCAAGGAAATGTATACTTTTATAAATAGGAAATAAAGTGGTGAGTATAAACTTAGGCTGAGCTGAGAGACTTTCTATCCTTTCAAAAGTGTCATAGAACTTCTTTGTATAATGTTAAACCATTGATCTGATGTGTATTATTGAAATCAGAGGTGCCCATAGAAAAGCTATGACTGACAGATGAGAAAGTTCCTGGACACTCTTCTTATGTAGTTTTACAAACTGTAATGTCTATTCCTGGTTGTCAACTTGACTATATCTGGAATGAACTATAATACAGAATTGGAAAGTTCACTTGTGATCCAGTTGTTGAGGTTGGGAGATACAAGTTTTGACCTGAATGTTGGCATATAGATCTTGCAATATAGCTTCTATGAATCCCAGGAGACTAAGACAAGGAGATCTCTGAGATCAAGGTCAGTCTGGATCAAAACAAGCCCTAGATCCAGGTGTGTTGGTACACACCTTTAATCTGTGCCAGAGCTTCTGCTGGAATCCTATATAAGGACATTGGAAGAAGGAAGATTTGCTCTTCTTTGCCTTCTTGAATTTACTTGACAGCACATCTTTTATAATCTGATAGACTTGTGAGACTGAGCAACTACTAGATGCTATGACTTCCAATTCAAAGCTGACCATAGTTGGGGAGCTGGATTACAGACTGTAAGTCAACATAATAATCTACTAGCCTTGTAGGACTGAGCAACTACTAGATTCTTTGACTTCCCATTCACAGCTGACCATTGTTGGGGAGTTAGACTACAGACTAAGTCATCATAACAAATGCTCTTACTGTATAGAGACTATCCATAAGTCTGTGACTCTAGAGAACTCTGACCAATACAGAATTTGGTACTGGGATTAGTTCTAGATTAGCAGAAGTATAGGATGAATCCTTTAAGAATCTGGAGTTGGTTTAATAATTCAACAGTACCATCAACTACTGAAACATCTCAAGATACTTTCTCTACTGGGAGTTCAAAGAATGTTGAAGGCCCATGGTAGAAAATATATTTCAAACTTAAGGAATCTAATGCATTTGATTATCTTTTTTATTAGATATATTCTTTATTTACATTTCAAATGGTATCCCCTTTCCAGGTTACCCTCTTCCCCGAAAATCCCATAAGCCATCTCCCTGTCCTCAGTCAACCCTCCCCCACTTCCCTGTCCTGGTATTCCTTTACACTACAACATCAAGTCTTTCCAGGATCAAGGGTCTCTCCTCCCTTTGGTGTCTAACAACACCATCCTCTGCTGCCTATGTGTCTGGAGCCTTGGGTAACTCCAAGTATACTCTTTGGTTGATGGTTTTGTCCCTGGGAGCTTTGGAAGTAGTGGGTGACTCATATTGTTGTTCCTCCTGTGGTGCTGCAAACTCCTTCAGCCCCTTGGGTCCTTTCTCTAGCTCCCCCATTGGGGACACTGTGCTCAGTTCAATGGCTGGTTGAGAGTGTCCCTCAATGTATTTTTTCATGCACTATATAGCCTCCCAGGTGATAGCTCTATCCAGCTAAGTCAGCCAGCACTTGTGGGCATCCACAATAGTGTCTGGATTTTGTAACTGTATATAGGATGGATCCCTGGGTGGTGTAGTCTATGGATGGTCTTTCCCTTTGACTCTGCTCCACCTTTTGTCTCTGTATCTCCTTCTGTGGGTATTTTTTCCCCTTTCTACAAAGGACCCAAGGATTCATACTTTGTTCTTCCACCTTCTTGGGCATCATTTGATATGTGAAATGTGTCTTGGGTATTCCGAGCTTCTGGGCTAATATCCACTTATCAGTGAGTGCATACCATGTGTGTTCTTTTGTGATTGGGTTACCTCACTCAGTAATTTTTTTCCAGTTCCATACATTTGTTTATGAATTTCATGAATTCATTGTTTTTTAATGGCTGAATAATACTTCATTGTGTATATATACCATATTTTCTGTATCCATTCCTCCGTAGAGGGACATCTGGCTTCTTTCCAGCTTCTGACTGTTATAAATAGGGCTGCTATGAACTTAGTGGAGCATGTATCCTTATTAAATGATGGAAAATCCTCTGGGTATATGCCCAGGAGTGGGATAGCAGGGTCCTCCGGTAGTATAATGGGACTTCATAAAATTACAAAATTTCTGTAACGCAAAGGACACTGTCAATAGGACAAAAGGGCAACCAACAAATTGGGAAAAGATCTTTACCAACCCTACATTCAACAGAGGGTTAATATCCAATATATACAAAGAACTCAAGAAGTTAGACTCCAGAGAATGAAATAACCCTATTAAAAATGGGGTACAGAGTTAACCAAAGAATTTTCACCTGAAGAATATCGAATGATTGAGAAGCACATATAGAAATGTTCAATATCCTTAGTCATCAGGGAAATGCGAATCCAAACAACCCTGAGATTTCACCTCACAGTGGCCAGAATGGCTAAGATAAAAAACTCAGGAGACAGCAGATACTTGAGAGGTTGTAGAGAAAAAGGAATGCCTCTCCACTGCTGGTGGGATTGCAAGCTGGTAAAAACACTCTGGAAATCAGTTTGGTGGTTCCTCAAAAATCTGGGCATACTACTACTTGATTATCTATTTTTATTAGATATTTGATACATTTACATTTAAAATGTTATTTATTTCCCTCGATTCTCCTCAGAAAATCCCCTATCTCAACCCCCTCCCAGGCTCACCAACCAACCCACTTTCCTGATGGGGCATTCCCAACACTGAGGAATTGAGCCATCACAGGACCAATGGCCCATCCTCACATTGACATCTGAAAAGGTCATCCTTTGCTACATATATGTAATGTAACTGGAGCCATTGGTCCCTTCCATGTGTACTCTTTGGTTGGTAGTTTAGTCCCTGGGACCTCAGGGGTACTGGTTGGTTCATATTGTTGTTCCTCCGATGGGGCTATAAACCCCTTCAGCTCCTTGGTTCCTTTCTCTGGCTTCTCAATTGGGTACCCTGTGCTCAGTTCATTTATTGGATGTGAGCATCAACTTCGGTATTTTCAGGCACTGGCTGAGCCTCTCAGGAGACAGCTATATTAGGCTCTTGTCAGCTAGCACTTTTTGGCATCTGCAATAGTGCCTGGTATTGTTAACTATATATGGGATGGATCCTCAGGTGAGATAGTCTCTAAATTGTCTTTCCTTCAGTCTCTACTCCACACTTTATCTCTGAATCTCTTCCCATGGGTATTTTTATTGCCATTTATTTTTTAATGGATATTTTCTTTATTTACATTTCAAATGTTAGCCCCTTTCGTGGTTTCTCCTCTGAAAACACCCTATCCCATCCACCCACCCACCAACTCACACTTTGCTGTCCTGGCATTCCCCTCAACAGGCATAGAGAATTCTCAGGACAAAGGGCCTCTCCTCCTTTTGATGTCCAACAAGGCCATCCTCTGCTACATATGCAGCTGGAGCCATGGTTCACTCGAGATGTAGTCTTTGGTTGGTTGTTTAGTCCCTGGGAGCTCTGGGGGTACTGGTTCGTTCATATTGTTGTTCCACCTATGGGGCTTCAAGTTCGGTCAGCTCCTTGGGTCCTTTCTCTAGCTCCTCCATTGGGGACCTTGTGCTCAGTCCAATGGGTGACTGAGAGCACCCACCTCTGTATTTGTCAGGTAATGGCAGAGCCTCTCCGGAGACAGCTATATGAGGCTCCTCTCAGTAAACTTTTGTCGGGATCCACAATAGTGTCTGGGTTTGGTGACTGTACATGGGATGGAACTGCAGGTGGGGTAGTCTCTGTATGATCTTTCCTTCAGTCTCTTCTCCACACTTTGTCTCTGTATCTCCTCCCATGGATATATTGTTTCCCCTTCAAAGAAGGACCAGAGCATCCATACTTCGGTCATTCTTCTTCTTGAGCTTCCTTTCGTCTTTGAATTGTATCTGGGGTATTACAAGCTTCTGGGCTAATATCCACTTATCAGTGAGTATGTGTTCTTTTGTGATTGGGTAACTTCACTCAGGATGACATTTTCTAGTTCCATCCATTTGTCTAAGAATTTCATGAATTCATTGTTTTAAATATTATTACATTGTGTATATGTACCACATTTTCTGTATCCATTTCTCTGTTAAAGGAAATCTGGGTTCTTTCTAGCTTCTGGCTATTATAAATAAGGCATCTATGAACATAGGGCAGCATGTGGCCTTATTGCCTGCTGGAACATCTTCTGCATATATGTCTAGGATTGGTATAGCTGGGTCCTCAGGTAGTACACTATGTCCAACTTTCTGAGGAATCACCAAACTGATTTCCAGAGTGGTTGTACCAGACTGCTATACCATCAAAAATGGAGGAGTGTTCCTCTTCCTCCACATCTTCACCAGCATATGCTGTTCCCTGAGTATTTTTATCTTAGCCATTCTGATGGGTGTGAGGTGGAATCTCAGCCTTGTTTGATTTGCATTTCCCTGATTATTAAGGTTGTTGAACATTTCTTTAGGTGCTTCTTGGCCATTCTGTATTCCTCAAGTGAGATTTCTTTGTTTATCTCTGTACCCCAATTTAATAAGGTTGTTTGGTTCTCTGGAGTCTAACTTCTTGAGTTCTTTGTATATATTGGATATTAGTCTTCTATTGGATATAGGATTGGTAAAGAACTTTTTCCCAAACTGTTGGTTGCCATTTTGTCCTATTGACAGTGTCCTTTGCCTCATAGAAACTTTGCAATTTTATGAGGTCCCACTTGTCAATTCTTGATCTTAGAGCATAAGCTATTGGTGTTCTGTTAAGGAAATTTTCCCCTGTGACCATGTGCTTTAGGCTCTTCTCCACTTTCTCTTTTATTAGATTCAGTGTATCTGGTCTTTTGTGGAGGTCCTTAATCCACTTGGACTTGAGCTTTGTACATGGAGATGAGAATGGATCAATATGCATTCTTCTACATATTGACTGTCAGTTGGACCAGTACCATTTGTTGAAAATGCTGTCATTTTTCACCTGGATGGTTTTAGTTTCTTTGTCAAAGATCAAGTGACCTTAGGTGTGTGGGTTCATTTCTGGATCTTTAATTCTATTCCATTTATCTACCTTCCTGTCCCTGTACCAATACCATGCAATTTTTATCGCAATTGCCCTGCAGTGCAGCTTGAGTTCAGGGATGGTAATTCCACCAGAAGTTCTTTTATTGTTGAGAAAATTTTAACTATTCTGGGTTTTTTTTCCAAATGAATGTGGAAATTGCTCTTTCTAATTCTAGGAAGAATTGTGTTGATATTTTCATGGTGATTGCATTGAATCTGTAGATTGCTTTAGGCAAGATATTGAGTATTTTTCCAAATTCCAAGTTGTACTATACTAACCCTGCCAATCCATGAGCATGGGAGATCTTTCCATCTTCTGAGATCTTCAATTTCTTTCTTCAGAGACTAGAAGTTCTTGTAATAGCGATCTTTCACTTGCTTGGTTAGAGTCACTTCAAGGTATTTTTTATGTTTTGTGACTATTGTGAAAGGTGTCATTTCCCTAATTTCTTACTCAACCTTTTTATCCTATGAGTAGAGAAAGACTACTTATTTGTTTGGTTTAATTTTATATCCAGCCACTTTGCTGAAGTTCTTTATCAGGTCTAGGATTTCTCTGGTGGATTTTTTTGGGTCATTTAAGTAGTCTATCATATCATTTGCAATTAGTGATATTTTGACTTCTTCCTTTCCAATTTGTATCCCTTTGACTTCCTCTTGTTGTCTAATTGCTCTTGCTAGGACCTTGATTACTATGTTGAACAGTTAGGGAGAGAGTAAACAGCCACTGAAATCAGTGGACCCTGATTTCAGTATGACTGCTTCAAGTTTCTCTCCACTTAGTCTGACTTTGGCTACTGGTTTGCTGTGAAATGCTTTTACTACATTTAGGTATGGGTCTTGAATTCATGATTTTTTCCAAGATTTTTTTCTTGAAGGGGTGTTGGATTTTGTCAAATGCTTTTTCAACATCTAATGATATGATCATGCATTTTTTCTTTGAGTTTGTTTAGTTAGTGACTTATGTTGATGTAGTTTTGTATATTGAACCTTCCCTTCAACCCTGGGAAGAAGCATAATTGATTGTGATGAATGATCATTTTGATGTGTTCTTGAATTCGGTTCAGAGGACTATTATTGAGTATTTTTGCATAGATATTCATAAGGGAAATAGGTCTGAAGTTCTGTTTCTTTATTTGGGTTTTTGTCTGGTTTATAGATCAGAGTAAGTATGACTTCATAGAACAAATTGGGTAGTGTTCCTCCTGTTTCTGTTTTGTAGAAGAGTTTGAAGAGTATCAGTATTAGGTCTTTGTTGAAGACTTCTGGAACTCTGCAATTATCCCGTCTGGTCCAGGGCCTTTTTTGGTTGGGAGACTATTACTGACTACTTCTATTTCTTTAAGGGTTATTGGACTGTTTAGATAATTTATCTTATACTGATTTAAATTTGGTACCTAATATCTGTCTAGAAAATTGTCCTTTTCATCTAGATTATTCAGTTTTGTTGAGTATAGTCTGGTGATTTTTCTGATTTCCTCAGTACCTGTTTTTATGTCTCCCTTTTCATTTCTGATTTTGTTGATTTAGATAATGTCTCTGTGCCCTCTGGTTAGTTTGGCTAAGGGTTTGTCTATCTTGTTGGGTTTCTTTTCAAAGAATCAGCTCCTGATTCATTTGATTCTTGTATAGTTCTTTTTCTTTCTACTTGGTTGATTTCAACCCTGAGTTTGATTTTTTCCTGCTGTCTATTCTCGTCAATATACTTGGTTTTTATTCTAGAGCCTTCAGATATGTTGTCAAGCTGTTAGCATATGCTCTTTCCCATTTCTTTTTGCAGGCATTCAGAGCTATGAATTTTCCTATTAGCACCACTTTCATTGTGTCCCATAAATTTGGGTATGTTTTGCCTTCATTTTCATTAAATTCTAGAAAGTCTTTAATTTCTTTCTTTATTTCTTCCTTGACCAATTTATTGAGTAGAGCATTGTTCATCTTCCATGTGTATGTGTATTTTCTACTATTTTTGTTCTTATTGAAGACCAGCCTTAGACAATGGTGAGCTGATAGAATTTATGGGATCATTTCAATCTTCTTATATCTGTTGAAGCCTGTTTTCTGACCAATTATATGGTCAATTTTGGAGATGGCAACATGTTGTGCTGAGAAGACGGTATATTCATTTCTTTTAGGATAAAATGTTCTATAGATATCTGTTAAAACTATTAGGTTCATACATTCTATTAGTTTTACTGTGTCTCTGTTTAGTTTCAGTTTCCATGATCTGTCCATTGATGAGAGTCGGGCGTTGAAGTTTCCCACTATTGTTGTGTGAGTTGAAATTTGTCCTTTGAGCTTTAACAAAGTTTCTTTCATGAATGTGGGTGACCTTGCATTTGAAGCATAGATACTCAGAGTTGAGCGTTCATCTTGGTAGATTTTTCCTTTGATGCATATGCAGTGTCCTTCCTTATCTTTTTTGAAAACTTTAGACTGCAAGTCAATATTTATACGATATTAGAATGGGTTTCAGCTTGCTTCTTGGGGCCATTTGCTTGGAAACTTGCTTCCAGCCTTTTGCTCTGAAGTAGTGTCTGTCTTTGTCCCTGAGATGAGTTTCTTGTATGCAGCAAAATGTTGGGTTCTGTTTAGGTATAGAAGAGGATGAAGATTTTCAGCGTAAAGGCCAGTGAATTTCTTCAACAAAATTATAGAAGAAAACTTCCCTAACCTAAAGAAAAGATGCCCATGAACAAATAAGAAGCCTTTACATGTTACTTGACCTTTCCCCCTTACTGCTTTTAATAGTCTTTCTTTGTTTAGTGTATTTGGTGTTTTGATTTTTATGTGATGGGAGGAATTTCTTTTCTGGTCCAATCTATTTGGAGTTGTGTAGGTTCTCTTCTATACATATAATCCTTAGGTTTGGTCTTCTCATTGTGTCCTGGATATCCTGGATGTTTTGGATTATGAGCTTTTTGCCTTTTGCATTTTCTTTGACGGTTGTGTCAATGTTTTATATGGTATCTTCTGCAACAGGGATTCTCTCTTGTATCTCTTGTATTCTGTTGTTGATGCTTGCATCTATAATTTCTGATTTCTTTCCTAGGTTTTCTATTTACAGAGTTGTCTCCCTTTGTGATTTATTTATTGTTTATACTTCCATTTTTAGATCCTGGATGGTTTTGTTCAACTCATTCACCTGTTTGCTTCTGTTTTCCTGTAATTCCTTAAGGGATTTTGTATTTCTTCTTTAAGGACTTTTACCTCTTTGTCTGTGTTCTCTTGTATTTCTTTAAGGGTGTTATTTATGTCCTTCTTGAATTCCTCTATCAGCATCATGAGATGTAATTTTAAATCCATATCTTGCTTTTCCAGTGTGTTTGAGTATCTAGGATTTGCTGTTGTGGGAGAACTGTGGTCAGATGATGCCATATTGCCTTGGTTTCTGTTGGTAATATTCTTGCATTTGCCTTTTGCTGTCTGGTTATCTCTGGTATTAGTGATCCTGACATTTCTGGCTGAAACTTGTCCTACTTATGGGACTCCAAGTCTGTCTCAGCACCCCTGGGAGACCAGCTCTCCCCTGGCATTGAAGGCTGTGGAACAGCCCAGCTCCTGTTTGCAAATGGCGACTGGAAGGACCATGTCCCAGTTTCTCTGCCACTCATGTACCCTGTGAACTCCTGGCTGGACATGCCTCAGACAGTATCTGGTGAGAAAATACCTTTGATTATTTGATACATTAATTGTAATTGGCCATGAATTAGGCGACCCAGTGCTAAAATTTTTACATTTGGGGGAAAAAATGGAAAATGATTTTTCTGGCTTGATGCTCTTAGTATGTCTGGAAAATTTGATGAAAAAAAGACTGAGTTCTATGATAAAATTGAATGGCTCCTTATGCAAATGAACAATCTAAAGGTTTCTAAACAAGCTCTTGAAGAGTATCTTCTGTCCAGTAGCCTCAGAGCTGAGTTGCAGAATATCAAACTGAATCTCTCATTATAAGATTGGCTGAATTACTTCAAAAGTTCAAGTCATGGCCTCAAAAGGTGTCAGCATTAATAGGGCATTAATAGGTAAAGAATGGGATCCCATAACTTGAGATCGGCATGTGTGGGACAATCCTGGTTTAGCTGAGAACTTTGAATCTTCAGATTTTCAAGGGTTTTCCTCAACTGAGGAAGTAGTATCCCTAACCCCAATCTTGAAATAATGCCTTTTTCATATGAACAAATTAATCCATCAGAGTGTGATAAACTAGAGGTGACTTTCTCTGAAGAAAATGCTAGCCAAGAAAATACTGATGTTCTTCAAGGCCACCCAATAGTTTCTTATAGACTTATAACCAGACTAAAGGCAAAACAGGCCCTTAAAGGGGAGGTAGAATGTGTAGTACATGAAGAAATGCACTACACTGCTAAGGAGCTTAACGAGTTTGCTAATTCATTCAAACAGAAGACTGGGGAATATGTGTGGGAATGGATTTTAAGTGTATGGAATGATGATGGCGGAAGGAACACAAACCTAGATAGGGCTGATTTTACTGACATGAACCTCTGAGTTGAGATTCTAGGTTTATTATAGAAGTTTGCACAGTTTAAAATAAGGTGACAGAAGTTTGTTGGCTGATTCATTTATTAAAAGGTGGCTTACTGAATAAAAAGTTGGAGATGCCTGATATCCCTTGGCTTAGTGTTAATGAGGGATTTTAAGACTCAGGTAAATTGCAACTCTAGAGTGGATACATTGTGTGAAATCTAATCTTCCACAATAAGAAGACCCAGAAGATATCTCCTTCAGGAATCCTATAAGATACAAACTGGGGAGAGGGGCACCAACACATTTGAAGAGTTTTGCTTTTGTCTTTTTTCTGTGCCAAAACTTAGGTTTGGAGCAGCTGCTGTTCAATTGAATGAATTAAATGCAATGGACCCAGATGGTAGCATTAAATTGCCAAAAACAGTGTTATAATGGGCAGCATAGAGAAAATAAAGCTTACAACGACCTAGTCCATAATGATCAGCAAAGGAGAGGTGAAATTTGTAATGGCATGACTTCTATGGCTCTTTGGAACTGGCTAATCAGTATTGGTGTTTCCAGGCATGAAATAGGTAGGAAGCCTACTGCATATCTGCATGATCTGTATAAGCAGAAAACTTCTCAAACAAATGAAAGAAAGGCTACATTGGATCATGACAAAAGTCAATCTTGGCCAGCGAATCAATTTCCAGACTTGAGCCAGTTTTCAGACTCAGAACCCCTTGAATGAAGGTGTAGCCAGGTTCCCCTGAGGAAGAATCTTGACAGGGCACCTAAAAGTTTTGCTGTTAGCCTTTTTGCAGTTTTTCCCAAGAAGGACCTATGTCTTTTTACAAGGGTAACTGTATACTGGGGGAAAGGAAATAATCAGATTTTCCATAGTCTATTGGATACTGGTTCTGACTTGACTTTGATCCCAGGAGATCCCAAGAAACATTATGGCCCTCTAGGTAAGCAGGGACTTATGAAGTAAGGTGATTAATAGAGTTTTGACTGATATCAGACTCACAGTAGGTCCAGTAGGTTCCTGAACACATCCTGTGGTCATTTCCCCAGTTCCAGAATGTATAATTGGGATAGTTATACTTACATATTGGTTCTCTAACTTGTAGAGTGAGGGCTATTATAGTTGGAAAGGCTAAATGAAAACCATTAGAGTTGCGTCTGTCAAAGAAAATAATGAATCAAAAACAATATCACATTCTGGGAGGAATTGCAGAAATTACAGCAACCATCAAGGACTTCAAAGATACAGGGGTGATGATTCCCATCACATCTCCATTTAACTCTCCTATCTGGCAAGTGCAGAAGACAAATGGATCAATGAGAATGACTGTTGACTATTGAAACTATATCTGGTAGTAACTCTGATTGCAGCTGCTGTACCAGATGTAGTTTTGTTACTTGAGTACATTAGCACATTTCCTCATAACTGGTTATTGATCTAGCAAATGCCTTCTTCCAAGTACCCGTACATCAGGATCTACAGAAGCAATTTGCTTTACGTTGGCAAAGCCAGCAATATACCTTCAGAGTTTTGCCTCACGGATATGTTAACTCTTCTTCCCTGTGCCATAACTTAGTTAGAAGGGACCTTGATCATCTGTGTCTTCCACAAAATATCACATTGATGCAGTACATTGATGACATTATACTGATTAGTCCAAGTGAGCAGGAAGTAGCATTCACTTTGGACTCATTGATAACACATGTTGTATAAAAGGATTGGAAATAAATCCAACCAAAACTCAAGGACCATCTACCTCAATGAAATTCTTAGGAATTCAGTGTTGTGGGAGCATGTAGATCAGATTTTCCTTCTAAGGTGAAAGATAAGTTATTTCACCTGGCCCCTCCCACCACCAAGAAAGAAGCACAATGTTTGGTGGGTCTATTTGGATTCTGCAGATAACCTATTCCTCACTTGGATGTGTTACTCAGGCCCCTTTATCAAGTAACTTCGTAAAGCTGTTAGCTTTGTAAGGAGCCTGGAACTGCAGAAGGCTCTTCAACAGGTCTAGGCTGCTGTGCAGGCTGCTCTACCAGTTGGACCATATGATCCAGCAGACCTGATGGTACTTGAGGTGTCGGGGGTAGATAGAGATGCTATTTGGAGTCTCTGGCAGGCCCCTGTAAGAGAATCACGGGAGAGACCTTTGGGAATTTGGAGTAAATCTCTACCACCATCTGCAGACAACTATTCTCCTTTTGAAAAATAGCTCTTGGCTTGCTATTGGGCCTTAGTTGAAACTGAATGTTTGACAATAGGACACAAAGTTATCATGAGATCTGAACTGCTCATCATAAATTGTGTGTTATCAGACCCTCCAAGTCATAAAGTAGGACACGCACATCAGCAGTCTATTATCAAATGGAAATGATTGGGCCTAGGCAGGTCCTGAAGACACAAGCAAGTTACATGAAGAAGTTGCTCAAATGCCTATGATTTTTACTCCTGTTACAATGCAGTTTGCTGCCAAGTATGCACCTATAGCCTCATTGGGTGTTCCCTATGACTGAATAAGAGAAGACTAGAGCATGGTTTACTGATAGTTTTGCATATTATGCAGGCACCACCCAGAAGTGGACAGCTGCAGCATTACAACCCCTTTCCAGGACAACCATGAAAGATACAGGTGAAGGACAAACTTCACAGTGGGCAGAACTTTGGGCAGTATACATGTTATTACAGTTTGTTTGGAAGAAGAAATGGCCAGATGTAAGATTGTTCACTGATTCAATTCAATTCAATGCCAATTGTCTGGATGGTCAGGACTTGGAAAGATTACAATTGGAAAATTGGTGAGAAAGATATATGGGGAAGAACTCTGTGGATAGATCCCTCCAATTGGGCATAAGATATGAAAATATTTGTGTCCCATATAAATGATCAACAAAAGGTGACTTCAGCTGAGGAGGAATTCAATAATCAATTGGATAAGATGACACATTCTGTGGATAGTCAGCCTCTTTGCCCAGCCATCCCCATCATTGCTCAATGGCACATGAACAAAGTGGCCATGATGGCTGAGATGGGATTATGGTGGTCCCAACAAGTTGGACTTACATTCACCAAGGCTGTTCTTATTACAGCTGTTGCTGGATGTCAGATCTGCCAACAGCAGAAACCAACACTGAGCCCCAGATATGGCACCATTCCTCGAGGTGACCAGCCAGCAACCTGTTGAAATCCAGACTACACTGGAATATTTCCTCCATGGAAAGGACAATGTTTTGTTCTTACAATAGTAGATACTTATTCTGATTATAGATTTTCCTTTGCTGCATGTAATGCTTCTGTACAAACCACCATCTGTCAACTTATAGAATACTTTATCCATCATCATGATATTCCACCCAGTATTGCTTCTGTCTAAGGAACTCATTTCACAGCTAGAGAAGTGAAACAGTGGGCCCCATGATCATGGAATCCACTGGTTTTACCTTGATCCCCAACATGCTGAAGCAGCTGGTCTGGTAGAAAGATGGAATGGCTTTTTGAAGATGCAGTTACAGAGCCAATAGGTGGCAGCAGCATGGAGGGCATGGGCAAAGTTTTTATAAGGTAGTATACACTTTGAATCAGCATCCAATATTTGGTACAGTTTCTCCCATAGCCAGGATTCATGGGTCCAGGAATCAAGGGGTGGAAAAATTTCCACTCACTATCACTCCCAATGACCCTCTAAGAAAAATTTTGTTTCCTGTCCCCACAATCCTAGGTTCTGCTGGCCTAGAAGTTTGGTTACAGATCAGGAGTGCTCTTACCAGGAGTCACAACAAACATTCTATTGAACTGGAAGAGCAGTCATCCCCCTGGTCTTTTTGGGCTTCTAAAGCTCTTAAACAAACAGGCCAACAAAAGAATAAAAGAGTTTGGAGGGGTGATAGATCCAGATTTACAAGGAGAAACTGGATTGCTTCTCCACAATGGAGGTAAGAAGGATTATGTCTGCAGTACCGGAGATCTCTTAGGCATCTCTTAGTATTAACATGTCCTATGATTAAAGTCAATGAGAAAGTACAACAGCCCAAGCCAAGAAGCATTACAAAGGACACAGACCTATCAGGAATGAAGGTAAAAGTCACTCCTCTAGGAAAAGAGCCAAGACCTGCTGAGGTGCTTGCAGAGTGTGGAGGAAATACAGAATGGATAGTAAAGCAAGATAGGTAAGGCAATGTAACCAGTTGCCAAAAGGAGGATTATAAAGTGATATGAATGTTCCTGCTTTGTTTTGTTAAGAACACATTTGTAGAGCTATTTGTGCCTTCTTCCAATTTCTTTAACACCAATTGGTATTTAAATTGAGATACTAAAAGAATGTTCCCAAGGGACATTGGCCCATTGTAAATTTACAAATCCATTTGTGATTGTATGAGGAATACTTATATTATCTTAGGCATATTAATGACCTGGTTATTGTTTCATGTGGACATGAGATATTATTTGTGGCAGGTTGAAAAGGGGGGATTATAATGGCTATTCCTGGCTGTCAGCTTGACTATATTAGGAATGAACTACAGTCTAGAATTGGAAGGCTAACCTATGATCCAACTCTTGAGTTTGGGAGATATAAATTTCTGACCTAGATCTTGGCATGGATATCTTGGGACCTACTTGCTATGAATTCAAGGAAACTCTGAGTCCAAGGTTAACCTGGAATAAAACCAGTACCAGATTCAGGTGTGGAAGTACACACCTTCAATGGGCCTCAGTTTCTACTGGAGACCTACATAAGGACATTGAAGAAGGAAGATTTGCTCTTCTTTGCCTTCTTGAATTTACTTGACAGCACATCGCTTAGAATCTGATAGATTTGTGAGACTGAGCAACTACTAGATGCTATGACTTCCAATTCAAAGCTGACCATAGTTGGGGAGTTGGATTACACACTGTAAGTCAACACAATAAAGGCACTTACTATATAGAGAATATCCATAAGTTCTGTGACTCTAGAGAAACCTCACTAATACACATAGCACAGAGGAAAAAGACAAAGAGGAACACTCATAACTCTGAGAAAGTGAATAAGTACCCCTTGTGGGAAGTAAGAAATTGACTAGAACTCTGAATCTCCAAAGACACAAAGTTAGTTCTGCAGCACTGAATGCAAGTACAAGTTATTAATTAAGCCTCTCCAGCCACACATCCAATAGAGAGGAAATCATAAAGAAGAGAATAATTTCCTGGGATCCTAATGAATTTTTCTCAGAAATCTTGGCTTTGGAATAGATATTCTTATTTGACTGAGGCAAAGTTTTAGAGACTTCCATAAGAATGCTATTTAATTTGTGTAGGTGAAATGAAAGTTGTCAAGAAAATTTCAAACAGGATTTCATAAACACATGTGCTGATGTCTACAACTTTTTTTTTATTATTGAATGATTGGTCCTTTCAGTACAGTAAGGAGAAAGGCTCTAAGAGATCCAAAAAGCAAAGAATCTCCAGGTGAACAAAGTTAAGCACAAAACTATCCTTGTCCTGACTATGTATCTTGAAACTGAATGTTATGAAAATTATGAATGCTTAATAAATGTCCTTATGCATTGCTCCTTTCAGTTTTAATTGTTTTTAAAGTATAAGGAACAGGATGGAATTATTTTGAAAATGCATGCCTTCAGGACAGATACACACATTTTTAGGAGGATATATAGGAAATAAGGGCTCCACAGAGCTGACATAAATAGTTGGAGATCTTTGTATGGTTTGCTGTATTCACCTTAGATACAATAATTAAAAGCTAATAATTTAAAAACCAATAATTTAAAAGCCAACAATTTAAGCTTATCTCTCTGGAGTTAAAGATGAATTGCTTGGTATTATAACCTTCTATTCGTACAGAGGCTATCCATGAAGCAAATGGCTACAGAAAATGATTCTTCAGTGTCTGAGTTTATTCTTAGGGGACGGACAAACCAACCTGAGCTCCAATTGCCCCTGTTTGCTCTGTTTTTGCTGAACTACACAGCCACCATGGTGGGAAACTTGAGCTTAATGAGTCTCATTTTCTTGAATTCAAACCTTCATACCCCCATGTACTTTTTCATCTTCAATTTGTCCTTCATTGATTTTTGTTACTCATTTGTCTTTACCCCCAAAATGTTGATGAATTATTTTTAGAGAAGAATACCATATCCTTCAAAGGATGCATGACTCAGTTGTTTTTCTTTTGCTTTTTTGTGAACTCTGAGAGTTATGTGCTGACAGTCATGGCTTATGATCAGTATGTGGCCATCTGTAAGCCTTTACTGTACAAGGCTATCATGTTACCTAGGATCTGTTGTCTGCTGTGTTTATGTCATATTTGATGGGTTTTTCTAGTGCCATGTTCCTTACAGGCTTAATGCTTAGGCTCAACTTTTGCAATAACAACATAATTAACCACTACATGTGTGACATATTCCCTCTCCTTTGGATCTCCTGCAGTAACACCTACCTCAATGAGTATGTGAGCTCTGCTGTGGTGGGTACAGCTATCATTTTATGTAGTCTCCTTATCTTAATCTCTTATTCTCTGATACTTTTCAATATCCTTCATATGTCCTCAGGTAAGGGTTGGTCCAAAGCCTTGGGTACTTGTGGGTCTCACATAATAACTGTTAGCCTCTTTTATGGATCTGGTCTGCTTGCTTATGTCAAACCACCTTCTGCTGAGACTGTGGGCCAAGGAAAATTTCTCACCGTGTTTTATACATGTCTGGTGCCTGTGCTGAATCCTCTCATTTACAGTCTCCAGAACAAAGATGTAAAACTTGCTGTGAAGAAAACCTTGAAGAGAATCACAAGTTAATCAAACCAGTGGCACTTCACAGAGTCTTGTCCCCAATGAGTTGTTAGTTCTTTTTCATTACTTTCTCTTCTTTCTGCCCCTTATATTTCCCCAAGACCAACAGGATTTCTACTGTATCATATTTCCTCTCATTATGAATTGTAAATATGTGTGTGCCTATTTTGGGGCTTAATATGCTTAGATTTATGCTGGTGCTTTGCTATATAATTTTACATATGCATTCTTTGCAATTCATTTCCGTCTAACTTTTAGAAACTATTTTTATAACTATTTCCTGATTCGATTATCTTATGACCAACATATGTATTTTTAAAGGAAATGTTTAGAAAAACTGTAGGCCTGACATAACTCCCCAAATTTTAGTTATTATACAGTATTTTTTGAGAATGATTCATGTTCTAGGCTTTTGGCTTCAAAGCTGTGATAGAAGTCTATAATTTGTTGAAATAATGTTTTATTTTTGTAGATATTTGAGTTTGTATTAGGCCTATTTCTCTGCTCAATATTTCAAATCATTAAATTCTGATAATACATGTTAAAATCTATGTTATTTTCTGTTTTGCCTCAAATGGATACTATGTTGTAAAAATAAAAATAAGAATAAAAAGCACAAGGAAACTTACTTCTGAAAAACAAAACCTGCTTAATTCTCATGGATATAGTTGATAAATTCTCTTGTTTGTGATTTTAATTCCACAGAGATTTATTCCAAAATAAATCTGTGCTTTTTGGTATGTATGTTTGTATGTATGTATGTATGTATGTATGTATGTATGTATGTATGTATGTATTTATCTATTTATCTATGTTGTGTAGTTAAATAAATGCCTCTGTGAGTTTTGTAAGGCAGAACAATGAATGATGCAGATCCTAATTTAGTATCTTATGTATTTTATGAAGTAATGAATAGGAGTAGGAATACATAGATGGCTTAGTGAATAAAGACATATGCTCTTCTCTCAGAACTACTAGACTTAGTCTTTAGCACCCACAGCATAACTTACCATAACTGCCTGTAAAGTCAATTTAAGGGGGCTCAATGCCGTCTTTGGGTCTCCATGTGTGACAAGCATGTACATGGCACACATATATAAATTCAAGCAAAAGCACTCATACACATATTAAAAATGACATTAAAGACTTGAAAGAAATGCACAGGTATGACACAGAATTCTAAAGAAATAGAGTGAACTTGAGAGTTGTTCCCAAAGATTACAAGTTAGGAGAATGTAAGCGAATATGAACTAACATAGAGATTTGGGGGCAGAATGTATAAGAATATGGCTTATTATAGAGATTAGATGGATTATAAGAATATATACTATTGAAAGAATTAGGGTTGTATAAAAGGTACATATCTATAGGAATTTGGAGTACAAATAAAACCATGCACACTTTCCTACTAGAGCATCATATTAAAGTGTCACAAATATGGGGAACATCAAAATTATTTTTAATGTTGTTCTTTTCCAGTAGTGATGTTTTTTCTTGTATGGTGGAACTGAGAAATTTGGTCAAATCTTCTTAGCATGGCATGTCACTATTTTCAAACTTACAAACATAATTTATGGAGTCTGTTTCTTGTAATATCTTTACTTGGAGAAAAAAGGATTCATTCATGAAATATAGAAATAGAAATTTGCACTCAGTCACACATTTTTGATTATATCTGCTGGGTAGAAGATATATCATTACTGTTCATGGCAACCATGAGTGAGTTATGGGCAGATGCTTCTTAGTGAATGTTATGAGTTCTCCTAGGAAAATAATAATGATAAAGTCCATTTATCCTGAAGACAAGCAAAAGAAATAATATGGAGTATGTCTAGCTTGCTAAAATAATGGCTATTTTTGAATTATTTATGGAGGACTAGACAAGAAGTTACTGGCAGGAATATAGGATTCATAGGCAGTGCCTCACTGCAGAAGCCACAAAAGCATGCTATTCTATTAAAGCTACCTCACTGAGGCTTTCTGCCTAAATTGCAGTCCGCTCTCTGCATTTTGCTTTGTTCCAGAAACTTTTCCATGCTAATGTGTTCGTGGGGCACTGCCTTGTCCATATGGTGAGTTTTACAAGCTTCTAGCGAATTATGAGCATTTTTCATGAAGGGATACTTCACATTTAAGGCTATATCTACAAAATACTGAATATGTCCTGTTTATGGTATAGTAAATTTTTCAGCTGTGATTTTTATATTGATATATGAAAAATTCCAAGAGATTTTGTTTTAAACATGGGTTTAGAGAAAAATGACTTTTAAAATCTTTAAAATAGCCTAATTTAAATTATTTGTAACAGAGAGTTCATCATTTGAATTCATTTTAATATTGAAAAGATCACTACAATATTTTCTGCATTATGAGTGTGTTTTTACCCAATTGCTTACATGGAAAGGTAAGAAAAACACAGTATTTTTTCAGATTCTTTTTGGGAGTTCTATCTTCTGTCCATATAGCAACTATATTCCTATTAATGCCATATTTGTATACGTGCATATAGATATACATGAAATAATATTGGCAAACATTAATAAAATATATTTTAAGTGGAAATGAAATAGAAGTATTTACTCCCTAAGTTTAAACAAGCATTTGTACTAGTCAAGATTCCCTATATAGCCCTGGCTGTACTACTGGAACTCACTTGTTATAACAGGCTGGCCTCAAACTAGGCGATCCTGCCTAACTCTTCCTTCCCTATGCTGGGACTAAAAGTGTTTGCCACTGCTATCTTCTGTCAAAGTACTCTAGAATAACAGGGCTTATAAAATAAATCCCTTTATATCTTTGTATACACACACACACACACACACACACACACACACACACACACACACTGTGGACCAGCTTATCCAACAATGGCAACCTCTGTTCAGAAGTTCCAAGAATCCAGTAACTAGTCAGTCCATGAGATTAGATGTCTCAGTTGGTCTTAAGAATATGGTGGAATTATGAGAAGTAGACTCTAATGCCAATGAAGAAATGGATTTGCTAGTGTGGGCAGGAGGAAGCAAACAAACTGAGAGAGTTTTCCTCTTCCTTTTCCTTTGTAAAGATTTTCAGCAGAAAGGGTGGGCCAGATGAGAGCTGAATTGAAGGTGTGTTTTCATATATCAATGTGTTGAATTTTAATTGGATTATCCTACTTGAAATAATCCATTAAGCAAAAAAAAAAAAATTCTCCACGGGTGTGCCCAAGTATTTTTGAGATATTTCACACATGGTTATGGTGACAACCAAGAATAGACATTACAGGAATGAAGTTTAAGGAAAGAAGTAGATATATAACAAGTTAATCATCATGTTAGATAATTTAAGCTATTATATCCATAATAACCAATCAACATGTTTTCCCTGAATTCATGAGTTCTTAGTGTCATCTTACTTCCATCTTTAGGTGCTTTTCAACATAAGACTGTGTAGTATTGAAAGTCTACATAAGCAAATTTCAATCATATTGTGTGGATGATTTTTCTTATTTGTTTATATTATATTTCTGCTTTTATAATGTTAATGTAGTCTGAGAAATTGCTTGGTAGGTAATGTGACTTGCCACAGAATTGAAAGAGACATCTCATTTCTGTCAGTTTTTTCTGTTTTTCACACATGCACCATGGCTTGCTTGTGCATAAACACAAATTCACCCACATCCACAGTATAAAAAGTGTGGAAATGATATGAACAAGAACTAGGTGAAAAGAAAAACTGCTTAGGTCAGGGGAAATACTATCACTTTTATTCTTCCCTGAGATAGTTCCTAAACATCTTTATTGTTGTGGCATAAATCATTAAATAGGATATATAATTTAAAGTATTAACAAACTCTTAAGCAATTGGTCTGAAAATAAATTTTAGTGAAGCACACTTTATACCTGTGATATAAATATATCTATGATATCAAATATTTGGTATTGTTGCATTCTAATCCTGTGGGGTACTATTTATTAATGAAGTTTGTCCACAAATAATTTTGTTTTTTGTCTGTCCATTTTTACTACAATAAATAAAACTGAAATGATTATTTTCATTTCTGTGTGTGTTTGGGCTGGGAGAATTGCCCCTGATGTCACATGCCTGTCTGAGGAATTATTGGCCGTTGGTGGCTAATGAAGGGAAAACATATGCTTTCCTTTAAAAGTGGCCACTGATAGGATCCTAATGCTCTAGTGGATACATGACATACTCATATGCATATGCACAGCATTACGTGGACTCAGGGATGATTAATAACAGTGTAAAATACATAAATAAAAAAGACACAAAATTGGAAGCAAGATAAAGTTGGAGCATTAAGTGTATTTAGAGAGCAGAAGTAGTGGATTGATATTATTGATTCACATTGTAAAAATGATTGAAACTTTCATAGGATAAAATATTATTTTACAAAAGAACTTTGATATGAAACAAGACAAAGAAAAGATGCAAAATATTTTCAGTAAAATTCATTTTTTGGTGTTACCTTTAATGGTATTTAAATTTTACTAGTAAGTATTCAAAGAATTACAAAAAGAATAAGAACTTGAAAAATAAAACAAGAATTTAATAATCATCTTTTAAATGATTAAAATAAGAAACCATGACAAATATGAATATTGCAAAGAATAGAACACTAAAGATATTAGAAATTTTCACTCATTTCTCGAAGGAAGGTAAATGATACAAACGATTGGTGGAGAATGTGTTAGTGTCTTACAGAAGTGAGCAGTGTTATATCTCAATCTATCTCCTCCATTATAATCACTCTTAACAAATTTGAAAACACAGATTGTTATTGTTGACACTCATTTCTTCACTTTTCCGATGTTCTTTTTTTCAATGTAGTTACTATATCAAAACATTGTACTTCCTGTCTCACTTTCTGATTGTATCCATAGCATCTTTGACAATGTCTAAAGACATTTTATTGGCTTCAACTGATATGTGTGGGTGGTAGGGGGTAGAGACTCGCATGGAATAAGGAGCCAGGTGTGAGACTGTGAAAGACAATCAATGTTCTGGTTGAGTGAGGTTTAACCTTCAAAGACACAATAGATACTCTACAAGGGACAGATCCATTGGCCATGCTCCCAGACACTAGGCTTCTGACATGAGGCCCTCAACTCTACAATCCTGTGACAATCAGTCAATTGTGGCAATGCCCCAAGTCCCTGGTATTCTGTCTGGACTCCACCCCTCACAGTCACCTGGCAACAGCCAGGTGTGCTCCTCTCCATGGTTACGTGGCCATGGCTAGCATCTACTTCTCTACCTTTTTTCTCTCTACTTCTCTACAATAAACTCCCTAAAACCATGGTCTACGTCCTCTCTTTTAGACCCCATGCTGGAGTTACTGGACAGGTCTTCTGCCCAAGGGCTGCCTCTAATATCCCACTTAGGCCTCTCAGCATTCCCAGCCATGGCCACCACCACACCAACCCATCTGTCAAACAAGCCAAGGACACTTTTGTCCCTTTGCACCAAACTGGTGCTCTTCCTTACCCCTTTCCCTTCAGCCCTAGGTCATAGCCCAGCCCCATGGGCCCGCACTCTGTTCTCAGTTCTTCTGTGATATCCAACTGCATCTGTGGTGTCCAGGACTGTGAACCTGTCACCCTCAAGCTCCGCCCTGCTGCTCCCTGGGGACCCCAAGGACTGCCTTTTCTCAATCCCTGAGCAGGATTCTGCAGCTTCTCAAAGCCTGAAGTCCTTCTGGTAGTTCTGTGGGGATGTGTGCAGTCCAACTACCTGCTTCTGCATTGCCCAGTGGCCTGAGTTCTGGGCAAGACGTGAGACCCTACTCTAATCCCAAGTCAAGCATGTTGCTTATTATTTTCTATACAGGGCAAAAGCACCACAATAAAAGTGTATTTTATTCAAATGTGACCAGGTTAGAACTTTGATTATGTAAACAAGAATGTGAAACAGGATAGGGAACAAACATTTTTCCCAGTGTCTTTTCTTAATTTTATTTTTTATTCTTTTAAATTTTTTATTGGTTATTTCATGTATTTACATTTCAAATGTTATCCCCCTTCCTGGTTTCCTCTCCACAAACCCATATCCTATCGTCCCCCTTGATTCTATGAGGGTGCTCCCCAAACCCTAGAAACTATCTCACTATGCTAGCATTCCCCTATGCTGGGGCATCGAGCCTTCAAAGGCCCAAGGGCCTCCCTACCCATTGATGCCAAATAAGACTATCCTCTGCTACATAGAGAGCTGGAGTCATGGGTCCCTCCATGTACATTTTTTGGTTAATAATTTAGTCCCTGGGAGCTCTGGCATTCCTGGTTGGTTGATATTGTCGTTCTTCCTATGGGGTTGCAAACCCCTTCAGCTCCTTCAGTCTTTCCCTTAACTCCTCCATTGGGGTCCACATCCTCAACCTGATGGTTGGCTCCAATCATCTGCCTCTGTATTGGTTAAGACTATGGCAGAGTCTCTCAAAAGACAGCTGTATCAGGATCCTATCAGCAAGCCATTATTGGCATCAGTAATAGTGTCTGGGCTTGGTGTCTGCATATGGGATGGATCCCCAGGTGGGGCAGTCTCTGGATGACCTTTCCTTCAGTCTTTGTTCCACTCTTTGTCAGGGATAGGCAGCAAAAAGGATAGGGAAAAAATACTTACCAAGTTTTTTTTCTTATGTATAATATATTTCCAGCACATTATGTTTATCAAATTGATAATAGCAATGAGATATCACTTGCATTTGGTTTAATAATTGTATTATTTATTTTTCATATTTAGCCCTAACAGATTTATATAAGCCAGAATTCTACAAATGGTCCAAAACCCTGTTTCCTCCTATTTTGTAGGCATGCATAAAATATATGGATATAATTATAAATAATCAATGGTAAGGGAAATCTGCACTTTTATAGTTAGGAATTGTGAGTATAAACTCAGGCTGATTTGAAAGACTGTTCCTGTACTTTCAAAGGCTTTGCAGAATACCTTTGTATAACATTAAATCATTGGTCTGATGTGTATTATTGCAATCAGAAAGCTATGAATGACAGATGAAGGTGTTTCTGGACACTCTTCTTAGGAAGTTTTGCAAAGCATAGGGGAAAAGGACAAAATCATAACTCTGACAAATGGATTAGATATGTCTGGTGGGAAATATCAAATTGACTAGAATTTGAATCTCTAAAGATCCAATATTAGTTCTGTGGCACTGGATGCAAGCACAAGTTACTAATTAATACTCTCCAGGCACACATCCAACAGGGAGAAAATAATAAAGAATAGAATAATTTCCTGCAATCCTAATGAATTTTCTCAGAAATCTTGGCTTTGGAATAGATATTCTCATCTGACTGAGGCAAAGTTTTAGAGACTTACATAAGATTGCTATTTAATTTGTGTATGTGAAATGAAATTTCTCAAGAAAATACAAACAGAAATTCCCTGTGTACCTCTACTGGAAATTCATAAATACATGTGTGCTGTTGTCTACAACTTCTTTTTATTATTGAATTCTTGGTCCTCTCAGTACAGTAAGGAGAAAGGCTCTAAGAGATCCAAAGAGCAAAGAACCTCCAGGTGAACAAAGGTAAGCACAAAACTATCCTTCTTCTGACTGTGTATCTTGAAACTGAATGTTATCAAAATTATGAATGCTGCATAAATGTCCTTATGCATTGCTCTTTTCAGGTTTAATTGTTAGTAAAGGATAAGGAAAGGGAAGGAATTACATTTAAAATGAATGCTTTCTGGACAGATAAACATATTATTAGGAGGATAAAGAAGAAATAAGGCCTCTTCAGAGTTGACATGAATAGTTGGAGATCTTTGTATGACTTGCTGTATACCCCTTTGATACAAGCTTAAAAGTCAATAATTTAAGCTTATCCCTCCGAAGTCAAAGGTCTGCTTGGTAGTATATCCTATTCTTACAGAGGCCATCCATGAAGCAAATGGCTACAGAAAATGACTCTTCAGTGTCTGAGTTTATTCTTATGGGACTGACAGACCAGCCTGAACTTCAGTTGCCCCTGTTTTTCCTGTTCTTGGTGAACCATACAGCTATAGTGGTAGGTAATTTGAGCTTAATGAGTCTTATCTTCTTAAACTCAAATCTCCACACTCCTATGTACTTTTTCCTTTTCAATCTGTCCTTCATTGATTTTTGTTATTCATTTGTTTTTACACCCAAAATGCTGATGAGTTTTGTTTCGGAGAAGAATACCATCCCTTTTGCAGGTTGCATGACTCAGCTGTTTTTCTTCTGTTTTTTTGCCCATACTGAGAGTTACATGCTCACAGTTATGGCCTATGATCGCTATGTGGCCATCTGTAAACCTTTACTGTACAAGGCTATCATGTTACCTAGGATCTGTTATCTGCTGATTTTTGTGTCATATTTGATAGGGTTTTCTAGTGCCATGCTTCTTGCAGGCTTAATGATTAGGCTTAAATTTTGTAATAACAACATGATCAATCACTACATGTGTGATATCTTCCCTGTCCTTCGGATTTCCTGCAGTAACACCTATGTCAATGAGCTTGTGAGTACTGCTGTGGTGGGTACAGCTATCATTTTATGTAGCCTGATTATCTTAGTCTCATATGCTATGATCCTTTTCAATATCATTCATATGTCATCAGGTAAGGGTTGGTCCAAAGCCTTGGGCACTTGTGGATCTCATATTATCACTGTTAGTTTCTTCTATGGATCTGGACTTCTTGCTTATGTGAAGCCATCATCTGCTGAGACTGTGGGTCAGGGCAAATTTTTCTCAGTATTTTATACATTTTTGGTTCCCATGTTGAATCCTCTCATATACAGCCTCAGGAACAAGGATGTCAAAGTTGCTGTGAAGAAAACCTTAAATAGAATCAGAAGTTAATGGAACCAGTTAATCTGGCTTGCTTTCATTACTTGTTTTATATTCTTTTTCCTTTTCCTCATATTTCAACAAAATCAATGTGAATTCTACTATACACTTTTTTTCTTCTTATCATGGATTGTAAATCTGTGTATGACTAATTTGGAAATTGACACTCTCAGATTCAAGATGATTTTTATCATCTGTGTCAGACTATGAATCTATTGTGCTAATAATCTCACATATGTGTTACTTGTAATCCCTTTCTCACTTTTTGAAGTCACCTTAAAAACTAGTCACTGATTTGAAAGTTGTATTCCTTACATATGTGTTTTAAAATGGTAAAGATGAGAAGAATAGTACGTTTGTCAGAACTACCACAATTTCAGGAATTATTTGGTGTCTCTTTTATTGTGGTTCTTATTCTAGGCTTTAGTTTCATACCTGTGATGGAATTTTGCAGTTTGTTGGAGTTAGGTTTTATTTTTAGACTTGAGTATGTATTAGGACCACTTCTCTGCTAAATGTTTCAAATCCCTCAATTCTGATAATCACATTGTCATAATTATGTTTTGTTATGATTAAATTGAAATTTTCACTTTCTTTTTCTTGATATTAGGATTAAGTCCATAATCCTTTTTAAGAAACACATATATTCTTGATGATATAACAAAGAATAAAAGCTCATGGTAATATATAGGTTATTTTCTCTGTTGCCTCAGATGAATGTGATGTTGTAAAAAAAATAAAAATAAAAAGGAGAAGATGACTTAGTCATGTAAAACAAACTCTGCTTAGGCATATCATCTATATGTGTTCTTGTTTGTAAATTCAATGCCAAAGAGCAAAAGAATTCTCTACTTCTCTTCCCTGTCTCCCTATATATCTGCCATGTAAATGAATAAATGCCTGTGTGATTTCTGTAAGACCATACAATGAATAATTCAGAATCTAATTTAGAATCTGTATCTTACAAAGAAAACATATGGAAGAGGGTGGTAGAGATGGTTGAATAAAGGCACATGTTATTCTGGCAGACCACCTTGGTTTGGTTTCTAGCACCCATATGGTAGCCCAGAACTGCATTTATATGGCACACATATATACATGCAAGCAAAGACACTCATAAACATAACAACTGTCCAAAGAAAAGACAGAAATGCATAGGAGAGAACAGAATTCTGATGAAATATAGTGTACTTCAGGAGAATTCTTCCTAGTGGTTGCAAGTTGGTGGACTGTAAAAGAAAATAAACTATTAAAGAGTTTGAGGGATTTGTAAAAGTAAAGAGTATTACTGAGACTGGGCAGTATAAGAATATCAATTACTATTGTAGAGAGCTTATCTATAGAGATTTTAAGTACAATTTTTAAAATGTACACATTCCTACAAGAGCTTCATATTTAATTGTCACAAGCATGGTGAGTGCCAAAATAATGTTTCATGTTCTTCTTTTTCATAAATGATTTTTTTTCTGGTGTGTGAATGATGAATTTGGTTAAACTTTCAGATGATGCATGTCACTAATTCCAAAGTTGCATTTATACTTTAAGAAGTCTGTTACATTATTTATGCATAAAATACAGAAATAGAAATTTGCATTCTGTTACACTTTTATGATTGTGTCTGCTGGTCAGAAGACTCATCATTACTGTTTGTCCCAACCAAAAGTGAGTTATGGACAGATGCTTCTCAGTGAATGCTGTGTCTTTTCCTGGAAAAACAATAGTAAACTCTATTTACTCCATATGGCAAACCAAAAAAAGAATGTGGAACAAGCCTGGTTTAGTGAAACAATGGCTATTTTTGAGTTATCTATATAGGTCTAGACAAGAAGTTACTGGCAGAAATGTGGGATTCATAGACTGGTGCCTCACTGAAGAATCCATAGAAGCATGCTATTCTATTAAAGCTGCCTCACTGAGGCTCTCTGTCTAAAGTACTGTCAGCTCTCTGCATTCTACTTTCTTTCAGGGACTGTTTACTGCTAATATGTTCTTAGGGCACAGCCTTGTCCATATAGTGAGTTTTGAAAGATGAAAGAGTATTATGAGCCTCTTTCAAGATGGAATGCTTTGCTTTTGAGGCTGTATCTACAAAATATTGAATATGCCCTGTTTGTGGTACAGTAACTCTTTAAACTGTAGCCTTTATGTTACTATTTGATGAATTCCAAAAGATTTTGTTTCAAAATATGGGCTTGGAGAAAAAAAAATGTATTAAATCCACCTTTAAATCAGCCTAATTCAAATGATAAATATTAGACAATTAAGCCTTGGGATATATTTTAATACTGAATAGATCACTATATTGTTTAATTTTTCATTGTCACCTACGGTTCTTTCATTTCATTCATTAGAGAACATGATAAATGGAGGTGTGTAATATGGTTTGAATTTTTCTCAGAAACCCACACTTTAATAGACAAACAGCATTTATTAAATATATAGAATAAGATGTGAAAAATTCATATCTATAAAGCTTTGACACTTCATCAGAAAGTGAATGTGAGTTACAAATGTGGACTGAGTTCTCTATTTCAGTCAGTATCAGTCTGGTGCAGAATGAATTGTGAAATTATTTGGCTCAGTTCAATCAAAGCAATTAGCTTCTTTTTTAAAGATATATTACCTTGAGGAAGTAAAAAATGATTTATTATTTTAATAAAATATATTTAAAAAATTATTCTTAAGGTACTGGCAATAATTTTTTAAGCATCACAATCATAGTGCTACCTTATAGAAGCATATTTGGTAATTACTAAAGGTTTGATGTGTTGTGTATGTATTTGTTAAATTATGAATATAATCTGTACACATTGATTATACTATTCTGCTCTCACAGGTTCCTCAAATATGTAACTGGAATTAACTAAACTGGCTCTATAACTTTATATTAACATATATTGGATTTATATTGAATCTCTCAAATAAAAACATAATTATTTTTATTCATGAAAATTCAGTATCTTCAACATAAAGATAATATTCATATGTTGAGCTGTTAAAGTGTGAAATGAAAGAGTTCCATAAACAACATTTTTTTTACCCATGAATGTTGTTCATTTACACACTTAGTCATTCCATCTCACTATGTAATTGAGATGTTCATGGATTGTCGATTTACTGCATTCATCCAAAGTTTCAAATATTTCTCTCTGTAGTTCTTTCACCCTTTGTAGTTCATCAATGAGCACTAGAACAGACTTTTGCAACAACTTGAATCTTAGATGAAGTGATCCTGGGTCCAAGTAAGTCAAAGGTTACCTGTCACCTTTGACATTTCAGTTTGGTTACTCTTTCAGATTGCTGCCTAGAAAGGAGTGTCCTGGGGTTCAGAGTACCTGATATGTTAGTACCCCATCGCTGTGGCAATAGCAAGAATAATGAAAACAAAATGACATCACCTCTACTAGAAGAGCCTAAGACAATGCTCATTCTATACCTGGCAGAAGCTGTGGTGGTCAAGGAAGAGGATGTCTGTTGGTTTGATTCATGTATTCAGGGATAATCAGCTTCATGTGCTGTCTTTGCTGTGATGAGATTCCAGGTCAGAAGGTTTAAGGGCTATCTCATGACACAGAAATCCTAAACTCTCCCTATCTAGGTAGATATTTCTGTTCACTTCTAGTTTACATAGATCTTTGGTTGCCTTAGAAATAGTTTCAGCATGACTACTCCTACAGTGAAGTAGTTTTATGCTAACTAGGTAGATTATGTGTATGTGAGTAAGCAAAATTACTTGAATTTGATTTTAAATTGTCCAAAGTCCAATGTGCTGAAAGAGTAAATGCTTAAATGTGATTCAACTTCAATATTTTAAATATTGTAAATAACATCTGAAACTATGCCACTGCATTGTGTCCTATCTATGAATGTAGTTACATAGAGGTTTTCTTTCTGTTTCTTTTGAAATTATCAAAACTGAGGGAAGAATGATGCTTACCAGTGTAAGAAATAGATGCTTGGAAGTGAACACTAGAGGTCATGATCAAGACTGATGGTTTATTTGAGAAATAAATAAATTGCAAATCTGGGAATTGAAGTCAATAATCATTTTATGTATTTCATTGACTGATACAACAAAGTTTTAAATAATCTAAGTACAAATAAAGATGTGAAGAGATAGATCCAATACTTTGCAGGATTTAATCACTATTCACTGTTTAGATCTATTAATAGTGTCACAAAGCCTTCCAAAAACTAACCACACTATTTGAATATCATTTTTCACATACAAACTCTCATTGATTGTGTTTAATAGCAATTTAGAGATAAGTAAAAATCTAATAATATGGCAGGCATGGTGCCTGCTTCACTTTAGTTTGTCTCTTCTCCCCTCCCTTTCTTCATTTCTTCTCCTCCACATCTCCTTCCTGTTATTTCTTACCTTCCTTTCTGCCTTCGTATTAACATCTACCTTATTTCGATTGACAATGCCATTTCTCTAATATAAAACCATCTTGAGTTGATATATTTTGCATAGGAAAAGGAGTCTCTGTCAATATTTGCGTATAGTTGTGAAAATTTATGTTTAAAATCTTATGAATTTACCCTATTTTCAAATTCAGAATTGCACTTGCCACTATTAATTGATATTCAGGGAAATCACAAAACAATTGGGTCTGCTTAGAGCAACTTAATCATTCACTGTATAATAGACAGTATTCATAGTGTCAACTAACTTCTTATATCTTTACTTTGCATCTCAAAGAGCTAGTGTGAAGAATGCTGACAGATGGTACTATATATTTTATAACCTCAAACTTGAGGAACTCTCAATGTTAGGGGCTGTTGATAAATGGGTCCCAATTTTCCAACTCTCAGAATTTTCCTTTTAATTATTTTACTAAATAAATCCAGTCTTTTCCTGGGAGGAAATTCTATCTCCATCTTCTCAAGGTTGTTTGGTGAATATTCTTGGAAAAATAACTCAGAACAAGATTGTAAATTCTTCATCATGATATACGTAGAATTAAATAATAATCTCCTAATGATTACCAAATGAGATAAATATAATGCAGGTGTATAAATTCATTATTCTTTTTCTTTCAATAGCCATTATTTAGTCTGTATTTTGTTTTCTCCTAAGGTTTCCTAAATAAGGGCAAATTTCATAAATAAGCTTCATAAGAAAAATATGCATTAAAGAATATCATTTACATTTTAAATGTTTCTGTCTCTTGATTGATGTCTTACATAAATATTCTGCCTTACATAAATATATTTTGTTACAAAACTCTTGTTTAATTTTAGCGTTTTTCAAGTAGATCATGTTTCTTTCTAACTTCATCTATACATAAACAATCATAACAACAATAGCAACATATGCACACACACACACACACACACAGCCTACATGTGAAATAAATTTTGCAAGGGTAATTTTCAGTGCTTGCAAGATAACTTCAAGTAAAAAGGATAAGAGAATTTTGACTTCAGTTTCTTCAAAAATATGAAATTTTCCATGGAATGTGCTGTGTATTATTCCCAGGTATAGCAAATAGGTTGCTTACTACAGCTGTTGTATTCATATGACTCTATGGAAAAACATGTTTTTGCTGTGGCTTATCCTTGAGATTGAACACAATACTAATCTGATTCTTCTTAACCCCCCAGAGAATAAATTGTCTAGTGCTCTGAATAAATTTGGCTATTGTGTGATAATTTTGTCCAACTCATTTCCAGGCAATGCTCTACCAGGTTCATGCCCACAACTAGAGAGGGAAACATACACACACACACACACACACACAGAGACACACACACACACTCACAAACATACCCACACACACATACATACATACACACACACAGTAATGAGAGAAAGAGAGACAAAGACAGACACACACACACACACACACACACACACACAGAGAGAGAGAGAGAGAGAGAGAGAGAGAGAGAGAGAGAGAGAGAGAGAGAGAGAGAGAGAACTATGGTGGCACATGCATAAGATATACGAATTAAAGGAACCGAGGCAGGCGGATCACAATATTAAGGCCAGTATTGTACATATAGTGAATTACAGTCCATGGTGGATGATGTAGAGATACCTTACATCCAAAGAAAAATTATATGAATAGCAACAAATAAGTAAATAAATGAAATCAAAGAAGCAACAACTGAAATAAAATGTCAACAAATACATTGCTAATATTTCTAAAGTGGTAGAGTATGTTTGTAATCACAGCATCACAAAGAAAAGGTTACAAGGATCCTGAATTTGGAGAATAACTGGGCTACATAGTAGATCATATTTGAAATAGTAAAATAAATGAATAAAAATATGTTTCAATCATGTGTACAAACACAAGGCATGATACACATGATTATTATCCAGATGTAGGTATGCATTTTCATTAGTAATTAAGAATGTAGTTTGCTTGGGTACATTATGCAATCTAAGGAAGATTATCCCTCAAATAGTTGTGGAATTATTGTCTCTTTACTGGAAGGACAGTATTATAGTACACGTATCTATAGATAAGTGAAACTTAATAAATGTTCTCTTACAAAGGTCAATGTTGCATTTTCTGGCACTGTGAATATGAATGAGAGTCAAAAAGGAGGGTGCCTCCAGCTCAGTTCCAACTTGATTTCTGTGCCAAGTGTCCAAAGTGTATCATGTATTTAACAATAGGAGTCTACTATCTATCTCTGATGGGCAACCAGGAGAAATGGTAATATTCTGTATTATTTGGGAGGACTCTACGCACTCTCTAACCAATAGCTCCTAAAGAGGTATCTCCTATCTGAAACTTGTGTCTTTATTTAAATACTGTGACTTCTATATATAGCACAATTCTTTTTGTGCTTTTGTCTGCTCATTTAAATTATGGATATATTTGAACTTCATCAATTTTTGCTTTTTTATGAATTAAATTTTCTTACTTATTTGCATAGTTATTTTAGTAAATATTAAATTTATTTAAGTAATAATTAAGTTTCAGATAATTTGAGGCAAAAATTGACAAGTATATAAATTGAAATCACTCATTATAACACTGAGTTATAACTGACAAGGGAAGATTCAAACTTGGTTATCTTGTTTAAAGATTTTTTTACCAATTTTTTGCAGTATGTGACTAGGCTCATGGGACAAAAGTTTCCACATGAAGAGGCTAACATCTTAATTTTTATCTCATTATTTTATCTGTCTCCTTTTTCTGCTTGTGTGTCAATAAAGAAACATAAAGCAAACCACAAAATGACAGAGAATATTTTTAAAATATATATCCCATAAGAAACATTTGTCCACAATAACTAAATAACACTAAGCATTAAATCAAAATGAAAAAAAAACAGTAAGACAAAGGCAAAAATCTGAATAGCCATATTATCAAGGAAAATATGGGGATGTATCATCAGCCTGAAAAAAATGAAACCTTTATTTGAAATTAGAGAATTAGAAAATAAAGCCATTCAATGTATTACATCTATCAGGATAACTAAACTTGAAAACAAAATTCTGACTCCAAGATTTCTTAATATTCAAAAAGATCTGAAGCAATAGAAAATTTTATTTGTTTTTCCATGAGAATTTGGAAAGAGTGACATATTAGAAGAGAATGTGGTAGCCTTTCTTTTAAATGAGAAAAAATTCAGAGCTTATATTTTGTTTATATTTTTCCTCCTGAAATTCCTCCCAGATCCTCGATACCTTCCTACACACCCAACTTTATTCTCCCTTCTCTTAAAATCCAAACACAAACCAAATTAAACCAAAACCACAACAACAACAAAAGACCAACGCAAATCATCTTTTTCATGTGAATGTAGCAGCTTTACTCATCTTTCCCAATACTGACAACCAACCAAGGTATTCTTTAAAAAATGGGTTGATAAACAAACCATTGTACATTACATATAAGGGAATAGGAAGAAATTAGGCACTGAACCTTGAAAAATGTGGAGGAGTCTAAAGGACACATTGCTAAATGAAAAACCTGGCCTCCCTAGGTTGAATACCAGATATAGCCAGTATCTCTATTGTGTGGAGTGAACACACTCTCCGTGGCCATACAAATATTAATGGTTGCTAGGGATAAAGAGGGAGCAGATAAGGAATAATAAAAACACAGTGAAGTTCTAGGGCAACCAGACAATTCTGAATGATTACATTGTGTCGTGTACATGAGGTCATGCTCTTTTAAACCTTGGAGTATCTTAAGGTTCTCTGTTAGCATATACTGTAGGTTTAATAGTTTTGTGTATTGTGTAAGGTTATACTTGTATTTTTCAAATGTTGATTTCTCTGCCTTCATATCTTGTTTAAATCTGGACACTGCGTTGCACTGTTTATGCCAAGAATTTCCTGTCTCAAGTTTGTTTAAATAATTCTTGTCTTATATTTTTGCCTTGTCATTAAATGCTGATCATGCAATGACTAGACAGAAGAGAGAAAAGGGTGGGACTTCTACAAGCCAGGGGAATGAGAGAGACTGAGCAAGCAAGAGGGCAAGAGGACAAGAAGGCAAGAGGGCAACAGGGTGAGCAATAAAGCAAGAGGGAGAATGAGGGAGAGCTAGAGAGCCAGAGAGCAAGAGCACATGCGAGAGAGAGAGAGAGAGAGAGAGAGAGAGAGAGAGAGAGAGAGAGAGAGAGAGAGAGAGAGAGAGAAGGGGTTTTCTGCAAAAAGGGGAAGGAAGAGAGAGTTCATAGAATTCAGCTGTTAAATGGGAAATGTACTTCCAAGAATTATTGGAATTCTTGGCTGAGAGGTAACTAGACTAGTTTAGGGTATTTAATATACTAGGTATGGAGGTGAAGCTTTGAAAATAAATCTTGGTTTTTCTGTGTCATTATTGGGAACTATCTAGGATAAAGAAATACATCTGACATATTAATTTACTAATTACATTTATATTAAAAATAATTCAATTTCCAATGTATCAATTGTGTAAATTAATGAAATCAGTATGGAATTTTAATTATGTAAATAATGTACTTTCACCTGTTTTGTACCCAAATAAACCTGTCTTCAACCTAGCTTCTGCACAGGACAGAAAACATGCTATCTCTCTGGATCCAACATTTCATTGACTTGATCTGGACTTCCATGCTGTTCCCTTCAATTTCCAGAGCTTAGTACTGAATAGCACTCTATCATCAATCCACAACATATATTATTTACCCACTCACCCAGTTCTATGCTTTCATACTGGTTCTGCAACTCAGCTACAATGAAGAATTTATGGGTAAAGGTACGTGTGTAGGTATACCTATTGGATGCCAGGAATGACAAAACAGGATCGTATCATGGCTCTAGTTTAAGCTCTTCTGGAGAAACCTACACAATCATTTCCGTATGTCTAAACTACTTTACATTTCCACCAATTTTGTATTGGATTACTTTCTCTTAACATCCTAGTCAGTTGTTTTTGGTTTTCTACCTGGTGCCAGCTAGGCTTGGAATGGATTGAAGGGAGACATATTTCTCTGTAGATGTCCTTTAAAGACTGATGGTCTTGAGTGTATTTGCTACTATAAAGATCCCACAGTCTAAAGTCCTCCCAGGAGGTCTGCTACAGCCAGGTCCACACTTATGGGACCCTCCCAAATAATCACAACAGCTGGGAAACCCAAGAAGCCCAGAAGACTTGGCACCCATCTCTACTACCTCCACTCCATGAGTGAACTTCATGTACTTTCAGGCCTGTGCCTTCTGCCTTGGCAGAAGGTCAGTGTGTCTGCTTCTCTGAAGACCCCATAGTCTAAAGGTCTCCCAGGAGATCTGCTACAGCCAGGGCCACAGGCATCCCAAGAGACCTGTAACAACCCAGGGACATGGGAGGCAGGCTGTAGGCAGAGACATTAAAGCAAGTTAAAACCAGAGATAACCAGATTGTGAGATCATGCACAAAGCCATAAACAAGAGAAGCCAATATTCTCTGGCACCATTAGAAACTGTTTCTCCCACCACAGCAAGCCCTGGATATACCAACACACCTGAAAACCAGACCACTGACCTAAAATCTTGTCTCATGAAGATAACAGAGTCCCTTAAGGATAGTAAAAATAAATCACTGAAACAAATACAGGAAAATACAGGAAAATAGGTAGAGTCCCTAAGGAGGAAACAAATAAATCTCTTAAATTAATACAGGAAAACACAATCAAACATGTGAAGGAATTGAACAAAATGATTGAAGACTTTAAAAGGGAGGTCAAACAATAAAGAAAACAAAAATTAAGGCAACCCTGGAAATGGAAAACCTAAGAAAGGGGTTAGAAACTCCAGATACATACATCAACCACAGAATCGAAAAGGTAGAAGAAAGCATCTCAAGCGTAGAAGATTCCTTAGAAGGTATTGATGTGATGGTTACAGAAAAGTCAAAAACAGAAAAAAATCCTGAGCCAAAATATCCAGGAAATCCATAACACAGTGAAAAGACCAGACTTAGGAATAATAGGAATAAAAGATAGGGAAGATTCCCAGCCCAAAGTACCTGAAAACTTTTTCAACAAAATCATAGAAAAAACTTCCCCAACATAAAGAAATAGATGGCCATAAATATACAAGAAGCCTATAGAACACCAAATAGATTGGACCAGAAAAAAAATCCTCTCATCACATAATTATAAAAAAAATTAAATACATAAAATAAAGAAAAAAATATTAAAAGCTGTAAGAGAGAGAGAGAAAGGCCAAGTAACATATAAAGGCAGACATAACAGAATTACATCAGATTTCAAAACAGAGACCCTAAAAGCCAGAAGAACCTGGACAGAGGTAATCCAGATTCTAAGAGAACACAAATGCCAATCCAGGCTATTATACCCTGCAAAACTCTCAATCATTATAGATGGAAAACCCAAAATATTCCAGGACAAAACAAAATTTAAACAGTATCTATCTGCCTATTAAACCGAACAGAGTTTTCTGAAAGGAAAACTCCAATAGAAGGAGGGTACCTACACTTAAGAATAAACAAGATATTAATCATATCACTAAAAAACCAAAAGGAGAGAATCATATAAACAAAATGCTACCTATAACAACAAACATAACAGGAGCTAGCAATCATTTGTCTTTAGTATCTGTCAACATCAATGGATTCAGTTGCTCAATTAAAAGAAATAAGCAAACAGAGTGGATATGCAAGCAGGATCAGCATTTTGCTAGATACAAGAAACACACCTCAATGACAAAGACAGAAACTACCTCTGAGTTAAAACCTGGGAAAAAAATTCTTGCAAGCAAATGGTCCTAAGAAACAAGCAGGAGTTGCAATTCTAACATCCAACAAAATAAACTTTCAACCAAAAGTGATCACATGAGATGGGGAAGGACACTTTATATTCATCAGAGGAAAAATCAGCCAAGAGAAAGTCTCAATTCTGAGCATCTATGTTCCCCATTCAAGGGCATCCATATTCATAAAAGAAACTTTACTAAAGCTCAAAATACATATGGAAACTTACACAATAATAGTGGGAGATTTCAACAACCCATTCTCAACAATGGACAGATCTTTGAAACAGAAACTAAACAGAGGAACCCCCCCCAAAATAGAGGTTATGAACCAAATGGATTTAAGATTTCTACAGAACATTTCACTCTAAAACAAAAGAATATACCTTGTTCTCAGCACCTCACGAAACTTTTTCCTAAATTGGCCATATAATCAATCACAAAACAAGATACAAGAAGAAAACAACAGATACAAGAAGAGTAAAATAATCCCATGCATTCTATCATATCACCATAGACTAAGGATAGACTTCAATAACAAAAATAATAAAACCCACATAAACATGGAAACTAAACTACTCTTTACTCAGTGATAACTTGTTCAGGGAATAATTAATGAAGTTAAAGAATTTTTAGAATTCAACAAAAATGAAGGCACAACATACCCAAATATATGGAACCCAAATGAAAGCAATGATAACAGGAAAATTAATATCATTAAGTGCCCTTATAAGGAATTTGGAAAGATCCTACACTAATAAGAGCATACACGAAAGTCAGAGAATAAAAATAAGCAAATATACCCATAAGGAGTAGAAGACGGGAAATAGCCAAACTTGGCTAAAATCAACTGAATAGAGAAAAAGAGATTGATACAAAGAATGAACAAAAACAAAAGCTTGTTCTTTGAGAAAATCAACAGGATAGATAAAGCCCTAGCCAAACTACATAAAGGGCATGGATATAGTACTGATAGAGATAAAATCAGAAATGAAAAGGGAGACATAACAACAGAAACTGAGGAAATTTAAAAATCATCAAATCCTACTACAAAATTCTATACTCAACAAAACTGGAAAATCTAGATTAAATGGGTGATTTCCTAGGCATATACCATGTACTAAAGTTAAATCAAGAGCACACAAACTATCTAAAGAGGCCCATAGACACTTAGGAAATAGAAGTTATTAAAAAAATCTCCCAACCTATAAAAACCCAGGGCCAGATGACTTTAGTGCAGAATTCTCCCAGACCCACAATGAACAGGTAATATCAACACTCCTCAAATTATTCCATAAAATAAGAAGGAACACAGTCTACTTCTTTCTATGGTGCCACAATTACTCTGATACCTAAATCACACGGATGTCCAACAAAGAAGGAGCACTTCAGAACAATTTTGCTTATGAATATTGATGCAAAACTATTCAATAAAATTCCAGTAACATGACTCCAAGAACACAACAAAACGATCATTTATTATGAACAAGCAGGCTTAATCCCAGGAATGAAAGGTTGGTTCAATATACAAAAATCCATTAACGTAATCCACTATGTAAACAACTAAAAAAAGAAATCTCATGATCAGCTCATTAGATGCTGAAAGAGCACTTGACAAAATACAACACCACTTCATGTCATAAGTATTGAAGAAACAAGGAATTAAAGGTCCATTCCTAAATATAATACAAGCAATATACTGCAAACCAACACCCAATTTCAAATTAAAATGAGATACAGGGTTGGAGAGATTGCTTAGTGATTAAGATCATTGACTGCTCTTTTAAAGGTCTTGAGTTCAAATTCCACCAACCACATGGTGGATCACAATCCTTATACTTAAAAAATAATTCAATTTAACTCTGGATATTCAACTCTAAAAGGGACATATTTATCACTCCCTAAGCTTAAGTTATCATTGCATAAGAGTGGTGGACCTCAGATTCAAAGACCCATAGGTAGTAGACATCTAATGTTAAAAAAATATTAGCTGGGCGTGATGAACCCAACAAGTTAAAGATCTTTATGACAAGAACTTCAAGTCTCTAAAGAAAGGAATCTAATAAGGCCTCAAAAAATGTAGAGATCTCCCATGCTCATGGATTGGGAGAATTAACATAGTAAAAATGGACATCCTGCTGAGAGCAATCTAGAGATTCATTGAAATCCCCATCAAAATTCTAACATATTTTTTTCATATAAATAGAAATAGCAATTCTCAATTTCATATGGATAAACCAAAAAAAAAAAACCAGTAGAGTGAAAAAATAACTTCTGAGGGAATCACCATCCCTGGTCTCAAGTTATACTTCAGAGCAATAGTGATAAAAACAGCATGGTATCAGAACAGAGACACACAAGTTGATATATGGAATAGAATTAAAGACCCAGAAATAAAAGTACATATTTATGAACACTTGATCTTTGAAAAAATGCTAAAAATAAGCAATAAACTAAAGAAAACATCTTCAATAAATGGTGCTGGTCTAACTGGTATTCTGGATGTAGAAAGGTTAAATAGAGCTATATTTGTCACCTTGCACAAAGTTCTCATTCAAGTGGCCTCAACATAAAACCAGATTCAGTGAATCTAATAGAAGAGATAGTGAGAAAAAGCCTCAAATTTATGGGCACGGGTATGGGGTTCAAATTTTCTAATCAGAACTCCAATGGCTAAGGATTTAAAATTAAGAATTTATAAATAGAACAACATGGAACTGAAAGGCTGCTGTAAAGCAAAGGATAAAGTCAAGAGGACAAATTGGCAACCTACATATTTGAAAATATTTTCTCTTACCCCATGTCTGATAGAGCAGTAATATCGAAAATATATAACGAACTCAAGAGGCTAAACTCACCAAAACATACAGCCCAATCAAAAAATGAGAGATATAACTAAACAGAGAGCTCACAACCGAGGAATCTCAAATAACTGATAAACACTTAAAGAAATGATTAAAGTCTTCAGTGATCAGATCAAAATGACCCTGAGATTCCACCTTACACCACTCAGAATAACTAACATCAAAACCAAATGCACTAAACAAAGAAAGAATATTAAAAACAGTAAGAGAAAAAGGTCAAGTAACCTATAAAGGCAGGCCTATCAGAATTATACCAGACTTCTCACCTGAGATGATGAAAGCCAGAAGATCCTGGGCAGATCTCATACAGACCCTAAGAGAACACAAATGCCAGCTCAAACTACTATACCCAGCAGAACTCTTGATTACCATAGATGGAGAAACCAAGATATTCCATGATAAAACCAAATTTACACAATATCTTTCCACAAATCCAGCCCTACAAAGGATGATAGACGGAAAACGGCAACATGAGGAGGGAAACTATACCCTAGAAAAAGCAAGAAAGTAATGTTTTTCCAACAAACCCAAAAGAAAGTAACCACAGAAACAAAAAGAACATCAAAAACAACAAGAAGCAACAATCACTATTCCTTAATATCTTATAACGTCAATAGACTCAATTCCCTAACAAAAAGTCTAACAGAGATGTTTTTCATGTGGATCTTCGATTTTATCAGAAAATGTTTGTGACTCCTCTTTCAATTTAGTAATGCTTTTTGTGTCTACCATTCTGACTGTATTATTTTCCATGATAATCTTTAATTTTAACATTTTTTCTGTGTATTTCTTCAATTTTGTTGGAGGTGATTTTCATGTAGACCTTCGGCCTCATGGGGGGGGAGCTGTTTGTAGTTACACTTTCAATCAATTTAGGAATGTTTTTCTGCCTACCATTTTGTCAGTATAATTGTCCATGATAATCTTCAATTTTAATATTTTTCTGTATTTTTCTTCAAATTTGTCAGAAGTATTTTCCGTGTGGATCTTCAGTTTTATCAGGCAATGTCTATAATTTTACTTTCAATCAATTTTGGAACATTTTATACCTTCCATTTTATCTGTATAATTTTCCATGTAATAGTTTTAACATGTTTTTCTATATATTTCTTGAATTTTTTCGGGAATATTTTCCTTGTAGATCTTCAATTTTATCAGATTTTATTATTATGTTTTTAATTCCACTTTCAGAAACTTAGGAATATTTTTATGCCTACCATTTTATCTGTATAATTTTTCCATGAAATACTCAATCTTAACGTGTTTATTTTATATATTTCTTCAATTTTATCAGAGATATTTTCCATGTAAATCTTCAATTTTATCAGAAAATGTTTATAATTTCACTTTCAATCAACTTAGAAATATTTTTATACTTACCATTTTATCTGTATAATTTTCCAGAATAATCTTCAATTTTAATGTTTTTCCATAGATTTTTTTTCAATTTTATCAGAAATATTTTCCATGTAAATCATCAATTTTATCAGAAAATGTTTATAATTCTACTTTCAATCAACTTAGGAATATTTTAATTCCTACCAATTTGTCTGTATAAATTTCTTTAATTTTATCACAGATATTTCCGTGTAAATCTTCAATTTTGTCAGAAAATGTTTTTACTTCTTTCTACTTTCAATCAATTTAGGAATATTTTTATGCTTACCATCTTATCTGTATAATTTCTCATGAAATAGTCAGTTTTAATGTGTTTTTCTATATATTTCTTGAGTTTTATCAGAAATATTTTCCTTGTAGATTTTCAATTTTATCAGAAAATGTTTATAATTTCACTTTCAATCAACGTAGGAATATTTTTATGTCTACCATTTTATTTGCATAATTTTTCCATGAAATATGCAATCATAACATGTTTTTCTATATATTTCTTCAATTTTATCAGAGATAGTTTCCATGTATATTTATACAATGGAATACTACTCAGCAATTAAAAACAATGAATTCATGAAATTCTTAGGCAAATGGGGAACAGGGGGAGGGAAGAGGGCTTATGGGACTTTCGGGGAGGGGGGGACCAGGAAAGGGGAAATCATTTGGAATGTAAATAAAGAATATAGAAAATAAAAATAATACAAAAACAAAAACAAAAATAACCAAAACCTCAGATGACAACACATGTTGGTGAGGACATGGAGAAATGAACACTCCTCTATTGCTGGTAGAATTGCAAACTGGTACAGTCACTCTGGAAATCAATCTGGAGGTTCATCAGAAAACTGTAAACAGATCTATCTGAAGACACAGCTATACCACTACTGGGAATATACCCAAAAGATTCCTCACCATGCCACAAGGGCATGTACTACACTAAGTTCATAGCGACTTTATTTGTGATAGCCCAAAGCTGGATAAAACCCAAATGTCCCACAATGGAAGAGTGGATACAGAAAATATGATTCATTTACACAATGGAATACTATTAAGATATTAATAATGAGGGTATCATTATAAACACACCTGACTTGTTTATTTAGAATTATTACTCATATTTATATACATTTAGGGCTGACTGTTCAGGATCAAATAACCTTTCCAAGGGCTCATCTCAGGAGAAGATTGAATCCTCCTATACAAGGGAACTATTCATTGCCTGTAGCTCTTCATGTATGGGTGGAGCCTTGTGAGATTTCACCTATCAATTTTGGCATGTCAAATGTTGTAATAGTTTTTGTTGTGGAGGTCTTTTTTGGCAGTCATATTTTTGAGATTTCGTTGGTACAACTCCCTGTCATATTAAGAAGATACTATCTCAAAGCAAACATCTAGTCTTATGCCTCTTGAAATCTTTTCTGCCCTCATCCATGATGTCTTGTGTGCCTTGGTGTAGGATTTATAGAGTATAAGTATTCACTAGGGATGGGACTACCTATAGCCAGTTTTTCTTTGCATTTTAGATATCTGTGTCTTTCTGTAATGGTCTCTATCTGCTGCAAAAGAAGAAGCTTTAATGATGTACCTGTGAGTATAAGGGCACATATTTTGAAGGAAGTGAGAAATTATGGTTTGGGAAGGTGACAGTAGTAGGCTGTCCTGTAGAGTCTGTGGATTTACCAGCCATGATCAGTTGTTTGGTTAGGTTTAAAATATCAGTCATCAATTTCCTGATATTACATAGGACTTAAGACACTTAGAAAGCTGTTCGATGGTGCCATAATTGTACCCTTGGGGATATCTTGCTATGATGGTCATTGCAATTCATTGGCTTTGCAGTTAGGTAGAACTATTGGTTGTTTTCTTCCTTATCAGCTTATACCAATCCTTTACATTTTCTGAGAGCTAGTCCCCCAAAATCTTCAGTGCCAGGTACAGTTACCAAACCCAGACCCTATTGTGGATGCCAACAAGTGCTTACTGACAGGAGCCTGATATAGCTGTCTTCTGAGAGGCTCTGCCTGTGTCTGACAAATTCAGAGGGGGATGTTCTCGGCCAACCACTGGACTGAGCACAGGATTCCAATGGAAGAGATAGAGAAAGGACCCAAGGAGGTGAAGGTCTTTGCTGAAGGAACCATAGGAGGAACAACGATATGAAACAACTAGTACCCCCAGAGCTTCCAGGTGCTTAACCTCCAACCAAAGAGTACACATGGAAGGTACTCCATCTGAATATGTAGCAGGGAATGGCCTTGTGGGACATCAATGAGGGGAGAGGCCCTTAGTCCTCTGAAGGCTCATTGACCCAGTATAGGAGAATGCCAGGACAGGGAAACAGGATTGGGTGGGTTATAGAACAGGGGGAGGGACGATGGGATAGAGCGATTTTGGAGGGGAACAAGGAAAGAGGATATTTGAAATGTAAATAAAGAAAATATCTAATAAAAATAAAAAGAACATAAGAAAGGGTAGCTAACAAAAAAACAAAAAAAAAAAAAAAAAGCCGGGCGGTGGTGGCGCACGCCTTTAATCCCAGCACTTGGGAGGCAGAGGCAGGAGGATTTCTGAGTTCGAGGCCAGCATGGTCTACAAAGTGAGTTCCAGGACAGCCAGGACTACACAGAGAAACCCTGTCTCGAAAAACCAAAAAAAAAAAAAAAAAAAAGAAAGGGTACCTAACACCTATCAACCATGTTTTTCATACATTTAGGAGAGTTCAAATACATTTGTGAATCATTCCATTGCATTACACAGTGACATAGCTCTTTTATTTAACGATATTACCATATTTTCCTTTTTGAAGTGGTAAACTTGAACCACAGGTTTTATATTCTAAAGAAAAATTCTACACTGATATAAATCTAATCATTTCTATGAGTGTATTTTTCAACTATACATAAACAAGTGTCAGAGGTCTGCAGTTTTGTAGTTACAAAGTGGGAAGGCTACTTAAATTATATTGACTTGCAATCTTCCTTGAATTAATATTTTGTAGAATGTTACTCATTTGTCTAATGTTTATCACTATAATCACAGAAAAAATACAAGTGGTCAAGTGGGCAAGAACCTGGATATTAGAATTTCAGAGTTGTGAGATGTATAATGAGGAGAATAAGAAAGGAGACCAGTCACAACTCTGCCCTGAGACTCAGGGAATACTAATGGGAAATTATATTATGTCTAAACATCCAACACTAGTTATCACAATGGATGCAAACACAAGCTGAGCAATGTCTAACCTAGATGGCCCATGCAATGTGGGGTGAGTTCCCATAACAAAAGGAATAAATGATAAATTTAAAGAATAACGAATAAATTCCTGGACTGTCAAATAACTTTCTTAGAAATACTGGTCTTACGATATAAATTCTCATTTAACTCAAGTGATGCTTTAGAGATTCATAAAAGGCAATGATTTTTTTCTTTCCTTTATGTGAAAATAAAATTGGGGTGTTCTCAAATACAGATTATTTTCCTGACCATTCAAATGCTTCTAGTATGCCAGAGGCATATCTATACTAGTGGTTATAACCTGCTTCATTATTGTTACCTTAAACCAGCTCTAGACAGTGAGGAGGAGACATCATGAGTTTTGATAGCACAAAATGCTCCAGAAAATCAAAATGAGCAGTAAATATTTCTAGCTTTCTCAGTTTCTCTTCAAACCTCTGTGGGTTAGGTACCCGTTACTCTTCTGCAGTATTTCCTAGCAAAGACTAGGAAAACCAAGAGAAGTAATATGCAGAGACATTGGTGTCCTGCCTGCTTTTTTTTCCTGAATGCATGGAGATAAAATATCTGTGAGGAAAGGGGAAATGGGGCCTTTGAGGAAAAAAGTGTGAGCAGTGGTGCTATTTGTATGCCTTGCTGTGTGTTCACTAAGCACCAAACTTAGTAAGCAGGGACTCCAGATCTCACTCTGGGATCAATGATGGGATAACTAATAATGACATTTTATTCTCTTATTATTACCGATGAATGTCATGAAGCAAATGGTTACAGAAAGTAACTCTGCAGTGACTGAGTTCATTCTTATGGGGTTAATAGTTCAATGAGAGCTCCAGTTGCCCCTGGTTGTCCTCTTCTTGTTAAACTACACAGCCACTGTGGTGGGAAACTTGAGCTTAGTGAATCTCATTTCCCTAAATTCACATCTTCACACTCCCATGTACTTTTTTATATTCAATCTGTCCAGCATTGATTTTTGTTGTACATTTGTTTGTAAGCCCACAATGCTGATGAGTTTTGTTTCAGAGCAGAACATTATCTCCTATGAAGGATGCATGTGTCAACAGTTTTTATTCTGCTTTTTGCAAACGCTGAATTCTATGTGCTGACAGCCATGGACTATGATCAATATGTGGCCATCTGTCAACCTTCCAGTACACAACTGTCATGCTTCCCGAGATCTGCTGTCTGCTACTGTTTGCTTCTTACTTGATGTTTTTTGCTGGGTCCATGACTCACATAGGGTTTATGATTAGGTTCAGTTTTTGTAATTCAAATATCATCAGCCACTACATGTGTGGCATTTTCCCTCTCCTTTGGATTTCCTGCAGTAACACCTATGTTAATGAGCTTGTGAGCTCTGCTGTGGTTGGAACAACTATCATTTTATCTAGCCTCATTATCTTAGTCTCATATCCTCTGACCCTTTCCAATATTTTTCATATGTCATCAGTTAAGGGTTAGTGCAATGCCCTGGGCATTTGTGGGTCTCACATCATAACTGTTAGCCTCTTTAATGGGTCTACTCTCCTTGTATATGTCAAGCCATCATCTGCTGAGACTGTGGGCCAGGGGAAATTTTTCTCAGTATTTTACATGCTTGTGTTACCCATGCTGAATCCTCTCATTTTCAGCCTCAGGCAAAAGGATGTCACACTTGTTGTGCAGAGAACAATGAAGAGTTGCAAGCTAATGAACAGTTTTACTTTTTAGTATGGCCTGACTGCATTGCTTTATCCTCTCTATTTGTCTTCTTCATTATATTCTCCTGTTCTCTTTTCTTTTACTCTCTAGTGTATGGAAAATTTTCCACTCTAATTCCTTTATTCTTGCTACTATGAAATGTAGCTCTTGTGTCTCAATTTTTCCATCAGAGTGGTTTTCATCTTCATATGGCTCCAAGATGTTGATTATTGCCAATAGTAGATCAAGACCTTGTATTTCTTTTCTTAAAAATAACAATGACTATGGCTTTTACATATGTGCCTTTTCTGCAAGAAAATTCATAAATATGACCTTTATGTCCTCTTTCTCCCTTTCTTTCTTTGTCTCTTACTTTCTTCCTTCCTTCCTTTTTACTTTCTTGCTTTTCTTAGACAATTTTGGTTTTCTTTGCTTGTTTGTTTCCTTAGACAACAGTGAGTTTCATTAACTAAATTACTTATATGAGAAAAAAGAAGACAAAATGTAAACATAGCATAGTTGTCAAATTTGCAAGATTATTTTGGACACTTTAGAGAGGATTGTTATTCCAGACATTTATTCTCACATTTATAAATAAATTCCTTATGTTATTCAAATAATATTTGATTCTTACTAGAATCTGAGGAAGTTATCAGCATTATCCACCACCACTATTTTGATTATACACAGACAATCTTATTGCCTTGTTGAATCAAGCCAAAATTGTAACTGTCTTTCTCTGATATATTGATTGGCCTATGATTGTTATGTAAATGACATACTTGCGTTACTGGGAACAGAATACAGGGCAATTTATTTCTTCTGTTCTTTATGTGTGAAGGATGCAGTTTTGTTAGAAAAATGTATTTGCTTCTTGTAAAACACAAACCACAGCTCTGCTTAAGATTTTGGAAGATATCGTATGCATACTTTTGTTTGAGTTTGATTCTCAAAGCCAAGAGTAATATGCATATCTATATTGTTATTTCTATATGCATCCAGACAAGGAAGTAGTTATGTAACTTTTTAAAGGGCACACAGCTTATGACTCAGAAACTAAGGTCATACTCATTGTGTATATGTGAAGAATGCAAAGGCAGATGCCTGAAAAAACAGGCAGACTTTATTCAGAGTTATTTCACAATGATTTTGAAAGTTGGGTTTCTGTCAGTAAATAGACTCAGCCATGATGCCTTATTATAGAGATAATGGAAATATTTAGGATTCATTTTAAAAATACACATGTTCTTACTGTATATGTATTTAAGTGGCAAGTGCATGGGACACAGAGTAATATTTTCACCCTCTTTTATGATTAGGGATTCTTTATCTAGGATGATAAGACTGTGATGATTGAAAAAGCTTTTCCAAGGATTCATGTTCTCTTAGTTAAATGTATATGTAAGTAGTCTTTCTCATGTGATATATTTATTTGTAGAAAAAAAATTCTTAGCTGGACACCCACAAAGATGTTAATTGTACTGTGCTATATTTTCTTTTGTGTTTCTTCACAGGACCAGAATCAGTTCAGAACACAAGATCTTTCATGTACATCATAAGACTTTTTCTGGGGACCCAAGAATATATTTTCATTATTCTACTTAGGATATCAACAGACCAAAGAATCAATTGAACACAAGTCAAGCTGATAAATCAATGAGTTTGTAGGGGTTGCTCATGGGATTGTAGATAATGGAATACTGACAGGAATATGAGAGACTCATGTACAACTGCATCACTGATAAGCCCTGGTCATCATGAGCAATGGCTGACTAAATCCCCAAGTTGACAGGCAGTCAACTCTACATAGAGTGTTCTTCCATCAGGGGCCATTTACTTGGAACCTTTTCTTGTGGTAGCAAATTGTGAATATTGTGAGCTTCCTGAATATTACGAGCATAGTCTTTTCCACCAGGAGAGGTTGCTTAAATTTTGAGGAAATGTTATAAAATACAGTGGGTATATGTGTTGTGATGAACCGTTAAACTGTGGTTCTTTTATTTATGTTGAACATAATATTTGAAAAGTTCTTTACAATTTGTTTGGAAATATAGCCTGAAAAATCATTATACCAGTTAAATCTTTGAATCAATTTGATTAAAATTAATGACCTTGATACTTCGCCCCAACTCCTGAATGCAGGTGAATAGCAGTGGGGGATGGGAAATTGGAGGAAACCACTAGAAATTCCCAGATACCAGGATACAAGAGGTTCCCAGGATGCAACAGGGATAACATTATCCGAAATGCCCAACAAAGGAGAGAGAAAACCTGTAGAGACCATATACTGTGGATAGTCATGGCCTGCATTTGAAGGATTGGGTTTCCCACACATCTCAAAAATTTTAACCCAGAATTATTCCTGTATAAAGGAAAGGCAGAAACAAAGAGTAGAGCAGAGACTGAAGGAAAGTCCATCCAGATATTGTCCCACATAGGGATCCATCTCATCTGTAGGCACCAATCTCAGACACTATTACTGATGCCAAGAAGCACTTCCTGACAGGAGTCTGATATTGCTGTCCCCTGAGAGGCTCTGCCAACACGTGACCAATAGAAATGTACATGCTCACACTGAGCCAACCATCACACTGAGCATTGGGACCCCAAAGAAAGAGTTAGTGGAAGGCCTGAAAGAGCTGAAAGGGATTCCAACCCCAAAAGAAGAACACTATCAGATAACCGGACCATGCCCACCCAGAGTTCTCATGGACTAAACCAACATCCAAAGCATATACATGGAAGGATCCATGGCTTCTGCTGTATATGTAGCAGAGGTTTGCCCTAGCTTGTTTCAATAAGAGGGGCAGCCCTTGATCCTGTTGTGGTTTGATGTTACAGCATATGGGGATGCTAGGTGAATGTTGCAGCAATGGGTAGTTGGGAGTGGGTGGAAGGCGGGTGCACTCTCATAGAGGCAGGGGGAGCAGGGTTGGAATAGCAGGACTGTGGAGAGGAAACAGGGAATGGGGACATCTGAAATGTAAATAAATAAAAAAAACAATAAAAAAGAAAAAGAGAATATTCTATGCTTTTTAATTTTCTTGCTTTTTCTTTACTTCAAAGAGTTGTGAAAAATGGTTTGAAGAATACTTACATATACATATATTAGTAGACATGCGCAATTCCTTAAGGTCATAGGGTCAGGTGTATAAAACCCAAAACTTAAATGTACTTAAACACAAAGTAAAAGGTTGTGTTGCAAATTCGAGATAGGAAATATCATCTGAGTGTTCTTATCTAGCCAACAGCATAGCCTGGTGGCTCAGTTTTGTGAAGTAAATGGACTTGTTTATGTCTTCCATTTGCATGTGTGTATTTTGTTCATATGAGTGTTTGCACACACAAGGGGTGCATATACATGTGTGTGAATGAAGATTCATGAGGTTGATATCAGGAGACTTTAAACTTTGTTATCCATGTATTCATTGAGTTAAGAGTCTCTCTCAGTTGATGTCTAAGCTCAGCAAGATAGCTAGTCTGGAAAGCTAGTTTGCTCCAAAGATATCCTGTCTCTGCCTTCTGAGTACTGCAACTACAGTCAGATCAAGGTACCCACGTGGAAATTATGTGGATTCTCAGGTTTGACCTCCAGTCCACACTCTTTTTTTATTATTATTTTTTATTTTTTTTACTTTCTAAGTTTTTTTATTTATATTCCAAATCATTTCCCCTTTCCTGTTTCCTCCCTCACTGAAAGTCGCATAAGCCCACTTCCCTCCCTCTTTTCCCCTTTCAACCCCCTCTCACTTCTCTCTTCTGGCATTCACCTATATCTAGTCTTTCCAAGACCAGGGTTCTCTCCTTCCATCTTCTTGGAAATCTATTGATATGCGAATTGTGTCTAGGGTATTCCTAGATTCTGGCTTAATATCCCCTTATCAGTGCTTGCATACCATGTCTGTTCTTTTGTGATTGGGTTACCTCACTAAGGATTATATTTTCAAGTTCTGACCATTTGCCTAGGAATTTCATCAGTTCATTGTTTTTAATTGCAGAATAGTATTCCATTGTGTAAATATACCACATCTTCTGAATCCATTCCTCCATTGAGGGACATCTGAGTTCTTTCCAGCTTCTGGCTATTATAAATAAGGCTGCTATGAACATAGTGGAGCATGTGTCCTTATTGCATGCAGGTAAAGCCTCTGGGTATATGCACAGGAGTGGTATAGCCAGATCCTCCAAGAGTGTCATGCCCAGTTTTCTGAGGAACTGCCAGACTACTTTCCAGAGTGGTTGTATAAGCTTGCAATCCCACCAGCAGTGGAGGAGTGTTCCTCTTTCTCCACATCCTCGCCAACAGCTGCTGTCTCCTGTGTTTTTGATCTTAGCCATTCTGACTGGTGTGAGATGGAATCTCAGGGTTGTTTTGATTTGCATTTCCCTAATAACTAAGGATGATGAATATCTCTTTAGGTGCTTCTCAGCCATTAGATATTCTTCAGGTGAGAACTCTTTGCTTAGCTCTGACTCTTTGCTTAGCTCTTTGCTTAACCCATTTTTTAATAGGGTTACTTGGCTCTCTGGAGTCTAACTTCTTGAGTTCTTTGTATATATTGGATATTAGCCCTCTGTCGGATGTAGGGTTGGTAAAGATCATTTCCCAGTTAGTTGGTTGCTGCTTTGTCCTTTTGACAGTTTATTACAAGAAACCTTGTAATTTTATGAGGTCCCATTTGTCAATTCTTGATCTTAGAGCATAAGCTATTGGAGTTCTGTTCAGGAAATTCTCTCCTGTGCCCATATGTTCAAGGTTCTTCCCTAGTTTCCTTTCTATTAGTTTCAGTGTGTCTGGTTTTACATGGAGGTCCTTGATCCACTTGGAATTGAGCTTAGTGCAAGGAGATAAGAATGGATCAATTTGCATTCTTCTACATGTTGACCTCCAGTTGAACCAACACCATTTGTTGAAAAGGCTATCTTTTTTCCACTGAATGGTTTTAGTTCCTTTGTTAAAGATCAAGTGACCTTAGGAGTGTGGATTCATTTCTGGGTCTTCAATTTTGTTCCATTGATCTACATGCCTGTCACTGTATGGTTTCAATCAGGGAAATTATATTTGAATCCAATATACCGCATATTGACTCCAGTTAATTATTTTTTTAATTTATGATATATTAAATTGTACATTTTAGGCTATAAAGACATAACAATTATGTCAGATGATGAATATTTCATTTTATTCAATTTAGTTAGTACACAAAAGATATCTATTGTTTAGCATTGCTACTCATAAACCACACATGTAGGATTTTATTTTAAATTACAAAGAAAATCAGAAAAATTGATCATTTGTTTATATAATTTCTAATTAACGTAGACAGAGTCATCAAGAACTAAGTACAAGACCTCAATGATTGTCCTTCAGAATAGTTACATATTTACATTAGTATATGTTTGTGCATTTATGTATACACACACACATATATGTGTGTATTTGTGTGTTTATATGTACATGTAAGTGCAAGTGTACTTGCATATATATGATTTTATATATATAAAATTTGAAGTTTTATATAATAAAAGAAAAAATGAATAGTGTCTTCTGGAATTTTTAAATCTAAGATGAACTTTTTATACATTTATAGTTTCTAAGTGTGTTTGAAGACTACAGGTCCACCTTCAAATGTTACTTGAATTTGCCCTTTTGCTTTCATTTGATTACTTGTAATCAGTCATTCTGAATGTGATGTGATTAGATGAAATATCAAAGTTGTTTAATTTACATAAATTTATATTTTCATCTGTGTCTACCTTCACTTTCTTCCTTCATTTTCTACCAACATGCTAGGCTATAATAATTTTTAAATGTTGAATATAAAAAAGTCCACAAATATGCAAAAATAAATCAAACTCACATGTGACTACATTTTCACTACTTTCATTAATATATAGATAATACTTTTATATATTAGATTTAAAGATGATAATTTATTTGTTTTTTAACCAATTAATATAATGTATTTTACTGGAAAAAATGTTCATTTTGTTACTAAACTTTTAATCATCATATAGGGCAGCCCCTCAGAATTTTTTAGTATTTGTTTAAAAATATTAAGTTGAATTGTAACACCATAAATATGATTTTGTTTGTTTGTTTGTTTCTTTCTTTGAGAAAATACAGTATTGTGTAGTCCTGGATAGGCTGGCATTTAATATGTAGAATCATTCTAGCCTTGAACACACAGAGATTTGCCTACCTCTACATTTTGAATGGTGTAAATTGTGGTGAATGGTGTAAAAAGAGTGCCTTACTTTACACAGAGCAATAAATGTGATTTTAGGCTTTTGGAGGTCTGGGTATATTGCTCAGTGAGAGAGAACATGCATAGTATGGGGGACTTCCTGAGATTTATGCAGATCTATGAAAGGAAGACATGGACTTGAGAAAAAATATTTAATAAAAAGTGACTTCCTTTAAAAGAAACATAAAAATAATGAGACAGTAGACAGGAATAGCCTCTGTGGAATATTACCATGAAAGTAAATGGGAACAAAGAGAAAACAACAAAAGCATCAGATTTCCCTTAAGAGATAAAGATGACTGTCATATGGGAGTTCAGCATTGGTCCCAGCACAGAGGAAGTACATTCCCTAAAGGAGAAGGCACACTGAACAGAGAACTAGTCCCTAAAGGTTTAGACATACATCACAGTCAAGCATGCAAATGCAATAACCCCATTCCCTCTTTATATCTGAGGCCTGTGTCCAGAGAAGACCTGAAGAAAGGCACATCCATAACCATAGTCACATGTAGGACAGTAGTAAACTATGTGAAAGATCTAGTGTTGCCCAGTGGCCAACTTGATAAAAAATAAAAGGTGTATGCTTCCCTGTAATTACTAGGGGCATGAGAAAATAGCTTTGAGAATTATAATCAATAGTTCAGAAAGATTTCCAATGAGTATAGGGCATTAATTTTGTATTGCATCACCTTGGAATCAAGGACATCTAAGTCCTCCTCAGGATACCAGGGTAAATAAAACCTGTAAGTTAGCAAGTACATTTTTCTCACTAAAGGAGGGTAAGTTTTGAATTCTATGCCAATATTTTACTTTTTAATAGGCACTTTCACTTAAATATCTTTAAACTCTAAAATGTTCATGTGGGACCAATTTGTATTAATCCATGTGTTTATGAAATGCTCAACAACGACACTGATCTAAATGTAGCTTTTTGAATAGAGAACTGCTTTCATTTGGTTTAAAACTGTATACAGTTAGAAGTTAACCTTAAGATATACCATCTTAAAAAATTCAATATGAAAATGGGTCATTATTCTTGCTGATATGTTCAACAGTAGATCTCTAGTTCTAGGTATCTTTCCCAGTTGAATGGATTTCTTTTGATCATATAGTCATTGAAGGTTTGAAACCAATATCTTTTATTACAATATTATTTTCTTATTCATCAATTTATACAGTAACATTGGACATACATTTACTCCTTAATTTTGATTTTTTTCCCTGTCATTTGCTCAAGTAACCTACATTCTATGTGTGTTGACAAAACTGTTAGATTACACATATCATAGGGGTCATATAGTGTTTTCTACTTTGTGCTTTGAGCTCATTACGTTTGCAGAGAGGCTTCGTATTGAGCTGTAGCCGAGAGACCAAGATCTTTCTTTCTTTTCCAGTCTGTACATTCATAAAATTTAGCCAAAATTCACTAGAAAATATCCTGAAACCTGGGCAGAAATTTTATGTAGAGTCAGTAAAATAGGAGTTGCTTTTGGTGTTTTAATCAGCAAGTTCTTTTCAATAGATAGAGCTCACTCTTGAATTTATGATTTTTTTTTGTAAGAGGGATGGTAACTAAACTGGAGAGTTTCAATAAGAAACCAGAAAATGAAGGTAGTCCACTCAAAGGAATTTCTAAAAGTCTAGGTATCCCAAGCATATCAAGAATGCTAGATGTGGAAAAAAATAACAGAAAGAAAGAAAGAAAGAAAGAAAGAAAGAAAGAAAGAAAGAAAGAAAGAAAGAAAGAAAGAAAGAAAGAAAGAAAGAAAAACATTTGTAGTCTGGGTAGTTTCCTTGAAAAAACAAAAACTAAGCCAAGTACTGCAGTTGCCTTTCAGAATAAAACAGTGATTTGTTTTTTTTTAAAATAATTAGAAAGGCAAATATCTAAGAAAACAATTTCATGACTCTGTTCAATAAAGAAGGAGAAGATGAAGAAGAAGAAGAAGAAGAAGAAGAAGAAGAAGAAGAAGAAGAAGAAGAAGAAGAAGAAGAAGAAGAAGAAGAAGAAGAAGGAGAAGAAGGAGGAGGAGGAGGAGGAGGAGGAGGAGGAGAAGAAGAAGAAGAAGAAGAAGAAGAAGAAGAAGAAGAAGAAGAAGAAGAAGAAGAAGAAGAAGAAGAAGAAGGCTAGAGCAGACATCAAGAACCTGCAAACTAGCAAATGAACCTGACCTGAAGCCCCTGAGGGTTCTTATTTAGATAGCCCTTATTAGCATGGCCACTATTTGCCTGACAAAGATCATCCAACTGCAGATGATTACTTGCAAAGGTGGTTCACAATAACTGTTTACCAAAGTGAATACTTTTCAATTTGCCTATTTTGTTATTAATTACATGCTGGTAAAATAAATGCATGAGCACGGGGAGAGAGAGAGAGAGAGAGAGAGAGAGAGAGAGAGAGAGAGAGAGAGAGAGAGAGAGAGAGAGAGAGAGAGAGAGAGAGAGAAGAGTGGGAGAGGGATAGAGATAAAGAGAAGGAAGAGTGGGAGAGGCAGAGGGAAGAGTGAGGGAAGAGAGGAAGAGAGGGAGAGGAAGAGAGCAACAATCACTCAGACAAACAGTCTGAGACAGACAGAAACAGACTGAGACAGAGAGAAAGAGACATAGTCAGAAACAGAGATAGAGAGACAGAGACAGAAAGAATGACGGAGTCAGACAAACTTCATATACACTACTAAAAATGATCCTTTCAAATCACTATTGATGCAATGGATAGTTCTCTAATTATTGATGAGTCCAAACTTGCTACAGTTTGAAGTATATACAGTAAACCATAGGTTTTATTGTATAAGAAGTTTATCAACATATGTTGGTCCCTTTTAAACTACCAGAGTATAGATATAGTACACTACATTAACTATCTGTACAATTAAGTTTGTTTTTTTTTATGTTCTGCAACGGTTAAATTTAGATAAGTTCAGTGCCTTTACTCTAACCTCTTCCAGTACAAGGAAGAGGCTGAGTCAAACAAATAGTAGTAAAGAGACCAAGGACAATTTGACTTGATGCAACCTGCATCAATTTTCTCCCTTAGATTTTCTAATAGTTACAATGTGTATGGCAGTCATCTGTTCAGCTTGTATATATTGTTTTTGATGCTCTAGAATATGCTTCATGTTTAAATGGACAGATTATGCCTTTGAGTAATATGGTATCATGAAATGTGACTTTTTATCAAATGAATAAATTTCAGATATTACTAATACATACCTCACTTACATAAGAGAAGTTAGGGTGGTAGGTTCATTTGTTAGTTAATTTTATCTTTATTTTCTTCCTACAGATTTTTTAGAGAAGAATGGCACTGGAAAATGCATCTCTGGTCACTGAGTTCATCTTGATAGGGTTAACAAATCAGCCTGGCCTACAAACACCCCTGTTCCTACTCTTTCTGATGACTTACATGATAACTACCTTGGGGAACTTGGCTTTGATCCTGATGATTGTTCTGAATTCTCACCTTCATACACCCATGTACTTTTTTCTCTTTAATTTGGCCTGGGTAGACATTTGTTATTGCTCAGTTGTTACACCCAAAATGCTGATGAACTTTGTACTAAAGAAGAATGTTATTTCTTATGAGGGATGCATGGCACAGTTTTACTTCTTTTGCTTTTTTATCATTTCTGAATGTTATGTGCTGACAGCAATGGCTTACGATCGCTATGTGGCCATTTGCAATCCACTCTTGTACAACATTGTCATGTCTCCTAAGATGTGTTCTTATCTTATGCTTGCCTCATATTTAGTGGGGTTTTCTGATGGAATGATTCACACTGGATGTGTCTTGAGACTGACCTTCTGCGATGGGAACACCATCAACCATTATTTCTGTGACCTGCTCCCTTTGCTACAGCTCTCCTGTACCAGCACCTATGTTAATGAGATAGAGCTGTTAATTGTAGCAGGCAAAAACATCATTGTACCCACTCTCATCATTTTTACCTCTTATGGCTTCATCCTCTCAAGCATCATCAAAATCAGCTCCACAGGAGGCAGGTCCAAAGCCTTCAGCACATGTAGCTCCCACATATTAGCTGTTTCTCTTTTCTTTGGGTCATGCATATATATGTATTTAAAGCCCTCCTCATTTGGGTCTTCGGACATGGGAAAAATATCATCTGTCTTTTATAACATTTTGGTCCCCATGATGAATCCATTAATCTATAGTCTTAGGAATAAAGATGTTGAAATTGCTCTGAAGAAAACATTAACCAAAAAAAAGTTTTAAACAGAATTTTGCGTCATTTTAGCATAAGCTATGACACCAACAGTTATTGTGTACTCTGTAATATATTTTTCTGTTTTTTTTTCTGTATTGTAGTTGTGGGGGATTAACTTGGAGGGGAGAATTTGTAACTTGTTTCAGTTTTAGTAGGTTTTATTTGACCCCTACCATTGGAGAAAGGAATGAAGGTGATGGCAATCTCACAGGAAGAACAACAATATCAACAAACCAGACTCCCCCCAACAGAGTTCCCAGGAGCTAAACCACTAACCAAGGACTACACATGGAGGGCCCATGGCTCCAGCTCTATATGTAGCAGAGGATGGCTTTGTTGAGCATCAGTGTGATAAGAGGCCCTTGTTCCTGTGAAGGCTTGATGCCCCAGTGTAGAGGAATGCAAGGTTGGGGTAGCAGCTGTGGGAGGGTGGATGGGGGCACAACCTAATAGAAGCAGTAGGAGGGGGGATGTGATAGGGGGTTTCTGGGAGAGAAATAGGGAAAGGGGATAATATTTGTAATGTAAATAAATAAAATATTCATTGTTCAAAAAAAGTGTGATTACACACTTTAGAAAATAAAAGAATATTATTTTCTTCAAATGAAACTTTTAATGACATAGAAAAGAATCCTTTAAATGACAATCACTAAAGAAAAAGAACTCACCATTTTATTTCTATTTTAATAACTGTTTCATCAATTATTGTTAATTATTTATTAATATTATGTTAAATATTGTTAATTAATTATTCATATTTTATTCCCCACCCCACAAAACCCTGTCTACCTTCCAAGTATTCCACATTCCATAACTCCTCCCTTCCCCCTGCCTCCATGTGAATGTCTCTCTTTACTACCCCACCTGACCTCTAAACTCCAGTCTCTTAAGGGTTAGGTGATCATCATCCCTGAATGAACAAAGTCCAGGCATTCTTCTATTGTATGTGTGCTAGGGGTGTCATATAAGCTTGTGTGTGCTGCCTGTTTGGTGGTGCAGTGTTTGAGAGATCTCAGGGGTCCAGATTAATTGAGACTGCTGGTTCTCCAACTTTCTAACAACCATGGGCTTTTAAAGCACGAATCTTCAAATTACACAGAAATCCACAAATGGCGGTCAATAGAACTATTCCAAAGAATTTTAAAATACGAACAATTTCGTTTATCTTTTCTTTTCTAAATATTTATGTATATTAAAAATTTCGAAAATAATATTCTTCATTCACTGAAAAAGCAAGGTATAATTGTCCTATTGATCAATCACTTTAAATTAAAGACGAGGTTGGAAAGATAACACAGTAAATAACACAGTAAATAATAACAGCTTTCCCACAGCCTGAGGAAAAGAAGGGTTACATGAAAAACTGAGAGCCCGATTATCCATCCAGACCCTTATCTCTCTTCACCCAAAAAATCAAAGTGTGATGGAAGGAAGGAATTTCTAATGATCACACTGGACAGTTACAGTTAGATGGTCCTTAAGCTCCCTGTCATGCAATCTTTGTTTAATCACCAAGTTCTTAGTCAAAGATAGATAGTATCAGAACTAACAGGTGTAAACTAGTCAAGGAAGTAAACTAGTTGTTGAACTGTAACATGCACAAGCAAATGTGTACATGTTTGCAAATGCACACATACACACACTCACACTTGCACACATACAAATAAAAATATACATATATGAGTCCACCTCTAGTAGGAAGACAGGTCATCAAATGAGGGAGAGGGGTTTCATCCCACAGATACAACTCTGATCCATAATCATTCCAATCTGAAATTAAGAGGAGCCTGAGGAAAAGAAGGTCCAGCAATAGGCCCAAAGTGGCATCCAACTCAAGGGTAGGTCCCAAGGCCTGACACTATTACTGAGGCTATGAAGTACTCGAAAAAGGAACCTAGCATGATTGCATTCTGAAAAACCCAACAAGCAGCTGAAAGAGTCAGATGCAGCTTTATGCACCCAACTAATGAACAAAAGCAGCTGACACCAGTTGTTGAACTTTGGAAAGCTGAAAGAAGGTAAGGAGAAGGGCAACCCTGTATCAGGACCAGCATTCTCAATTAATCTGGACACCCGAGATCTCTCAAACACTGTACCACCAATCAGGCAGCATACACCAGCTTATATGAAGCCCACAAGAGGATTGCATGTTTTGTGCTCATTCAGATATGATGACAGGAACTTTAGAGGTCAGGTGGTGAGGGGGGGTGGGGGGGTGGGTAGATCCATGTGGAGATAGGGGGCTCAGGAGAAGGAAAGGGATGTGGAAAATTCAGAGGGTGGATGGGGCAGGGGAATAAAATATGGAGTGTAAATAAATGAATAAATTAAAAATATATATACATATAAGTAAATAAACTGCTAAGGTGATGTAATGAAACAATTTTGAGCAGACAGCAAAAACTCTGATGCAGATATCCTTTTGAGGTAGTCCTAAGGTTTTGGTTTTGGGAGTTGTTGTATGATAACAACTTTTAAATATTTTGATTTTCAAATGCTCTTTGCTGGGAAGTGCAATTAACGTCGGTTTTAACATAATTTAAATCTGCCCTCCAAAACCATTATGAAATGCAATTGCCAGTATAAAGTACTTTGTAGTGATTTTAAGAGATGAAGACAGTTGTCCCGATTGCATTGATGCCGACATTGAAGAACTGGAATCATTTATATGGAATTGGATTCTTCATAAAAATAATATGTTTGTCCCTCCACTTCTCATTCTCCTCCTTGCTTCATGACTCTTGATCCCAGCTTCTCTGTCTTGTTCTGACATGAGATGCTGCTGTAGGAAGGCTCTAACTACATTCATACAACCTGAATATAGACTGTGTAACAGTCAGACATAAACTGCTGTCTTCATGATTATATTATATACAACTCTATTATAAATTACATAGTAGCTAATAGTAGAATTGGTTTTAGTGCATTTTCTGTGCCATGCCCACTGGTGAGAGAATTACTTATTTTTTTCTTTTCAGTACAGCTGTCATTAATTACCTGCTCAATTAACAAGACTAAAATCCTAGCCTTTGTGAAACTGTATCTATATAATTTTGTGTCTGATATAGGCTTTATGTGACTGTGATCATTTCCCTCTATCAACAGTACTTTAAAAGACATAAGGAAATAGATGAACAGGAAAGAAACAAACTCTGAAGAAATAAAGGGAACTTCATTTTTTTAATCTTTTTTTTTAATTGGATATTTTTATATTTACATTTCAAATATTATCCTCTTTCCTGGCTTCACCCCCTCCCAGAAACCCCCTATCCCATCTTCCCTTCTCCTGCTTCTATGAGGGTTTTCCTCCACCCACCCAACTCTGACTTCCTCACCCTCAATTCCCCTACTCTGGGGCATCTATCAAACCTTCAGAGAACCAAGGGCCTCTCCTCCCATTGATGCCTGACAGAGCAATCCTCTGCTACATATGCAGCCAGAGCTGTGTATACTCCTTGGTTGATGGATAAGCCCCTCAGAGCTGTGGGGGGTCTGATAGGTTGATATTGTTGTTCTTCCTATGAAGGATTATCAGGAGAACTTTTCCCAATGATTGTAAGATGGGGGATTGTAAGAGATTATAATGTATCAAAAAATTGAAGATTTTGTAAGAATATATTCTACTACAGAGATACGCGTTGTATAAGAATATAAATCACTATTGGAGAGAGCTTATCTGTAGGAATATGAAGTACAAATTTAAAAATGCATGCATTCCCACAAGAGCCTCATAATAAAAGATTGCAAATATGGTGAGTGTCAAAGTAACATTTCATGTTGGTCTTTTACATTAGTGATTTTCAGTTATTTATTTATTCATTTATTTAATCTTTTTGCTATGGTGAACTGAGGAATTTGGTTAAGCCTTCCTGGTGAGGCCATTCACTATTGCCAAAGTTATATACATACTTTAAAAGTCTCCTATTTGACATTTCTTCATCTCAATAGGAATTTTTTTATTTACAAGAATCATAAATAGAAATTTACAGTCTATCATATTTTTTTCTTTGTGTCTGCTGAGCAGAAGATACATCATTAGTGTTCTTCATCACCATGGGTGAGATAAGTACAGATGCTTCACAGTGAAGCTTTTGACTTCTCCTAGGTAAACAATAATGACTTTTATTTAACTATAGAACCAAAGGAATAATATGATACAAGTCTGGCTCTGTGAAATAATGGGTGTTTGGGGGTTATTATGTAGGTCTTGACAAGAAATTACTGGCAGGAATATGCGATTCAAAGGCAAATGCCTCAATGTGATTGGCAGAACAATGTGACTTTTTAACTGATTGGTCTTTAGGAAATGAGGTGACAGGGATTCCCTTGTCTGTAGGTGGCCAACAGTTGGTCTGTCCTGCAGAATATGTCTATGTACTCTAGGCTTTCCCCATCCACAGGTTCCACCTCTGTGGTCTGAGAAATGTTAATTAGACTCTTCCCTTCTGGAGGGGAGTGGTGCCTAAGTGTTCCATGACCTTTCTGTCCAGGAGGGGAGGGGTATGGCAGAATTTTCCAAAGTTCCCGAGCTGACCTCCTCAGTGGACAAACTGTGAGAATGTTTTCTACTGCATCACATTCCCTCAGAAGATCACTTCATCTCAATGAAAGGTTTCCACATTTAAAGATATAAATATAACAAAAGAAGAGAGAACGGTGTCCTGAACACATAGGTATACATGTTCAGCCCCAACCCTCAAGCTTAGCCAGAATGGTTTTGTTCTGTACCAATCATCCCTCCCCTGCATGTACCTGGACTGTAAAGAGAACTCCAGCCTTGACACTCTTATCTGCTAACATCTTGTGTATAATCTAAATGATAACAGCTTCCTCGACACAATAAAATTCCTATTAGGACGCCTATGGTCACTTGATCTTTGACAAAGGAGCTAAAACCATCCAGTGGAAAAAAGATAGCCTTTTCAACAAATGGTGCTGGCTCAACTGGAGGTCAACATGCAGAAGAATGCAAATTGACCCATTCTTATCTCCTTGCACTAAGCTCAATTCCAAGTGGATCAAGGATCTCCACATAAAACCAGACACACTGAAACTAATAGAAGGGAAACTAGGGAAGAACCTTGAACATATGGGCACAGGGGAGAATTTCCTGAATAGAACTCCAATAGCTTATGCTCTAAGATCAAGAATTGACAAATGGGACCTCATTAAATTACAAAGTTTTTGCAAGGCAAAAGACACTGTCAAAAGGACAAAGCGGCAACCAACTAACTGGGAAATGATCTTTACCAACCTTACATCTGACAGAGGGCTAATATCCAAGATATACAAAGAACTCAAGAAGTTAAACTCCAGAGAGGCAAGTAACCCTATTAAAAAATGGGGTACAGAGCTACACAAAGAGTTCTCACCTGAAGAATATCTAATGGCTGAGAAGCACCTAAAGAGATGTTCATCATCCTTAGTCATTAGGGAAATGCAAATCAAAACAACCCTGAGATTCCATCTCACACCAGTCAGGATGGCTAAGATCAAAAACACAGGAGACAGCAGTTGTTGGCGAGGATGTGGAGAAAGAGGAACACTCCTCCACTGCTGGTGGAATTGCAGGCTGGTACAACCACTCTGGAAAGCAGTCTGGCGGTTCCTCAGAAAACTGGGCATGACACTCCCGGAGGATCCAGCTATACCACTCCTGGGCATATACCCAGAGACTTTACCTGCATGCAATAAGGACACATGCTCCACTATGTTCATAGCAGCCTTATTTATAATAGCCAGAACCTGGAAAGAACCCAGATGTCCCTCAACGGAGGAATGGATTCAGAAGATGTGGTATATCTACACAATGGAATACTACTCTGCAATTAAAAACAATGAATTCATGAAATTCCTAGGCAAATGGTCAAAACTTGAAAATATCATCCTTAGTGAGGTAACCCAATCACAAAAGAACACACATGGTATGCAGTCACTGATAAGGGGATATTGACCCAGAATCTCGGAATACCCTAGACACAATCCGCATATCAATAGATTTCTAAAAAGATGGAAGGAGAGACCCCTGGTCCTGGAAAGACTGGATGTAGGGGAACGCCAGGACAGAGTAAAGAGAGGGGGTTGAATGGAGAAAAGAGGGAGGGAAGGGGGCTTATGGGACTTTCGGGGAGGGAGGAAACGGGAAAGGGGAAGTGATTTGGAATGTAAATTAAAAAAATAAAATAAAAAAATGCAACAAAACCCTAAATGCAAGATGTGAAACTCTGAAATTTTATCAAATGTAAGGAGCTGCTGCCCCATTTTCGCAACACTCATAAATGTTCTCTTTTTTAAAAAAATTAGTAAGCAAATACATTCTTGTTTAGAAAGAAGTTCTATTTTCATCTTCTCTACGTTCCTTGGTGTATATTTTTGGAAAGACAACTCAAAACAAAATTGTTAATCCCTCATCCTGATATACGTAGAACTGAATAATAGTTTCCTAGTGAAAACCAGACCAGATAAATGTAATGCATGTTTATAAATACATAATCTTTTCGTTTTATAGCCATTTTAAGCTGCATTTCTCATTCTTCTAATGTTATTTAAGCATGCTGTAATGTTGTAAACAACTTTCACAATGCTCTGAAAATTATGCATTAAAGAATATCATTTGCATTTTTAAATGTCCCTGTCTCTTGAATGATGTCTTTAAATTCTGCCTTATGTAAATATATGTCGTTACAAAACTCTTATTTAATTTTTGGCTTCTCATAGAGATTATGTTACTTTCTATACTTTATGTTCACTCATTCATAGATAAACAATCATAACAATACACACACACACACAGACACAGATACACAGACATACAGACACACACACACACACACATACACACACCACACCTATGACAGAACACAGTCTAAAAAGAAGTTTTGCAGGGGGAATTCTAAATGGTTTAAGAAAACTTTAAGACAAAAGACAATTATATTTAGATCTCAGTTTCTTCAAAAATATGGAACTGTTTTTGGAATCTGCTTGCATTTTCCTCGAGGTTTAGCAGTTAAGTGAGTTTACCACAGTTGCAGTATTCATATGCCTAAATCAAAAACTTGTTTTTGTCATGGATTATCCTTTTGATTAAAGAACTTATTAATATGATTCTTCTTAACCATCAGAGTATAAATTGCCTAATGGTTTTAATAATGTTGGCTATTGCATAACAATTTTGTCCAAATCATTTTTAGGATATGCTCTTCCTGGTTCATGTAAACAACTAAAGTGGTATACACACACACACACACACACACACACACACACTCACACCTTGAGAGAGCAAGAGAGAGAGAGAGTGTGTGTGTGTGTGTGTGTGTGTGTGTGTGTGAGAGAGAGAGAGAGAGAGAGAGAGAGAGAGAGAGAGAAAGAGAGAGAGAGAGAGGGAGAGATCTGTGGTGGCACATGCATAAGATAGAAGAATTAAAGAAACAGCAACAAGAACATCACAATTTGAAGGCCAGTGGATTATAGACTATGGTGGATAATGTGGAGATACCTTATCTCAGAAGAAAAGAAATATGAAAAGGAAAAACAAACAAAAAATAAATGTAAACAAGCAATAACTGAAAGAAAATGTGAACAAAAAATATTATTAATCCTTAAATGGTAATGTAGGTTTGTAATCACAGCACAATACAGAGAGGATTACAAGAATATTGAATTTTCAGGCTATCTGGGATATACAATATTTGAAATAGTAAATAAATGAATAAAAATATAAGTTTCAATCAGATGTCTGAACACAAAGCATGATAAAGGAGTATAGTCTAGAAAAGAAATAGGTATACATTCTCATTAGTAATTAGTAATCTGGTTTATATTGGTATAATATGTATTCCAAATAAAATTATACCTTAGACAGTTGTGTAATAATTGTCTCTGTACTGGAAGGTCAGTATTATAGCACATATAATCAATAGACTTGATAATATAATGATACTTGATAATGATACTTGATAAAGCTTCCTTTCCAAAGCCCATGTTACATTTTCTGGCACTATAAATTATAGTCAACAAGGGGGAGCCTCTAGCTCATTTCCGACTTGATTCTGTTCCATATATTCAAAGCATATCATGTATTTAACAATGGATGTCTATATCTCGAAGGCAACCAAGAGAAATAGCAATATCCCGTATTATTTGGAAGATTTCTGGGCCCCCTCTAACCAATAGCTCATCTAGAGATATGACCTATTTGGAATGTCTGTTTTTATTTAAGTGTTATGACTTCAGTATACAGCATAATTTTTTTGTGCTTTTATCTGCTCATTTAAAATATGGATATATTTCAGCTTCATAAATTTTTCCTTGTTATGAATTAAATTTAATTACCTTGTTGCATAATCATTTAAGTTAGTTATAAATTGAAATCTCTTATTATAATTTTGAGTTATCAAGAACACAAATGAAGAGTCATGCTTGGTTATCTTAGCTGGAAATAAAATTCTTGAAAAAAATATTGAAAATGATCCCAACATGGAGTTACTTCTTCCCTTAGACTATATGTTCTAGATAGAGGTTTTGTCTTATAGCGTTTGTTGTAATGCTAAGTGCTGGCTTCCAAGGTCTGGAGCCTTTGAGAACCTGCACCGAAGTAAATTCTGATTGGTAAATAAAGATGCCAGGAGCTAATAGTTGGGAAGAATAGAGATAGGTGGAGTTTAGGTTTCCAGGGTTTGAGACCTCAAGAGGGGAGAGGAAGAAGCAGCAGCCTTGAGATAGAAGAATTTGCAGGAGAGGAGAAGGAGAGGGAGAGGGAGAGGGGAGAATTTCAAAATGAAACAATTCAATATGTTACATGTATTGGGATGAATAAGCTTGAAAAGAACATACTATTCCCCCAAATTTCCCAATATTGAAAAAGACCTGAAAGAAGGGGAAATTTATCAGAATTTAAAATGAGAGACAGTTGGGAAGATAATGTGGTAGCTCTTATTTTTAATTGAAAAAAATTTTCTTCTTAGAACATATTTTGTTCATATTTCCACTCCTGTAGTTTTTCCAAGATATTCTGTACCTTCCTACCTACCCAACTCTATTCTCTCCTCCAAAAATCAAAACTAAATCAAAACAACAACAACAGCAACAATAACAACAGAAGACCAAAGCAAATCATCACCTTTCATAGTCTGACTGCCTCTAGATACTTTCTAGTGACTTGTTTTAAAACAGGTGTGCAAGAAACAATTTCATGTGGGTATAGCAGCTTTACTTATCTTTCCAAATACTTTAACAACTGACCAACATATTTTTCAAAAGGTGGGTGGACACCTACAAAATGTTTTTCCCAAAACTTATCCTGTCTACAAGAAATGCAGTGATTGGGGATGGAGCAAAGATAGGGAATGACCAAACAATAACCAGCCAAAAAGGTGACCCATTCCATGGACAAGCACCAATCCCTAACATTATTAATGATACTCTATTATGCTTACAGACAAGAGTCTAGCATGAAAGTCTTCTGATTGACTTCACTCAGCAGCTGACTCAGACATATGCAGACACAACCAAACAGTGGATAGAGTTTGGGTAGGCTCAGGAAAATGGAATGGTTTACAGGAAGCAATTCAGTTAGCAAGAAAATTAGGAGTACTCTGCTTCATCTATAACCAGGTTTCCACCCAACAGATTGGACCAATGTTGGCCCAGTTTAGGAAAATCCTGTTAAAAAGAGTTCCTCAACATCTCACGATGACCCTAGCTGGACCATTGCAAGGATGTCAAACTGTGGTAAATGCCATAGACTTTTTAAAAACATACAGAGAGTTAGACTCAGAGAAGGTAGTATTCCTACCTATTAGGAATAATAATTAAAATATTAAAATAAGAAAGATAATGGAGTGAGGAGACGGTTTAAGAATATAAAACCATTTTGAAGACAGAATACAAACCTCCCAATTAGATCAGAACCTAGCCAGCCATGAACTCCCACCAGAGGCTTGTTTGGGCAAGCGCCAGAAAGACCTCTTTTTAGGGTGGGGGGGCCCAACTATAGAGGGACCCGACAACTAGAATTCAACAATCAAGGGCCAAGCATAGGGGCAAGACCTATGAACAGGTTGCCATGTAGGAACAACCGGAGAGGTTGAGGACAACCCTTTCAACCTCAGGGACACAATTTCTAAAACCCAGAATAGCAGTACCCATTATACTAGCTGACAGCACCACCAAAGTGGTCAAATGGCTGTTGGACAAGGGTAGTGAAATTAATGTATATACCCTAGATGAAGGACAGATCCTGAATACAGGCAAGATTAGAGGCTGCATAGAAGTAGAGGTAATTGAAGGTAGATTTAAAACCCCTATGACTAGACTAATATTGCAGGTATGTGATAACAATTATGAGCTAGAATTTGCTCTGTGTAGTGCCCCAGAAAATGTTATAGGACTATCCACATTACACAAATTATTTTTAAAATGTTTGAATTAGAAGACTACCAAAGGTACTATTGGCTGCAGTCCAAATTCCACAGGTAGAACTACCCAAAATACCAGCCTCTTTCACACTACAATACCCCCAAAAAAGGTGGAATGGAAGAAGTGAACGACACCATACAAACCTTATTAAGACAAGGTATTATAGAACCAACACAAAGTTTTAACTATAACAGCCCCATTTGGCCAGTAAAGAAACTGAATGGCAAATGGAGATTCACAGTAAACTTCAGGAATATAAACAAACTATCAGAGAAGATGCCTGGGCAATTGCCAGATGTAGAAGATGTATTCCTGAGAATCAGGCATGTTGCACCTAAATGATTAGCCACAAGAGACTTAACAGACATGTTCTTTGGCATTCCCTTATATCTCAACTCTAGAGAAATCACCACATTCTCATGGGAAGGAATACAGTGTCAATTTACTAGAGTTCCACAAAGAAATAAAAACAGTTCAATTATAGTACATAATGCACTGAGATGGGCTTTCGATTCATTCCACACACCAGAAGAAGTAACAATCTTTTCATATGTAGATGACCTTCTTTTTTATTTTCCTTTCTTTTTCTTTTTTTATTTTATTTTATTTTATTTTTTTAATTTACATTCCAAATCACTTCCCCTTTCCCGTTTCCTCCCTCCCCGAAAGTCCCATAAGCCCCCTTCCCTCCCTCTTTTCTCCATTCAACCCCCTCTCTTTACTCTGTCCTGGCGTTCCCCTACATCCAGTCTTTCCAGGACCAGGGGTCTCTCCTTCCATCTTTTTAGAAATCTATTGATATGCGGATTGTGTCTAGGGTATTCTGAGATTCTGGGTCAATATCCCCTTATCAGTGACTGCATACCATGTGTGTTCTTTTGTGATTGGGTTACCTCACTAAGGATGATATTTTCAAGTTCTGACCATTTGCCTAGGAATTTCGTGAATTCATTGTTTTTAATTGCAGAGTAGTATTCCATTGTGTAAATATACCACATCTTCTGAATCCATTCCTCCATTGAGGGACATCTGGGTTCTTTCCAGCTTCTGGCTATTATAAATAAGGCTGCTATGAACATAGTGGAGCATGTGTCCTTATTGCATACAGGTAAAGTCTCTGGGTATATGCCCAGGAGTGGTATAGCCGGATCCTCCGGAAGTGTCATGCCCAGTTTTCTGAGGAACCGCCAGACTGCTTTCCAGAGTGGTTGTACCAGCCTGCAATTCCACCAGCAGTGGAGGAGTGTTCCTCTTTCTCTACATCCTCGCCAACAACTGCTGTCTCCTGTGTTTTTGATCTTAGCCATCCTGACTGGTGTGAGATGGAATCTCAGGGTTGTTTTGATTTGCATTTCCCTAATGACTAAGGATGATGAACATCTCTTTAGGTGCTTCTCAGCCATTAGATATTCTTCAGGTGAGAACTCTTTGTGTAGCTCTGTACCCCATTTTTTAATAGGGTTACTTGCCTCTCTGGAGTTTAACTTCTTGAGTTCTTTATATATCTTGGATATTAGCCCTCTGTCGGATGTAAGGTTGGTAAAGATCATTTCCCAGTTAGTTGGTTGCCGCTTTGTCTTTTTGACGGTGTCTTTTGCCTTGCAAAAACTTTGTAATTTAATGAGGTCCCATTTGTCTATTCTTGATCTTAGAGCATAAGCTATTGGAGTTCTGTTCAGGAAATTCTCCCCTGTGCCCATATGTTCAAGGTTCTTCCCTAGTTTCCCTTCTATTAGTTTCAGTGTGTCTGGTTTTATGTGGAGATCTTTGATCCACTTAGAATTGAGCTTAGTGCAAGGAGATAAGGATGGGTCAATTTGCATTCTTCTGCATGTTGACCTCCAGCTGAGCCAGCACCATTTGTTGAAAAGGCTATCTTTTTTCCACTGGATGGTTTTAGCTCCTTTGTCAAAGTTCAAGTGACCATAGGAGTGTGGATTCATTTCTGGGTCTTCAATTCTGTTCCATTGATCTACATGTCTGTTACTGTACCAATACCATGCAGTTTTTAACACTATTGCTCTGTAGTACAGCTTGAGGTCCGGGATACTGATTCCCCCAGAGGTTCTTTTACTCTTGAGAATAGTTTTAGCTATTCTGGGTTTTCTATTATTCCAGATGAATTTTTGAATTGCTCTTTCTAACTCTATGAAGAATTGAGTTGGGGATGACCTTCTTTTGATAGCAAATGATCAACAAATACTACATAAAACAGTAGCAGACTTAATTGCACATCTAACAAAATAACGATGGACCATCAATAAAGACAAAGTAAAAGGACCAGCTGAGGAAGTTAAATTCCTCGGCGTACACTTGTCAACTAGAGGACCATCCATTCCCCCAGAAGTAATTAACAAATTAAAAAACTCACCAAGACCTCAGAATAAGACAGAAACCAAGCCTTTAATAGGTTCATTTGGGTATTGGAGGCTACATATACCATACCTGTTATTGCTGCTCCATCCATTATACAGCATAATAAAGAAAACAACTGACTTTACCTGGGGACCACCCCAGGAAGAAGCAGTGAAAATTATATTCGAATATATAGAGCAATTTAGTAATTTAATTTATATCAAGGCAGATAATATAGTGACAATAGATATCCTCTTTATAAAGGGATATGGCTATTGGGATATATTTGTTAAACAACCACAGATTAAATCAATTGGCTTTTATTGAAAATGCTTCCCTCTGTCAGAATCCAAGTATTCACCCTTTGAAAAAACAATATGAACTGCCTATGAAGCACTCCACACGTGCCACAGTATCCTAAGAAGGAATCCAGTGGTACTCCGATCCACTGCACCCATCCTTGAAGAAGAGGCATGGAGAGGAGTGGCCATGGAAGGAAAAGTATTGCTATGGAAATGGAACTTCTCAGAGTTCCTGCAAGGAACAAACCTGGCTGCACAGGGGACTGTAAGGTGGTGCACTGGAAAGTAGCAGAAGCGAGAGAGGATTGAATGGAGAACAGGGGAGTGAAGAGGGATTATGGGACTTTCAGGGAGGGAGAAACCGGGAAAGGGGAAATCATTGAGAATGTAATTAAAAAAAATAGAAAATAAATATAAAAAAAAGAACAACTTTTTTAAGCATTCAACTTCAGACTAACAAAATCATATTTTTAAAACAAACAAACAAAAAAAGAAAGTAGCAATCAAACCCCAAGCTTCTATTCACAGTCACAAGGATAATTGAACTCAGACAGAAATTGTAGCACCCAGCACTGGAAACACCTTGTGGACCACAGACAGCAAGGGAAGACTGCAACTAACCAAACTGGAGGACAAATCATGCTGACAAACAATGTGTGTATGTGCCTGTGTGAGAGCATTAACATATACAGCTATTTGCTTTCCGGAGCAATTACAGGAATAGCGCTATGCATGTTATTAATTATATGACACACATTGATCATGCTTGCCATGTTCTATGTTACATTATCATTTTCAGTGTTAAACACCCCAGAATTGGAATACATGGCATTGCTGGCAACAGCACTGTGTGTACAATTCTGCTCTCAACCATCACCCCCAAACCACAAATTACATGGCCTATCTTTAGACTTAAAGGTATAGACCCACTACATTAAATACCCAGATGGTGAACAGATGATAAAATATGGGCACCACACCAACTAAAAAATAAATAACTTCTGAACCAAGTATGCTTATTGCTTAGCTTATTCCTTGTTACATGGCTGTGAATACCTCAAAAAACAGGTAGCACAATACTACCCTACCAAAACTTATATGCTAGATCAAAAAGATAATATAAATACAAACAAATATGAACAAAATCCCACAAAATGTCACTTTAATGAGGTGTAGTTGAATGCCTCTAGTGTGAGAGCAATCTTTAGTAATTATTGGTATAGACCAACCTAGGTTAACCACAACATTATTAATGTTAAAGGGGTCTACAAAACAATCACTATGGGAATAGAGATAGAGTCTACATTCAATTGTGATTTAGCTATAAATTCAACCTTTCCTAAATTATATATAAGTACTTTGATACATACAGTGTTAGAAGGTCAAGCAGAGGGAAGGTGGTTTAATCTTACAACATTAACATGGGAAGAACAAGTGTTTGATTATGAATATGATGGATAAGAACCTGGAGAGGAAAAGAGAAAAGAAACTTCCCCATCTACACCGATAACAACACCAAATCCATGTAAACCCATTCTAAATATGTAGTGAACCTAATGTACAGAATTTGCTGTACCTTACCCTCTTAAGAATGGTATACCCCCTCTATCTAAACCATGGGGAAATTGGTGCCCCAGGGAGCTATATGAGAATTTATACCCAGAACTCCAGAGGACATCGAAACAGACACATTGGCTATGCGTAGCAGGATTCCAAAACCTACCCTTCTTTAGCAAGCTAAGCCATTGCCCTAAATTAAAAGGGGCCACCAGAATAGAAGTACAACAATGGCCTACCTGGGAAGATTGGGTATCAGCAATGACTCTGGGGATGGAACATTATAGACAAACACTAGTACTAACCAGCATCCTACCACAACCATGGCAGACTACATTACATGTAAAAACAGCAACACCCTTATGCACAATGCCGAAGGTAACACATGAATGCTTTTTGGTAGCTCAAGGATATTCATTAATGTCAAGATGGAGTGTAGAAATGGACACCAACAGAGTACCAGGCATTGCCTAGAACTGTTTCAATAGAAACTCTTGGCCTACAAGTCCAGAGGAAGGAAGACATAGAGACTAACTGTGCATGGGAAATGGGGAGAAGGAGGTCTCCATATATCTGAGGCAAATGTTATGTTGAGTAATCTAGCAGAAATAGAGAATTAGATACCCTTTTTACAACAGGACTAGAAAGAAGGAACTCAGATGTCCAAACATTTTTAGATAGTGAAAAAGGATCATATTGCGCAGAAGGCATATGTGAGATACATCTAATACAGGTATTCCTAGACAATGCCTATCCAGAATATTACACTAAAGCCATACCACAGAAACTAGGCAATGAATTTATAACACAAGTTGACCACTTCCTGTGGTAGTCAGTTAACATCACTAATAGCTCTCTCTATATATACCACTTGAAGATACCCTTAAATTAGGAGCAAATACATATGTCTACCCACACCTGCCAGACACAAAGATGCAACACACATCATTCACAATATCAAGATTAACAGCCATAATACAAGACATGGGGAACTATAACTTTATGCTATGCACACCCACACTAAAATAGCCACATGCAAATGGTTGAATGAATCATTTATGAGTACTTCTTAAGCATATTTTAATTTAACAGGCAGATGTTATCTAATGATGAACTGCTCACAGGCCACAATGGATAATAAAACAGCATGACTAAGTTGACTCTAAAGGTAAAACATTACTTTGACTCTGATGGTCTATTTGATTTTGAACAAGATCATTATAGCAACTTCATTCAAAAATGAATAAAATCATTGAAATCATGACATACAATGAAAAACAATTGGTGTCATTAGATGCCAAAATTAGGAAGGAAAGCATCACCTTGGGTAATGCTCTGAGTGAAGAATATAACTTGGTTGGCCTATTAGAAGCCAACACTATAATCAATAAAAATTGGAACAAAGGAATAACTAAATGTGGCCTGTGGGACACCATCAGCAGACTAGCATGCTTACACTTTGTATGCACCCCAGTGTACTTATGGTGGCACTGGGTTAAAGAAGCATTTTGGTTCCTCATATTTCTGATTATTTTATTTATGCTGTTGAAAGTATCTTTGATATGTTTTAGTAGCAATTATAGAAAATATGCCAAAAAGAAGGCCCTTGTTCAGGAGGCCAAGTGATAACGATTCCAGACAAAGATATGACCTCAGTAACGTGTCACGAACTAATACATTTTTTTCAGAAAAATATTATTTGATAATGCTTCATCACTTGGAATTTTGTTTGATAGATAAACTAGATATAAGTTATTTGAACAGAAAATTGCCTGTTTTGCTTAAGATCCTATGCTATATACTATTTGTGGCCCAAAATGGATGATAAATTGTTTTCTTTGCTTCACCATTGTTTTTATCATAAACACGCATCCAGTAATTTGTACCCAGACCCCGTCAGGGCAATCCAAAACTTATTGAGCAGCCTCATGCCTGCTATATTATCAAAGGAAGCCACTTTTAGTACCGTGCATGTTACAACAAGTTGGAGCATGCACCTGACTCTACATACAAAATGTTGGTAATTCCCCAAAATGTATGGGAATTACCCTAAATAATCACACCACCCAGAAATCCTACAAGTTTGCTGCCTGAGGTCAATATTAAAATCAATATTAAAAGAGTGCATCTTCCAATGGAATGCATACTGTACATGGAAATCTACCACAAAAATGGAATAATCAACGGATCCCCATTTTGAAAGCCTTGAGAAGCCTTCGGAATACCTAGACCTGAAAGCTCTGGTTTACCTGAGACTCCAGGGGATGGAATGTAAGGAATAAATGTAAGCAATATAAAAGAAATTGCAAATGTAATCCAACCCAGAGTGTGTGAGTGTGAAATGTGATAAAGGCAAACAACTTGATTCAGTGAACACCTCAATTTTAAACGACTAAAAAGATACCATGAAGACCAAGTCTGGAGAGTGTGTGTGGAGATAAACCTAGTGTCAGATAAAATGGTGCTGCAGGCCTCAGCTGAAAAAGACTTAAAAACCCTGTTCTGACAGCTATGTTTTGGCTCATTCCTGAGAGACCCAATGGAGATTCTTAGTGTTCAAACCTACTCATTCCCAGAGCCAGCCCACCAATTCCAGACACCCCAACTCTGGACCAAGCCTCCAGCAGGGATCTAAAGCACAGTGAAGAAATGCCACAGGCCTTGCCTATGTTTCTATCAGAACTAGGCTACCACACTTACCAGACCAGAGGTGAAAGTGTATGTTATGTGTGTAAATGAATGTGATCCCTTTTTGCTTTACATTTGTTCATTGTTGCTTATGAATAAATATTAGTGTAACTTGATCCACTGAGTCATTGTCACTTTCTCTCTCTCTTGGCTCCATCCCTAAACAGAAGAACTAAATAGAATTCACCACTGAAGAATCTCAAAAGGCTGAGAAGCACCTAAAGAAATGTTCAATGTCCTTCCTAGGCAAATGGTCAGAACTTGAAAATATCATCCTTAGTGAGGTAACGCAATCACAAAAGAACCCACATGGTATGCAGTCACTGATAAGGAGATATTAACCCAGAATCTCTGAATACCCTAGACACAATTCGCATATGAATAGATTTCCAAGAAGATGGAAGGAGAGACCCCTGGTGCTGGAAAGACTGGATTTAGGGGAATGCCAGGAGAGAGAAGTGAGAGGGGGTTGAATAGGGAAAAGAGGGAGCGAAGGGGGTTTATGGGACTTTTGGGGAGGGAGGAAACGGGAAAGGGGAAATGATTTGGAATGTAAAGAAAAAAACTTAAAAAATAAAAAAATAAATATAAATGTAAATGAAGAATATATTCAATAATAAATAAATAAATAAATAAATAAATAGTTTAAAAAAAAGAGAGAAATGCAAATCAAAATGACCCTGAGATTTCACCTCACACCAATCAGACTGGCTAGGATCAAAACCACAGGGGACAGCACATTTTAGCAAGGATGTGTAAAAAGAAGAACACTTCTACATTGCTCTTGGGATTGGAAACTGTTAGAACCACTCTGGAAATCAAAGGGGAGGTTCCTCAGAACATTGGAAGTATATCTACCTGAAGACCCAGCAGTTACAATATTGGTAATATACTCAAAAGATGCCCCACTATGCCACAGGGGCACATGTTCCACTAGGTTCATAGTGTCCTTCTTTGTGATAGCCAGAAGCTAGAAACAACCCAGATGCCCCACAATAAAACAATGGATACAGAAAATGTAGTTCAGTTACACAATAGAATACTATTCAGCTATTAAGAATGAGAACATCCTGAGTTTTGCAGGCAAATGGATGGAACTAGAAAATATCAGCCTGAATGAGGTAATTCAGACCCAAAAGGACATATATGATATGCACTCACTAATGAGTGGATATTAGCCAAAAAAGTACAGTATACCTAAGATACAGTCCACAGAATTAAAAAAGGTCCACAAACTGAAGGGCCAAAGTGACCAAGTGAGGACACCTCAATCTCACTTGGGAGGAGGAAAAAAGCAACCACAGTGGGGGAGGGAGGGACATGGGAGGGAAAGGGGATGGGGAGATGAGAGGGGAACATGATCTGGTATTGGGTGAGGGGGGGAAAGAACTGAAACTCTGAGGGCCAGCAGAAAGAATGGAAACAGGCAATCTCCAGAGGTAGGAAGTTGAGGGGACCCTCTAGAATGTACCAGAGACCTGGGAGGTGACTCTCAGGACTCAAAGGAATGGACCCTAGATGAAATGCCCTACAGTGTGGAGAGGGAACTTGTAAAGCCCACCTCTTGCAGAAAAACAGGGCATCAAGTGAGGGATGGGTTGCTATCCTAAAGTCAATACTCTGACCCATAATTGTACCTGTCTGAAAGAACTGCAGGTATGGAAATGGAGAAGAGCCTGAGGAAAAGAAGATACAGCAACAGGCCCAAAGTGAGATCCAGCTCAAGGGAGGCTCCATGGCCTGACACTATTCCTGAGGCCAAGGAGAATTCACAAAATGGACCTATCATTACTGCCATCTGAAAAACCCAACAAGCAGACACAGATATTTGTACCCAACCAATGGACAGATGTTTCTGACCCTGTGGTTGAATTAGTGAAAAGCTGGAAGAAGATGAGGAGAAGGGCAATCCTTTAGGAGGACCAGAAATCTCAGTTTACTTGTACACCTGTGATCTCTCAGACACTGGATCACCAATCAGCCAGCACACACTACCTTATATGAAGCCCCCAACACATATGTAGCAGAGGACTTTTGGTTCTGGGTTCAGCCAGAGAAGATGCAGCTAATCCGCAAGAGACTGGACGAACCAGGGAGTTTAGAGGTATAGTGGGGTGGGGGAATGGGCACATCCTTGTAGAGACAGGGGGCGGGTTGGAGGTATGGGATGCACAACAGTTGGAGGGTGGACCATGAGGGAAATAATATCTGGAGTGTAAAAAAAAATAAAAATAAAAAGGAAAAGAAAAAAATTAGTTAAATAAAAAAAGAAGCATCTCAGAGGCCAGAGGCTGACCACCAGTTCCTTTCTTACATTTCAGGTAAGAATTATAATAAGTAGGAAAGCAATTTTACCCACAATGTTTATTATCTTTATTGTACCTTGGCTTACTCAGAAAATTGTCAGTCTAAATAAGAATGATATAAGTGATCAGTATCTAATACTTCATGTATTCATGAACTGATAAATTTCGTGAATTCATTCTGGTGACAGTTTAAGACATTCCAATTTTATTTTCCACTTTTAGTATATATATACTGTCAACATTGGTTGTAGGAATGAAGGCCTTGTGTTGCTATTATGATGTTATGAAATGTACCAAGATAGACATGTTTTAGAAAGAAGAATAGAGAAGTCTACAAATAAGAGAAAAAGGTCAAATTATAAATAGCAACATGGGGTCTCACTGGTACCAGACTCTTAATTCCACAAATCTGTCCAAGTGTTTGTACAATGTAAGATCATTAGGATAGAAAACTGCATAAAGTGGTCACAGATACAATTGTTTAAGATCCGTTTTCCAAATATCTACAATATTCTTAAACTATAACTTACTTAAATTACAGTTTTATCCTGTCTATTTTCTTCATCATTTTAGCCACAAAAGATTTTATAAAAAAACAAAACTTCTGATTTGCATTTCCCTAATGACTAAGGATGATGAACATCTCTTTAGGTGCTTCTCAGCCATTAGTTTTTCTTCAGGTGAGAACTCTTTGTTTAGCTCTGTATGCCATTTTTTAATAGGTTTACTTGCCTCTCTGGAGTTTAACTTTTTGAGTTCTTTGTATATATTGGATATTAGCCCTCTGTCGGATCTAGGGTTGGTAAAGTTCATTTCCCAGTTAGTTGGTTGCCGCTTTGTCTTTTTGACAGTGTCTTTTGCCTTGCAAAAACTTTGTAATTTAATGAGGTCCCATTTGTCTATTCTTGATCTTAGAGCATAAGCTATTGGAGTTCTGTTCAGGAAATTCTCCCCTGTGCCCATATGTTCAAGGTTCTTCCCTAGTTTCCTTTCTATTAGTTTCAGTGTGTCTGGTTTTATGTGGAGATCCTTGATCCACTTGGAATTGAGCTTCCATCTCACACCAGTCAGAATGGCTAAGATCAAAAACACAGGAGACAGCAGTTGTTGGCGAGGATGTGGAGAAAGAGGAACACTCCTCCACTGCTGGTGGAATTGCAAGCTGGTACAACCACTCTGGAAAGCAGTCTGGCGGTTCCTCAGAAAACTGGGCATGACACTTCCGGAGGATCCGGCTATACCACTCCTGGGCATATACCCAGAGGCTTTCCCTGCATGCAATAAGGACACATGCTCCACTATGTTCATAGCAGCCTTATTTATAATAGCCAGACGCTGGAAAGAACCCAGATGTCCCTCATCGGAGGAATGGGTTCAGAGGATGTTGTATATCTACACAATGGAATACTACTCTGCAATTAAAAACAATGAATTCACGGAATTCCTAGGCAAATGGTCAGAACTTGAAAATATCATCCTTAGTGAGGTAAACCAATCACAAAAGAACACACATGGTATGCAGTCACTGATAAGGGGATATTAACCCAGAATCTCGGAATACCCTAGACACAATTCGCATATCAATAGATTTCTAAGAAGATGGAAGGAGAGACCCCTGGTCCTGGAAAGACTGGATGTAGGGGAACGCCAGGACAGAGTAATGTGAGGGGGTTGAATGGAGAAAAGAGGGAGGGAGGGGGCTTATGGGACTTTCGGGGAGGGAGGAAATGGGAAAGGGGAAATGATTTGAAATGTAAATAAAAAAAACTTAGAAAATAAAAAGTAAAAAACAAAGGTTCTCTTTTTGAAATTTAAAAACAAACAAAAGAAACCATAATTGCTTACTGCAATTTCTTTTGTCAAACACATTTCCTGGCTTGGAAAGGTGGCTCAGCCTTTAAAAGTTTATACTGGAAAATATCATCCTGAGTGAGGTAACCCAATCACAAAAGAATAGACGGTATGCAGTCACTAATAAGTGGATATTAACCCAGAAGCTCAGAATACTCAAGACACAATTCACATATCAATTGATTTCCAAGAAGAAGGAAGGAGAGGCCTCTGCTCCTGGAAAGACTGAATGTAGCAGTGTAGGGGAATACCAGGACAGAGAAGCGGGAAGGGTTTGACTGGGGAACAGGGGGAGGGAAGAGGGCTTATGGGACTTTAGGGGAGAGGGGAACTGGGAAAGGGGAAATCATTGGGAATATAATAAAAAATATAGAAAATGAAAAAAAAAAGAGTTTGTACTGATTTGTAAGGAACCCGGAAACCTTCTCATGCAGTTCAAAACTGTAACTTTAGCTCCAGGAAATCTAACACCCTCTTTTGGCCTCTAATAATAAAGTTCTCATGCAAAAATTTACACATACACACTAGCACACACACACACACACACACACACACACACACACACACAGACACAGAGTTATAATTAATATGTAACAACAATTAAAAAAAGAGATCATGAATTTGAAAGAGGGCAAAAAGTTTTAAACCGGGCAAGATTTTAGGGAGGGAAGGGGAAAATGACCTAAGACATAAAAATTTTATTTACAGATGATTTTGTTTAAAAGTTTTAAAAAACTCCTTTTAAATAGAACAAAATGTGTTAGTGTGCTGGCAATTTTACATTCCTGTCAAAATTTTGAAATCCATCATTTCTCATTTCTGTTGATTACTTCATTCTTCAGACACTACCTGCATTTTTCTGAAGTTTATCTTCCTTTGCTATGATAAATACTGAAGTGTGCTTTTTCAGGCCCAAGCATTGAAAACCCAGTGCAGACAGTTCTTGGCCTCTCCTCTTTCCTCTTCCTTGCAAAACCATTAGATTACATTCCTAAAGCTAGCCACCAAGGTCTATACCCATATTTGGCTGCTTTATTATACCTGACTAAAACCCCAAGGTCTAGCTACCAAAGCATCATGCTCCAGCAATCAAAATTCATTATTTAGCTAACATGTGCAGTCAAGACTTACAAACTCATCTGAACACAGATTACTCCCTTTTCTCCTTAAAAATTGCTCCTATAGAAACACTTGCTACTGACTTGACCTGACTCCGAGGCTCCCACAATACGACCCCCACCACTAACACACACACACACACACACACACACACACACACACACGTGCGCGCGCGGCTTGTTCCTCTGGGGAAATACATCACTTTTGTGTTAAGAATTTAGTGTCAGGGTATATTCTATTCTGAAAACAATTTGGGGAGGAAAGGGAGTATTTATTTAATCTTACAGATGGTAGTGTGTCATCAAGGGAAGCCAATGCAGGAACTGAGGCAGAATCCAGGGAGGAATGCTGCTTATTGGCTTGATCCCCTTGGATTGTTCATCTGTCATTTTTTGTTTAGCCAGATTCTCATGCTTAGGGATAGCACAGCTGAGAGTGGGTGGGACTCTTTTAACTTCAATAAGCAGCCAAAAAATGTCCCAAAAGCAAGCCATAGAGAAGTCTGATGGAGGAAATATTTCAGTCGAGATTCTCTCTTGCCAGATATATGTAGATTCAAGTGGAAACAAAAGTAACTAGAACATGACAATATCTATGATTCATCTGCTGTGGTAGTGTCTTTATTTTTGTCACTGCTATGACAAAATGCCTTACATAGGCATAATAAGGAAGGGTTTACTTTGATTCACAGATTGATGGCACAAACCATAAGGATAGAAAAAGGACAGTGGAGGGACCAGGAGACAAATGGCTGCTATGAAAGATTGGAAACAAGGAAAGATGAACGCTGGTGCTTAGGTCACTAACATTTTTATTTTGTCTGAGGTCTGGCACATCGAAAGATACTGCCCACCTTCAGGATAAGTGTGCCCATGGCACTTAAACAAATCTATAAACTCCCTTGTAAGATGTTGAGACATATTACACCTAGATTATTCTAAAACCTATTCATGAGATAATCACTAATAATCATCATGCATATTCCTATAGTTAATTTAATTCAATAGTGTCTAGAACAATTACATTTGCTTTTCAACACCCACTTTGTCCCAAACTAGACAGAAAAATATGTGGTTACATGTGAATATGAGGTAACACAGATATCTATTATCAACGATTCACTCCTTAGATATTTGGAGCAGAACATCTTGAAGCCCAGTTGACTGTACTGATTACCTTCTGAAAATTAGAGTAAGAGCACAGCTCTTCTACATCAGTCCTTTCTTCCTGGTCATTGGAGAACTGAGCTGTTAAGCAAATAATGTAGGAAGAAATAGGACCCAGGAAGTAAACAGTCAGATGACTTGGAAACTTTGAAATGTAGCCATACCAAGTTTATCAACAGGCTTCATTTTACAATTTTGTCACTTTATCTTTCAGTAAGGGGAGAAATAGTACATGTACATAAGTCATATTGACCAAAAGTTGATGGGGTATGACATTGCATATGGCTGCCACAAAATAAAAAGGACTTTAAATTATTTTAGTCCCTTTATCAGTAATAAAATCTTGGAAAAAGATCACAAAGTTTCCTGCTGATGAAAGGTTTTTCTGTCTCTGGATTTTTGATAAGCATGCCAGCCAGAAATAGCTCCCTCATAACTGTGTTTGTTCTTGCTGAATTGACACATCATCCAGGGCTCCCATGACCTGTGCTTTACCACTATCTAAGACCTATAGTGTCACAGGTGTAGAAAACTTTGGTTGATAATCCTGGAGGCCTCAATCTCCACATGGATATCCCCATGTGCTATTTCCTCCTCAATCTCTCCTTCATTGATCTCTGCTAGTCTTCGGTTTTCCATCCCAAAATACTAAAAAACTTTCTCTTTGAGCAGAATGCCATCTCTTATGCGGGATGCAAGACTCAGTTGTTACTATTTCTGGTGTGACATTCTGCCCCTCTTCCACCTTTCTGGCATTAGCGCCTAGGTTTATGATGTTGTAGTTCTCATAACTGTACTATCCTCATTTCTTTTGTTTTCATCCTTGCCAACATTTTAAACATAAAATCCATGCAGAGAAAATCAAAAGCCTTCAGAACTTGCAGCTTTCACATCATAGCAATTTCTCTGTTTTTCAGGTCAAGGATATTCATGTATATTAATAATTCTGGATCTATAGACCCTGGAAAAGTTTCTTCTGTTTTCTGCACTAATATGGTTCCCATGTTCAACCATCTTATCTACAGTTTGAGGAACAAGGATTGGAAACTGGCACTGACAATGTTATAATTAATGTCCATAGTAGACTCATATCCTAACTAGAAATAAAATAATATAGGAGACTGAAATTTGAATGTAAAGATTCTTCAATTTTACTACTATTTTTCTGAAGATATTTTGTTTATACCAATGTGGCATAATATGCATTTTTCATGTGCATAAAATTGTTACTGAGAATATTAGAGATTGGTGTCATAACAATCAATCACATTTAACATTAAGGCTATGCTACATCATTATTCTAGTTTTTCAATAATTCTTCCATCTCTATTTTAGAAAATTTCAAATACTCATAGAAAGAATCTATCTTGTTTGAATTACACAGCAACCTTCTCTAGTATAAGTAATAATAAAATATAATAAATTGTTTAAGTTTGAATATAGACTACAATGGCTTATCCCATCAACTTAAATCTACATAAAGAAAGGCAACTGTGAGGAGCATAATTTACTGTAATCTGTAGCCAAGGCTCTTTCACAAGCACTGTTAGGCTCACTTCATCATGCCTCAAATGCATCACTGTGTAAACAAATTCTTATTCAAGCATATGTATTCATCTTCTGGTATGGACTAAGACTGGATAATTTCTTTACAAAGTAAGCCAGTTTTGATAGGACACTTTATGTTATCCTTTCAGTGCCTTTTAGAACTGCCCCAGTCCGAACTTCCACCACATAATTTCACCATGTCTCTTTCATATTTTCTTTCTGATATCAGGTTTTCCTTATTAATCCTGCCTTCCTTTGCAATTAGTGCAATAAACGTCATCAACTCTGATCATTTCCTGGAGTCTACTTCTAAACAGAACTGAGTGGTGGCATTTATATGAAAAGATTTAAAATTTGTATAATCATAAGAGATTTCCTTTGTCATAAAAAAAAATACAAATTACAAACCCAGAGAATGCAATATAAGATTCAAAAACAAATTTTCAGATAGGTATCTTATTAGTTCACAACAAATCAAAATATTAATTTCCCTGAGAAAGATATTTTAAACCATTTATTTTATATTTAGAAATATTCACAAAGAAAACAGTGCACAAAAATTGACTCCTCAAACATGGACCAAAATCATATACAAATATTTAAATTATAAATCTTTTAGAAAATATATTTGGATAAAATAAGAGCCATATTTTAGAAACCACGATACCTAGAAGAAAAAATAGAAAGTTAATAAAATTTTAAAGTGAGTACTATGTATCAATGAAGTATTTTAAATGATTCACAGACTGGAAAAATATTTGCTGGGCTTAAACCATACCACAGCTTTTACTGCAAGATGGTTTATTTTTATTTTATTATTTACTTATTTGTATTTTTTTTGTTTTATTTTGGGAGTGCTGCAAGAGTAGAGGACAGATATGGTGGGATGGGGAGATGAGTAGCATTGGGGTGCATCATGTGAAATTCACAATGAATAAATAAAACTTGTTGAAATTATTTAAATTTCAACATGGGGTTTTGATTATGTATTAGATCTTGGATTAAAAAAATACAAGCTTTATATTTATAATAAGCCTTAAAAAAGCACAAGAGCTTGGCTGCTGTTTGTTAGAATCTGCTTTCCTATTTATAACCCCGAGTTATTACTTCCTATATTTCATCTGGGCTGCTCTTAATGCCAATTGATCATTCCTCAGTCAATATTCTTTTTATCCCTAACCCTTAGTGGACTCTCCTTCTTTCTCCTGCATTTCCTCTCATCATAATTCTCCTCTGACCCCAAGATTACAAAATCTAAACCCTGCCTTTGTCTCTTCTGCCCAATATTGGATGTTGACATCTTTATTTAATAATCAGAAATAAGGTGGGGACATGGTCTGTTTGTGTCTACATGGGGACTCTTTCATCTCTAGGGTAACCAGTCTCAGGGGCCCAATAGTAGCATTAAAATATAAGCAACATTAGTCCAACCTACTAGAAAAAAGTTAAAAAATAATTAAAGTCCATTTTATAAATGAGCTAATGTCACAAAAATCATACTATGAAAGACATACAAGTGGGCAGTGCACACATACAAATATGATATTCCGAGGGACAGGGAAATATAGCATCCACACTGGCAAGTAATCATTGTGGTTCCCATTAAGGATGAATCAATAGTTGGAGTAAAAATATGTTAAAGTACACCTGAGAGAAATGCTGAGCAGGTGAAAGATTTACTATACACATGTGTCTTCTACTTGTTATCTGGGTAAAGAGATAGTATATATTTAACTATGAGACTTTAATGGTCTTTTTTTCTCTATTTATTGTCCTTGATATTTATTGTGTTTTTTAAGTTTCAATATTTTCAAATTATAGAATTATTAGGGATACTTAAACTATAAAATACGATATTTTGTGAGACTTATTTAAAATTTATTTTCTCTACCCTCCTCCTCCTCCTCCTCCTCCTCCTCCTCCTCCTCCTCCTCCTCCTCCTCCTCCTCCTCCTTCTTCTTCTTCTTCTTCTTCTTCTTCTTCTTCTTCTCACTCACTTCTACTTCTAGTAGTAGTAGTAGAAGTAGTAGTAGTAGTAGTGGTAGTAGTATATTTATTTGGTTTTCCAAAATGAGTTTGTCTTTGTACCCCTGGCTGTCCTGGAAGTCATTCTGTGGATGAGCCTTTCCTCAAACTCAGAGACCCATCTAACCTTACCTTTCTAGTTCTGGAATTAAAGGCATGTATTATACTGTATGACTATAATACTTGCATAGTTCATTAATATTTTAGAAAACAACACATTGTAATGTAATTATTTTTCAACTGTTGCTGTTGTGGGTTTGTTTATGTGTGGGTGTGGGTGGGGGAGTGTCCCAAGAACATTAGGATGGCCTTTAACTCACTAATGTGTCACCAGGATAAATTGAGTGGTCTCAGTGGCTTATCATACCACACTGAATGAAAATTCTAGAAATGTTAGGAATAATTCAGTGACATTTCTGAGACACATATGCATACTATAGTAGAAACTAAATTCATGACTTCTGTATCACAATAAAGAAAATAGGAGTCTTTTAGAAACATCTTTAAGATCTTTCTTGAGTATGTCTTTTTTCAGACAATTTATACAATTAGCTATGCCTGTAACATCAGATTTTAGAATGATTCCATGTAAAGCCTTAGATGCTTTCCTACTGTAATTATAAACTTATGTTTTTCTCAAGTAATGAAAAATTGTCATGCAAAATAAGCCAGGGAAAGGATAACTAGTGTGGAATCTGCTGTTGTGTATGTAGTTTTTCATTTACCTCTTGTAATGTTTGAAACATATTTTTGAAGCATTAGTTAAAACTGATGTTCCTCTTCTCTGAACAGTTTAAACTGAAGTCAATATATCATCTTTTATTTTCATTGTCACAAATATGGCTAACATTTTAAAATTAATTCTTGAGTTTTAAATTGGATCATTTCTTTACTCTTTCCACATTATAAACCTTTCCATATACCCAATCTTGTTCTTATTCAAATTCTTGACCTCCTTTTTCATTAATTGTTGATATATATATATATATATATATATATATATATATATTGCATATATGTATATATCTACAAATTCTTAAATGCATATAATAAATGCTACATGCTCAATCATTATAACATTATTTGAATGTACATCTTTAGGGCTAATCATTTGATATTAGATGCCCAGTTGTGTTACTGTTCACTGAATAAGACCATTTCTCCAATTCTCATCAATCTGTAGTTGCCTATAATTTTTGTATAGGTTTGAGGCCATCCAAGTTAAGGTGCTTATTGTTTTCTGTTTGTTTTGTTTTAAGGTTCTGTCCTTCTTTAGCTCATGTTAAGGTGATCTTCTTGGTGAAACATTATGGATGGAAATTCTTGCATTTCTAGAAGACACTATCTCACAGGAAACTCTGATTCTCTGGCTTTTACAAACTTTCCTCTCCCTTCCTCCCAATCATCCTTGATTCTTAATTCCTATGTACTTTAGATATATTGGTTGGTACTGTGTAGGAGTGGTTCTGATGCTTAGGTCCTGTTCCCTAACTGATTCTTGATTTGTCAGTAAAGAATTCATGGGGCAATTGCAAGGTAGAATGAATAGGTGAAAGTTCCATGTCCTGAGAGAAAAAGGAACAGATACAAGGTAGGAAAGATTCATCATGCTTTAGAGAGAAGAACCAAGCAGCCGTGTGGGTTCTTATGAGGAACAGGGGTCTATGCCTGCTCTTATAGATCGGGGTGGTTAGCAGGGACTAGATGTATCTTAGAAACTAAAATTTAGGGTAGGTGGGAGGTGCAGAGATCAGAATATTGTTCAGAACATGCTTTTATAGGCAGGAGATATTAGTGCCCAGAAGTTGTGCCCAACAGCAAGTTGAAAAGGAACAACTGTGTATCTGTGTTTTATCCATGGGTTCAAGTTAAGCTGAGTGGGGGCTAGTAGTTCTGCCCATTCCCAGAGGTTTTGCAGGGTAACAAAAACTACATACAACAGGGCTAGGATCCACAACTCTAGATACTTATTTTTTGCAGTTTTTCTGTAATCATATTTGTCAGCTGCAAAGGTAAGTTTCCTTGGTGAAGGTAAGAACTACACTTATCAGTAGCCATAAGGAAAAAAATATTTATAACATATTTAGAATTAGACTTGTTTAGAAAAGTGTTAGTTGTAGGTTCTTCTCCTTAGAACTTTAATGTCACTATCCTTGGGTTCTTGGCTAGAATGATAGAAACCAAGCATAATTTCTATCTTGTAAAATGGGTTCTAAATCTGATAAGAGACCTGTTGGTTACAACTAAGGTGCATGCTACTACCATACTCTTAAGGTTAATGAGCCATGTTTTTAAACTTATTCTACTTTTTGAGATTATCATTATCATATTCTTACCTTCCCTCTCTTACCTCCAACACTATCTATCCCACTCACTGTTTTACAAATTTGAGTATACCTGTGTACCTGTGTGTTTATGAATATGTGGGTAAATCCAACGTGTTCTTGTCAGGCATTTTATCACAGCAACAAGAAAATCATCAATACAGTATCTGAAATAAAATAAGCATTGTGAGGAAGAACATGGTAGACAACATTATTATACTTCATTTTCTCAATTTCTCAATAGAAATGTGACCTCTATATATATATGTAGATTTTGTCTCCAAAATCCCCAGGGATAAAGTATCTTCATCCATGGGATAGGCTAACTCTTAAGTGTTGTTTTCTTTTAGGGATATCGGTTGTCTGTCAGGACATCTACAGATTCATAGTGTCAAGTTCAAATAAATTACAACACACACTACACACACACACACACACACACACACACACACACACACACACACACAAATACACCTGCCCATATGCACACACACACAGATCCAAAAAGAATTTTTATTAGAGTAAATCAAGAATAGAAATTTTAGATACACTACTAAGAGATATAATGACCCACTTTAGTGAAAGCATAATCAAGGGCAGTAGATATTGTTCAAGTTCCAAATGGGAAAATCTGTATGGACAGAGTAAAGTGATTGCTTAGGGTGTGGGAAGTTTTAACTGAATTGTGTTACTGAGCTTCACATTCTAAGAAAAGGTTAACATACACAAGAGTAATAATTCTGTAATAGTATTTAAGAAACCTAGCAGATAATTAAGAAGAATTATAATTGCATAGCCATATCAGAGAGAGAGAGAGAGAGAGAGAGAGAGAGAGAGAGAGAGAGAGAGAGAGAGAGAGAGAGAGAGAGAGAGAGGGGAAACAGAAGATGAAGAAGAAGAAGAAGAAGAAGAAGAAGAAGAAGAAGAAGAAGAAGAAGAAGAAGAAGAAGGGGGAGGAGGAGAAGGAGGAGGAGGAGCAGAAGAAGGTGAGGAAAATGAAACAATAAGCCTCTAATGAAACAAAATGAGGTATGAATTTAATGTGAACAATAAACAATATGACTTTTATAAGGCTTCAAATAGAGGGTAAGTTTAGGACATATCATGAGGCAATTATTATGGGATGACATTAAAAGAAATATCCATGAAAGAAAAGTAAATAAATTAAATATTATCAAATTAGTTATTTAGAATGACAGTATGGAAAAAATGAAATAATAAGTCTTATTGCCTGAACAAGATAATCAGAATTTTTAGTATGTGTTTATAAGTAACAATTTCTCAAGAAATATGTCATGATATTTCACATGCCCTAACTCTGGAGGTGATGTACTACAACACACCACACATATCAAACACATAACTTGATGAACCCAGACTATAGTCTGTGGGGAGTTTTCATTTAACTGAAGAAGGAATAGATGAAGAATCTAAACCACACATTTCTCTACAGATCCCAAGATGACTGGGAAAATGAGATTTTATCTTTAGGATGCACTTACCACAGAGTGAAGAGAAAATCCACGAGTTTCTCAAGATCTAAAGACAGATCATCATCCAGGGTATAACACAATTCCTCAAGTTCACTCTTCTATCTAAATGCTATTCTCTGGGGAACAGGCAGCTGTACATTTGCACTGTTTATAAGCAAATGTGTTCTGAAGGTAAGCGTACATGAAATCCTCTGTGCCTTATCATTGACAGTGGAATGATATCATTACAGTTCATATTTTTTCTGCTTCAAGTAAAGACTCAAAATATTAATCACAGACTATGTTCTAAAATTGAAACACATATTCCAGGAAAATTCAGGGACTAAGTTTTGTCTACATCTTTTCAGACTGACAAGATATGAAATGAATCCTTGGAATTTGAAGTATTTCTACCAAATAACCATGGATAAATAGGAACCCAAGAAATCTTCCAGGTTTGAACTTGGATATCTAACAGTGACAGCGGGTGGTTTTGCCTGCTTCTGGGACTCCTTTACTCATATTGGATTGCCTCATTCAGCTTCGATATGAGGAATTTTGCCTTTTGTTATTTATCTTGTTTTGTCATGTATAGTTGTTGTCTCTTGGAGGTCTATTCTTTTCTGAGGAGGAAATAATGGATTAATGAATCAAGGAGAGAAGGAAGGTGCAGAAGAATAGCGAGCAATGTAGAGAGGGGAAACTGTCCTCACAATGTATTGTAAGAGAATTTGTTTTCAAAAGAGAGGGAGAGAGAGAGAGAGAGAGAGAGAGAGAGAGAGAGAGAGAGAGAGAGAGAGAGAGAGAGAGAGAGAACCAGGTATACTAACAGATTTCTTAGTTTAGGAAAGTCTAGCAAGGTTGTTTCTTTTCTAGCCTATCTAACTGGTGACAAAAAGAAAGTGGCAGAAGAAAGCCATCAGAGGAAACAGAGAGTAGTGATAGGCATAAGTGGACACTGGATTCCCAGCATCTCTCTTATGATTATCATGCATGCCTAGGATTCAAGTCTTCAAGATTAATGACTGTAACATTGGGTAGCAGTTACATCACTCTTACTCTTATAGTTTTGGATTTGACACATGTTTTTCATTCATATCCTTGAAGAAGACAATCTGTAGCTGCAGAAGTTAGCTCTGGGTTGCCAAGACATCATTAATGTAGGAAGGACTCTAGTGAAGAAAAAATTAGGTAGAAGAAGGTGGTCCCTTATCTTTGCACATGTTTTCTTTTTCAGAAATAATACTGAAATATAATACTACCAGCCATATGACTACAAGACAATTTACTTGTGACTACACCACGTGATTTGTTAGACATAATTGATACTAGAAGAAACATTCCCAACAGGTATTTTGCAGGTGGGATTGACCCATGACAGAATGTGGATCATCCTCTAATACAAGTCTTTTTGCCGAGTCTACAGATTCCCTTAGAAAAGAATGAACTCAGTAAATATCTCCTTGGTGACTGAATTCATTCTAGTAGGATTAACACACCAGCCTGATCTCCAAATATCCTTGTTTCTTCTGTTTCTAGCAATGTATCTAGTCACCTCATTGGGAAATTTTGGTTTGATTATTCTAGTTTTGCTAAATTCACATCTTCATACACCCATGTACTTTTTCCTCTTTAATTTGTCTTTTATAGATTTTTGTTATTCTTCTGTGTTCACTCCCAAAATGTTGATGAACTTCATATTAAGACAGAATGTAATTTCCTATATGCAATGTATGACTCAACTCTATTTCTTTTGTTTTTTCGTTGTTTCTGAATGCTATATGCTGACTTCAATGGCCTATGATCGATATGTGGCCATTTGTAATCCACTTTTGTATAATGTTATGATGTCTCCTCAAGTTTTTTTAAAACTAATGATTGGTTCATACTTGACGGCATTTTCTGAGGCTGTAGCTCTCACTGTGTGTATGCTGAGATTGACTTTCTGTGATGCAAACATTGACCACTATTTCTGTGACAATCTTGCTCTGCTCCAGCTCTCCTGCACAAGCACCTATGTTAATAAGCTTGTGGCTTATGTCTTAGTGGTCATCAACATCATTGGTTCCACTCCTACCATCTTTATCTCTTATGGTTTTATCCTCTCTAGCATCTTCCGCATCAGTTCCTCTAAGGGCAGGTCCAAAGCCTTCAGTACCTGCAGCTCCCACATCATTGCTGTTTCTCTGTTCTTTGGTTCAGGTGCATTTGTGTATTTCAAACCTTCCTCACCTGGGTCTATGGAAAGGGCAAAAATCTCTTCTGTTTTTTATACCAATGTGGTTCCTATGATGAATCCATTAATCTATAGTTTGAAAAATAAAGATGTTAAAATTGCCCTAAGAAAAACTTTGGCAAGGTGGAAGATTTAACTGGATACATGTGTCTTCATGCCTGCAGTTTTAGCTTTAAATGTACCTTGTATTTAGTCAACATTTTTAATTGGTAATTCTGTATTCCACATTTTCTTATTTTTTAATTTCATTTTTGTATTTTACTGAAATGGCAGAAAATATTACCATTCAGAAAAATTTGAGATGCAGCATGATGTGTCAAAATGTGTATGTGTAATAATAAAACAAGACTGTCTTTTTCTCATCATATTATGAGGCTCAAATTAAGTAATGGAAACCACAGAAGAGAAGAGTTTCCTAGTTTTAAACCATCAAGAGGTGCTTCTTCATTTCTGTAATAAAACACTGGCCAAGAACAACTTGGAATAGGCAATGGTTTCTTTGTTTATGGGTTGCAATCCGTCAGTGTGGGAAGTAAAGGTACAAAACATTGAAGCAGAGAATACAGAGGGATACTCCTCGTTGACTTGGTTTCAAAGGTTTTCTCAGCTTCCTCCTGCCTAGGACAATCTCTCTACAGTGGGCTGGATTCTCTCACAGAATAAAGTACCAAGAAATTTTCTTCAAAGTCAAGCTTACAAGCCAATATGATGAAAAGTAATCCCTCAGCTGAGATTCTCTCTTTGCAGGTGACTTTAGTTTGTGTCAAACTGGCAAAAACTAATCAACATATATTAGTTACATAATTATATATGGTACTCTTGCAACTATGCACTAAATAACAGATTCTTAATTTTTTTACACAACTCTGTACATATTGGTATATAAGACATTATAATAATAATAATAATAATAATAATAGTAGTAGTAATAGTAGTGAAATTGCTGATAGTTTTTAAAAGAAATATATTTTAATACAATTTTTTTCTGTATGTATTTGTTTCTAGTGTGTGGGTTGAGAAAGAGAAACAAAAAGACTGTGTGTGTATGTGTGTGTGTGTGTGTGTGTGTGTGATTACAAAGTACACATGGAAATTTATGGATATGTTGGATGTCAGTCTTCCTTTTCCATATTGTTTTGGGTATAGTGTTTCTTGTCCACTGATGGGTTTCCCAGGCTAGTTGCCCATTCACTTCTAAGAATTCTCCATTCTTCTCCTCTCCCATCCCCTCCACTTAGGAACATTTAGATGACAGATTTGAGCTAGAACACCCACCTTTATATAAATTCAGGTTATCGGAATCCACGTCTTTAAACTTGAGCAGCAAGGGCTTTACTCACTGATCCAATCTCTCAGCCCTTGAAGCAGTTTTCAGAAGAAAAATATGTTGTTCTTCTCAGTTTTAAAATAGCAAATTCAAAAATTTATGACAAAGATGTGCTTATTTACATTCACATAATGAATTCTATCTTGAGTAAATAGTTACTATTCCAGAACAAGGCATTATTATCACATAATGTTTATAAATATTTTTATTGCATAGTAATCATCTTTTTATTTAAAGTATAAAGTTTGCCAAAGTTTGTTTAGGGCAGGTTCAGAAATCTTTTAAAATTCTACCCAAAATTCAAGCCAATATTCTTTTTTTTTTTTTTTTTTAAGATTTATTTATTTTATGAAAGGACATGTAGCTGTCTTCAGACGCACCAGAAGAGGGCGTCAGATCACTTTACAGATGGTTGTGAGCCACCATGTGGGTGCTGGGATTTGAACTCAGGACCTTTGGAAGAGCAGTCAGGTGCTCTTACCCATTGAGCCATCTCTCCAGCCCCGCCAATATTCTTTTGTGTTATTGTGTATAAGTATGTATGCGAAGGGATGCTCATAGGTTTTCAGTTTTATGAAGAATTTCAGCTGAATTTTGATGGGAATTTCATTTGAATCTGTATGTTGCTTTTGGTATGATGGCAATTTTCACAATATTAAAACTGTTAATCTCTGAACACAGGGGATTTTTTCATCATTTAGTATTTCCATTTCATTTTTGTATTACATATTATGTGTAAAGCTGTTAAATGTATATCTTCAGGTCAAGATTATTTATCTTCACAACCAGCATCACATATAGAAATATGTGATATAAAATTTTTATGTATGCATGGATAAACCCAGGAATGCTTGGGAAAAGGAGAGGGAGCTGAGTAAATAATGCAGTTAAATTTTATTTCATTTTCTTTAGAGCTTTTAGAGTTTATATTTATATATTTCAGTACTTTTTGGGCTACACTTTTTAATTTTATTGCTTATTTTATTTATTTACATTTCAAATGTTATCCTCCTTCCCAGATAAACCCCTTATCCCCAACCCTTCCTTCCTGCTTCTATGAGTGTATTCTGCTCTCACTCATCCCCTCCTGCATCAGCACCCTAACATTTCCCTATGCTGGGGCATTGAGCCTCCGCAGGACAAAGGGGATTCACTTCCATTGTTGCCAGACAAGGTAATCTTCTGCTATATATGCAGCAGGAGCCCTGGTACTCTTTGGTTGGTAGTCTACTTCCTTGGAGCATTTTTTTGGGGGGTCTGGTTGGTTGATATTGTTGTTCTTCCTGTGGGGTTGCTAAACCCTTCAGTTTCTCCAGTTCTTTCCCTAACTACCCAATTGAGGTCCCAGAGCTTAGACTGATTTTTGGCTACAAGAATCTACATCTGTATTGGTCAGGCTTTAGCACAGCCTGTCAGAGGACAGTTATACCAGGTTCCTGTCAGGAAGTGCTTCTTGGCATCAACAATAGCATCTGGGTTTGGTAACAACCCAGATGTCTCTCAACAGAGGATTGGATACAAAAATGTGATACATTTTCACAATGGAGTACTACTCAGTTATTATAAACAGTGACTTAATGAAAATCACAGGCAAATGGATAGAACTAAAAAATATCATCTTGAGTGAGATAACCCAGTCACAAAAGAACAATCATGTAATATACTCACTGATAAGTGGATATTAGCCCCCCTCCCCCAAAAAAAAGAAGAGGGTTGGAATACAACTCACAGACTACATAAAACTCAGAAAGAAGGAAGGCCAAAATGTCAATGCTTCGTTCCTTCCCATAAGAGGGAAGAAAATAATTATGGGATGGAGATGGAGGGAGTGATCTTGGAGGGAGATAGGAGTGGGAAAAAAAGGGGGTAGGATCAGTTGTGGGAGGAGACATGAGAGAAGTACAGAGGGTCAGAAAATTGAACAGAGGTGTCTAGCAGTGGGGAATGGGGAACTGGTTGTAGCTACTAGAAAGCGCCCAGATGCCAGGAATCTAAGTGTTTCCCAGGACTCAATAGGGATGGTATTAGGCCAAAAAAGGGGAGAGAGAACCGTATCCAGTAAATAGGCATAGTTCCTGATTGAGGGAATGGAACCATGCACTCATCTCAAAAATATTAATCCAGAATTGCTCTCATCAAAAGAAGTGCAGGCACAACAAATGGAACAGAGACTGAAGGAGAGGGCATCCAGAGACTGCCCCACCAAGTATTTTATTTCTTAAAATGAAAACATAATTACATATTTTCCTGGTTTCCCTTCCTAGCCTCTAACACTTCATGTACACACCTTTTACTATCTCTAAAATTCAGGGTCTTTATGTCTTTAATTGTTGTTACATATACATCTCGATAGAATCCTAAGTACATAAAAACAACCTCTTGGTTCATATAATATTATTTCTGTGTATATGAGCTCATGACTTAACTCTTGATATTAGTTAACCAATTTGGGTAGTTTTTGTTAATGAAAAGGCCTATTTGTTCCAATCCAAATTTCCTCAGTTATCTTCATGTCTATAGGTTTGAGGCCCCATAATCGTTCTGTCCTCCATACTAACATTCCTCCTGCTACCATAATTGTTCAGAAATAAAAAAAATTTAAATAGAATCTGTAATAGTTCTGGTAGCACAGTTTGGAAGTGACTTGGTACAATACTGTACAACTTTGAGACACAGAATTTCAAAAGTTAGGAGCAAGACCTATGGGCAATAACTTCAGGAAGCAAGAGAAGAACCCTGAACTCAGATTTCCCATCTGAGCTTAGATAATAGGGGAGGCAAGAGTCTATCTACATTGGGTATACAGGTTCTCTAGAGTGATTGTAAAGTATAATTGTGGATCCCTTGGGAAATAAAAATCAACATCCAAGATACAACTCATCTCTGCAGCTCATTCTTCAATCTAAATGCTCTACTCTGTGGAAAAGCCTACACATTCTCCTAAGTCTGCATATAAACACACATATCCCACAGTTAAATAATGTTTTTCTCTTCCTTCAGAAAAAATATAAATCCTTAATCACAAAGTGTTCTGCAATTCAGAAGTATGTCCAAGAAAATTAAATTTAGTGTGTATCTTTGATTTGAAAAACCTGAATCCTTTGTATCTGAAATATTTTCCAGATCAACAAGGATGAATGGTATAGCTCTAACATTTGGAGTGAAAATTGTGACTTTCTGAATTACAGGTATAGTAAAACCTTTTGGTATTTTCCCCATTTATAAAAACAATATTTGGCTTTTATTTTCTTTTTATTGAAAAGAGGTTTTTTTCATATAATATATTCCAATTACAGTTTTCTCTTTCCTTACTCCTAGGAGATCCTCCTCACCTCTGCTTTGATCCAAATCCACACTCTTTCTGTCTCTCTTGCTATCTGGTGGGTTTCATCAAGTTTCATCCAAATTTTGAGCAAAAGGAGACTCAAGTGAAACTGGCAGAAGAAATCCTTAGGAAGATCAGAGATTATTAAGAGGTGTTGGTGGCCACTGGAGTTATACAACTTCCATTAGGGTTTTCCTGCATGGTCAGACTCAATTCTACCAGTTTTAAGACTCTGTGGCACAGGGGCAGGAGATAGGCTCTCCATCCATCATTCCTAGTCTTTTAGTTTTAGCACACACACAGTTTCAATTCATACAAGAGTAAAGACAAATCTGGAACAGCAGTCAGCACTGTACTGTCTTGCTGAGCTTGGGGTTTAATAATAAAATCATGGAGGCATCTATAACGTTGTTAACCATTTTCCTGAGGACAGTCTCCTGAGCAAAACATTCAGGCTCAATCTTGCTCCCTTGCCACCTTATTTGCATGGTTCTCAGCCAGGGAAAAAAATAAAGAAGGAAATTAAAGACTTCCTGTAACGTAATGAAAATATTGACACATCATACCCAAACTTATGGGACACAATGAAAACAGTGTTAAGAGCAAAGTTCATAGCACTAAGTGCCCTGATAAAGAAACTGGAGAGACCTTACACAAACAACTTAACAGCACACCTGAGAGTTATAGAACAAAAAGAAGCAAACTCATCCAAGAGGAGTATAAGGCAGGAAATAGTCAAACTCAAGGCTGAAATCAACCAAATAGAAACAAAGAAAACAATACAGCGAATCAACAAAAGCAGAAGCTGGTTCATTGAGAGAATCAAGAAGATAGATAAACCCCTAGCCAAACTAACTAAAAGACCCAGAGGCAGTAGCCAAATTAATAAAATCAGAAATAAAAAAGGAGACATAGCAACAGAAATGGAGGAAATAAAAAAAATCATTAGATCCTACTATAAAAGTCTATACTCAACAAAACTGGAAAATATAGATGAAATGGATGGTTTCAAGACATATGCCCTATATCAAAGATAAATCAAGAGCAGGTAAACTATCTAAACAGGCACATATCGCACGAGGAAACAGAAGTCATTGAAAACCTCCCATCCAAAAAATAAATAAATAAATAAAGCAAGCCCAGGGTTAGATGGATTTAGTGCAGAATTCTAAAAGACCTACAAAGGAGACCTGATACCAATTTTCCTCAAAATATTCCCAAAACAGAAAGAGAAAGAACACTGCCTAACTCAGTCTATGTAGCTACAATTACTCTGATACCTAAACTGCCCAAGGACCCAATCAAAAAAGAGAACTTCAAACCAAACTCTCTTGTGAATGAGTATGCAAAAATACTCTGTAAAATTCTGAAAACCGAATCCAAGAACACATCAAAACCATCATTCACCATGATCAAGTAGACTTCATCCCAGGGATGCAAGGTTGGTGTAACATATGAAAATCCATTAACATAATCCACTATTAAATAAAACATAATTCACTATATAAACAAGCTCAAAGAAAAAAAAATTGTATGATCATCTCCTTAGATTCAGAAAAAGCATTTGACAAATATAACACTTCTTCATGTTAAAAGTATTGGAGAGATCAGGAATTCAAGGCTCTTACCTAAATATAATAAAAGCAGTTTATTGCAAACCAACAGCCAAAAATCAAATTAAATGGACACATACTTGAAGCAGTCCTACTGAAATTGGAGACAAGACAAGATTCCCATCCTCTCCATATCTATTCATATAGTACTTGAAGTTCTACCTAGAAAAATAAGACAACAGAAAGAAATCAAGATGATAGAAATTAGCAAAGAAGAAATAAAGGTATCACTATTTGCAGATACTATGGTATTATATAAGTGACCCCAAAAATTCTACCAGGAAATTCTCCATGTAATAAACAAGTCAGCAAAGTGGCTGGATATAAAATTAACTCAAATACATCAGTAGCCTTCTTTTATACAAATGAAAAATAGGCTGAGAAAGAAATTAGGGAAACAACTCCCACCAAGATAGCCACAAATAATATAAAATATTTTGGGTAACTCTAACCAATCAAGTTAAAGACCTGTATGACAATAACTTCAAGTATCTCAAGAAAGAAATCAAAGAAAATCTTAGAAAATTGAGGAATCTCCCAAGCTCATGCATTGGCAGAATTAATATAGTAAAAATTGCCATTCTATCATAGGCAATCTATAGATTCAATGAAATCTCCATCAAAATCCCAACACAATTCTTCAAAGACATGATAAGAGCAATTTCCAAATTCATCTGGAAAGGCATAAAAACTCAGAATTTTAAAAAGAATTCTCCAGAATTGCAAAAAAATCTCCAGAATTGCAAAAACAATTCTTTATTTTATTTTATTTTTAAAATATTTTTATTAGATATATTCTTTATTGACATTTCAAATGGTGTGCCCTTTCCTGGTCCCCCCCCCACAACAATTTCATGAGCCATCTCCCCTCCCCCTTTCCCCAATCAACCCTCTCCCACTTCCCTGTCCTGGTATTCCTCTGCATTGCAGCATCAAGCCTTTCCAGGACCAAGGATCTCTCCTCTCTTTGTTGTCTATCAAGGCCATCCTCTGCTGCCTATGTGTCTGGAGCCATGAGTAACTCCATGTGTACTCTTTAGTTGATGGTTTTATCCTTGGGAGCTGTGAGAGTACTGAGTGGCTTATATTGTTGTTCCTCCTATGGTGCTGCAAACCCCTTCAGCTCCTTGGGTCCTTTCTCTAGCTCCTCAATTGGGGACCCTATGCTAATTTTAATGACTGGCTGAGAGTGTCCCCCTCTGTATTTGTCATGCACTAGGAGATCCTCCCAGGTGACAACTATATCCATCTCTGGTCAGCAAGTACTTGTGGGAATCAATAATAGTGTCTGGGTTTTGTAACTGTATATGGGATGAATCACTAGGTGGGGTAGTCTCTAGTCTCTGGATGGTCTTTCCCTCAGAATCTGCTCCACCCTTTTTCTCTGTATCTCCTTCTGTGGATATTTTGTTCCCCCTTCTCTGAAGGACCAGTGTATCCGTACTTTGTTCTTCCTTTGGGGGGGGGGCATCATTTGATATGTGAAATGTGTCTTGGGTATTCCAAGCTTCTGGGTTAATATCCACTTATCAGTGAGTGCATACGATGTGTGTTCCTTTATGATTGGGTTAACTCACTCAGGCTGATATTTTCCAGTTCCATCCATTTGTCTAAGAATTTCATGAATTCATTGTTATTAATATCTGAGTAGTATTCCATTGTGTAAATATACCACATTTTCTGTATCCATTCCTCCATTGAGGTACATCTGGGTTCTTTCCTGCTTCTGGCTATTATAAATAAGGCTGCTATGAACATAGTGGAGAATTTGTCCTTATTAAATGCTGGAGAATCCTCTGGGTATATACTGAGCAGAGGTATAACAGAGTCCTCCAGTAGTATTATGCCCAGTTTTCTGAGGAACCGCCAAACTGATTTCCAGAGTGGTTGTGCCAGCTTACAATCCCACCAGCAGTGGAGGAGTGTTCATCTTTCTCTACATCCTTGCTAACAACTGATTTCTCCTGAGTTTTTGATCTTAGCCATTCTGACAGGTCTGAGGTGAAATCTCAGGGATGTTTTGATTTGCATTTCCATGATGACTAAGGATGTTGAACATTTCTTTAGTTGTTTCTCAGCCATTAGATATTCTTCAGGTGAAAATTTTTCGTTTAGTTCTGTACCCCATTTTTCTTAACAATAAAAGGACAGTTGGGGGAAATTGACACCTTGACTGCAAGCTTTATTACAGAGCAATAGTGATAAAAGCTGCATGGTATTGGTATGGAGACAGACATGTTGTCAATGGTATAGAATTGCAAAACCAGAAATAAAACCACACACTTATGGACTCTTGATATTTGACAAAAAAGCCAAAAATATACAATGGAAAATAGAAAGCATTGTCAATAAGTAGTGCTGGTCTAACTGACTGTCTGTATTTAGAAAAATGAATTTAGTCCCATATTTTTCAACTTGCACAAAGTTCAAGTCAAAGTGCATCAATCACCACTTCATAAAGCAAGATACACTGAATCTAATACAAGAGACTGTTGGAAAGGGTCTTGGACTCATTGGCATAGGAGGAAATTTCCTAAACAGTACTCTAATGGCTCATGCTCTAAGATCAAAAATTGATAAATGACACCTCATGAAATATGCAAGTTTCTGTAAGGCAAAGAACAGAGTCAATAAGACAAATTGGAAACCCACAGATTGGAAAAAAAAATCTTCACTAACCCCACATCCAAAAGAGGTCTAATATACAAAATATATTAAGAAAGCTAGAAGCTAGTCATCAAACACCCAAACAACCCAATCAAAAATGCAGCATAGAACTAAACCAAGATTTCACAACTGAAGAATCTTGAATGGCTAAGAAGCACCAAAAGAAAGTTTCTAAGTCCTTAGTTATCAAAGAAATGCAAATCAAAACTACCTTAACATTCCACTTTATGCAAATCAGAATGGCTAAGATCAAATCCTCAGTTGACAACACATGTTGGAGAGAATGTAGAAAAATAGGCACATTTCTCCATTGTTGGTGGGTTTGCAGACTGGTACAAACACTCTAGAAATCCATCTGGGGGTTTCTCCAAAAATTGGAAATAGATCTACCTGAATATCCAGCTATACCACTCTTGGGAATATACCCAAAAGATGCCTCACCATGCCACAGGGGCATGAGTTTCACTATGTTCATAGTGGACTTATTTGTGGTAGCCAGAAGCTGGAAACAGCCCAGATGTCCCATGACAGTAGAATGGATACAGAAAATGTACTTCATTTACACAATGGAATACTACTCAACTATTAAGAATGAGGACATCCTGAGTTTTGCAGGCAAATGGATGGAACTAGAAAATATCATCCAGAGTGAGATAACACAGAACCAAAAGGCCATGCATTGTATGTACTAACTTATAATTGGGTATTACCAAAAGAAGAAACAAAAACTACAGAATACCAAAGACAGATTTCACAGAACTCAAAAATGTCAACAAGCTGAAGTGCCCAAGTGAGGACACCTCAGTTACATATGGGAGAGAGAAAAAAGAAAACACAAGTGGTGAGGGAGGGATTGACCTGAGAGGAAAGTGGACCAAGGAGGGGGTGGAGGGTGTGGGGAAACCTGATTTGTTATTGAGTGAGAAAAAAGGACTGAAGCTTTGAGGGTCAGCAGAAAGAATGAAAATAGGCAACCTCAGGAGATAGGATGTTGGGGCAACCCTCCTGAATGCACTAGAGACCTGGGAGGTGAGACTCTCTTAGGACTGAAAGGGCAGGACCTTAGATGAAATGCCACACAATAGGGAGAGGGACCTCATAGAGCCCACTTCCAGCAGGAAGACAGGGCATCAAATGAGGGAGTGGAGAGCCATCCCATAGTCACAACTCTGACCCATAATTGTACCTATCTGAAGAATTACAGTGATGGAAATGGAAAGGAACTTGAGGAAAAGCAGGTTCAGCGACAGTCTCAAAGTGGGATCCAGCTCAAGAGGAGGTCCCAAGGCCTGACACTATTACTGAGGCTATGGAGAGCCCACAGTAAGAGACCTAGCATGACGGTACTCTGCACAACCCAACAAGATGATGAAAGAGTAAGATGCAGATATATGCACCCAACCAATGGATAGAAATGGTTGATTCCTGTGGTTGAATTAGGGAAAGCTGAATGAAGCTGAGGAGAAGGGCAATCCTGTAGGAGGACCAAGAGTCTCAATTAATCTGGACACCCTATTTCTCTCAAACACTAGACCACCATACAGGCAGCATGTATCAGCTTATATAAGGCCCTCAACATACATACAGGGTCTGTGTTCATTAAGAAATGATGTACCTAACCCTCAAGAGTTTGGAGGCCCAGGGAGTTTAGAGGTCTGGTGGGGTGGGGGTGGGGAAATCCACATGGAGACAGGGGGTGTGGAGGAGGTATGGAATGTGAAATAGTTGGAGGGTGGAAAGGGGGAATAAAATAAATCAATAAATTTAAATCAATAAATAAAAAAGAATGGATAATGAAAATGTGGTACAGTTACATGATGTAACATTACTCAACTCTTACATTTAAGGACATAATGAAATTTGCAGGCAAATGGATGGGACTAGAAATGATCATCCTGAGTGAAGTAACCCAGATCCAAAAAGACAAACATGGTAAGTACTGATATAGGATACCAATGCTACAATCTCCAGAATGAAAGAAGCTAAGTAACAAGGAGGGCCCATGGGAGTATGCATGAATCTCAATGAGAAGGGGAAATAAAATAGGCATCAGGGGTATTTCCAGGGAGTGAACTCTTTGACAGAAGGTTTAGGGAGAGTAACAAGAGAGATCAACTCTAAGAGGAAGAAGGAAGAGAGAACTGGAATCTCTGTTATAAGCTAGAAACCTAGGATGATAGAAACTCCCAGGAATCTATGATTGAAATCATTGCTAAAACTCCTAGCAATAGGTGATGAGGAATCTGAAAAGTCTGCTGTTAAGTTTTCTCTTTTACTATCTATTGTAATGCTAAGTGGTGGCCCCCAAGACCCAAGTCTGCACATAGACCCTGGGACCCTGGCCCCAGTTAATTCTTTATTATTATTATTATTATTATTATTATTATTATTATTATTATTATTAATTATTATTGTTATTATTTTATATATATTTTTTATTTACATTCCAAATGATTTCCCCTTTCCCGGTTCCTCCCTCCCCGAAAGTCCCAGTTAATTCTTAATTCTCTTTTTATTTTTGTATTAGGTATTTATTTACATTTCAAATGATATCCTATTTCCTGGTTTCCTCTCCTAAAACCCAATATTCCACACCCCCTCCCCCTGCTCATTTACCCACCCTGTCCTGCTTCCCTGTCCTGGCATTCCCCTAAACTCAGGCATCGAGCCTTCTCAAGACCAAGGGCCTCTTCTCCCTTTGATGTCCAACAAAGCCATCCTCTGCTACATATGCAGCTGGATCCTTGGGTCACTCCATGTGTACAAACATACATGCTTGCCCTAGAGGCATTGGATCTCTTGGTTCTGGAGTTACAGGAGGCTGTGAGGAAACCAAAATGAATACAGGAAACTAAACCTAGGTCCACAGAGATGTGCATGATCTTAAGTGTTGCATGTGTGTGTGTGAAATTTTCCATATGGTTTTATCAATTGTCTTTAGTATTAACTATCTATCCCTTTCCTATCTCCTCTGTCCTGCCCTCCCATCTATGCATACTTACCCAGCTGTGAACCCTATGAGTTACAATAGTGACTGTCCTGGAAAGATGTGTCCACTAGTGTAACAGTGTCTTAGATATTATGGGAGTAACAGATACCTCTCTGATGGATTTAAAGCCTTCTCCTCAAGATAGGACTCATGCCTGCCTGGTACTGTTAACTAAGGGCTAACCAGGTCACAGGCTGTAGGAGAGAACCTAATACTATTCTAAACGAACTGCTTCTTAAGTTCTTATCTAAGATATATCAAGGTGCAGCATATAAAAGAAAGTACCTCATTTCCTTTTTACAACTGGAATCATGATCTTCGAAGAGACTGATGAAGACCAGGTTCCCCTTGTCCACTGCCTCAGTACACTTCCCCTCCCAAATCATTCCCTTCCACTCCACATGTGAAAGCTTCATTCTCCTCCCAAGTGTGTCTGAGATATTTCCAATTGGACCCTTCAGATCTTTGAACTATTTGAGTTATGTGGACTGTATCTTGGATATTGTGTACTCTTTGTTGGGGGGCTTCTATCTACTTATTATTGAGTACATACCATGCATATTCTTTGGGATCTGAGTTATCTCACTCAGGATGCTACTTTCTAGTTCCATCCATTTACCTGCAAAACTCAGGATATCCTCATTCTTAATAGCTGAGTAGTATTCCATTGTGCAAATAAATCACATTTAATGTATCCATTCTTCTGTTTTGGGACATCTGGGTTGTTTCCAACTTCTGCTTATCACAAATAAGGCCACTTTGAACATAATGAAACATGTGCCCCTGTGGCATGATGGGGCATCTTTTGGGTATATTCCCAAGAGTAGTATGACTGGGTATTCAGTTAGATTTATTTCTAATATTATGAGGAATCTCCAGATTGATATCCAGAGTGGTTGACCCAGTTTGCAACCCTACCAGCAATGGAGGAGTAGTTTTCTTTCTCTAGATCCTTTCCAACATATGTTGCCTCCTGAGGTTTTGATCTTAGCCATTCTGAATGTTTGGGGTCACTTTTTTGTACTATCACGTCTTCTGCAAAAAGTGATAACTTTATTTCTTATTTGCTAATTTGTATCCTCTTGATCTCTTTTTTGGTCTTACTGTTCTAGCTAGCACTTAGAATACTATATTCAATAGATATGGGGAGAGTGTTCATCCTTGACTTGTTTCCAACTTCAGTGGAATTACTTCAAGGATGTCTCCATTTAATTTGATATTAGCTGTTGGTTTGTTATGAATTGCTTTCAACATGTTTAGGTATGAGCCTTGAATTCCTGTTCTCTAAAATAGTTTTAACATAAAGGGGTGTTGTATTTTTGCCAAATGCTTTTTCTACATCTAAGTAGATGATCATTTGAATTTATTCTTTGAGTATGTTTTTATAGTGGATAATATTAATGGATTTTTGTATATTGAACCAAACTTGCATCCTCTACAATGTGTGTTTTAAGCTTTAGAAAAGTTTCTGTTATGAGTGTGGGAGTCCTTGCATTTGGGCAATAGATGTTCAGAATTGAGACATTCTCTTGGTGGGTTTTCCCTTTGATGAATATCAGATGTCCTTCCTCCTCATTTTTGATAAATTTTGGTTGAATGTATATTTATTGTATGTTAGAATGGAAACTCCAGTTTATTTCTTGAGACCATTTGCTCAATTTGGGAGATTTTTTTCCCATCCTTTTACTCTTGAGATATTGTTTGTCTGTCTTTGTTATTGAGGTGTGTTTCTTGTATGCATCAAAATTCTGGATCTTGTTTGGGTATCCATTCCATTAGCTTATGTCTTTAGATAGGTAAATTGAGAACATTACTATTGAGAGATATTAAAAACAGAAGACAGTTTCTGATATGTTTGCTTCTATAGGTGGTGTTATGTGCTTTTGGTTCTCTCCACTTGGCTTTGTTGTAAGATCCTTAATATCTCCTCTTTTCTTTGGTGGACATGCCTTCCTTGTGTTGAAGTTTTCCTTCTGGGATCCTCTGTAGGGCTGGATTGGTAGATAAATACTGTTTGATTTTGGTTTGGTCCTGGAATATTTTTCCTCCATCTATCTTGATTGAAAATTTTGCTGGGTATAGTATCCTGGGCTGGGATTTGTGGTCTCTTAGAGCCTGTATATCTTTTGACCAGGCTCTTCTAGCTTCATATTCTCTGTTGAGAAGTCTGGTGTAATTCTTGCATACCTTCATATGTTACTTGGCCCTATTCCCTTGCAGCTTTTAATAGTCTTTCTTAATTGTATGCATTTAGTGTTTCTATTATTATGTGACAATAGTATTTTCTTTTCTGGTTTAGTCTATTCGTAATTCCTGAGGATTCTTATATGTTCATGAGCATCTCTTTCTTTAGGTTAGAGAATTTTTCTTCTATAAATTTGTTGAAGATATTTACTGGTCCTTTAAGTTGGGAATTTTCTCTTCTATACCTATTATTTTTGGGTTCTGAATTTCCTAGATATTTTGGGTTAGGAGATTCTTTCAAGTTGCAGTTTCTTTAACTGTTGTGTTAATATTTTCTATGGTATCTTCTGCCCTTGAGATTCTCTCTTCTAACTCTTGTATTCTGTTGATGATGCTTCTTTCTCTGTCTCCATATCCCTTTCCTAGGTTTTCTAACTGCAGGCTTTTCTCCCTTTGTGATTTCTTTATTATTTTTATTTCCATTTTTATGTTTTAGATAATTTGTTCATTTCCTTCACCTGTTTGATTGTGTTTTCCTATAGTTCTTTAAGAGATTTTTGTGTTTCCTCTTTAACAGCTTCTACCTGTTTACCTGTGTTCTCCTGTATTTCTTTCAGGGAGATATTTATGTCCTTCTTAATGTCCACTATCATTATCATGAGAAGTGATTTTAGATCTGAGTTTTGCTTTACCAGTGTGATAGTGTATTCAGCACTTGCTATGGTAGAAGAATTGGGTTCTGATTATGCCAAGTAACCTTGGTTTCTGTTGCTCATATTCTTATGCTTGCCTCCTGTCTTCTAATCATCTCTAGTTCTGCCTATCCTCCTCATATTTGACAGGAGCCTGTCATTTCTGTGATCCTGGTTGTATGAGAACTTCTCAGAGTCAAGTTGTCTCTGTGATCCTGTGATTCTGGGATCCTGTGGTCTTGAGATTCTGAGATCCTGGGTTTCTCGAGATCCTGACTGTGTCTGAGCTCCTGGGATTCAAGCTGTCTCTGGGACACTGAGATCCTGTTGTGACCAAGACGCTGCATCCTGGGTGTGTGAAAGTTCCTTGCAGTGGAGCTTCCTCTGGTTGCTGTGGGACTGGCTTCCAAGTTTGGACCCAGGTCGGCTCAGTCAGCAGCTCAGACTTGAAGGAACCTGTGCTAGTTGAAGAGTGGAGTTCCTACGTGCCTGGGTCCCGCTGGTCCCAGTTACTCCTGGTTTTGTAACTGATGTTTTGTCCTCCTCATCTCTTGTTTGTCATTTTTATAAATATATATAATTGTAATTTTCTCATACTTATCTCCATTACATTTTCTTTTCCCCTCCTCATGGTCACACTATACATTGTCCTTTTGTGTTTTATGATCATACAGAACAGAAAGCCTGTGATAATTATTTTTCTGAGTATGGTTTAGGTTTATTAACCTGAAAATGTTCTTTTTCCTGCATTCTCATTAATAGGACTTAATTTTTTTGTTTATGCTTGAATTAAAATTCCTGTGTGTGTGCGTATGTGTGTATTTATGTGTGTATGAAACCTTCATAGAATACATAAGCACAATATTTCATTTTTACACTCTGATATCACCCATTGATCCACAATGGTTTTTGTGTCTCTAGAATACACCACTGTGTGCTGCAACAAACTCTCTATGATAGTCTCTGTGCATCTTATCTTAATTATTTTAATGGAGATCCCACAAACTGAGCAGAAGAGTCCAAGTGGAGAACCCAGTGATAGAGTGGCATTGTAAATCATATGAGGGAGGAAATGCCATACTAATTTTCATAGAGGATATATGCAAAGTAGATATGAATTCCCTATTGCATTTGTTATTAATTTTATTGATAGAATATTGTCAAATTCACTTTAGATTTACATAGAATGGGTTTTTTTTTGTTTTTTGTTTTGTTTTTGTTTTTTGTTCCTCTTGCTTTCATTCTACCTGTATCTTTAAGATAAAGTGAGTCTCATGTAGACAGAATATATAGGCATTTTGTTTTACTTTACTGAATCAGTCTAAGTCTCTTGAATAAGGACTAATTGATTATTTTCCTATATGGTCACTGTTATTTGAAAATTCATTAATGCAATTTTCCCAATTCACTTTGTCGTTTTATGACTCTCTTCTTCCCCACTTGCTATCTTTTCTTGAGGATTGATGTGTTATGCTAATATTTTGATTTTCAGAGATTATTCCATTTGAATCTTTTCAATTTTTGTTTTGGCAGTTCCTACAATTATCATTTCATGATTAATATAAAAATATCATACCAAATGTGTCTTGAGAAGAAAATGTGCATTCTGCCTTGTCTTTCTGCTGGGACAGACTGCTTGTTAGTTTGTGCCCCTAAAGACATCATGTCCTGAGCCATTCCAGAAGGTCTGCTGCACCCAGAGCAGTTGTTAAGAACTCCCCCAAATCCTAGAGTTGTCACTGGAGTACAGTGAACCTGGAACCCATCACTCCCTAAATCCCCTGCCTACTGAATACCACCCCCCTTCTGCCAGTTCCTTTCTGCTGGGGCAGACTGCTAGCCAGTATGCTCTCTTGAAGACACCATATGCTGAACCATCCCAGAAGATCCACTGTACTCAGGGCAGTTGGGCAGCTGACACCAGAGTCTGAGACATCCCAGGACATTTTCTGCACACAGGGGAACAGAGCAACTAACTGATTTTCAGCTTGTCTGATCCCCTGAAGACCCCACAGCTTGATTCCATCCCAGAAGCTCCTCTGTACCCTGGGCAACAGACACGAGTCTTAACACATTGCTGGTGCCCTCTTATATGCAGGACAGCAGACCCACAGAATGAAAGCCTCCATGGAATACTGCTGCACAGAGGGAAGCAGAAACCACAGTCCTTAGGTCCCCTGGAGAACATCTTAACAAAGGATAAGTGCTTGACTTCTCCGCTGAAGACACAACAGTTAAAAGGCCTCCCATGAGATCTACTGCAGCCATGACAACAGATCATCAGCTTCTCTGACCTTCTGAAGAGACCCCAGTTTGAAAGCTGCCCAGGTGGTCTTCTACAGCCCAATTCGAAACCTGAAGCAACCCAGGGACAATGTACTGTTTGGTTGATGGTTTAGAACCTGGGAGCTCTGCGGGTACTGTTTGGTTCATGTTGTTTTTCCTCCTATGGAGCTGCAAGCTCATTCATCTCCTTCATTACTTTCTCTAACCCCTCTATTGGGGACTTGTACTCAGTCCAATGGTTGGCTGAGAACATCTGTCTCTGTATTTTTCAGGTACTGGCAGAGCCTTTCAGGAGACAGCTATATCAGGCTCCTGTCAGCAAGTGCTTATTGGCATCCACAATAGTGGAGCAGAGACTGAAAGAAAGACCATCCCAAGTTAATTTTTACTGGTTGCCAGGAAATTCAAATGAAACTCCATGTGTCTCTCTTCTAGGAGTTCATAAACAAATTTTCCGTGCTGTCTATAATTTTCTTTATTATTGGATACTTGGTCCTCTCAGTACTGTACACAGGGAGGCTCTAAGAACTCAATAATGAAAGAAGGCTCCAGGAGAACAAAGTTATGCATAAAACAATCTTTGACTTGGCAATGTATCTTCAAACCTGAAGGTATGTAAATTATAAATACTGCATAAAAGTTCTTATGTATTGCTTTTTTCAGTTTTAGTTAGTAGAAAAGACAAAACAAAGAGATGATATTACTATAACTATATGTTATCAGGTAAGGGTTTGTCCAAAGCCCTGGGCACTTGTGGATCCCACATCATAACTGTTTGTTTCTTCTAAGGATCTGGGCTCCTTGCTTATGTCAAGACATCATCTTCTGAGACTATGGGTAAGGGGAAATTTTTCTCAGTGTTTTATACATCTCTGGTGACCATGCTGAGTCCTCTCATTTACAGTCTCTAGAACAAAGATGTCAAAGTTGCTGTGAAGAAAACTTTGAAGAGAATCACAAGTTAACTGAACCAGTGGTGCTTCACAGAGCCCTGTACCCAGTGGGTTGCTGTGTCATTTTCACTACCTATCTTTTAATCTTTCTGCTTTTCCTTACAGTTCCACAAATTCAACACAATTTATACTATATCATGTTAATTCTCATTATGAATTGTAAAAATGCATGTGCCTGTTTTAGGACATAATACGCTTAGATTTATGCTAGCGTTGATCTCAAATATGTATTCTTGGCAATTCATTTCTTTCTTACTTTTAGAAACTATATTTATACCTATTCCCTTATTTGATGGTATTATGACCAATAGATATATTTCATAAAGGAAATGATAAGAAACATTGTAGGCTTAGAATAAATTTCAAAATTTTAGTTATTATCTCAACTCCTTTTGAGAACTTTTTCTTCAAACCTGTGATGGATGTCTTTAATTTGTTGATATAGGATATATATATATATATATATATATATATATATATATATATATATATATGAGTATGCATTAGGACTATTTCTCTGCTGAATTTCTCAAATCTTTCAATTCTGATAATTCTGTTAATGTCTTGGCTATTTTCTTTGTTGCCTCAAATGGATACTATATTTTAAAAATAAAAACAAACATAAAAATAAAACTGATGAGGATACTTACTTCTGGAAAACAAAACCTGCTTAATGATTTGGAGTAAGCATTTGGGATATAGTTGATTGATGGTCTTTTTTGTGATTTCAATCCGCATATCAATAGATTTCTAAAAAGATGGTAGGAGAGACCCCTGGTCCTGGAAAGACTGGATGTAGGGGAACACCAGGACAGAGTAACGAGAGGGGGTTGAATGGAGAAAAGAGGGAGGGAAGGGGGCTTATGGGACTTTCGGGGAGGGAGGAAACGGGAAAGGGGAAGTGATTTGGAATGTAAATTAAAAAATAAAAGAAAAAAAAGGGGTGAGGGGGGAAAGAGAAAAAGAACTGGGCACAGTGGTGAACATCTGTAACTTCAGCACTGCAGTAGCAGGAGGGCAGGAGTTCAAGGCCATTCTCCTCACCTGCACACAGGACTGGAGGATGATGAGACACTGTCTCACCAAAAAATAAAAAAAAAAATAAATCCAAAACAAAAAAAAGCAACAACAATAATAAAAAATAAAAATGATCTGGTTAAGAAAAAAAAAAGATTTTTGTCAAAATAAATCTCTACTTCTCATCTATCTATCTATCTATCTATCTATCTATCTATCTATCTATCTATCTATCTATCATGTCATATAGTTGAATTAATGCCTGTGTGACATTTGTAAGGCCCTACAATGAATGATACAGATACAATTTTGTACCTTTTGTATATTATGAAGAGATGAATAGGGGCAGGAATAAAAGAGATGACTTATTGAATAAAGGCATATGCTCTTCTTGCAGAAGAACTAGGTTTAGTCTTCAGTACCCACATTGTAGCTTACCACAACTGCTGTAACTAAAACTCAAGGGATCTCAATGCTTCTTTTGGGTCTCAATGTGTGTGCCAGGCATATATTATTTTTCTGCCTATCTATTTTTTTTTATTTTCTATATTTTTTTATTTACATTCCGAATGATTTCCCCTTTCCTGGTTCCTCCCTCCTCGAAAGCCCCATATGCCCTCTTCCCTCCCCCTGTTCCCCATTCAACCCCCTCTCGTTTCTCTGACCTGGTATTCCCCTACATCCAGTCTTTCCAGGACCAGGGGTCTCTCCTTCTATCTTCTTGGAAGTCTATTGATACGTGAATTGTGTCTAGGGTATTCCGAGATTCTAGGTTAATATCCCCTTATCAGTGACTGCATACCGTGCATGTTCTTTTGTGATTGGGTTATCTCACTAAGGATGATATTTTCCAGTTCTGACCATTTGCCTAAGAATTTCATGAATTCATTGTTTTTAATTGCAAAAATTCTTGCCAACTGAATCTAAGAACACATCAAAATGATCATTCACCACAATCAAGTAGGCTTCATCCCAGGGATGTAGGGAAGGTTCAATATAAGGAAGTCCATCAATGTAATCCCCTACATAAACTATCTCAAAGAAAAAAAACACATGGTCATTTCATTAGATGCTGAAAAAGTAATTGACAAAATTCAGCATCCTTTCATGCTAAAGGTCTTGGAAAGATCAGGAATTTGAGGTCCATATCTAAACATAGTAAAAGCAATTTACAGCAAACCAGTAGCCAACATCAATCTAAATAGAGAGAAACTTGAAGCAATCCCACTAAAATCAGGGACTAGACAAGGCTACCCTCTATCCATATTTTTTCTGCCTATCTATTTGACCTTTATAACATTAATGTGGCCTGAGAAATGACTTGGTAGATAATATGACTTGTCAAATAGTAGAAAAAGACATCTAACTTCTGTAAGTTCTTCATTTTTCATACATGCACCATGGCTTGTTTGTGCATGAACACAAATTCACCCACATCCACAGTATAAAAAAAATCTAGAAATAATATGAACCAGAACTACGTAAAAAAGAAAATTAGGTCTGGGGAAATACTATCACTTTTATTCTGCCCTGAGATAATTACTAAATACCTTACTTTTTTACTTTTTGTGATATAAATCATTAAATAGGATATTTAATTTATTGTCAGAACTCTAGGCTATTGGTCTTAAGTTTTAGTGAAATGTGCTTTATATATCTATATCAAAGTTGTTACATTGTTGTTATTAAACAAGCAGTATATGATATATTAGTAAAACTTTCCACAAATGATTTTGTTGTCTGACCCTTTTTATTACAATAAATAAAATTTAAGTGATTATTTTCATTTCTGTTTGTGTTTGGGATGGAAGAAGTAGCCCTGATATCACATGCCTATCTGGTAAATTATTGGAAGTTGATGGCTGTTGAAGGAAAAAATGTATGCTTTCCTTTAGAAGTGGCCACTGATAGGTTTCTAATGTCCTGGTGTATACATATACACATGAGTAGCATTAAGTATACTCAGGAATTATCAATATCAGTAAAAATACATAAATAAAAGGACATAATACAGGAAGAAAGATGAAGTTAGAGCATTAAGTATAGTTGGAGACCAATAATAATGAATTGGTATCTTTGATACACCTTGTATAAATGAATGAAAATTTCATTGAATATTATTATTTTACAAAAGAATATTGAGATAAAACAAGTCAGAAAAAGGTGTGAAATAGTTTCAGTAGAATTCAGGTTTTGGAGTTACCTTTCATGGCATTTATAATTTACTAGTAAGTATTCAAATAGAGAAAAAGAATAAGAACTTGAAAAATAAAACAAGAAAGTATTGCTAATCATCTATTAAAATGATTAAAATAAGAAACCATAACAAATATGAATATTGCAAAAAATAGATCACTAAAAATATTAGAAAATTTTACTCATTTCTCAGGGGAATGTAAATGATAAAAACAATTGAAATTTGTTAGTGTCTTACAGAAGTAAGCAGTGTTTTATATATATATATATATATATATATATATATATATATATATATATATATACACACATTTATCTGCTCCTTGATATTCACTCTTAACTAATTTGAATACACACATTGTCATTGTTGACACTTATTTCTTCACTCTTCTGCTGTTCTTCATTTACTGTAATTACCATGTCAAAATATTATACTTCAAAGTCTTACTTTCTGATCTCTACTGGTATCATTAACACGTTTGATAATGTCTAAAGATATTTTATTGACTACAACTGACAGGCATGAGTGGTGGAGAGGAGAGACTGGCATGGAGTTAGAAGACAAGCATGCTCTTTATTTTCTTTTCTGTACAGGGCAACTGCACCACAATAAAAGATTGTTTCATTCAAATGTGACTACATTAGAACACTGATGAATCTGAACAAGAATGTGAAACAGGATAAGAGAACAAATATTTACCAAGAGTCTTTTCTTATGTATAAAACATTTGTACACACATTATGTGTATCATGTTCAACAGATACACATAATATTGAAGTCAGCAGACTTCAATAAGCAAGAACTTTACTATTGTTTCAAAACTAAAGCCCCCTCTTTTCTTTCATAGTCATACAAAAATATTCAGACATATAAATATATATATATATAATCATATATATATAATCATATATTAAAGGATCAAGGAAATATATGCTTTCATAAATAAAATTGGAGGAATGAGTATAAACTCAGGACGATTTGAGAGACTGTTTCTATCATTTCAAAATCTTTGTAGAACTTCTTTGTATAGTGTTAAATCATTGATCTGGTCTGTATTATTGCAATCAGTTGTGCCCATAGAAGAGCTATGAATGAAAGATGAGGATTTTCCTGGACACTCTTCTTATGGAGTTTTACAAAATGTCAAAGCTATTCCTGGTTGTCAACTTGACTATATCTGGAATGAACTATAATCCAGAATTGGAAGGCTCACCTGTGATCCAGATCTTGAGGTTGAGAGGTACAAGTTTCTGACCTGGATTTTGGCATGCAGACCTTGAGGCATATTGTCTATGAATCCCAGGAGACCAAGACAAGAAGATCTCTTAGATCAAGTTCAGCCTGGGACAAAATAAGTCCAAGATCCAGTTGTAGTCATACACACCATTAATCTGGGTCACAGCTTCTGCTGGAGACCTGCATAAGGACATTGAAAGAAGGAAGATTTGCTCTTTTTTGCCTTCTTGCATTTACTTGCCAGTAAACCTGTTAGAATCTACTAGCTTTGTGTAAGTGAGCAACTATTAGATCCTTCCCAATGCAGAGCCGACCATTGTTGGGGAGTTGGGTTACAGACTGTAAGTCATCTTAACAAATTCCCTTACTATATAGAGAATATCTACAAGTTCTGTGACTCCAAAGAACCCTGTCTGACACAGAATTTGGTGCTGGGATTGGTTCTAGAAGAGCAGAAGTATAAGGATGAATCCTTTAAGAATATGGACTTGGGGGGCTGGAGAGATGGCTCAGCGGTTAAGAACACCGACTGCTCTTCCGAAGGTCCTGAGTTCAAATCCCAGCAACCACATGGTGGCTCACAACCATCCATAATGAGATCTGATGCCCTCTTCTGGTGCGTCTGAAGACAGCTACAGTGTACTTACATATAATAAATAAATAAATCTTTTTTTAAAAAAAAAAAAAAAGAATATGGAGTTGGATTAATAATTCACCATCACCTTCAACTACTGAAACATTACCAGATGCTTTCTCTCCTGGGAGCTCTGAGAATATTGAAAGCCTGTGGTGGAAACTCCATTTCAAACTTAAAGAAGCTAATGCCTTTGATTATCTTAATTGTAACTGGTGATGATTTAGGTGACCCAGTGTAAAAAAAAATTCTACAAGTTGGGGGAAAAATTGGAAAATGATTTTTTTGACTTGTTGCTTTTAGTATCTGGAAAAATTGATGAAGGAAAAGAGTGAGCTATATGATGAAATTGAATGGCTCCAGATGCAAGTGAACATTCTAAAGGTTTCTAAATGAGCTCTTGAAAAGAATCTTCTGTCCAGTAATCTCAGAGCTGAGTTTCAGAAAATCAAACTGAATCTCTCATTGTAAGGTTGGCTGAATTACAACAAAAATTCAAGTCACAGCCTCAAAAGGTGTCAGCTGTTAAAGTAAGGGCATTAATAGGCAAAGAATGGGATCCTATAACTTGGGATGGGGATGTGCGGGAGGATCCTGTTGTAGCAGAAATCTTTGAATCTTCAGATTTTCAAGGGTTTTTCTCACCTAAGGAAGTACTACATCTAGCGCCAAACTTGAAACAATGCATTCTTTTCACATGAGGAATTTAATCCCTCAGAGTCTAATAAACTAGAAATGACTTTCTCTGAAGAAAATGCTGGGCAAGACAACACTGATATTCCTCAAGGCCCACTAATAGTTTCTTCTAGACTTGGTCTTGTAGACCAAACTACAGACAAAGCAGATCCTTAAAGGGGAGGTAGAAAGTGTAGTCCATGCAGAAATGTATTATACTGCTAAGGAGCTTAATGAATTTGCTAATTCATTCAAGCAGAAGTCTAGGAAATATGTTCAGGAATGGATTTTAAGGATGTGGAATGATGACGGTGGAAGGAACATAAAACTAGATTGAGCTAAATTTACTGACATGGACTTTCTGAGTGGAGATTGTAGATTTAATATGGAAGATTGCACAGTTAAAAATAAGGTGTCAGAAGTTTGTTATAATGGTTGCCTGAATAGTTTATCAAAAGATGACCTACTGAAAAAAAGTTGGAGATGCTTTAAATCCCTTGGCTTAGTGTTAATGAAGGGAATTTAAGGCTCAGGGAAAGTGCAATGATAGACTGGATACACTGTATAAAACTTAATCATCCACAATGCGAAGGTCAAAAAATATGCCCTTCAGGAATCCTATAAGACACATACTAGTTAGAGGGGCACCATCACAATTGAAGATTTTTGTTTTTGTCCTTTTATCATGCCAAACCTTAGGTTTTGAGCGGCTGCTGCTTAATTGAATGAATTAAATGCAATGTGTTTAATTGGGCCCAGAGGTAACAAGGGTCAGGTGGCAGCACTGAATTGCCAAAGACAAGGTTATAATGGGCAGCATAGAGAAAATAACATTTATAATGACCTAGCCCATAATGATCAGCACAGGAGAGGTGAAATTTACAATGGCATGACTTCTATGACTTTTTGGAACTGGCTAATCAGTCATGGTGTTTCCAGACATGATATAGATAGGAAGCCTACTGCATAACTTTTTGATCTGTATAAACAGGAAAAATCTCAAACAAATGAAAGAAAGGCTACATTGGATCATGGCAAAAGGCAATCTTGATCAGTGAACCAATTTCTAGACTTGAGCCAATTTGCAGATCCAGAAGCCCTTGAATGAAAAGGTAGCCAGGTAAACCTGAGGAAGAATATTGACAAGACACTTAAAAGTTTTGCTGTTAACCTTTTTCCAGCTCTTCCCCAGAGGAACTTATGGTTTTTACATGGTTAACTGTAAACTGGAGGAAAGGAAATTATCAGATTTTCTAAGGTCTATTGGGTATGGGTTCTGAATTGACACTAATTCCAGGAGATCCCCCCCAAAATTGAGTCCCTCCAGGTAAGTAGTGGCTTATGGAGGACAGGTGATTAAGGGACTTTTGACTGATATCCAACTCACAATAGGTCAAGATAGTCCTGGAACACATCTTGTGGTCATTTTCCCAGTTCAAAATATATATGGGATAAATATACTTAGAAATTGGCATAATTCTCACATTGATTCCCTAACTTGTGGAGTGAGGGTTATTATGGTTGGAAAGGCTAAATGGAAGACATTAGATTTGCCTCTGCCAAATAAAATTATGAATCAAAAACAATATCACACTTCTGGAGGAATTGCAGAAATTATTGCCACCATCAAGAACTCAAAAGATGCAGGGGTGGTAATTCCCACCACATTTCCCTTTAACTCTCCTTTCTGGCCAGTGCAGAAGATAGATGGATCATGGAGAATGACAGTTGACAATCGAAAACTAAATCTGGTAGTAACTCTGATTGCAGCTGCTTTACCAGATATAATTTTGTTACTTGAGTAAATTAACATATATCCTGGTAACTGGTATGCAGCAATTGATCTAGAAAATTCCATATTCCCAATGCATGTCCATAAGAAGCACCAAAAGCAATTTGCTTTTAACTGACAAGTCCAGCATTATATCTTTATAGTTTTGCATCAAGGTTATATTCACCCTCCTGCCCTGTGCCATAACTTAGTTAGAAGGGATCTTAATCGTCTGTGTCTTCAACAAAATATCACATTAATGCAGTATATTTATGACATTGTGCTGATTGGACCAATTGAGCAGGAAGTAGCAACCACTTTGGACTAATTTGGAACACATATGTGTATCAAAGGATGGGAAATAAATCCATCCAAAATTCAAGGACCATCTACATCAGTGAAATTCTTAGGTGTCCAGTGGTGTGGGGCATTCAGAGATATTCCTGCTAAGGTGAAAGATAAGTTTATTGTACCTAGTCCCTCCCACCACCAAGAAAGAAGCACAATATTTGGTGGGTATATTTGGATTCTGGAGACAGCACATTCCTCACTTGGGTTTGTTACTTAGGGTCCTTTACCAAGTGACTCAGAAAGCTGCTAGCTTTGTATGTGTCCTGGAACAGAAGGCTCTTCAAAAGGTCATGCTGCTGTGAAGGCTGCTCTACCACTTGGACAATATGATTCAGCAGACCCAATGGTGCTTGAGGAATTGGTGGCAGATAGAGATGCTGCTTTGAGACTCTGGCAGGCCTCTGTATATGAATCACAGAAGAGACCTTGGGATTTTGGAGCAAAGCTCTAAAATCATCTGCAGACAACTTTGAAAAAACAGCTCTTGGCCTGCTATTGGATCTTAGTGGAATCTGAATGTTTGACAATAGGACACCAAGTTACCATGAGACCTGAAATGCCCAACATGAGCTGGATTTTATCAGACCCGGCAATTCATAAAGTAGGCTATACACATCAACACTCTATTATCAAATGGAAGTGATATATATATTTGGGTCTGAGCAGGTCCTGAAGGTACAAGCAAGTAATATGAAAAAGTTGGTCAAATGTCTGTTACAATGTCATCTGCTAGAAAATATGCACCTATAGCCTCTTTCCCCAATCATCCCTGTCATTTCTCAATGTCACATGAACAAAGTAACCATAGTGGCAGTGATGGGGGTTATGCTTGATCACAACAACAAAAACTTATACTCACCAAGGCTGACCTCACTACAGCTGTTGCTGAAATTCAGCTCTGCCAACAGCAGAGACCAACACTGAACCCCAGTTATGGCACCATTCCTCGAGGTGACCAGCCAGCAACATGGTGGCAGGCTGACTACACTGGACAATTTCATCCATGGAAAAGATAACATTTTGTTCTTACTAAAGTAGATACTTATTCTGGTTATGGATTTGCCTTTCCTGCATGTAATATTTCTGCACAAACCAGGATCTGTTGACTTAATACCTTATCCATCATCATGATATTCCAACCAAAATTGTTTCTGACTAAGGAACTCATTTCACAACCAGAGAATGGGACAGTGGGCACGATCATCATGGAATCTACTGGTCTTACCATGTTCCCCATCATCCTGAAGCAGCTGGTCTGATAGAAAGATGGAATGGCCTTTTGAAGATGCAATTACAGCGCCTGTTAGGTGGCAGTAGCATGAAGGGTAGGGACAGAGTTCTTCCGAAGGTAATATATGCTTTGAATCAGCACCCAATATTTGGTACAATTTCTTCCATAGTCAGGATCCATGGGTCCAGGAATCAAGGGGTGGAAAATAGTCCGGTCAGTATCACTCCTACTGACCCTCTAGGAAAATTTTGCTTCCTGTTCCACAAACCTAGATTCTGTTGACCTAGAAGTTTTGGTTACAGAGCAGGAAGTGCTCTTACCAGGAGCCACAACAATCATTCTATTGAACTGGAAGCTCAGACTTCCCCTGGTTTATTTTGAGCTTCTAAAGCTCGCAATCTAACAGGATAAGAAAGTAATAACAGTGTTAGGAAGTGGATAGATCCAGACTTCTAAGGAGAAATTGAATTGCCTCTCCACAATGGAGGTAAAAAGGATTATGTCTGACGTGCAGGAGATCTCTTAGGGCGTCTCTTAGTATTACCATATCCTGTGATTAAAGTCAAGGGGAAATTACCACAGCCTTATAAAAACAGGATGACAAGAGACACAGATCCATCAGGAATGAAGGTATGAGTCACTCCTATAGGAAAGAGCCAAGATATGCAGAGGTGCTTGCAGAGTGTGGAAGAAATACATAATGGGTAGTAATCATCTAAGGCCATATAACCAGTTGCAGAAATGAGGATTATAAAGTTATATAAATGCTCCTGCTTTATTTTGTTAAGAAAATATTTGTGTATCTATTTGTGCTTTCTTCCAATTTCTTTAACACCAATTGGTATTTAAGTTGAGTAACTGAAAGAATGTTCCCAAAGGACATTGCCACATTATAAATTTACAAATGAACTTGCAACTATACAAGATGTAGTTATGTCATCTTAGGCATATTCAGGGCCTTGTTATTGTTTCATGTGTACATGAGATATTATTTGTGGCATATTTACAAGGGAATTGTAATGACTATTCCTGGTTGTCAACTTGACTGTATCATGAATGAACTACAATCTAGAATTGGAAGGCTCACCTACGATCCAGATATTGATGTTGGGTGATATAATTTTCTGATATAGATCTTGGCTTGGAGATCATGAGGCCCTCTAGCTATGAATTTCAGCATACTAAGGCAAGGAGATCTCTGAGTTTGTTGTCAGCCTGGGACAAAACATGTCCCAGATTCAGGCATGGTGGTCCACATGTTTAATCTGGGACTCAGCTTCTACTGGAGACCTACATAAGGACATTGGAAGAAGGATGATTTGCTCTTCTTTGCCTTCTTGAATTTACTTGCCAGCACACCTGTTAGAGTCTTCTAGCCTTGTGGGACTGAGCAACTACTAGATCCTTGGACTTCCCATTCACAGTGGAGGATTGTTGGGGAGTTGGACTACAGACTGTAAGTCATCCTAACAAATTCCCTTACTATATAGAGAATATCTATAAGTTCAGTGACTCTGGAGAAACCTCACTAATACACAAAGCACAGAGGAAAAAGAAAAAGATGAAAACACATAACTCTGATAAAGGAATTAGGTAACTCTAGTGGAAAGTAACAAATTGATTAAATCTTGACTCTCCAAATATCCAGTGTTAATTCTGTGGCACTGAATACAAGTTACTACTTAAGACTCTCCAGGCACACTTCCAACAGTGAGGAAATCATAAAGAATAGTATGATTTCCTGTGATCCTAATGAATTTTCTCAGAAAACTTGATTTTGAAATAGATAATCTCACTTGACTGAGACAAAGTATTAGAGACTTACATGAGATTGCTATTTAATTTGTGTATGTGAAATAAAATTTATCGAGAAAATTTAAAACAGAAATTCCCTGTGTACCTCTACCTGGAATTCATAAGCACATGTGTGCTGATGTCTACAACTTTTTTTTTTATTACTGAATGATTGGTCCTCTCAGTACAGTAAGGAGAAAGGCTTTAAGAGACCAAAAAGCAAAGGTAAAGGTGAACAAAGACAAGCAAAAAACTATCCTTGTCCTGACTATGTATCTTGAAACCGAAAGTTATGAAAATTATGAATGCTGGGTAAATGTTCTTATGCATTGCTCTTTTCAGTTTTAATTGCTAATAAAGAGTAAGGAAAGGGATGGGATTATATTGAAAATGCATGCTTTCTGGACAGATAAACACATTATTAGGAGGATAGAGAGGAAATAAGGGCTCCACAGAGTTGATGTGAATAGTTGGAGATCTTTGTATGGCTTGCTGTATGCCCCTTTGATAAAAACTTATAAATTAAATTCATCCCTCTGGAGTCAAAGATTAATTTCTTGGTAGCATAACTTCTATTCTTACAGAGGTCATCCATAAGGCAAATGGCTACAGAAAATGACTCTTTAGTGTCTAACTTATGGGACTGACAGACCAGCCAGAACTTCATTTGCCCCTGATTCCCTGTTCTTGCAAACCATAGAGCTATAGTGGTGGGTAATATGAGCTTGAAGAGTATATCGTCTATTTCTTTTCTGTTTTTTAGATATATGCTTTATTTACATTTCAGATGTTCCCTTTCCTGGTCCTCGCCCCATAACCCACTAACCCATACCCCCTCCCCCTGCTCACCAATCCACACACCCCCAGTTCCCTGTCATGGCATTCTCCTATACTGGAGCATTGAGTCTTCTCAGAATCAAGGGCCTCTCCTCCTTTTGATGTCCAACAAAGACATTCTCTGCTACATATACATCTGGAGCCATGGGTCCATCCATATGTACTCTTTGGTTGGTGGTTTAGTACCCGGGAGCTCTTGGGGTACTGGGTAGTTCATATTGCTGTTCCTCCTATGGGGCTGCAAAACCCTTCAGCTCCTTGTGTCCCTTCTGTAGCTCCTCCATTGGGGACCCTGTGCTTAGTTCAATGGTTGGGTGAGAGTGTCCTCCTCTGTATTTGTCATGCGCTGGCAAAATCTCTCAAGAGACATCTATATCAGGCTCCAATCATCAATCACTTGTTGGAATCCACAATAGTGTCTGAGTTTGGTAACTGTATATGGGATAGATCCCAAGGTGGGGCAGTCTCTGGATTGTCTTTCCTTCAGTCTCTCCTCCACACTTACTTTCTGTATCTCCTCCTGAGTGTATTTTTTTCCCTTTCTAAGAAGGACCAGAGTATCCATGCTTTGATCTTCTTTCTTCTTGAATTTTGTATCCATTCCTCTATTCAAGGCATCTTGGTTCATTCCAGCTTCTGGCTATGATAACTAAGGCTGCTTGAACATAGTGGAGCATGTGCCCTTGCTGCATGTTGGAGAATCTTCTGGGTATATGCCCAGGAGTAGTATAGTAGGATCCTCTGTTAGTACTATGTCCAAAGTTTGGAGGAGCCACCAAACTGATTTCCAGAGAGGTAGTGCCAGCTTGTAATCTCACCAGAAGTGGATGAGTGTTCCTCTTTCTCTACATTCTCACCAGCATCTGCTGTCTACTGAGTATTTGATCTTAGTCATTCTGACAGATGTGAGATGAAATCTCAGGGTTCTTTTGATTTGCATTTCCCTGATAACTAAGGATGTTGAAGATTTCTTTGGGTGCTTCTCATCCATTTGATACTGCTCAGTTGAAAATTCTTTGTTTAGCTCTGTACCCCAGTTTTAATAGGGTAATTTGGTTCTCTGGTATCTAATTTCTTGAGTTCTTTGTATATATTGGATATTAACCTTCTGTCAGATGTAGGTTTGGTAAAGATCTTTTCCCAATTTGTAGATTGCAGTTTTGTCCTGTTGAGAGTGTCCCTTGTGTTACAGAAGCTTTGAAATTTTACAAGGTCCCATTTGTCAATCTTGATCTTAGAGCAAATGGTGTTCTCTTCAGGAAATTTTCCCCTGTGCCCATGTGCTCGAGGCTTTTCCCCAGATTTTTTTCTATTAGTTTCTGTGTATCTGGTTAATGTAGAAGTCCTTGATTCATTTGGATTGAGCTTTGCACGAGGAGATTAGAATGGGTCGATTACCATAGATGGAGAAAGCAAGGTATTCCATGACAAAAACAAATTTTCACAATATCTTTCCATAAATCCAGCCCTTCAAAGGATAATGAATGGAAAACACCAACAATAGCAGGGAAACTACACAACAGAAAAAAGCAAGAAATTAATCATCTTTCAACAAACCCAAAAAAAAGATAACCACACAAACATAAAAATTACATCAAAAATAGCATGAAGCAACAATCACTATTCCTTAATAACTCTTAACATCAATGGACTCAATTCCCCAATAAAAAGACGTAGACTAACAGACTGGATACATAAACAGGACCCAACATTTTGCTGCATACAGGAAACACATCTCAGTGTCAAAGACAAACACTACCTCAGTGTAAAAGGCTGGAAAACCATTTTCCAAGAAATTGGTACCAGGAAACAAGCTGGAGTAGCCATTCTAATATTCAATAAAATAGATTTTCAACCAAAAATCAACAAAAAAGTCACAGAAGGACACCTTATACTCATCAAATGAAAATCTACCAAGAAGAACTCTCAATTCTGAAAATCTATGCTCCAAATATAAGGGTACCCTCATTTGTAAAAGTAACTTTACTAAAGCTTACAGAACACATTGCAAATTATGCAATAATTGTTGGGACATCAACACCCCACTATCCTCAATGGATGCAATAAGGACACATGCTCCGCTATGTTCATAGCAGCCTTATTTATAATAGCCAGAAGCTGGAAAGAACCCAGATGACCCTCAACGGAGGAATGGATTCAGAAGATGTGGTATATCTACACAATGGAATACTACTCTGCAATTAAAAACAATGAATTCATGAAATTCCTAGGCAAATGATCAGGACTTGAAAATATCATCCTTAGTGAGGATCACAAAAGAACACATATGGTATGCAGTCACTGATAAGGGGATTTTAACCCAGAATCTTGGAATACCCTAGACACAATTCACATATCAATAGATTTCTAAGAAGATGGAAGGAGAGACCCCTGGTCCTGGAAAGACTGGATGTAGGAGAATGCCAGGACAGAGAAACGAGAGGGGGTTGAATGGAGAAAAGAGGGAGGGAAGGGGGCTTATGGGACTTTCGGGGAGGGAGGAAAGGGGAAATGATTTGGAATGTAAATTAAAAAAAACTTAGAAAATAAAAAAAATACTTAAAAAAAAAGAGAGAGAGACGGTTAAACTAACAAAAGTTTTGGGCCAAATGGATTTAATAGATATCTATAGAACATTTCATCGTAAATCAAAACATTATACCTTCTCATGGTACCTTCTCCAAAACTGACCATATAATTGGTCACAAAACGGACCTCAACAGGTATAAGAAGATCAAACTAATTCCATGTCTCCTATCAGATCACTATACCCCAAGAGGAGTAGAAGGCAGGAAATCATCAAACTCAGGGCTGAAACCAACCAAGTAGGAAAAAAAAAAGAACTATACAAAGAATCAACCAATCCAGAAAAAAGTTCTTTGAGAAAATCAACAAGATAGATAAACCTTTAGCCAGACTAACAAGAGAGCACAGAAACAGTATCCAAATGCAAATCAAAACAACCCTGAGATTTCACCTCACACCAATCAGAATGGCTAAGATCAAATCTCAGGAGACAAAAAGTACTGGGGGGGGGATGTGGAGAAAAAGGAACACTCCTCCTCTGCAGGTGGGATTGCAAGCTGGTACAACCACTCTGGAAATCATTCTGGTCATTCATCAGAAAACTGTGCATGATATTACTGGAGGACCCGATTAAACCACTCCTATGCATATACCCAGAGGATTCTCCAGCATGTTATAAGGACACATGATCCACTATGTTTACAGCAGCCCTATTTATAATAGCCAGAATCTGGAAAGAACCAAGATGTCCCTCAATACTACACAGCTATTAAAACAATGAATTCATGAAATTCTTAGGCAAGTAGGTGGAACTGGAGAATGTCATCCTGTGTGAGGTGACCCAATCACAAAAGAACACACATGGTATGCACTCACTGATAAGTGGATATTAGCCCAGAAATTTGGAATTCCGAAGACACAATTCACATAACGAATGATGCCCAAGAAGAAGGAAGGAGAGGCCCCTGCTCCTGGAAACATTTGATACAGCAGCATAGGGGAATAACAGGGGAATACCAGGAAGGGGGAAGTGGGAGGTGGTTGATTGGGAAACAGTGGGAGGGGAGAGGGCTTATGGGACTTTTTTTTGTTCTTGTTTCTTAGATATATTCTCTATTTAAATTACAATTGATTTCCCATTTCCTGGATTCCTCCTCTCAAAAGTCCCATAAGACCTCTTCCCTCTACTTGTTCCTCAATCAACCCCTTCCTGCTTTGATATGTGAATTGTTTCTTGGGTATTCCAAGCTTCTGGGGTAATATCTGCTTATCAGTGAGTGTATACCATGTGTGTTGTTTTGGGTCACCTCACAGTATGACCTTCTCCAGTTGTTTGGATCATTTCACAGTATGACATGCTCCAGTTCCACCCACTTGCCTCAGAATTTCATGAATTCATTGTTTTTAATAGCTGTATAGTATTCCAGAGTGTAAATATACCACATTTTCTGTTTCCATTCCTCCATTGAGTGACATCTGGGTTTTTTACAGATTCTGTTAAAAATAGTGCTGCTGTGAATATAGTGGAGCATGTGTCCTTATTACATGCTGGAGAATCCTCTGGGTATATGCCTAGGAATGATATAGCAGGGTACTCATGTAGTATTATGCTGAGTTTTCTGTGGAACTGACAGACTGACTTCCAGAGTGGTTGTACCAGCTTGCAATCCCACCAGTAATGGACAAGTGTTTTCTCCACATCCTCGCCAACACCTGCTGCCTCCTGAGTTTTTGATATTAGCCATTCTGACTGGTGTGAGGTGAAATCTCAGGGCTGTTTTGATTTGCATTTCTCTAATGACTAAGGATGTTGAAGATTCGTTTATGTGCTTCTCAACCATTCAGTATTCCTCAGGTGAAAATTCTTTGTTTAGCTTTGTACACCATTTTTTAATAGGGTTATTTGGCTCTCTGTATTCTACCTTCTTGATTTCTTTGTATATATTGGATATTAGCCCTCTGTTGGATGTAGGGTTGGTAAACATCTTTTTACAATTTTTTGCTTGCCATTTTGTCCTATTGACAGTGTCATTTGCCCTACAGAAACTTTGTAATTTTATGAAATCCCATCTGTCAATTCTTGTTCTTAGAGCATAAGCTATTGGTGTTCGGTCAGGAAATTTTCCCCTGTGCCCATGTGCTCAAGACTCTTCCCCAGTTTCTCTCCTATTAGTTTCAGTGTGTCTGGATTTATGTGGAGGTCCTTGATACACTTGGATTTGTACTTAGTGCAAGGAGATAAGAATGGATCAATTTGCATTCTTCTGCACACAGTACTCCAGTTGAACCAGCACCATTTGCTGAAAAGGCTATCTTTTGTTCCACTGGATGGTTGTAGCAGTTTTGTAAAATATCAAGTGACCATAGGTGTGTAAGGTCATTTCTGGGTCTTCAATTATATTCCATTGATCTACCTTCCTGTCACTGTACCAATACCATGGAGTTTTTAACACTTTTGCTCTGTCGTACTGTTTGAGGTCCAGGATACTGATTCCCCCAGTAGTTCTTTTACTGTTGAGAATAGTTTTAGCTATCCTGGGTTTTTTGTTATTCCAGATGAATTTTTGAATTACTGTTTCTAACTCTATGAAGAATTGAGTTGGGATTTTGATGGGGATTGCTTTGCATCTGTATATTGCTTATGGCAAGATGGCCATTTTTATTATATTAATCCTGCCAATCCATGAGCATGGAAGGTTTTTCCATCTTCTGAGGTCTTCTTTGATTTCTTTCTTCAGCGATTTGAAGTTCGTGTCATATAGATCATTTACTTGTTTGATTAGAGTCACACCAAGAGACTTTATATTGTTTGTGACTATTGTGAAGGGTGTCATTTCCCTAATTTCTTTCTCAGTCTGTTTATCCATTGAGTATAGGAAGGCTACTGATTAGTTTGAGTTAATTTTATATCCGGTCACATTGCTGAAGTTGTTTATCAGATGTAGGATTTCCCTGGTGTTGTTTTATGGGTCGCTTAATTATACTATCATACCACCTACAAATTGTGATATTTTGAATTCTTCCTTTCCGATTTGTATCCCTTTGACCTGCTTTTGTTGTCTAATTGCTCTAGCTAGAGCTTCAATTACTATTTTGAAGAAATATATATAGAGATGACAGCCTTGCCTAGTCCCTGATATTAGTGGGATTGCTTCAAGTTTCTCTCCATTTAGTTTGATGTTGGCTACTGATTTGCTGTATATTGCTTTTACTATGTTTAGGTATGGGCCTTGAATTCATGTCCTTTCAAAATACTTTAACATGAAAGGATGCTGAATATTTTTTTTTTTTTTTTTTTTTTTTTTTTGTCAACTGCTTTTTCAGAGACTAATGAAATGTCCATGTGATTTTTTTGTTGTTGTTTTGTTTTGTTTTTTTTGTTTTTGTTTCTTTCCTTTTTTTTTAATTTTCTAAGTTTTTTTATTTACATTCCAAATCATTTCCCCTTTACCGTTTCCTCCCTCCCCAAAAGTCCCATAACCCCTCTTCCCTCCCTCTTTTCCCCATTCAACCCACTCTCACTTCTCTGTCCTAGCATTCCCCTACATCCAGTCTTTCCAGGACCAGGGGAATTGTGTCTTGGGTATTCCGAGATTCTGGGTTAATATCCCCTTACCAGTGACGGCATACCATGTGTGTTCTTTTGTGATTGGGTAACCTCACTAAGGATGATATTTTCAAGTTCTGACCATTAGCGTAGGAATTTCATGATTTAACTGTTTTTAATTGCAATGTAATATTCTATTATATAAATATACCACATCTGAATCTATTCCTCCGTTGAGGACATCTGGGTTCTTTCCAGCTTCTGGCTATCATAAGTAAAGCTACTAAGAACATAGTGGAGCATGTGTCCTTATTGCATGCAGGGGAAGCCTCAGGGTATATGCCCAGGAGTGGTATACCTGGATCTTCTGGGAGTGTCATGCCCACTTTTCTGAGGAACCACCAGACTGCTTTCCAGAGTGGTTGTAGAAGCTGGCAATCCCACCAGCAGTGGAAGAGTGTTCTTCTTTCTCCACATCATCGCCAACAACTGCTGTCTCCTGTGTTTTTGATCTTAGCCATTCTGACTGGTGTGAGATGGAATCTCAGGGTTGTTTTGATTTGCATTTCCCTAATGACTAGGGATGATGAACATCTCTTTAGGTGCTTCTCAGCCATTAGATATTCTTCAGGTTAGAACTTTTTGTTTAGCTCTGTACCCCCTTTTTTAATAGGGTTAATTGGCTCTCTGGAGTCTAACTTCTTGGGTTCTTTGTATATATTGGATATTAGCCCTCTTTCGGATGTAGGGTTGGTAAAGATCATTTCCCAGTTAGTTGGTTGCCTCTTTATCTTTTTGACAGTGTCTTTTGCCTTACAGAAACTTTGTAATTTTATGAGGTCCCATTTGTCAATTCTTGATCTTAGAGCATAAGCTATTGGAGTTCTGTTCAGGAAATTCTCCCCTGTGCCCATATGTTCAAGGTTCTTCCCTAGTTTCCTTTCTATTAGTTTCAGTGTGTCTGGTTTTATGTGGAGGTCCTTGATCCACTTGGAATTGACCTTAATGCAAGGAGATAAGAATGGATCAATTTGCATTCTTCTGCATGTTGACCTCCAGTTGAACCAGCACCATTTGTTGAAAAGGCTATCTTTTTTCCACTGGATGGTATTAGCTCCTTTGTCAAAATCAAGTGACCATAGGAGTGTGGATTCATTTCTGGGTCTTCAATTTTGTTCCATTGATCTACATGCCTGTCACTGTACTAATACCATGCAGTTTTTAACACTATTGCTCTGTAGTACAGCTTGAGGTCCAGGATATTGATTCCCCCAGAAGTTCTTTTCTGTTGAGAATAGTTTTAGCTATCCTGGGTTTTTTGTTATTCCAGATGAATTTTTGAATTGCTGTTTCTAACTCTATGAAGATTTGAGTTGGGATTTTGATGGGGATTGCATTGAATCTGTATATTGCTTTTGGCAAGATGATTATTTTTACTCTATTAATCCCGCCAATCCATGAGCATGGAAGATTTTTCCATCTTGAGGTCTTCTTCAATTTCTTTCTTCAGAGACTTGAAGTTCTTGTCATACAGATCTTTTTCTTGTTTGGTTAGAGTCACACCAAGATAATTTATATTTTTTGTGGCTTTTGTGAATGGTATCATTTCTCTTATTATTATTATTTTTTTGTTTTGTTTTGTTTTTTACTTTGAGTTTGTTTATGTAGTGGATTACATTGATGGATTTCTCTATATTGAACCATCCCGGCTTCCCTGGGATGAAACATACTTGATTGTGGTGAATGATCATTTTGATGTGTTTTTGGATTCAGTTGGCAAGAAATTTATTGAGTATTTTTGCATTGATATTCATAAGGGAAATTGGTCTAAAGTTCTCTTTCTTTGTTGGATCTTTTTGTGGTTTTGGTATCATAGAAATTGTGACTTCATAGAATGCTTTGGATAGTGTTCCTTCTGTTTCTATTTTGTAGAATAGTTTGAAAAGTATTGGTGTTAGGTCTTCTTTGAATGTCTGATATAATTCTGTATTAAATCTATCTGTTAGTGTGCTTTTTATGGTTGGGAGATTGTCCATGACCACTTCTATTTCTTTAAGGGTCATGGGACCATTTAGATGATCTACCTGATCCTTTTTAAACTTTGGTATTTTGTATCTGTCTAGGAAGTTGTCCATTTCATCCGGATTTTCCAGTTGTGTTGTATATAGGCTTTTGTAGTAGGATCCGATGATTTTGGGAATTTCCTCAGTATCTGTGGTTATGTCTCCATTTTCATTTCTAATTTTGTTAATTTGGATACTGTTTCTGTGTTCTTTGGCTTGCCTTGCTACGGTTTTATCAGTCTTGTTGATTTTTTCAAAGAATCTTGTCCTGGTTTTGTTGATTCTTTGTATAGTTTTTTTTTTTTTTTTGGTTTGTTTTTTTTTTTTTTTGTACTTGGTTGATTTCAACCCTGAGTTCTATTTTTCTTGGGTGTATTTGCTTCTTTTTGCTCTAGAGATTTAAGATGTGATGTCAAGCTGCTAGTGCCTGCTCTTTCCAGTTATTTTTTGGAGTCACTTAGAAATATAAGTTTTCCTCTTAGGACTGCTTTCACTGTGTCCCATATGTTTCAGTATGTTGTGGCCTCATTATCATTAAATTCTAAAAAGTCTTTAATTTCTTTCTTTCTTTTTCCCTTGACCAAGTTATTGTTGAGTAGAGTGTTATTCAGCTTCCATGTATAGTGGGCTTTCTGATGTTTTTGAAGTTATTGAAGATAAGCCTTAATCCATATTGATCTGATAGGATTCAGAGTATTATTTCAATCTTACTATATCTGTTGTAGTCTGTTTTGTGTCTGTTATATGGTAAGTTTTAGAGAAGGTATCATGAGGTGCTGAGAAGAAGATATATTCCTTTCATTTAGGATAAAATGTTCTATAGATATCTATTAAATCCATTTGGTCTGTGAATTCTGTAAGTTTCAATTTGTCTCAGTTTATTTTGTTTTTCCATGATCTGTCCATTGATGAGAGTGGTTTGCTGTAGTCTTCCACAATTATTATGTGAAGTGCAATGTATGCCTTGAGCTTTAGTAAAGTTTCTTTTATGAATGTGGATGCCCTTTCATTTGGAACATAGATATTCATAATTGAGAGTTCTTCTTGGTAGATTTTTCCTTTGGTGAGTTTCAACTGTACTTCTTTATCTTTTTTAATGACTTTTGGTTGAAAATCTATTTTTTCTGATATTTGAATGGCTACGCCAGCCATTCCTGGAACCATTTGCTTGCAAAATTGTTTTCCAATCATTTACTCTGAGATAATGTTTATATTTGATACTAAGGTGTGTTTACTGTATGCAACAAAATGCTGAGTCCAGCTTACATATCCAGTCCATTAGTCTATGTCTTTTTATTAGGAAATTGAGTCCATTGATGCTAAGAGATATTAAGTTATAGTGATTTTTGCTTCCTGTTATTTTTGACATTATATTTTTGCTTGTGTGGCTATCTTCTTTTGGATTTGTTGAAAGAAGATTTCTTTCTTGTTTCCTCTAGGGTGTAGCTTCCCTCCTTGTGTGGGCTTTTTCCAGCTACTATCTTTTGTATGGCTGGATTTGTTGGAAGATATTGTTTAAATTTGGTTTTGTCATGGGATATCTTGGTTTCTCCACCAATGGTGATTGAGAGTTTTGCTGGATATGGTAGACTGGGCTGGCATATGTGCTCTCTTCGGGTCTGTACAAGACCTGCCCAGGATCATCTAGTTTTCATAATCTCTGATGAGAAGTCTGATATGATTTGGATAGGTCTTCCTTTATATGTTACTTGGCCTTTTTCTCTTACTGCTTTTAATACTCTTTCTTTGTTTAGTACATTTGGTGTTTTGATTTTTATGTGACGGGGGTATTTCTGTTCTGGTCCAGTCTGTTTGGAGTTCTGTAGGTTTCTTGTACAGTCATCGGCATCACTCTTATTAGGTTAGGGACATTTTCCACCATAATTTTGTTGAATATATTTATCTGATGATTTTTTGAATTTCCTCAGTTTCTGTTTTTATCTCTCCCTTTTCATTTCTGATTTTGTTAATTTGGATACTGTCTCTGTGCCCTCTGGTTAGTCTGGCTAAGGGCTTATCTATCTTGTTGATTTTCTCAAAGAACCAACTCCTAGTTTTGTTGATTTTTTGTATGGTTTTATTTGTTTCTATTTGATTGATTTCAGCCCTGAGTTTGATGATTTCCTGCCTTCTATTCCTCTTGGGTGTATTTGCGTCTTTTTGTTCCAGGGCTTTCAGATGTGCCATTAAGCAGCTAGTGTATGCTGTCTCCCATTTCTTTTGGGCGGCACTCAGGACTATGAATTTTCCTCTTAGCACTGCTTTCATTGTGTTCCATAAATTAGGGTATGTTGTGCCTTCATTTTCATTAAATTTTAAAAAGTCTTTGATTTCTTTCTTTCTTTCCTCCTTGACCAAGTTATCATTGAGTAGAGCATTGTTCAGCCTCCATGTGTATGTGGGTTTTCTGTTGTTTTTGTTGCCTTTGAAGACCACCCTTATTCCATAGTGATATGATAGGAGGCATGGGATTAGTTTGATCTTCTTCTATCTGTTGAGGTCTGATTTGTGACCAATTATAATGTCGATTTTGGAGAAAGTGCCATGAGGTGCAGAGAAGAAGGTATATTCTTTTGCTTTAGGATGAAATGTTATATATATATATATATATATATATATATATATATATATATATATATATATATATATCTGTTAGTTCCATTTGGTCCAAGGCTTCAATTAGATTCACTGTGTCCCTGTTTAGTTTCTGCTTTCCTGAACGATCCATTTCAGAGAGCGGGGTGTTGACGTCACCCACTATTGTTGTGTGAGGTGCGATGTGTGCTTTGAGCTTTAGTAAAGTTTCTTTTATGAATGAGGGTGCCCTTGTATTTGGAGCATAGATATTCAGAATTGAGAGTTCTTCCTGGTGGATTTTTTCCTTTGATCAGTATGTAGTGTCCTTCTGTGTCTTCTTTGATGACTTTAAGTTGAAAGTCAATTTTATATGATATTAGGATGGCTACTCTGGCTTGTTTCCTGGGACCATTTGCTTGTAAAATTGTTTTCCAGCCTTTTACTCTGAGGTAGTGTTTGTCTTTGACACTGAGGTGCGTTTCCTGCATGCAGCAAAATGCTGGGTCCTGTTTACGTATCCAGTCTGTTAGTCTATGTCTTTTTATTGGGGAATTGAGACCATTTTAACTTTTTAATAGGCACATTCACTTAGATATCTTTAAACTCTAAAATGTTCATGTAGGACCAACTTGTTTCGATATGTGTGTTTATGAAAGGCTCACCGATAAAACAGATTTAAATGTGGCTTTTTTGAATACAGGACTGCTTTCATTTGGTTTAAAATATGTATTCAATGAGAAGATAGCCTTAAGATATACTCTCTTAACAAATTAAAGATGACAATGTGGCATTAACCCTGTTAATATGTTGAACCATAGATCTCCAGGTCTAGGCATCTTTACCAACTGAATGGATTTCATTTTATCATACAGTCATTGCAGGTTTGAAACCAACATCTTTTATTATACTATTATTTTCTTATTCATCAATTTATACAGTGACATTTGACATCCATTTACTCCTTAGTTCTGATTTTTCCCCTCTCATTTGCGTCAGTAACCAACATCTTATGATCTATGTGTGTAAACAAAACTCTTAGATTACACACATCATAGAGATCATAACATGTTTTCCACTTTGTGCTATGAGCTCATTTTGTTTGCAGAAAGGCTTCATATTGAGTCATTGCTCAGAACCCAAGATATTTCTTTGTTTTCCAATCTGTACAGTCATAAAATTTAAACATAATTCACTAGGAAATATCCTGAAACCTGGGCAGGAAATTTATGTAGAGTCAGTAAAACAGGAGTTGCTTTTGGAGTCTTAATCAACAAGTTATTTTGAATAGACAGAGCTCACTATTGAATTTATGAGTTTTATTGTGAGAGGGCTGGTAAATAAACTGGAGAGTGATCCATAATTAAGAAACCAGAAAATTAAAGTAGTACACTCAAAGGAATTTTTTATAAGTCTAGGAATTCCAAGCACATCAAGAATGCTAGACCTGGAAAAAAATGACACAAAAACAGGAAAACAAAACAAAAAAAAAAAAAAAGAAAAGAAAAGAAAAGAAAGATTTGTAGTTCGGGTAGTTTCCTTGAAAAAAAACATAAACTAAGCCAAGTACTGTAGTTATCTTTTGGTATAAAACAATGATTTGTTTTTTTTTTTTTAAACAAGTAAAAAAGGCAATAAGCTAACAAAAGGATAATAATAATAAAATTGCTAGAGCTGACATCAAAACCTGCATCCTAGCAACAGGACCTAACTTGAAGCCCCTGATGGTTCTTATTTTGATGTCCCTTATTAGCAGGGCCCTTATTTGCCTGACAAAGATCAACCAACTAGAAATGATTCATAAGGTGGTTCATAATATCTGTATATCAAAGTGAATTTTTTTCAATTTTCCTATTTTGTTACTAATTACATGCTGATAAAATACATGCATGAGCTTCTACGAGAGAGAGAGAGAGAGAGAGAGAGAGAGAGAGAGAGAGAGAGAGAGAGAGAGAGAGAGACAGATAGAGACAGAGAAAGAGAGAGAGACAGAGAGAGAAGACAGGGAGAGACAGAGACATAGAGACAGGGGCACAGAGACACAGAGAAAGATATATATAGAGAGTGAGACAGAGAGAAAGACATACAAAGAGACACAGAGAGAGATTGTGAGAGAGGGAGAGAGGAAGAAAGGGAGACAGAAACAGACTGAGACAGAGAGAAAAAGACATAGTCAGAAACAGAGATAGAAAGACAGAGACAGAAAGAGTGACAGACTCAGATAAATGACCTAAATATTATTAAAAGTGATCCTTTCAAATCACTATTGATGCAACAGATAGATCTCTAGGTATTGATCAGTCCAAACTTGCTACAAGTTGAAGTATACACAATAAATCATTGGTTTTATTGTATAAGAAGTTAATCTATCAACATCTGCTTGTCCCTTTTAAACTACCAGAGTATATGCATAGTACACTACCTTAACTATGAACAATTGAGTTCTTTTATTTATGGTATGAAAAGGTTAACGTATATGAATTTCAGTATTTTTACTATAACATCTTCTAGTCCAAGGAAGAGGCTGAGTCAAAGAAATAATAGTAAAGAGACCAAGGACAATTTGACTTGGCACAACCTGCTTCACCCTTCTCCCTTAGTTTTTCTAAAAGTTGCATTGTATATGACAGCAATCTATTCAGCTTGTATACATTGCTTTTAATGCTCTAGAATATACTTCATGTTTAAATGGATAGATTATGCCAATGAGTAATGTGGTATCATAAAATGTGAATTTTCTTTCCAATTAATAAATTTCAGACATTTCTAATAAATACCTCATTTAAATAGTAGAAGTTAGTGTGGTGTACTCAATTATGTTACCTAATTTTATCATTTTTTTTTCTTCCTACAGATTCTTTTAGATGAATGGCTCTGAAAAATTCTTCTCTGGTCACTGAGTTCATCTTGATGGGGTTAACAAACCAGTCTGACCTACAAATACCTCTCTTCTTGGTCTTTCTGATGACTTACATGATAACTACCTTGGGGAATTTGGCTTTGATCATGCTGATTGTTCTGAATTCTCACCTTCATACTCCCATATACTTTTTTCTCTTTAATTTGTCCTGCATAGACCTTTGTTATTCCTCAGTTGTTACACCCAAAATGCTGATGAACTTTGTACTAAAGAAGAATGTTATTTCTTATGAGGGATGCATGACACAGTTCTACTTTTGCTTTTTTCTCATTTCTGAATGTTATGTGCTGACTGCAATGGCTTATGATCACTATGTGGCCATTTGCAATCCATACTTGTACACCATTGTCATGTCTCCTAAGGGGTGTTCTTATCTTATGCTTGGTTCATATTTAGTGTGGTTTCTGATGGAATGAGCCACACTGGATGTGTCCTGAGACTGACCTTCTGTGATGGAAACACATTTAACCATTATTTCTGTGACCTCTTCCCTTTGCTACAGCTATCTTGCACTAGCACCTATGTTAATGAGACAGAGGTCTTAATTGTAGGAGGAAAAAATATCATTTTACCCACTCTCTTCATCTTTACCTCTTATGGCTTCATCCTCTCAAGCATTCTCAAAATAAGCTCCACAGCAGGCAGGTCCAAAGCCTTCAGTACATGTAGCTCCCACATAATAGCTGTTTTGTGGGGGAAAAAAAGAAAAAGGGCGCTGGGTCTGGCGTGCACAGACACAGGAGCACACGCCAGGCAGGGCCGGCGGCACACAGGCCTCACTCTAGGGCCAAGGTAGTGTACATATGCAGGTGGACATGGAAGTTCTGCAGAGGGGTTTTGGGGAAGCAGGCAAGATGCACGCCTGCCTTGGCCTAACCGGGAGGGGGCGGCCACACCACTGGCTGGTCCTGCACATGGTGCGCGGGGGGCACAGAGAGATCCTGGATCTCTCTGCGTGTTACCTGTGCTCAGACTGTCTGCTTAGCTGAATCCCAGAGTCTCAGATGGCGCATACCAGCTAGCTCCGTGTGGCGAGTTTAATAAGAGACGGCCCATAGCTTTGATGTTTTATTATTAAGAAAATGGAAAGAGAAAAGAGATAGAAAGATAAAGAAAGAGGAGAAAAATAGATAAGAAAAGCCATGACCACGTGGAAAGGGGAGAAGACAGATAGACAAAAAAGAGGGCCTGGAGAGAACAGGCTGAGAGAGAGAGAGAACAGGCACTGAGGGGTGTTATTTATAGTGAGTTGGGTGGTCAGGTAACCAGGAGGTGGGGACAGTGTGGCTGCGGCAGGTGACTGCCTAGGCGGAGTCAGGCTAGAACCTGGGGAGTGGCCACACGTCTCATTAAGGTCCTACACTGTTTCTCTATTCTTTGGATCATGTACATATATGTATTTGAAGCCCTCCTCCCCTGGGTCTTTGGACATGAGAAAAATATCTTCTGTCTTTTATAACATTGTGGTCCCCATGATGAATCTATTAATCTATAGTCTTAGAAACACAGACGTTAAAATTGCTCTGAAAAAAACTTTAACCAAAAGAAAATTTTAAAAAGAATTTGGAATCATTCCTAGCTTTAGTTATAGCACCATTAGATGAATAATTAGAGTTATTGTGTACTGGTTAATATATTTCTCTTGACTATTAACTTTGATTAACTTGGAGGAGAGAATTTGTAACTTGTTTCATATTTCATAAGTCTTCTTTGGTACTTACCATTGGAAACTTTTCATCATTCACTAATTACCAATTTGAGAGCATCAGTAAGTAAATAACTTCTTCCTTTCATTACCATTGTATCACATTCTAAAAAGTATCAATTGTTGGAAAAAGTCCAAATAAAGATTACAAAAATAATAAAAACAAATGAATGTCATTGTATGGTACAGCTATTATTTGTCTTCTTTGTAAGTTGTGAGTCAAATAGTCTGCCTCTATTCCTAATTTACTTTCTTTGGTGACCATATGTCCTTTGATTTTACAGTGTTCCTGATCATTACAGTAGCTCACATTTGTACTACCAGACTGTTTTATAACATGGATGAATAATTGAAGATGTCCATAAGCAGTATATTCCATGTCTATCTTCGACATTAATTTTTATTGTCCAGGTTTGTAATATGCCCAACCTATTGGGTTATGACACATTTTTCATAATGAAACCAAATGAAGATACCTTGAATGTGGTTTGAAATCCACAGTGGCAGCTGAAATACTCCAAGAAACTTATTCTATAATGAACCACTTAGCCTTATTCATTAGAAGCTATAGAACTGAGAAACATATTGGTCAGACTAATCTGTTTCCACTATTTAATGCACCTCTGAAAGATATAAAGTAAGAGCTTTCCAAACTATTGTCCTCAGCTCAAGAGCATCAGTATAATTTGGCAAGACTAGAAACAGAGTATTTTCATCTATGTGTTATTAAAGATAGTTCTCATGCCTCCTCAAGGACATTGAAAACAGAACCCATCTGTTCTATGAAAATCATCTTTAGAGACTTATCTAGTTGCAATCAATTTGAGCCAAAAATAGTATCTGGATGGCCTTCCTTCAGTGTCTGCTCCACACTTTGTCTCATATTTGCTCCCATGAGTATTTTCTTACCCTTTCTAAGAACTACCAAAGCACCTACACTTTTGGTCTTCCTTCTTCTTGAGTTTCATGTGGTCTGTGAATTGTATCTTGGGTATTCTAAACTTTTGGGCTAATATCCACTTATCAGTGAATACATACCATGTGTATTTTTTTTGTGATTGGGTTACCTCACTCAGAATATTTTCTAGGTCCTTCCGTTTCCCTAATAATTTTGTGAATTCATTTTTTAATAGCTGAGTAGTAATATATTGTGCAAATGTGCCACATTTTCTGTGTCCATTCAATTGTTGAAGGACATAGGGATTCTGTCCAGCTTCTGGCTATTAAAAATGAGGCTACTACGAACACAGTGGAGCATGTGTCCTATTTATATGCTAGAGCATCTTTTAGGAATATGCACAGGAGTGGTATAACTGGGTCTTTAGGTAGTACTAACTCCAAATTTCAAAGGAACGACCAGACAGATTTCCAGAGTGGTTGGACCAAGTTGTAATTCTACCAACAGTGGAGGAGGGTTCTTTTTTCTCTACATCCTTGCCAGCATCTGCTGTCACCAGAATATTTTATCTTACCAATTCTGACTGGTGTGTGGTGGAATCTCAGGGTTGTTTTGATTTTCATTCCCCTGATGACTAAGGATGTTGAACATTTCTTTAGTTGCTTCTGGATCATTCAAGTTTCCTCAGGTGAGAATTAATTGTTTAGCTCTGTACCCCATTTTTAATAAGGTCATTTGATGGTATGTAGTCTAATTTCTTGAGTTCTTTGCATATATTAGATATGAGCACTCTATCGTTCTCAGGATTGGTAAAGATATTTTCCCAACCTGTTGGTTGCTATTTTGTCCTATTGACAGTGTTCTTTGCATTACAGAAGCTTTGCAATTTTATGAGTTCCAATTTGTCAATTATTGATCTTAGAGCATAAGCTATTTGTGTTTTGTTCAGGAACTTTTCCCCTGTGCCCATTTATTCAAGGTACTTCTCCACTTTCTCTTCTATTAGATTTATTGTTTCTGGTTTTATGTGGAGGTTCTTGATCCACTTGGACTTGACTTTTGCATAAGGATATAAGAATGGGTCAATTTGCATTCTTCTACATGCTGAACATCCATTGAACAAGCACATTTTGTTGAAAATGCTTTCTTTTTTCCAGTGTATGGTTTTAGTTCCTTTGTCAATGATCAAGTGACAATAGGCATGTGGGTACATTTCTCGTTTTTCAGTACTATTCCCTTGATCTTCCCTCCTGTCTGTATCAATGTGGATCCATCCCATATGCAGTCAAAAACTGCAAACACTATTGTGGATGTCAAGAAGTGCATGCTGATGGGAGCCTGATATAGTGGTCTCCTGAGAGGCTCTGCCAGAGCCTGAAATGTACAGAGGCAATTGCTCACAGCCAACCATCGGACTGAACACAAGTTCCCCAATGGAGGAGTTAGAGAAAGGACTGAAGGAGCTGAAGAGGATAGCAATCCCATCGGAAGAACAACAATATCAACCAACAAGACACCCCAGAGATCTGGGGGACTGAACTACCAAACAAGGATTACACATGGAGGGACCCATGGCTCCAGTCCTATATGTAGCAGAGAGTGGCCTTGTTGGGTATCAGTGTGAGAAGAGCCTCTTGGTCCTGTGAAGGCTTGATGCCCCAGTGTAGAGGAATGAGAGGGCGGGAGGCAGTAGTGTGTGTGTCTGTGGGAGCATACCCTCATAGAAGCAGGTGGAGGGGGGTATATAATAGGGGTTTTCTGGGGGTGAAATATATAAAGGGGATAGCATTTGTAATGTAAATACATAAAACATGTAATAAAAATCCATTGTTCAAACAAAAAATAAAATGTGATTACCCACTTCAAAAAAAAAAAAAAGAACATTATTTTCTTCAAATGAAACCTTTAATGACATAGGAAAGAAACTTTTAAATGGCAATCACTGAAGTGGAAAGACTCACCATTTTCTTTCTTTCTTTTTTACGAAATACTTTTTATTAATTATTTTACATACTCCATATTTTATTCCCACCCCATCAACCCCTGTCCACCCTCTGACTGTTCCACAACCCATACCTCTGCCTTCCCCCTTTCTCCATGTTGATGTCCCTACCTCCCACCCCACCTGACCTCTAAACTCCCTGGTGCTTCCAGTCTCATGAGGGTTATATGCATCATCTCTAAATGAACAGAGACCCAGCAGTTGTCTACTGTATGTGTGTTTGGGGCTTCATATCAGCTAGTTTATGCTGCCTGTTTGGTGGACCATTGTTTGAGAGATCTTCAGGGTCAAGATTAATTGAGACTGCTGGTCCTACCATTTTCTAATAATGATGGACTTTTATAACATGAATCTTCAAATTACACAGAAAGCCACAATGAGAAGTCAGTAGAAGTCTCCCAATAAATTAAAAAATAGTAACAATTTCTTTCATTTTTGCTTTTCTAAATATTTCTACATATTCCAAATTTCAAAAAATCATGTTTTCATTCACTGAAAAGTATTGTCCTATTGATCAATCTCTTTAAATTAAAGATGACATTGGGAAGATAACACAGTAAATAAGGGGTTATATGCAAGAATGAAGTCTGATTAATCCTCCTTATGGTCACCTCTCTTCACCCAAAAACCAAAGTGTGATGAAAGGAATGCATTTCTAATGAACAAACTGGACAGTTATAGTTACATTCTTCCTTAAACTCACTGGCCTGCAATCACCAAGTAGTTTAATCACCAAGTTTTTGGACAAAGCTACATAGATAGTATCAGAAATAATAGATGTAAGATGGCCAAGGAAATAAACTGGTTGTTGAATTGTAGCATGCAAAAGCAAATGCATACATGTTTGCAAATACACACACACACACACTCACACACACTCACACCGGAACACATACAAATAAAAACATGCATACATTAGCCCACCTCTAGCAGGAAAACAGGGCATCAAATGAGGAAGATGGGGTCCGTCTCACAGTCACAAGTCTGATCCATATTCATTCCCATCTGAAATGAAGAGGAACCTGAGGAAAAGAAGGTCCAGCGACAGGTCCAAAATGGCATCCAGCTCACGGGGAGGTCCCAAGGTCTGGTTACTGAGGCCATGGAGTACTCACAAAAAGGTACCTAGCATGACCACATTCTGGAAGAACCAACAAGCAGCTGAAAGAGTCAGATGTAGATATTTGCACTCAACCAATGGACAGAAGCAGCTGACCCCTGTTGTTGAACTAGGGAAGGCTGAAAGAAGCCAAAGAGAAGGGGAAACCTGAAGGAGGACAAGCAGTCTCACTTAATCTGATCTCTCAAACACTGGACCACCAACTAGGCAGCATATACCAGCTTATATGAGGCCCCCAACACACATAAAGTAGAGAACCGCAGGGTCTGTACTCATTGAGAGATGATGCACTTAACCCTCAAGAGACTAGTTGCCCCAAGGAGTTAAGAGTTCAGATGAGATGGAGGGTGGGGACATCCACTTGGAGACAGGGGGTGGGGCGGAAGTATGGGATGTGGAACAGTCAGAGGGTGGAGGATGTGGGAGCAATAAAATGTGGAGTATAAATAAATGAATTAATTAAAATATATATACATGTAAGTAAATAAAATGTAAAGGTTATGTAATGAAACAATTTTGTATAAACAGCAAAAACTCTGATGCAGATATCATTTTGAGGTACTTCTAAGGTTTTGGTTTTGGGTGCTGTTGTATGATAACAGCTTTTAAATATTTTAATTTTGAAATGCTCTTTGCTTCAAAGAGCATATAATATCAGTTTTACCACCTGCAACAGCATCTCATATCAGAACAAGACAGAGGGGCTGGGAGCAACAATCATGACACAAGGAGGAGAAGGAAAAGTAGAGGGGCAAATATGTTATTTTTATGAAGAATCCAAATCCGTATAAATTATTTGAGTTCTTCAATAGCAGCATCAATGCAATAGGGACAACTGCTGTCAGGATTGATCACCTTTTAAAAGTACTACAAAGTACTTTACATTGGCAATTATATGTAATAATGGTTTGGGAGGGCATATCTTTTGTCCACTGTGCTAAATTCAGCTGATGTTAACATACTGGTACAAAGCTGGTCAATTCCTTAAAAAATTTTTTCTTTGCTTCTAGATTTTCAATAAAAAACATGCTTACTGGACATGGCTCCTATGTGAAAGAATTTGTCCTTGCTGGTTTGACAGATCATCCAGAGCTCCAGCTGCACTTCTTTTAGCTGTTTCTAACAATCTACATAGTCACAGTGGTAGTAAACTTTGACTTGATCACCTGATTGTCTTTAATGCTCATTTGCATACCCCCATGTACAATTTCTTCTTAAACATCTCCTTCAATGAACTGTGACTCTTCTTTCTTCAGCCACTAAATGCTGATGAACTTTGTCTCTAAGAAGAATTTCATCTCCTATGAGTGGTGCATGACTCAGCTGTTTCTCTTTTTTGTCATCTCTGAATGCTACATGGTAACATAAATGACCTACAATCACTATGTGGTCATTTTTAATTCACTGCTGTATAATGTCACCATGTCTCCTCAGGTCTGTACTATGATATCTTTTGCTGCTTTTGGGATGGGTTTTGCTGGATCCTCTGCCCACACTGGCTGCATGCTGCAATTGACCTTCTGTAATGCCCATGCCATCAACCATTACCTGTGTGACATTCTCCCTCTTCTCCAACTTTCCTGCACCAGGACCTATATCAACAGGGTCATGGTTCTCATAGTTTTAGGTATTAACATCACAATACCTAGCTTTACCATCCTCGTTTCTTATGTTTTCATTCATTCCAACATTCTGAACACCAAACCCACACAAGGAAGATCAAAAGACTTCAGCACCTGTAGCTCTCACATCGTGGTTATTTCTCTATGGATCAGCTGCATTCATGTATCTTGAATACTCTTCTGGATCTATGGAATAAAGAAAAATATCTTCAGTTATCTACACTAATGTTGGGCCCATGCTCAACCCTCTGATCTGCAGTTTGAGGAGCAAATATGTCAACATGGCATTAAGGAAATCATTGATTAAATTTCAGAGAAAAGACAGAATTTTTTTTTGGAATCAATAATCCTGTAAGATATCGGAGGATCTAAATTTTTGCTGTTATTTTCAGTGAAGATTTTTTTTTTTATGTCTGGGTGTAGGTTAGTAAACTCTCTTTACGAAATATGGATGATTTATTTCCTTTCGTTTCTCTAACTCTGACTTACCTAACATTGTATCCGAATGATTGATTGATATATCAATGATGCAATAAATAAAAAAAATTTATCAAGCCAGGCTGTGGTGGCGCATGCCTTTAATCCCAGCACTTGGGAGGCTGAGGCAGGCAGATTCCTGAGTTCAAGGCCAGCCTGGTCTACAGAGTGAGTTTCAGGACAGCCAGGGCTACACAGAGAAACCCTGTCTCAAAAAAACAAACAAACAAACAAACAAACAAACAAACAAAACAAAACAAAACAAAAACCAACAACAACAAAAAATTATCATTGTTCCATGCTTTATCTCCTAGGCTATTTCTCACCTCAAAGAAAAGTTAATTTTATTTTACGAAACATTGAAACCTTTCACATCTAAAAAAAAAAAAATGTTAAGGTAAAATAGGTGCTTTCTCATTTTGCAATAGGATCAGAATTGCCGGAAGTATAGGGAACTTGTAGAAGACAGAATGAAAAAGGCAGATCCTGTATATGGTTTCAATCAAGGAAATTATATTTAGGTTTAATACACCACGTAGTGACTCCAGTTAATGATTTTTTTTAATTTATAAAATAGTAAGTTCTACATTTCAGGTTACAATGAAGTAACAATTATATCAGATGATGAATACTTCATTTTATTCAAGTTAATTAGTACATAATGGATTTCTATTGTTTAGCATTGCTACTCATGAACTACATACTTAGGATTTTATTTTAAATTACAAATAAAATCAGAAAAAATCATCATTTGTTTATCTAATTTCTAATTGATGTAGACAGTCCTTAACAACTAAATACAAGACCTGCATGATTATGCTTCAGAACAATTACATATTTACATTAGCATATATATATATATGTGTGTTTATGTGTGTGCATACAAATACAATATATATATATATATATAAATATATATATAAGCATGTGTACACATATATGTATATGTGTATATATAATTTGAAGTTGCATTTAATAAAATAAAATAAATAGTATCTTTTGGGAATTTTAAACCTCAGATGAACTTTATATATATTTGTCATTTGTAAGTATGTTTGAGGACTAGAGGTCCACCTTCAGGTATTACTTGAATCTGCTCTTGGGCTTTCATTGGACTGCTTGAAAACAGTCATTCTGAATGTGATGACATGAAATATCAAAGTAGTTTAATCTGCATTAATTTGTATTTTCATTTGTGTCTACCTTCTTATTCTTCCTTCATTTTCCACCAACATGCTAGGCTATAATAATTTCTAAATCCTGAAAATAAAAAACAAATCCACAAATATATAAAAATAATTCAAACTCACCTGTGACTACATTTTCACTACTTTCATTAATATAGAGATAATACATTTACACATTATGCTAAAAGAATGTAATTTATTTTTTAACCACTTAATAACAAGATTTTTACTGGAAAAATATTCATCTTGTTACTAAACTCTTAATCAAAAAGCCGGGCAGCTCCTCAGAAATTTTTGGTAATTGTTTAAAAATATTTAGTTGAGTTGCAACACTATAAATGTGTTGTTCTTTGTTGTTTTGTTTGTTTGTTTGTTTGTGAAAATATATTATTATGTAGTCCTCGATGGCTTGGCATTTAATATGTAGAATCAGGCTAGCCTTGAACTTACAGAGATTTACTTACCTCTACCTTTTGAGTGGTATAAATAAAAGAGTACCCTGATTCACAAAGAGCAACAAATATGATTTTAGGATTTTGGAGCTCTGAGTGTATTGCTCAGTGGTAGAACAGGTGCCTAGCATGGGTGAGTTTTATGCAGATCTATAAAAGCAAGATATGGACTTGAGAAAAATATGTAATAAAAGGTCACTTCCTTTAAAAGAAACATAAAAATAACAAGACAGTAGACGATAACAGAAATAGACTCTGTGAAATAATAACATGAAAGGATTTGGGAACAAAAGAAATTAACAAAAGTATCAGATTTCCCTTAAGAAATGAAAGTGACTGTCATATGGGAGTTCAATATTGGTCCCAGCACAGAGGGAATACATTCACAAAAGGAGAAGGCATAAGTGAATAGAGAACTAGTCCCTAAAGGTTTAGACATACAACACAGTCAGGCATGCAAATGCAATTATCCGATTTCCTCTATACATCTAAGGCCTATGTCCAGAGAAGAGACTAAGGAAGCCCCTTCCTTAACCATAGCAACATGTAGGACAGTAGCAAATTATGTAAAATATCTAGTGTTGTAGACATGAAAAAATTAAAAGGTATATGATTCTCTGTGACTCTTCAGAGTATTAGAGAATAGCTTTGTGAATTATGATCAGTCGTTCAGAAAGATTTCCAATGAATATAGGATATTAATTTTGTACAACATCACCTTGGAATCAAGGACATCTAAGTCCTCCTCAGGATACCAGTGTAAATAAAACCTATAAGTAAACAAGAATGTTTTTCTCACTAAAGGGGAATAAGTTTTGTATTCTATTCCAATATTTTATTTTTTAATTGGCACTTTCACTTAAATATCTCTAAACTCTAAAATTTACATGTGAGACAGATTTGTTTTAATCCATGTGTTTATGAAATGGTCAACAATTGAGCTGATTAATGTGGCTTTTTTGAATACAGGATTGCATTCTCATGTTTTTAAAATGTATGCAGTCAGAAGATAACCTTAAGATATATCCTCTTAACAAACTCAAGGTGACAATGAGGCATTATTCCTGTTAATACATTGAACAGTAGAACTCTAGGTCTCAGCATCTTTCCCAATTGATTGAATTTGTTTTTAGCATGTAGTCATTATAGGTTTAAAACCAACATCTTTTATTTATAGTATTATATTCTTATCCATGAACTGATAGAGTGACATTTGACCTCCATTTACTAATTTATACTGATTTTCCCTCCCTTTTGCTCCAGTAACCAACATCGCATGATCTATGTTTGTGGACAAAACTCTTAGATTACACATGTCATAGAGGTCTTAAAATGTTTCTACTTTGTGCTTTGAACTCATTTTGTTTGCAGAAAGTTTGTATTGAGCTGAAGCCCAGCCTCAGGATCTTTCTTTCTTTTCCAATCTGCACAGTCATAAAATTTAACCAAATTTCACAAGGAAATATCCTGAAAACTGAGCAAAAAATTTATGTAGAGTCAGTCAAATGGGAGTTGCATTGGTGTCTTAGTCAACACATATAAGTTCTTTTGAATAGATAGAGCTTACTTCTGAATTTATGATTTTTGTTGTGAGAGGACTGGTAACTAAAATGGAAAGTGATCCATCAATAAGAAACTAGAAAGTTAATGTAGTCCACTCAAAGAAATTTCTAAATGTCTAGGAATCACAAGTATGTCAAGATTGCTAGAGCTGACTTCAAGAACCTGCATTCTAGCAATAGGAACTGAATTGAATCCCCTAAGTTTTCTTATTTTGATGGCGCTTATCAACATGACCCCTATTTGCCTGACAAAGATCATCCAAATGTAGATGATTACTTGGAAGTTGGTTCACATAACTGTACACCAGGAGGGATTCTTTTCAATTTGCGTATTTATTATTAATTACATGTTGGTAAAATACATGCATTAGCTTGTACACACACACACACACACACACACACACACACACACACACACAGAGAGAGAGAGAGAGAGAGAGAGAGAGAGAGAGAGAGAGAGTCACATAAAATGACAGACCAAGATAGACAGAAACAGACTGAAAAAGAGAGAGAGAGAGACGTAGTCTGAAACAGAGATAGAGAGACAGAGACAGAGTGACAAACTCAGCAAAACCTTATACTTTTAAAATTCATCCTGACAATTCACTATTGACGGAACAGATATTTCTCTCGTTATTGTCCAGTCTAAACTTGCTATATTTTAAAGTATGTCCAATAAACCATTGGTTTAATTGTGTAAGAAGTTAATCTATCAACATCTTCTTGTCCCTTTGCCCCTTTTAACCTGCCAGAGTGAAGACAAAGTACACTAAATTAACTATCTGTACAATCAAGGTCTTTTGCTTATGTTATGCAAGGGTTAAATTTAGATGAATTTCAGTACCTTTATTCTAACCTCTTCCAGTCCAAGGAAGAGGCTGAGTCAAAGAAATAATGATATTGAGACCAAGGGCAATTTGACTTGACACAATTTGCTTTACTCTTCTCTCTTAGTATTTTTAATAGTTGTATTATGCATGGCAGAGATCTTGTCAGCTTATATACATTGTTGTTGATGCTCTAGGATATACTTCATGTTTAAAATTTAAAGTATTCCATTGAATAACATGGTAAAATTAAATGTAGCTGTTTTCAATTTAAGAAATTTCAGATATTCCTAATATATACCTCACTTATATAGGATAAGTTTTGGTTTTATGTTCTTTTATGTTACCTAATTTTATCATTTTTTTTAATCACTGAGTTCATCTTGATGGGGCTAACAAACCTGCCTGATCTACAAATACTCTTGTTCCTACTTTTTCTGAACACTTACATAATAACTACCTTGGGGAACTTGGCTTTGATCCTACTGATTGTTCTGAATTCTCACCTTCACACTATCATATACTTTTTTCTCTTTAATTTGTCCTGCATAGACCTTTGTTATTCAGTTTTTACACCCAAAATGCTGATGAACTTTGAATGTTATTTCTTATTTAGGATGCATGACACAGTTCTACTTCTTTTGCTTTTTTTCTCATTTCTGAATGGTATGTGCTGAGAGCAATGGCCTATGATCGCTATGTGGCCATTTGCAATTCACTCTTTAACAACATTGTCATGTCTCCTAAGATGTGTTCTTATCATATGCTTGGTTCATATTTAGTGGGGTTTTCTTATGCAATGATGGACTCTAGAGGTCTCCTAAAACTGACCTTCTGTGATGGAAACACCTCCTCCCTTTGCTCCAGCTTTCCTGCATCAGCACCTATGTTAATGAGATTCACCTGTTCATTGTAGCAAGAAAAACTTTAACCAATTAAGCAAAATTTGGTATCATTTTAGAATAAGCTATAACACCAACAGTTATTGTATAGTCTGTAAAATATTTTTCTGGATTTTTCTCTGTATTGTATGTGTGGAGGATTAACTTAGAGGGTAGAATTTGTAATTTCTTTCAGTTTTAGTAGGTATTCTTTGATCCCTACCATTACAAAGCTTTCATGGTTCACTATTTCAGCAATTCGAGAACATCACTGAGTAAATTCAACCTTTCATTGTCATTGTTTCACACTCTCAAAAGCATTAATTTTTGGAACAAGTCCAAATAAAGATTACATAATAATAAATAAAACCATGTCATTGTATGGTACAGTTATTATTTGTCTTCTTTTAAAATTGTTAGACAAATAGTCTGTCTTTATTCCTGATTAACTTTCTTTGGTGACCGCCAGACTGCTTTCCATTCCTCAGAAAACTGGGCATGACACTCCCGGAGGATCCTGCTATACTACTCCTGGGCATATACCCAGAGGCTTTACCTGCATGCAATAAGGACACATGCTCCACTATGTTCATAGCAGCCTTATTTATAATAGCCAGAAGCTGGAAAGAACCCAGATGTCCCTCAACAGCCTGAAACAGCGGAATGGATTCAGAAGATGTGGTATATTTACACAATGGAATATTACTCTGCAATTAAAAACAATGAATTCACGAAATTCCTAGGCAAATGGCCAGAACTTGAAAATATCATCCTTAGTGAGGTAACCCAATCACAAAAGAACACACATGGTATGCAGTCACTGATAAGGAGATATTAACCCAGAATCTCGGAATACCCTAGACACAATTCACATATCAATAGATTTTCAAGAAGATGGAAGGAGAGACCCCTGGTTCTGGAAAGACTGGATGTAGGGGAATGCCGAGACAGAGAAGCAAGAGTGGGTTGAATGGGGAAAAGAGGGAGAGAAGGGGGCTTATGGGACTTTTGGGGAGGGAAGAAAGGGGAAATGGGAAATGATTTTTAATGTAAATAAAAATATAAAAAAGAAAAAAAATATCCTAAAAACTAAAAACTGGGCAGAAGTTTTCTGTAGAGTCAGTAAAATAGGAGTTGCTTTTGGTGTCTTAATCAACAAATACAAGTTATTTAGAATAGATAGAGCTTACTCCTGAATTTATGATTTTTGTTGTGAGAGGACTGGTAACTAAACTGGAGTGTGATCCATCAATAAGAAATCAGAAAATGAATGTAGTACATTCAAAGGAATTTTTTATAACTCTAGGAATCCAAAGCACATCAAGAATGTTGCAGGTGACCTCAAAAAGCTTCATCCTAGCAGCAGTACCTGACCTGAAGCCCCTGAAGGATTTCATTTGGATGGCCCTTATTAGCATGGCCCCTATTTGCCTCTCAAAGATCCTCCAACTAGAGATTATTACTTGCAAGGTGGTACACAATAACTGTATACCAAAGTGTATTCTTTTGAGTTAGTCTATTTTGTTAAGAATTACATGCTGGGAATATATATGTATGAACTTGTACACACACACACACACACACACACACACACATAGAGTGAGAGAGAAAGAGAGAGAGAGGGGGGAGGGAAAGGGGGAGAGAGAGAGAGAGAGAGAGAGAGAGAGAGAGAGAGAGAGAGAGAGAGAGAGAGAGAAAGTGTAACACAGACCTTCTGAGATGGGCACAAACAGACTGCAACCAAAAGAGACAGAGAGACAGATACAGAGAGAGGCATAACCAGCAAAAGGGAGATAGAATAACAGAGAGGGACACAGTCAGCTAAACCTAATAAACACTATTAAAAGTGATCAATTCAACTCACTATTGATGCAACAGGTACTTCTCTAGTTATTGCCCAGTCCAAGCTTGCTACATGTTGAAGTATATACAAAAAAACATTGTTTTATGGTATAAGATATTAATCAATCAACATCCACCAGTCCCTCTTAAACTACCAGAGTAGACATGTAGTACACTACATTATCTATCCATAGAATTAAGTTCTTTTGCTTATGTTATGCAAGGGTTAAATTTAGATGAATTTCAGTACCTTTACTCTAGCTTCTACCAGAACAAGGAAGAGGCAGAGTCAAAGAAACAATAGTAAAGATACCAAGGGCAATAAGAATTGGCAAAAAACTGCTTTACTCTTCTCCCTTAGTCTTTCTAATAGTTTTATTGTGTATGACAGTACACTACCCAGTTTGTATGCATTGTTGTTGATGCTCTAGAATATACTTCACATTTAAAGGGCATGGCTATGCCATTGAGTAATATGGTATCATTGAGAAATGTGGCTATTTTTTCAAATTAATAAATTGCTGACATTACTAATACATACCTGACTTACATAGGAGGTTTTGGTGGTTTGTTATTTTATGTCACCTAATTTTATTTTATTTTTCTTACTACAGATTCTTTTAGAGAAGAATGGCTTTGTAAAATGCTTTTCTGGTCACTGAGTTCCTCTTGATGGGGTTAACAAACCAGCCTGACCTACAAACGCCCCTGTTCCTACTCTTTCTTATGACTTACATGATAATTACCTTGGCCTATGATTGCTATGTGTCCATTTGCAATCCACTCATGTACAATGTTTTTCATGTCTCCTAAGGTAAGACATGATTGGTTGACATTTTGTGGGGTAGTCTGATGCAACTATCCAAGCTGGATGTGTCCTGAGACTGACCTTCTGCAGTGGAAACAATATCAACCATTATTTCTGTGACCTCCTCCTCCTTTTGCTCCAGCTCTCCTGCAACAGCACTTATGTTAATGAGATAGAGATGTTCATTATAGCAGGAAAAATCATCATTGTACCTACTCTCCACATCTTTACCTCTTACGGCCTCATCTTCTCAAGCATCTTCAAAATAAGCTCCAGGGCAGGCAGGTCCAAAGCCTTCAGCAAATGTAGCTCCCACATAATAGCAGAGCTATTTCAGAGGATGAAGGTGAGAGCTCCACATTGTTCCCAATATCTCTCTAGAAGGGAACATCTAGGAGCACACAGGACATACAATCAGTGGAGCAGCAGGACAGTAGTCTTTGGTTGACATTTACACCAGAGAGCCAGGCATTCCTCATCCTTCTGTGCACAGTCCACAGGAAGAGAGAGATATCCCAGCAAGCCTCCACTTCTGAGAACAGAGGTGAGAGTTCTACTTTCTCACCAATATCTCTCTGGAGGGGAACAGCTAGGAGCTCACAGGATGATAAAAGGAGCAGCAGGGACAGGAGCCGTTGGTTGCCTTTGTACCAGAGAGCTAGGCAGCTCCACAGCTTCCTGTGCACAGACCCTGACAGAAGATAGATGGTTTTAAAGCAGTAGGGACACAGACTTACAGGCCCAGCTAGAGACAGCAAGACCAATTAACAGGAGAAATAACCAGACGACTAAAGGAAAGTACAAGAACACTACCAACAGAAACCAAGGGTACTAAGCAACATCGAACCCAGTTCTCCCACCACAGGAAGTCCTGGATACCCCAACACACAAGAAAAGCAAGAGTTGGATTTAAAAGCACATTTTGTGATGCTGATAGAGGGCTTCAAGAAGGTCATAAATAACTCCGTTAAAGAAATACAGGCGAACATGGAACAACAGGTAGAAACCCTTAAAGAGGAAACACAAAATCCCTTAAAAAATTACAGGAGAACATGAGTGAAGAGGTAGAAACTTTTTTTTTTAATTTATGTTCTAAGATTTTTTATTTACATTCCAAATCATTTCCCCTTTCCCGTTTCCTCCCTCCCCGAAAGTCCCATAAGCCCCCTTCCCTCCCTCTTTTCCCCATTCAACCCACTCTCTCTTCTCTGTCCTGGCTTTCCCCTACATCCAGTCTTTCCAGGACCAGGGTCTTTCCTTCCATCTTCTTGGAAATCTATTGATATGCGAATTGTGTCTAGGGTATTCCTAGATTCTGGGTTAATATCCCCTTATCAGTGCTTGCATACCATGTGGGTTCTTTTGTGATTGGGTTACCTCACTAAGGATGACATTTTCAAGTTCTGACCATTTGCCTAGGTATTTCGTGAATTCATTGTTTTTAATTGCAGTGTAATATTCCATTGTGTAAATATACCACATCTTCTGAATCCATTCATCCGTTGAGGGAAATCTGTGTTCTTTCCAGATTCTGGCTGTTATAAATAAGGCTGCTATGAACATAGTGAAGCATGTCTCCTTATTGTATGCAGGGAAAGCCTCTGGGTACATGCACAGGAGTGGTATAGCAGGATCCTCCAGGAGTGTCATGTCCAGTTTTCTGAGGAACCGCCAGACTGCTTTCCAGAGTGGTTGTACCAGCTTGCAATCCCACCAGCAGTGGAGGAGTGTTCCTCTTTCTCCACATCCTCGCCAAGAACTGCTGTCTCCTGTGTTTTTGATTTAACCATTCTGACTGGTGTGAGATGGAATCTCAGGGCTGTTTTGATTTGCATTTCCCTAATGACTAAGGATGATGAACATCTCTTTAGGTGCTTCTCAGCCATTAGATATTCTTCAGGAGAGTACTCTTTGTTTAGCTCTGTACCCCATTTTTAATAGGGTTACTTGCCTCTCTGGAGTTTAAATTCTTGAGTTCTTTGTATATATTGGATATTAGCCCTCTGTTGGATGTAGGGTTGGTAAAGATCATTTCCCAGTTAGTTGGTTGCCACTTTGACTTTTTGACAGTGTCTTTTGCCTTACAGAAACTTTGTAATTTTATGAGGTCCCATTTGTCAATTCTTGATCTTAAAGAATAAGCTATTGGAGTTCTATTCAGGAAATACTCCCCTGTGTCCATATGTTCAAGGTTCTTCCCTAGTTTCCTTTCTATTAGTTTCAGTGTGTCTAGTATTATGTGGAGGTCCTTGATCCACTTGGAACTGAGCTTAGTGCAAGGAGAAAAGAAGGGGTCAATTTGCATTCTTCTGCAGGTTGACCTCCAGTTGAGCCAGCACCATTTGTTGAAAAGGCTATCTTATTTCCACTGGATGGTTTTAGCTCCTTTGTCAAAGATCAAGTGACCCTAGGAGTGTGGATTCATTTCTGGGTCTTCAATTCTGTTCCATTGATCTACATGCCTGTCACTGTACCAATACCATGCGTTTTTTAACACTATTGCTCTGTAGTACAGCTTTAGGTCCGGGATACTGATTCCCTCAGAGGTTCTTTTACTCTTGAGAATAGTTTTAGCTATCCTGGATTTTCTGTTATTCCAGATGAATTTTTGAATTGCTCATTCTAACTCTATGAAGAATTGAGTTGGAATTTTGATGGGGATTGCATTGAATCTGTATATTGCTTTTGGCAAGATGGTCATTTTTACTTTATTAATCCTGCCAATCCATGAGCTTGGCAGATTTTTCCATCTTCTGAGGTCTTCTTCAATTTCTTTCTTCAGACACAGGAAGTTTTGTCATACAGATCTTTCACTTGTTTGGTTAGATTCACACCAAGATACTTTATATTGTTTGTGGCTATCGTGAAGAGTATCATTTCTCTTACTTCTTTCTCAGCCTGCTTATCCTTTGAGTATAGGAAGGCTACTGACTTGCTTGAGTTGATTTTATATCTGGCCACATTGCTGAAGTTGTTTATCAGCTGTAGGAGTTCTCTGGTGGAGTTCTTTGGGTCGCTTAAGTATACTATCATATCATCTGCAAATAGTGATAGGTTGAATTTTTCCTTTCCAATTTGTATCCCTTTGACCTCTTTTTGTTGTCTAATTGCTCTAGCTAGAACTTCAAGTACTATATTGAAAAGATATGGAGAGAGAGGGCAGCCTTGTCTAATCCCTGATTTTAGTTGGATTGCTTCAATTTTCTCTCCATTTAGATTGATGTTGGCTACAGGTTTGCTGTAAATTGCTTTTACTATGTTTAGATATGGGCCTCGAATTCCTGATCTTTCCAAGACCTTTAGCATGAAAGGATGCTGAATTTTGTCAAATGCTTTCTCAGCATCTAATGAGATGACCATGTGTTTTTTTCTTCTTTGAGATTGTTTATATAATGGATTACATTGATGAATTTCCTTATATTGAACCGTCCCTGCATCTCTGGGATGAAGCCTACTTGATCGTAGTGAATGATCGTTTTGATGTGTTATTGGATTTGGTTGGCAATAATTTTATTGAGGATTTTTGCAATGATATTCAAAAGAGAGATTGGCCTGAGATTCTCTTTCTTTGTCAGATCTTTGTGTGCTTTTGGTATTGTGTAATTGTGGCTTCATAGAACAAGTTGGGTAGTGTTCCTTCTGTTTCTATTTTGTGGAATAGTTTGAAGAGTATTGGTGTTAGGTCTTCATGAAGGTCTGGTAGGATTCTGCACTAAAACCATCTGGACCTGTGCTTTTTTTGGTTGGAAGACTTCCAATGATGACTTTTATTTCTTCAGGGGTTATAGGACAGTTTAAATGGTCTATTTGATCCTGATTTAATTTTGGTATTTGATATCTGTCAAGGATATTGTCCATTTCCTCGAGATTTTCTACTTGTGTTGAATATAGGCTTTTGTAGTAGGATCTGATGATTTTTTGAATTTCCTCAGTTTCTGTTGTTACCTCTCCCTTTTCGTTTCTGATTTTATTAATTTGGATACTGTGTCTGTGCCCTCTGGTTTGTCTGGCTAAGGGCTTATCTATCTTGTTGATTTTCTCAAAGAACCAACTCCTTGTTTTGTTGATTCTTTGTATGGTTTTATTTGTTTCTACTTGATTGATTTCAGCCCTGAGTTTAATGATTTCCTGCCTTCTACTCCTCTTTGGTGTATTTGCTTCTTTTTGTTCCAGGGCTTTCAGGTGTGCCATTAAGCTGCTAGTGTATGCTTTCTCTCTCTCCTTTCTTTTTGATGGCACTCAGGGCTATGAATTTTCCTCTTAGCACTGCTTTCCTTGTGTCCCATAAATTAGGGTATGTTGTGAATTCATTTTCATTAAATTTCAAAAATTCTTTGATTTCTTTCTTTATTTCCACCTTGACCAATTTATCATTGAGTAGAGCATTGTTCAGCCTCCATGTGTATTTGGGTTCTCTGTTGTTTTTGTTGCCATTGAAGACCATCCTTATTCCATAGTTATCTGATAGGAGGCATGGGATTAGTTCTATCTTCTTATATCTGTTGAGGTCTGATTTGTGACCAATTATATGGTCAATTTTGGAGAAGGTACCATGAGGTACTGAGAAGAAGGTGTATTCTTTTGCTCTAGGATGAAATGTTCTATATATATCTGTTAGTTCCATTTGGTCCAAGGCTTCAATTAGATTCACTCTTTCCCTGTTTAGTTTCTGCTTTCCTGAATGATCCATATCAGAGAGCGAGGTGTTGAAGTCACCCACTATTATTGTGTGAGGTGCGATGTGTGCTTTGAGCTTTAGTAAAGTTTCTTTTACGAATGAGGGTGCCCTTGCATTTGGAGCATATATATTCAGAATTGAGAGTTCTTCTTGGTGGATTTTTCCCTTGATCAGTATGTAGTGTCCTTCTGTGTCTATTTTGATGACTCTAGGTTGAAAGTCAATTTAGTGTGATATTAGGATGGCTACTCTGGCTCGTTTCTTGGGACCATTTGCTTGTAAAATTATTTTCAAGCCTTTTACTCTGAGGTACTGGTTGTCTTTGACACTGAGGTGCGTTTCCTACATGCAGCAGAATGCTGGGTCCTGCTTACGTATCCAGTCTGTTAGTCTATGTCTTTCTATTAGGGAATTGAGACCATTGATATTAAGAGAGATTAAGGAATAGTGATTATTGCCACCTGCCATTCTTGACGATATCTTTATGTTTGAGTGGTTATCTACTTTTGGGTTTGATGCAAGAAGGTTACTATCTCATTTTTTCCAGGGTGTTGTTTCTCTCCTTGTATTGGTGGTTTCCATCTATTATCCATTGCAGGGCTGGGTTTGTGGAAAGATATTGTGAAAATTTGGAATTATCATGGAATATCTTGGTCTCTCCATCTATGATGATTGAGAGTTTTGCTCGGTATAGTAGTCTAGGCTGGCATTTGTGTTCTCTTAGTGTCTGCATGAGATCTGCCCAGGATCTTCTGGCTTTCATAGTCTCTGGTGAGAAGTCTGATGTGATTCGGATAGGTCTTCCTTTGTATGTTACTTGGCCCTTTTCTCTTACTGCTTTTAATATTCTTTCTTTGTTTAATCCGTTTGATGTTTTGATTATTATGTGACTGGAGGTATTTCTGTTCTGGTCCAGTCTGTTTGGAATTCTGTAGGCTTCTTGTACGTTCATCGGCATCTCTCTCTTTAGGTTAGGGAAGTTTTCCTCCATAATTTTCTTGAAGATGTTTACTGGTCCTTTAAATTGCAAATCTTCACTCTCATCTATACCTATAATCCTTAGGTTTGGTCTTCTCATTGTGTCCTGGATTTCCTGGATGTTTTGGGTTACACGTTTTTTGCATTTTGCATTTTCTTTGACTGTTGAGTTGATGCTTCCTATGGTATCATCAGCACCTGAGATTCTTTATTCCATCTCTTGTATTCTATTGTTGATTTTTGCATCTATGACTCCTGATTTCTTCCCAAGGTTTTCTATCTCCAAATTTGTCTCCCTTCGTGATTCCTTAGTTGTTTCTACTTCCTTTTTTAGATCCTGGATGGATTTGCTGAGGTCCTTAACTTGTTTGTATTTTCCTGTATTTCTTTAAGGTATTTTTGCATTTCCTCTTTCAGGATTTCTGCCTGTTGTGTTTCCTCCTCCTGGGCTTCCATTTGTTTGTACATCATCTCCTGCATTTCTTTAAGCAGTTCTCGTGTTTCCTTTGTAAGGGCATCTATCCGTTGATTCATTTCTTTAAGCAATTTTTGTGTTGCCTCCCTATGGGAATCCATCTGTTGACCCATATTCTTCTGCATTTCTTTATGCAAGTTTTTGATTCCTTTGAAAGTGCATCTACCCGTTGATTCGTTTCTTTAAGCGATTTTTGTGTTGTCTCCTTGTGGGCCTCCATCTGTTGATCCATGTTCTCCTGCATTTCTCTAAGTGATTTTTATGTTTCCTTTGTAAGGGCTTCTAACTGTTGATTCATGGTCTCCTGTAATTCTTTATTAGCTTTATCTGTGTCCTTTTTGTGATCCTCTAATTGCATCATGAGAAGTGATTTTAAATGCAGATCTTGTCTTTCGTGTGTGGTGGGGTATCCAGGATTTGCTGCTGTTGGAGAGTTGGGTTCGGATGGTGCCATATTACTTTGATTTCTGTTAGTAACGTTCCTACGTTTGCCTTTTGCCATCTGGTTACCTCTGGTGTTTGCTGGTCCTGCTGTCACTGGCTGTTGGTTGGACCTCCTGTGAACCTGCAAAGTTATTTCTGGCCCCTGGATTACTGGGATTCTCCTGGCACTGATTTCTGGGGCCTGCACTGCTCCTGAGTGTCTTTGGAGCCCTGATGTGCCTTGCCCCAAGTGAAGTTATATTGGGGAGTCCCTGCATATCCAAAGGCTCAGCATAGTGGATTCCCAGAGCAGAGGTCGCCAAAGGGAGGCTGGTAGGCTCCATCCCTGTGCAGGGGTGTGTGATCTCTCCCAGAGGGGAGGGGGCAGAAGTCCCACAGCAGAACTGGTGCACTGGTTACTACAGATCTGCCCAGCTCTTGGAGCAGGTTACACACAAGCTGCCTGAGACCCAAGTGATATTACGCCTGTCTGTCTCTGAGCCTGGCAGTCCCAACTACCTGGACACTGGAGCAAAGATGGAGGATTGCACTCTGCACTCTCTCTGCGGTGCAGGGGGGATGGCCCACAGCAGAGCTGGCACCCAGAAGACCACAGCGCTGTCCTGCTCTTGGGAGCTTATGGAAGCCCTAACAGGCCGTGTCCCAAGGGATGTTATATTGGGGAGAACCTGGGTACCTGTCTCCTCAGTGCAGTGGATCCAGGAACAGAGGTCGCCAAAGGGAAGCTGCTAGGCTCCTGTCCAGTGCGGGGGGGTCCCTCTGCAAGGCAGAAGTCCCACAGCAGAACTGGTGCGCTGGTAACTGCAGATCTGCCCAGCACTTGGAGCAGGGTATACACAAGCTGCCTGAGACCGAAGCAATTTATGCCTGTCTGTCTCTGAGCCTCCAGGTGAGAACTCTTTGTTTATCTCTGTAACCCATTTTTTAATAGGGTTACTTCCCTCTCTGGAGTTTAAGTTCTTGAGTTCTTTGTATACATTGGATTTTATCCCTCTGTCGAATGTAGGGTTGGTAAAGATCATTTCCCAGTTATTTGGTTGCCACTTTGTCATTTTGATAGTGTCCTTTGCCTTGCAGAATCTTTCTAATTTAATGAGTTCCCATTTGTCAAGTCTTGATCTTAGAGCATGAGCTACTGGAGTTCTATTCAGGAAATTCTCCCCATGTGCCCATATGTTCAAGGTTCTTCCCTAGTTTCCTTTCTATTAGTTTCAGTGTGTCTGGTTTTATGTGGAGGTCCTTGATCCACTTGGAATTGAGCTTAGTGCAAGGAGATAAGAATGGGTCAATTTGCATTCTTCTTCATGTTGGCCTCCAGTTTAACCAGCACCATTTTTTGAAAAGGCTATCTTCTTTCCACTGGATGGTTTTAGTTCCTTTGTCAAAGATCAAGTGACCATAAGAGTATGTATTCATTTCTGGGTCTTCAATTATGTTCCATTGATCTACATGCCTGTCACTGTACAAATACCATGCAGTTTTTAACACTATTGTTCTGTAGTACAGCTTGAGGTCTGGGATATTGAATCCCCCAGAAGTTCTTTTGCTCTTGAGAATAGTTTTAGCTATCCTGGGTTTTCTGTTATTCCAGATGAATTTTTTGAATTGCTCTTTCTAACTCTAGGAAGAATTGAGTTGGGATTTTGATGGGGATTGCATTGAGTCTGTATATCGCTTTTGGCAAGATGGTAATTTTTACTATATTAATCCTGCCAATCCATGAATATGGCAGATTTTTCCATCTTCTGAGGTCTTCAATTCCTTTCTTCAGAGACATGAAGTTCTTGTCATATAGATCTTTCACTTGCTTGGTTAGAGTCACACCAAGATACTTTATATGGTTTGTGGCTATCGTGAAGAGTATCATTTCTCTTACTTCTTTCTCAGCCTGCTTATCCTTTGAGTATAGGAAGGCTACTGACTTGCTTGAGTTGATTTTATATCCGGCCACTTTCACACCTTCAAAGAAGACCTAACACCAATACTCTTCAAACTATTCCACAAAATAGAAACAGAAGGAACACTACCAAACTCGTTCTATCAAGCCACAATTACACTAATACCAAAATCACACAAAGATCTGACAAAGGAAGAGAATCTCAGGCCAATCTCTCTTATGAATATCTATGCATAAATACTCAATAAAATTCTGGCCAACCGAATCCAAGAACACATCATAACGATCATTCACCACGATCGAGTAGGCTTCATCCCAGGGATGCAGGGATGGTTCAATATAAGGAAGTCCACCAATGTAATCCACTACATAAACAATCTCAAAGGAAAGAAACACATGGTCATTTCATTAGATTCTGAGAAAGCATTTGAAAAAATTCAACATCTTTTCAAGTTAAAGGTCTTGGAAAGATCAGGAATTTGAGGCCCATATCTAAACTTAGTAAAATAATTTACAGCAAACCGGTAGCCAACATCAATCTAAATGGAGAGAAACTTGAAGCAATCCCACTAATATCAGGCACTAGATAAGGCTGCCCTCTCTCTCCATATCTTTTCAATACAGTACTTGAATTTCTAGCTTGAGCAATTAGACAACAAAAGGAGGTCAAAGGGATACAATTTGGAAAGGAAGAAGTCAAACTATCACTATTTGCAGTTGATATGATAGAACTCCACCAGAGAACTCCTACAGCTGATAAACAACTTCAGTAAAGAGGTAGAAACTCTTAAAGAGGAAACACAAAAATCCCTTAAAGAAATACAGGAGAACATGTGTCAACATGTAGAAGCCCTTAAAAGGAAACAAAAACATCCCTTAAAGAAACATAAGGGAACATGGGTCAACAGGTAGAAGCCCTTAAAGAGAAAACACATAAATCCCTTAAAAACAATGGGAGAACATGGGACAACAGTTAGAAGCCCTTAAAAGGAAATGCAAACATCCCTTAAAGAAACACAGGAGAACATGGGTCAACAGGTAGAAGTCCTTAAAAAGGAAACACATAAATCACTTAAAAAATTATAGGAAAACACAAACAAGCAAGAGAAGGAACTGAACAAAACCATCCAGGAGCAAAAAAATTGAAGTAGAAGCAATAAAGAAATTGCAAAGGAATACAACTCTGGAGATAGAAAAACTTGGAAAGAAATCAGGAGTCAGAAATGCAAGCATCAACAACAGAATACAATAGATAGAAGAAAGAGTCTCAGATGCTGAAGATACCATAGAAAACAATAACTCAACAGTCAAAGAAAATGTAAAATGCAAAAAGCTTGTAACCCAAAACATCCAGGAAATCCAGGACGTAATGAGAAGCTCAAATCTAAGGATTATAGGTATAGAAGAGAGCGAAGATTTACACCTTAAAGGGCCAGCAAACATCTTCTACAAAATTATTGAAGAAATATTCCCTAACCTAAAGAAAGAGATACCTATGATTGTACAAGAAGCCTATAGAGCTCCAAACAGATTGGACCAGACCCGTAATACCTCCCCTCACATAAAAATCAAAACACCAAATGCACTAAAAAAAGAAAGAACATTAAAAGCAGTAAGGGAAAAAAAGGTCAAGTAACTTATGAGGGCAAACCTATCAGAATTATACCATATTTCTCTCCAGAGACCATGAAAGCTAGAAGGTCCTGTGCAGATCTCATACAGACCCTAAGAGAACACAAATGTGAGCCAATACAACTATACCCAGCAAAACTCTCAATCACCATAGATGGAGAAACCAAGATATTCCATGATAAAACCAAATTTACACAATATCTTTCCACAAATCCAGCCCTACCAAGAATAATAGATGGAAAACGCCAACAAAATAAGGGAAACTACACCCTAGAGAATGCAAGAAACTAATTTTATTTCAACAAACCCAAAAGAAGGTAAACATAGAAACATAAAAATAACATCATAAATAACTGGAAGCAACAATCATTATTCCTTAATATTTCTTATCATCAATGGACTCAATTCTCCAATAAAAAGACATAGACTAATAGACTGGGTATGTAAATAGGAACCAGTATTTTGCTACATACAGGAAACACAACTCAGTGTCAAAGACAAACACTACCTCAGAGTAAAAGGCTGGAAAACAATTTTCCATGCAAATTGGCCTAGGGAACAAGCTGGAGTAGCTATTCTAACATCTGATAAAATCGACTTTCAACCAAAAGTCATCAAAAAAACAAAACAAAGCAAGACAAACCAAAAAAAACCACTCATACTCAACAAAGGGAAAATCTACAAAGAACTCTCAATTCTGAACATTTGTGATCCAAATGCAAGGGCACCCACATTTGTAAAAGACACTTTACTAAACTTGAAAGCATACATTTCACCTCAACAATAATTGTAGGTGACTTCAATATCCCACTCTCATCAATGGACAAATGAGAGAAACACAAACAAAACAGACATTGTGAAACTAATAGAAGTCATGGACCAAATAGATTTAACAGATATCTATTGAACATTTTATCCTAAATCAAAAGAATATACCTTTTCATCAGCACCTCACGGTACTTTCTCCAAAACTGACCACATAATTGGTCACAAAACATAGCTCAACAGATATGAGAAGATTGAAATAACCCCATGTCTCCTATCAGATCACTATTGATTAAGACTGTTCTTCAATAGCAACAAAAACAACAGAAAACCCAAATACATATGAGACTGTACAATGCTCTACCCAATGATACCTTGGTCAAGGAAGAAATAAGGAAAGAAATCAAAGACTTTTTAGAATTTTATGAAAATGAAGGCACAGTATACCGAAATTTATGGGACACAATGAAAGCAGTGGTAAGAGGAAAAATCATAGCTCTGAGTGCCCCCAAAAAGAAACTGGAGAGAGCATATACTAGCAGCTTAAAAGCACATCTGAAATCTCTGGAACAGAATGAATATAATACACCCAAGAAGAACATACTTCAGTATATCATCACGCTCAGGTCTGAAATCAACCAAGTAGAAATGAAAACCACTATACAAAGAATAAACACAACAAGGAGCTGGTTCTTTAAGAAAATCAACAAGACAGTCAACCCTTAGCCAGACTAACCAGAGGGCACAGAGTCTGTATCCAAATTAACAGAATTAGAAATGAAAAGGGAGACAGAGAAACGAGAGGGGGTTGAATGGGGAAAAGAGGGAGGGAAGGGGGCTTATGGGACTTTCGGGGAGGGAGGAAACGGGAAAGGGGAAATGATTTGGAATGTAAATTAAAAAAAAACTTAGAAAATAAAATTTAAAAGAAAAAAAGAAATGAAAAGGGAAATATAACAACAGAAACTGCGGCAATTCAAAAAAAAATCATCAGATCCTAATACAAAAGCTTATAATCAACACAAAAGAAAAACCTAGATGAAATGGACAACTTTGTAGACAGATACCATATATGAAAGTTAAATCAGGATCAGATAGACCATCTAAACAGTTCCATAACCCCTAAAGTAATAGAAGCATTCATTGAAATTTTCCCAACCAAAGAAAAAAAAAAAAGCACAGGACCAGATGGTTTTAGTGCAAATTTCTATCAGACCTTCAAGGAAGACCTAACACCAATACTTTTCAAACTATTCCATGAAATAGAAACAAAAGGAACACTACCCAACTCGTTCTATAAAGCCACAATTACGCTGATAACAAAACCACACAAAGATCCAACAAAGAAAGAGAATCTGAGACCAATTTCCCTTATGAATATTGATGTAAAAAATACTCGCCACCTGAATCCAAGACACATCAAAACAATCATTCACCATGATCAAGTAGGCTTCATTCCAGGGATGCATGGATGGTTCAATATATGGAAATCTATCAATGTAAACTACTACATAAAGAAACTCAAAAAAAAGTCACATGATGATTTCATTAGAAGCTGAGAAAGCATTTGTCAAAGTTCAGCATCCTTTCATGTTAATGGAGAGATCAGGAATTCAATACCTAATGTCCATACCTAGACATATTAAAAGCAATATACAGAAAACCAGTAGCCTAAATCAAACTAAATGGAGAAAAATTTGAAGCAATTCCACTAAAATCAGGGACTAAACAAGGCTGCCCCCTCTCTCCCCATCTATTTAATATAGTACTTGAATTTCTAGCTTGAGCAATTAGACAACAAAGTGATGTCAAAGGGATAAAAATTGGAAAGGAAAAAATCAAACTACCACTATTTGCAGATAATATGATAGCATCTTTAAGCGACCCCAAAAATTCCACCAGAGAACTCCTACAGCTGATAAACAACTTCAGCAAAGTTACTGGATATAAAATTAACTCAAACAAATCAGTAAAATTCTTAAAGGATAAACAGGCTAAGAATGAAATAATGGAAAAGACACCATTCAAAATAGTCACAAACAATATAAAATATCTTTGTGTGACTCTAACCACACAAGTGAAATATCTATATGACAAAGAGTTCAAGTCTCTGAAGAAAGAAATTGAAGAAGACCTCAGAAGATGGAAAAATCTCCCATGCTCATGGTTTGGCAGGATTAACATAGCAAAAATGGCCATCTTGCTAAAAGCAATCTACAGATTCAATGCAACCCCCATCAAAAATCCAAATCAATTCTTCATAGAGTTAGAAAGAGCAATTCTCAAATTCATCTGGAATAACCAAAAAAAATAAAAAAAAATAAAAAAATAAAAAAAAAGCAGGAGAGCTAAAACTATTCTCAACAATAAAAGAACTTCTGTGGTAATCAGTATTCCAGACCTCAAACAGTACTACAGATCAATAGTGATAAAAACTGCATGGTATTGGTATAGTGACAGGCAGGTAGATCAATGTAATAGAATTGAAGACCCAGAAATGAACCTGCACACCTATGTTCATTGTTCTTGAACAAAGGAGCTAAAAACATCCAGTGGAAAAAAGATAGCCTCTTCAACAAATGCAGTTGTTTCAACTGGCAGATAGCATGCAGAAAAATGCAAAATGATCTATTCTTATCTCCTCGTACAAAGATCAAGTCCAAATGGATCAAGGACCTCCACATAAAACCATTTATACTGAAACTAATAGAAAAGAAAGTGGGGAAGAGCGTCGAGCACATGGGCATGGGAAAAATTTCATGAACAGAACATCAATAGCTTATGCTCTAAGATCAAACATTGACAAGTGGGTTCTCATAAAACTACAAATCTTATGTAAGGCAAAAGACATTGTCAATAGGACAAAATGGATTTATTGTATTGAAACATAGCCGACCACCGACATTCATGCTAGTCTACATTTTATGAAACTTATTTCATATTTACACATAGGTGTTAAAGAGAGAATACTTAGTACATTGAACAACAAATTAGAACATCAAACAACAAATCAGCAGTACAGAACTGTTTATGTACTTCACAGAAAAAATAGGATGTCTAATTGACAAAGGAGTAGGAGATAAAGGACCAGATCAAAGAATTCATTTTGCAAGCCATATCCCAACACCTAAGATTATTAATGGATAAGAGTGCAAGTCAGGCACACAACATCAATAGGTTGAGGCAAGGATAGAAGAATACTGGTGGAGTATCCAGGTTATTAGGATAAGCATAGGTTGACCCACATATTCTCTCATGAGAGTGTGATAATCAGATGACAAAGCATATCTTTTGTCCATTATGCTAAGATCAGCTGATGTTAACATCTTGGTACAGAGCTTGTCATTTATTAATAAAATTTTCTTTACTTCTAGATTTTCAATGATAAGCGTACTGACTGGAATTGGCTGCTCTGTGACAGAATTTGTCTTTACTTGTTTGTCAGATCATCCAGAATGCCAGCTGCCCCTCTTTTACCTGTTTCTAACAATCTACATAGTCACAGTGGTAGGCCTCAATCCTCATCTGCACACCACCCCCCTTGTCCTCTTCAACCTCTCCTTCATTGATTTCTGTTACTTTTCTCTCTTCAGCCCCGAAATGCTAATGAACTTTGTCTCCAAGAAGAATTTCATCTATGAGGGTACATGACTCAACTGTTTCTATTTCTCTTTTTTGTCATCTCTGAATGCTACATGTTGACCTCAAAGGCCTATGATTGCTGGGTTGCCATCTGTAATCCACTGCTGTATAAGTTAACCATGTCCCCTCAGGTTTGCTCTGCAATATCTTTTGCTGCTTATGGGATGGGGTTGGCTTGATCCTCTGCCCACACAGGCTGCATGCTCTGACTGGCCTTCTGTAATTCCAATGTCATCAATCATTACCTGTGTGGCATTCTCCCTCTCCTCCAACTTTGCTGGACCAGCACCTATGTCAATGAGGTTGTGGTTCTCATAGATGTGGGTATTACCATCACAACCCCCAGCTTTTCCATCCTCCTTTCCTGTGTTTTCATCCTTGACAACATTCTAAACATCAAATCTACACAAGGAAGATCAAAAGTCTTCAGCACTTGTAGTTCTCACATCATGGTGATTTCTTTTTTCGGTGGATCAGCTGCATTCATGTATCTTAAATACTGTTCTGAATCTATGGAACAAGAAAAAATATTTTCAGTTTTCTACACTAATGTTAAGCTCATGCTGCACCCTCTGATCTATAGTTTCAGGAACAAAAAATGTCAAGATGGCATTAAGGGAATTATTGATTATGTTTCAGAGAAAAGACATATTTTAATTGGAATTAATAATCCTGTAAGAAATTGGAAGATCTAAATTTTTGTTGGTATTTTCAATGAAGATCTTTTTTATGTCTGTGTGTAGGTTGGTTAACCCTCTTTTTGAAATATGGGTAATTTCTTTTTGTTTCTGTAACTGCAACATACCTAAGAGCTTATCCAAATGATTGATTGATATCATATCAAGGATGCAAAAAATACACAATCTTTATCATTGTTCCATAATTTGTCTCCTAGACTATTTCTCACATCAAAGAAAAGTAATTTTATGTTACTAAACATTGAAACCTTTAATATCTAAAACCAAAAATGACAAATAATATATGCTTTCTCATTTTGTAATAGAATCAGAATTTCCAGAAGTATAGGGAACTTGTAGAAGACAGAAAGAATAAGACAGATCCTGTATATGGTTTCAATCAGGGAAATTATATTTGAGTCTAGTATACCAAATAGTGGCTAACGGTTAATGTTTTTTTTTAATTTACATAATATTAAATTTTACATTTCAGGCTATAATGAAGTAACTATTATGTCAGATGATGAATATTTCATTCTATCAAATTTAGTTAGTACACAATGGATTATTTAGCATTGTTACTCATAAACCACACATGTAGAATTTTATTTTAAATTATAAATATAATCAAAAAATTGATCATTTGTTTATATAATTTCTAATTATGGTAGACAGTCTTTAACAACTAAGTACAAGACCTGAATGATTGAGCTTCAGAAAAATTAAATATTTACATTAGTATATATGTGTGTGTATATGTGTGTGTTTGTGTGTGTATATACATACACACAATATACATATATGTATATATATAGATATATATGAATATATATCTATATATATATAGATATATATATAATTTGAAGTATTATTTAATAAAAACAAAAATGAATAGTATCTTCTGGGATTTTTAAATCTCAGATGAACTTTATACATATTTATAGTGTGTAAGTGTATTTATAGACTACAGGTCCACATACAAGTGTTACTTCAATTTGCTCATTTGCTTTCATTTGATTACTTGCAAACAATCTTTCTGAATGTGATGAGACAAAATATCAAAATTGTTTAACATACTTTAATTTATATTTTCATTTTTGTCTACATTCCTTATCTTCCTTCATTTTCCACCAACATGCTAGGATATAATAATTTTTAAATCTTGAAAATAAAAAAAAAAATCCACAAATATACAAAAATATCAAACTTACATGTGATTACATTGTCACTACTCTCATTAATATATAGATAATATATTTACATATATTTAAAGATTATAAATTGTTTGATTTGTAAACACTTAATAACAACTATTTTACTGGAAAAAAATCATCTTATTACTAAACTATTAATCACCAAGTCAGATGGTCCCTCAGAATTTTTTAGTAATTGTTTTAAAATATTTAGTTGTGATGCAACATCATAAATGTGATCTTATTTGTTGTTTTGTTTGTTTGTCTGAGAAAATGTATTATTATATTGTCCTGAATGGCCTGGCATTTAATAGGTAGAATCAGGCTAGCCTTGAACTCACAGAGATTTGCTTGCCTCTATCTCTTGAGTCATGTAAATAATAGTGCACCCTACATCACAGAGCAATAACCGTGATTTTAGGGTTTTGGAGTTCTGGGTATATTTTTCAGTCATAAAGCACTTGCCTAGAATGGGTAACTTCCTGAGTTTTATGCAGATCTATACAGGCAAGACAGGGCCTTGAGAAAAATATTTAATAAAAGGTGACTTCCTTTAAAAGAAACATGAAAATAATGAGACAGTAGACAATAACAGAAATAAACTCTGTGGAATATTATCTTGAAAGTATATAGGAAAAAAAGAAAATAACAAAAACATCAGATTTCCCTTAAGAGATAAAGATGACTGTCATATGGGATTTCAGTATTGGTCCCAGCACAGAGGAAGTACATTCCCAAAAGGAGAAGGCATAACTGAATAGAGAACCAGTCCCTAAAGATTTAGACATACATCACAGTCAGGCTTACAAATTCAATAACCCCATTACCTCTTTATATCTGAGGCCTGTGTCCAGAGAAGAGATCAATAAAACTCTTCCTTAACCATAGCAACATGTAGGACAGTAGTAAATTATGTAAAATATCTAGTGTTGCTCAGTGGCCAACATGATAAAAATAAAATATATATTCTTCTCTGTGATTCTTCAGAGTGTTAGAGAATAGCTTTGTGAATTATTATCAGTAGTTCTGAAAGATTTCCAATGAATATAGCATGTTAATTTTGTAGTGCATCACCATAGAATCAAGGATATCTAAGTCCTCCTCAGGACACCAGGGTAAATAAAACTGGTATGTAAACAAGAATGTTTTTCCTCACTAAAGGATGGTAAGTTTGAATTCTATGTCAATATTTTACTTTCTTTTTTTTTCTTATTTTATTTTATTTTATTTTATTTTATTTTATTTTATTTTATTTTATTTACATTCCAAATCATTTCCCCTTTCCCGATTCGTCCCTCCCCGATTGCATTGAATCTGTGTATTACTTTTGGTAAGATGCTCATTTTTATTATATTAATCCTGCCAATCCATGAGCATGGCAGATTTTTCCATCTTCTGAGGTCTTCTTCAATTTCTTTCTTCAGAGACTTGAAGTTCTTGTCATACAGATCTTTCACTTGTTTGGTTAGAGTCACGCCAAGATACTTAATATGGTTTGTGGCTATTGTGAAGGGTATTATTTCTCTTACTTCTTTCTCAGCCTGCTTATCCTTTGAGTATAGGAAGGCTACTGACTTGCTTGAGTTGATTTTATATCCGGCCACTTTACTGAAGTCGTTTATCAGCTGTAGGAGTTCTCTGGTGGAATTCTTTGGGTCGCTTAAGTATACTATCATATCGTCTGCAAATAGTGATAGTTTGAATTCTTCCTTTCCAATTTGTATCCCTTTGACCTCTTTTTGTTGTCTAATTGCTCTAGCTAGCACTTCAAGTACTATATTGAAAAGATATGGAGAGAGAGGGCAGCTTTGTCTAGTCCCTGATTTTAGTGGGATTGCTTCAATTTTCTCTCCATTTAGATTGATGCTGGCTACCAGTTTGCTGTAAATTGCTTTTACTATGTTTAGATATGGGCCTTGAATTCCTGATCTTTCCAAGACCTTTAGCATGAAAGGATGCTGAAATTTGTCAAATGCTTTCTCAGCATCTAATGAGATGACCATGTGGTTTTTTTCTTTGAGATTGTTTATGTAGTGGATTACATTGATGGATTTCCTTATATAGAACCATCCCTGCATCCCTGGGATGAAGCCTACTTGATCATGGTGAATGATCGTTTTGATGTGTTCTTGGATTCGGTTGGCAAGAATTTTATTGAGTATTTTTGCATCAATATTCATAAGAGAGATTGGTCTGAGATTCTCTTTCTTTGTCGGATCTTTGTGTGATTTTGGTATTAGTGTAATTGTGGCTTGATAGAACGAGTTTGGTAGTGTTCCTTCTGTTTCTATTTTGTGGAACAGTTTGAAGAGTATTGGTGTTAGGTCTTCTTTGAAAGTCTGTTAGAATTCTGCACTAAAACCATCTGGACCTGTGCTTTTTTTGGTTGGAAGACTTCCAATGACACCTTCTATTTCTTCAGGGATTATAGGACGGTTTAGATGGTCTATTTGATCCTGATTTAATTTTGGTACTTGGTATCTGTCAAGGAAATTGTCCATTTCCTCAAGATTTTCTAGTTGTGTTGAATACAGGTTTTTGTAGTAGGATCTGATGATTTTTTGAATTTCCTCAGTTTCTGTTGTTATCTCTCCCTTTTCGTTTCTGATTTTATTAATTTGGATACTACCTCTGGATACTTTGGATACTACCTCTGGTTAGTCTGGCTAAGGGCTTATCTATCTTGTTGATTTTCTCAAAGAACCAACTCCTCGTTTTGTTGATTCTTTGTATGGTTTTATTTGTTTCTACTTGATTGATTTCAGCCCTGAGTTTGATGATTTCCTGCCTTCTACTCCTCTTTGGTGTATTTGCTTCTTTTTGTTCCAGGGCTTTCAGGTATGCCATTAAGCTGTTAGTGTATGCTGTCTCCCATTTCTTTTTGGCGGCACTCAGGGCTATGAATTTTCCTCTTAGCACTGCTTTCATTGTGTCCCATAATTTAGGGTATGTTGTGCCTTCATTTTCAATAACTTTCAAAAAGTCTTTGATTTCTTTCTTTATTTCCACCTTGACCAAGTTATCATTGAGTAGAGCATTGTTCAGCCTCCATGTGTACGTGGGTTTTCTTTTGTTTTTGTTGCCATTGAAGACCACCCTTATTCCATAGTGATCTGATAGGAGGCATGGGATTAGTTCTAGTTTCTTATATTTTTTGAGGTCTGATTTGTGACCAATTATATGGTCAGTTTTGGAGAAGGTAACATGAGGTGCTAAGAAGAAGGTGTATTCTTTAGCTCTAGGATGAAATGTTCTATATATATCTGTTAGTTCCATTTGGTCCAAGGCTTCAATTAGATTCACTGTGTCCCTGTTTAGTTTCTGCTTTCCTGAACGATCCATTTCAGAGAGCGGGGTGTTGAAGTCACCCACTATTATTGTGTGCGGTGCGATGTGGGCTTTGAGTTTTAGTAAAGTTTCTTTTACGAATGAGGGTGCCCTTGCATTTGGAGCATAGATATTCAGAATTGAGAGTTCTTGATGGTGGATTTTTCCCTTGATCAGTATGTAGTGTCCTTCTGTGTCTTTTTTGATGACTTTAGGTTGAAAATCAATTTTATCTGATATTAGGATGGCTACTCCACCTCGTTTCTTTGGGCCATTTGCTTGTAAAATTGTTTTCCAGCCTTTTACTCTGAGGTAGTGTTTGTCTCTGACACTGAGGTGCGTTTCCTGCATGCAGCAAAATGCTGGGTCCTGTTTATGTATCCAGTCTGCTAGTCTATGTCTTTTAATTGGGGAATTGAGACCATTGACCTTAAGAGAGATTAAGGCATAGTGATTATTGCCACCTGCCATTCTTGACGCTATCTTTATGTTTGAGTGGTTATCTACTTTTGGGTTTGATTCAAGAAGGTTATTATCTCATTTTTTCCAAGGTGTTGTTTCTCTCCCTGTATTGGAGTTTTCCACCTATTATCCGTTGCAGGGCTGGATTTGTGGAAAGATATTGTGACAATTTGGTTTTATCATGGAATATCTTGGTCTCTCCATCTATGGTGATTGAGAGTTTTGCTGGGTATAGTAGTCTAGGCTGGCATTTGTGTTCTCTTAGTGTCTGCATGAGATCTGCCCAGGATCTTCTGGCTTTCATAGTCTCTGGTGAGAAGTCTGATGTGATTCGGATAGGTCTTCCTTTGTATGTTACTTGGCCCTTTTCTCTTACTGCTTTTAGTATTCTTTCTTTGTTTAGAACATTCGTTGTTTTGATTATTATGTGACGGGAGGTATTTCTGTTCTGGTCCAGTCTGTTTGGAGTTCTGTAGGCTTCTTGTACATTCATCGGCATCTCTCTCTTTAGGTTAGGGAAGTTTTCCTCCATAATTTTGTTGAAGATGTTTACTGGCCCTTTAAGTTGCAAATCTCCACTCTCATCTATACCTATAATCCTTAGGTTTGGTCTTCTCATTGTGTCCTGGATTTCCTGGATGTTTTGGGTTACACGTTTTTTGCATTTTGCATTTTCTTTGACTGTTGAGTCGATGCTTTCTATGGAATCTTCAGCACCTGAGATTCTTTCTTCCATCTCTTGTATTCTATTGTTGATGTTTGCATCTATGACTCCTGATTTCTTCCCAAGGTTTTCTATCTCCAAAGTTGACTCCCTTTGTGATTTCTTAGTTGTTTCTACTTCCTTTTTTAGTTCCTGGATGGATTTGCTGAGATCCTTCACTTGTTTGTTTGTATTTTCCTGTATTTCTTTAAGGTATTTTTGCATTACCTCTTTCAGGATTTCTTCCTGATGACCCACGTTCTCCTGCATTTCTCTGAGCGATTTTTGTGTTCCCTCCTCATGAGAATCCATCTGTTGATCCATTGTCTCCTGCATTTCTTTAAGCAGTTCTCGTGTTTCCTTTATAAGGGCATCTAACTGTTGATTCATTTCTTTAAGCAATTGTTGTGTTGCCTCCTTATGGGCATTCGTCTGTTGACCCATATTCTTCTGCATTTCTTTATGCAATTTTTGTGATTCCTTTGTGAGTGCATCTACCTGTTGATTCATCTCATTAAGCGATTTTTGTGTTGTCTCCTTGTGTGACTCCATCTTTTGATCCATGTTCTCCCACATTTCTCTAAGCGATTTTTGTGTTTCCTTTGTAAGGGCTTCTAACCATTGATTCATGGTCTCCTGTAATTCTTTATGAGATTTATTTGTGTCCTTCTTGTGATCCTCTAATAGCATCATGAGAAGTGATTTTAAATCCAGATCTTGTCTTTCGGGTGTGGTGGGGTATCCAGGACTTGCTGCTGTTGGAGAGTTGAGTACAGATGGTCCCATATTACTTTGATTTCTGTTAGTAACATTCCTACTTTTGCCTTTTGCCATCTGGATACCTCTGATATTAGTTGGTCCTGCTGCCACTGGCTGTTGGTTGGACCTCCTTTGAGCCTGCAAAGCTATTTCTGCCCCCCCCCCCCGGATTACCAGGATTCCCCTGGCACCGATTTCTGGGGCCTGCCTGCTTCTGAGTGACTTTGGAGCCCTGATGTGCCTTGCCCCAAGTGATGTTATATTGGGGAGTCCTTGCACATCCAAAGGCTCAGCCTAGTGGATTCTTGGAGCAGAGGTCGCCTAAGGGAGGCTGGTAGGCTCCTGCCCTGTGCAGGGGTGTGTGATCTCTCCTGGGGGGTGAGGGGGCGTCCCTCTGCCAGGCAGAAGTCCCACAGCAGAGCTAGCACGCTGGTTACTGCAGATCTGCCCAGCTCTTGGGAGACACGTGCACACAATCCGCCCAAGACCCAAGTGATATTATGCCTGTCTGTCTCAGAGCCTGGCTGTCCCAACTTCCTGGCCACTGGAGCAAAGATGGTGGAGTGCACTCTGCACACTCTCCGTGCCGCTGCTCACCCTGCAGACGCGGTGGCCTGCAGATCTGGCACCCAAACGACCACAGCGCTGACCTGTTTTTGGGCGCAGACGGAAGCCCCAACAGGCCGTGTCCCAAGTGATGTTATATTGGGGGGAGAGCCTGGGTACCTGTCTCTTCAGTGCAGTCTGCGGGAACAGAGGTCGCGGAAGGAAAGCTTGTAGTCTCCCGCCTAGTGCGGGGTCCCTCTGCCAGGCAGAAGTCCCACAGCAGAGCTGGCGCGCTGGTTACTGCAGATCAGTCCAGCACTTGGGAGCCGCATACACACAAGCCGCCCGAGACCCAAGCAATATTATGCCTGTCTGTCTCAGAACCTGGCTGTCCCAACTTCCCAGCCACTGGAGCAAAGATGGCGGAGTGCCAATATTTTACTTTCAATAGATACTTTCACTTAGATATCTTTAAACTCTATAATGTTCATATGTGACATATTTGTTTTAAACCCTGTGTTTATGAAATACTCAACAATGAAACTAATTTAAATGTGACTTTTTTTTTAAATAAAGAACTGCTTTCATTTGATTTTAAAATGTATGCGGTCAGAAGGATACGTTATAATCCTAACAAATTCAAGATGACAATGGGGCAGTATTCCTGTTAATATGTTCAACAGTAGATCTCTAGGTCTCAGCATCATTCCCTATTGAATGGATTCCTTTTTAGCATGTAGTCCTTTAAAACCAACATCTTTATTTATAGTATTATTTTCTTATCAATCAATTTATACAGTGACATTTCACATCAATTTACTAATTTATTCTGATTTTCCCTCCCATTTGCTCCAGTAACCAACATTACATGATCTATGTTTGTGGACAAAACTCTTAGATTACAGATATCATAAAGGTGATAAAGTGTTTTCCACTTTGTGCTTTTAGCTCATTATGTTTGCAGAAAGGCTTGTGTTGAGCTGAAGCCCAGCCCCAAGATCTTTCTTTTTTGTTCAATCTGCACAGTCATAAAATTTAACCAAATTTCACTAGGAAATATCCTCAAAACTGAGCAGAAGATTCATGTAGAGTCAGTAAAATAGGAGTTGCTTTTGATGTCTTAATCAACAAGTACAAGTTCGTTTGAATAGATAGAGCTTACTTCTGAATTTATGACATTTGCTATGAGAGAGAGAGAAAGAGACAGAGAGAAAGAGACAGAGACACAGAGACAATCACACAGAAAGACAGACCAAGATAGACAGAACCAGACTAAGATAGAGAGAGACACATAGAAACAGAGATAGAGAGACAGACAGAAAGAGTGACAGACTCATATAAACCACCTAAATACTATTAAAAGTGACCCTTACAACTCACTGTTGATGCACCAGATACTTCTCAAGTTATTGCCAAGTCAAAATAAGCTACATTTTAAAGTATACAAATAAACCATTGGTTTGATTTTATAAGAAGTTAATCTATCACCATCTACTGATCCATTTTTAACTACCAGAATATAGAGAAAGTACACTAAATAACTATCTATAAATTAAGGTCTTTTGTTTGTGTTATGTAAGGATCAAATTTAGATGAAGTTCAGTACCTTTACTCTAACCTCTTGCAGTCCAAGGAAGAGGCTGACTCAAAGAAATAATATTAAAGAGACCAAGGGTAATTTGACTTGGGACAACCTGCTTCACCTTTCTCCCTTAGTTTTTCTAATAGTTTTATTATGTATAACAGTAATCTAGTCAGCTTGTATACATTGTTGTTGATGCTCTCGAATATACTTCATGTTTATATTTATAGACTATGCTATTGCATAACATGAAATGTGGCTGTTTTTTTTCAATGTAGTAAATTTCAGACATTTCTAAAACATACTTCACTTATATAAGAGAAGTTTTGGTCTTATGTTGTTTTGTTTTACCTAATTTTATCTTTGTTTCATTCTAAAGATTCTTTTACAAAAGAATGGCTCTGGAAAATGCTTCTCTGGTCACTGAGTTCATCTTGATGGGGTTAACAAACCAGCCTGATCTACAAATACCCCTGTTCCTCTTCTTTCTGATGACTTACATAATAACTACCTTGGGGAATTTGGCTTTGATTCTGCTGATTGTTCTGAATTCTCACCTTCACACTCCCATGTACTATTTTCTCTTTAATTTGTCTTGCATAGACCTTTGTTATTGTTCAGTTGTTACACCCAAAATGCTGATGAACTTTTTATTAAAGAAAAATGTTATTTCTTATGAGGGATGCATGACACAGTTCTACTTCTTTGCCTCTTTAGCCATTTCTGAATTTTATGTGCTGACAGCAATGGCCTATGATCGCTATGTGGCCATTTGCAATCCACTTATGTACAATATTGTCATGTCTCCTAAGATGTGTTCTTATCTTATGTTTGATTCATATTTAGTGGGGTTTTCTGATTCAGTGATGCACACTGGAGGTCTTCTGAGACTGACCTTCTGTTATGGAAACATCATCAACCATTATTTCTGTGAAATCGTCCCTTTGCTAGAGCTCTCCTGCACCAGCACCTATGCTAATGAGATACAACTGTACATTGTAGCAGGAAAAAACATTATTGTACCCACTTTCCCCATCTTTACCTCTTATAGCTTCATCCTCTCAAGCATCCTCAAAATCAGATCCACAGAAGGCAGGTCCAAAGCCTTTAGCACATGTAGCTCCCACGTAATAGCTGTTTCTCTGTTCTTGGGATCATGTGCATATATGTATTTAAAGCCCTCCACATCTGGGTCTTTGGATCAGGGAAAAATATCTTCTGTGATTTACAACATTGTGGTCCCCATGATGAATCCATTAATCTATAGTCTTAGGAACAAAGATGTTAAAATTGCTCTGAAAAAAACTTTAACTAAAAGAAAATTTTAAACAGAATTTGGTATCTTTTTAACTTTAGCTATAATACCAAGAATTATTGTGTACTGATTAATATATTTATTTCTGGATTTTTCTTTGTATTGTGTGTGGGGGATTATTAACTTGGAGTGGAGAATTTGTAACTTGTTTCAGTTTTAGTAGGTTTTCTTCGATTCCTACTATAGGAAAGCTTTCACCGTTCACGATTTCAGCAATTTAAGAACATCAGTAAGTAAATATCTACTTCCTTTCATTACCATTGTATCACATTCTCAAAACTATCAATTGTTGGAACAAGTCCAAATAAAGATTACATAAATAATAAATAAAAGCATGTCTTTGGATGGTACAGTTATTATTTGTCTTCTTTTTAAGTTGTAGGTCAAATAGTCTGTCACTATTCCTGATTTACTTTCTTTGGTGACCATATGTGCTTTGATTTTACAGTGTTCCCATTTGTTAGAGTAACACACTTTTTGTACTACCAGACTGTTTAATAACATGACTGAATAATTGCAGATATTCCTAAGCAATGTATTCCATGTTTTCCAGATCTTCAACATTCATATTTATTGTCCAGGTTGGTAATATTCCCAAACCAGTGGGTTTTGACACAGTTTTCATGATGAAAACAAATGAAGATATGTTGAATGAAGTGAGAATTTTACAGTGACAAAAAAATATTCCAGGAAACTTATTCCATAATGAATCATTTAGCATTATCCATGAGAAACTATAGAACTGGGAAGCATAGTGATCACTCTAATCTTTTCCCACTATGTAATGTGCCTCTGAAAGATATAAAGTAAGGGCTTTCCTAATTAATGTCCTCAGCTCAGGAGCATCACTAAAATTTGGCAGCACTGGAAAAAAAATTTACCATCTATGTGTTATTAAAGGTTGTTTTGATGCCTCCTCAAGGAATTTGGAAGAAGAACCCATAGCACAACTGTTCTACAAAAACCATCTTTTGTGATTCATATAGATGTAATCAATATGAGTCAGGAATATTATTATCTAGATGACTTTTCCTTTAGTCTCTTCTCCAAATTTTGTCTCTGTATTTGCTCCTGTCAGTATTTTGTAACCATTTCTTAGAAAGACCAAAGCATCCACTCTTTTGTCTTCCTTCTTGTTGAGCTTTATGTGGTCTCTGAATTGTATCCTGGGTATTCCCAGATTTGGGCTAACATTTATTATCAGTGGATACATAACATATGTATTTTTTTGGGATAGGGTTACCTCACTCAAGATGATATTTCTATTTCCATTCATTTGCCTAAGAATTTCCTGAATTCATTATTTTTAATAGTTGAGTAGAACTCCATTGTGTAAATATACACATTTTCTGTATCCATTCTTCAATTGAAGGACATCTGGGTTCTTACCAGCTTCTGACTATTATAAATAAGGCTTCTATGAACATAGTGGAGCATATGCTCATGTTATATGTTAGAGCATCTTTTGGGTATATGCCCAAAAGTACAATAGCTGGGTCCTAAGGTAATACTATGTCCAATTTTCTGAGGAATTCCATGACTGATTTTCAGAGTGATTGTATCAGCTTGCAATGCCAATGACAATGAAGGAGTGTTCATCTTTCTTGACATCCTACTCAGCCTCTTCTGTCACCTGAGTTTTGAACTTAGCCATTCTGATTGGTGTGAGGTGGAATCTCTGGGTTGTTTTGAGTTTCATTCCTCTGATGACTAAGGATGTTGGATATTTCTTTAGGTTCTTCTAGACCATTCAAGTTTCCTCAGTTGAGAATTATTTGTTTAGTTCTGTACCCCATTTTTAATAGGGATATTTGATGTTCTGGAGTCTAATTTCTTGAGTTCTTTGTATATATTGTATATTCGTCCTCTATTGGATGTAAGCCCTTGATGAAGTTCTTTTTCCAATCTGTTGGTTGCCATTTGTCCTATTGAAAGCATCTTCTGTCTTACACAAGCTTTGCAATTTTATGAGTTACCATTTGTCTATTCTTTGAGCATAAGCCATTGGTGTGCTTATATAATAGTTGAGTAGAACTCCATTGTGTAAATATACACATTTTCTGTATCCATTCCTCAATTGAAGGACATCTGGGTTCTTACCAGCTTCTGACTATTATAAATAAGGCTTCTATGAACATAGTGGAGCATATGCCCATGTGATCATGTATTTGAGAGTCTTCCCCATTTTTCTCTTCTATTAGTTTCAGTGTATCTGGTTTTATGTGGAGGAACTTGATCCTCTTGTACTTGAGATTTGTACAAATTGATAAACACGGATCAATTTTACCAGCATCATTTGTTGAAAATGCGGTCTTTTCCCACTGCATCATTTTAGCTCTTTTTCAAAGAACTAATGACCATAGGTGTGTGGGCTCATTTCTGGGTCTTCAATTCTAATCCATTCATCTACGTGCCTGTCATTGTATCAATACCGTGCAGTCTCTATCAAGATTCCTCTGTAGTACATCTTCAGGTCAGGGATGTTGATTCTGCCAGACGTTCTTTTATTTTTGAGAATATTTGGTTTATGTTATAATTTAACCACTCCTCCAAATGATTGATACCATAAAAATGCTGCAATACACAGACAATTTTCATTTTTGTCCTTACTTTTTCTCCTATGCTATTTCTCATTTCAAAGAAAAGTAAATTTTATGTTTTAAAACATTGAAACCTTTCATATATAAAACCAAATATGATATAATAATTGCTTTCTCATTTTGTAATAGAATCATAGTTCCCAATACTATAGTGAGTTGTGTAGAAGAGAGCAAGAAGGCAGATCACGTATAAGGTTTCAATCAGGAAAATTACAATTGAGTGCAACACACCACACAGTAACTATTGTTAACCATTTTTTTAAATTTAAAGAGGAATAAATTTTACATTTTAGGCTACAAAGAAGTAACAATTATGTCAGATAATGAATATCTCATTTTATTCAATTTAATTACTTCGCAGTTGATATCTGTTGTAGGATATTTCTTTTCCAATCACATTGAGACAGTGACAGTAAAAAGGAGGTGGAGATAGGAGTTGGGGAGACAGAGAGCAGACATAAGGGGCATGGGAGATAGAGGTCACAGCAGGAGTGGATGAACAATATCTTGTGACTTTTTTTCTGTGTGTTTCATAAGGTTAGAAATATTGGAAAAAGACTTTTATCATTATAAATTTATATCTTGTAATTGTGAGTTTAATATACATAAATCTAATTGGCTAGCTAATTAAGCACTAAAAGTTATGATTTACTTGATTACTGGAATGTGGGTCTGCTGATGGCAGAGAGAAAAAACAGCTTAGATTCTATAAGAGATGGCTGGGAGTGAGGAGCTCAGCAGCTGAGAAAATATGCAGAGCAGAGTCCCTGCTGGGATATGGTGCTGAGGCCTGACAGGGCAGGGGAGTTTTTGTGAGTGGCCGAGACTTTGCCAGAGATATCTATTGTCTAGCATTGTTACTCATAAATAACTTATGTAGGTTTTATTTTAAATTACAAATTAAATCAGAATAATTGATCATTTGTTTACACAATTTCTAATTAAACTAGCATAGTCACTATAAACTAAGTACAAGGTCTGATGAATTGTGATTCAGAACAATTACATATTTTCATATATATATATATATGTATATAGCATTTGAAGTAGTACTTAATAAAAATAAAAATTAATATTATTTTCTTGGATCTTTAAACCTTGAGAGACTTAATATATCTTTATAGTTTGTAAGTGTGTTTGAAGAATACAGGTCCACCTTCAGGTGCTAATTGAATCTATCCTTTGCTTTCCTTCGAATTCTTGATAACAATCATTTTGACTGCAATGAGGTGATATATCAAAGTTGTTTTATTTTATGTTAATTTGCATTTTCATTTGTGTATACTTTCCCTTTCTACCTTGATTTTCCTCCAATGTACTAGGCTATAGTAATTTTTGAATGTTGAAAATAGAAAAAGACCCAAACATACCAAAATAAGCAAATTCACATATGAGTAAATTTCCACTACTTTCATTAATATATAGATAATCCTCTTACATGTTGCCTTTAAAGATTTTATTTGTTTGCTTTTAACCACTTAATACTATATTTTTTACTGGAAAAAATTCATCTTGTTACTAAACTGTTAATGAACATCAGGACACCTACTCAGAATTTTTTTAGTAATTGCTTAAAAATATTATGTTGAGTTGCAATACCATAAATGTAGTTTTTTAGTTTATTTATTTTTTTTGAGAAAATACATTATTATTGTAGCCTGAATGTCCTTGCATTTATTTGTAGAATCAGGCTAGCCTTGAACTCACAGAGATTTGCCTGCCTCTACCTTATGAGTGGTGTAAATAAAACAATACCGTATTTCACACAGAACAATAAATTTGACTTTAGGGTTTGGGGAATCTGGATATATTGCTCAGTGGTAGAGCACATGCTTAGCATGGATGATTTCCTGAGTTTTATACATTTCCATAGAAGCAAGACATGGCCATGAGAAAAAAAATATTTATTAAAGATGACTTACTTAAAAAAAAAAACATTAAAATAATGAGACAGTAGACAATAACAGAAATAGACTCTGGGGAAGATTAATTTAACAGAATGAAGAGAAAATAACAAAAGCATCAGATTTTCCTTAAGAGATGAAGATGACTGTCAGATGGGAGTTCAGAATTGGCACATGGAGAGGGAAAGTACGTTCCCTAAAGAGAAGGCATACTAAATAGAGAATTGGTCACAAATGTTTAGACATATACTCACAGTCAAGCATGAAGATGTAATAACCCCATCCACTATTTGTATCTGAGGCCTGTGTCCAGATAAGGGGCCAAGAAAGTCCCTTCTTTAACCATAGCCACATGTAAGACAGTAGTAAACTATGTAAAATTACAAGTGATTCTCAATGTCGAACATGACATAAAGAAAAGTTGTATGCCTCCCTGTGATCCTCAGAGGGTTAGAGAATAGCTTTGTGAATTATGATCAGTAGTTCAGAAAGATTTCCATCAAGTATAAGATACTACTTTTGTACTACATCACCTTGGAATCAAGGATACCTAAGTCCTCATGATACAAGGATTAATATCAGGATACAATAAGTAAACAAGAATGTTTTTCTCACTAAAGGTGGGTAAGTTTTGAATTCTATGCCCATATTTTACTTGTTAATTGGCACTTTCACTTACATATCTCTAAACTTTAAAATGTTCATGTGAGACAGATTTGTTTTATTCCATGTCCTTACGAATTACCATGTGTTTATGAAATGAAAGTAATTTAAATGTTGCAAAATCAAAGATGACAGTGGGTCACTATTCCTGTTAATATGTCGAACAGTACATCTCTAGGTCTTGGCATCTTTCCCAATTGAATTAATTTCTTTTAACATATAATCATTGTAGTTTTAAAACCAACATCTTGTATTTGAACCTATTATTTTTCTCATTGATGAATTTAGACAGTGACATTTGATATCCATTTACTCCTTAATTCTGATTTCTTCCATTCAGTTTGTTCTACTCTTAGATCATACATATAATAGAGGTCATAAAATGTTTTCCATTTTATGATTTGAGCTCATTATGTTTGCAGAAAAGGTTTGTATTGAGTTGAAGCTCAGCACTCAAGATCTTCCTTTCTTTTCCAATCTGTACAGTCACAAAATATAACCAAAATTAACTAGGAAATATCCTCAAAACTGAAAACTGGGCAGAAGATTTCTGTAGAGTCAATAAAATAGGAGTTGCTTTTGGTGTCTTAATCTAGAAGCACAAGATCTTGTGAATAGATAGAGCCAACTTCTGAATTTATGATTTTTGTTTTGAGAGGCTTGGTAACTAAACTCGAGTGTGAGCCATCAATAAGAAATCATAAAATGAAGGCAGTCCACTCAAAGGAGCTTTTTATAAGTCTAGGAATCCTAAGAACATCAAGAATGCTGCAGGTGACCTCGAAAAGCTGCTCCCTAGCTGCAGTTACTGACCTGAATTGTTTGGATGGCCCTTATTAGTATGGTCCCTATTTCCTTGTCAAAGATCATCCAACTAGAGACTATTACTTGCAAGGTGGTTCATAAAACCTGTATACCATAGTGTATTCTTTTGAATTTGTCTATTTTGTTATGAATTACATGCTGGGAAAATACATGGATGAGGTTGTATAAACATACACACACACAGTTAGAGAAAGAGGCAGAGAGAGAGAGAGAGACAGAGAGACAGAGAGACAGGGAGAGACAGAGACAGAGACAGAGAGAGTGGCAGAGAGTGGCATGAGTGGCAGAGAGTGACAGAGAGAGACAGAGAGGAAACGGAAGTGTTGGAAGTGTCGCACAGACCGACCAAGATAGAAACAGACTGTGACAGAGACAGTGAGACAGAGACAGAGAGAGACATAGCCAGAAAAATGGAGATAGACAGAGAGAGAGACAGACTCAGCTAAACCTAATAAACACTATTAAAAGTGATCATTTCAACTCACTATCTATACAACAGGTACTTCTCCAGTTATTGCCCAGTCCAAGCTTGCTACATTTTGAAGTATACACAATAAGCCATTGGTTTGATGGTATAAGAAGTTAATCTATCAACATCTGCAGGTTCCTCTTGAAGTAATTGAGTAGAAACATAGTACACTACACAAACTATCCATAGAATTAAGTTCTTTTGTTTATGATATGCATGGGTTAAATTTATATTAAGTTCATCACCTTTACTTTAACCTCTTCCTGCCCAAGGAAGAGGCTGAATCAAAGAAATAATAGTATAGAGACCAACAACAATTTGAATTGGCACAAACAGCTTCACTCTTCTCCCTTAGTTTTTCTAATAATGGTATTGTTTGTGACAATACTCAAGTCAACTTGTATACATTGTTTTTGATGCTTTAGAATATACTTCACATTTAAAGGGAAAGACTATGCCACTGAGTAACTTAGTATCATGAAATGTGGCTAATATTTTCAATATTAATTAATTTCAGACATTACTAATACATACCTCACTTATATAGGAGAAGTTGTGGTAGCGTACTCTTTTATGTTACCTAATTAGCTTTTTTTTTTCTCTTAGTACAGATTTTTTTTAGAGAAGAATGGCTTTGGAAAATGTTTCTCTGGTCACTGAGTTCATCCTGGTGGGTTTAACAAATCAGCTTCTACAAATATACCTGTTCCTACTCTTTCTGGTGACATACATGATAATTACCTTGGGGAATTTGTCTTTGATCATTCTGATTCCTCTGGATTCTCACCTTCACTCTCCCATGTACTCTTCTTCTTAATTTGTCCTGCATAGATCTTTGTTATTATTCAGTTGGTGTACCTGAAATGCTGATGAACTTTGTACTAAAGAAGAATGTTATTTCTTATGAGGGATGCATGGCACAGTTCTACTTCTTTTGCTTTTTTCTCATTTCTGAATGTTATGTGCTGATAGCAAAGGCCTATGATTGCTATGTGGACATTTGCAATCCACTCTTGTACAACATTGTCATGTCTTATAAGGTGTACTCTTATCTTATTCTTGGTTCATATTTAGTGAGGTTTTCTGATGCAATAATATAAACTGCATGTGCCCTAAGACTAACCTTCTGTGATGGAAACAGCGTCAACTACTATTTCTATGACCTCCTTCCTTTGCTCCAGCTCTCCTGCACCAGCACCTATGTTAATGAGATACAGCTGTTCTTTGTAGCAGGAAAAAGAATCATTGTACCCATTCTCATCATCTTTACCACTTATGGCTTCATCCTCTCAAGCATCCTCAAAATGAGCTCCAAAGCAGGCAGTTCCACAGCTTACAGGACATGTAGCTCCCACATAATAGCTGTTTCTATGTTCTTCAGATCATGTGCCTATATGTATTTAAAGACCTCCTCATCTTGGACTTTGTACCACAAATATATGTCCTCTATCTTTTATAACATTGTGGTTCCCAGGATGAATCCATTAATCTATAACCTTAGAAAAAACTATGTTATAATCCCTCTGAAAAACTCTTAAGCAAAAGAAAGTTTTAAACAGAATTTGGCTATCTTTTTATCTTTAGCTGTAACAACAAGTGTTGTTTTGTACTGGTTAATATATTTTCTTAGATTGTTTGAGTGTTTGGGGGTGGTTAACTTGAAGATGAGAATTTGTAACTTCCTTAATTTTTAGTAGATTTTCTTTGATCCTGAATATTGGAAAACTTTCAGCCTTCACTATTTAGCAATTTCATAACATCAATAAGTAGATAATTTCTTCCTTACATTTTCATTGTTTCACATTCTCAAAAGTATTAACTGTTCAAACAAGTCCAAATAAAGATTATATAAATAATAAATGAAAGCATGTCATTGGATGATACAGTTATTATTTGTGTTCTATTTAAGTTGTGAATCAAATAGTCTGTCTCTATTCCTGATTTACTTTCTTTGGTGACTATACGTCCTTTGATTTGACAGTGTTCCCAGTTGCTATAGTAACACACTTTTTGTACTACCTGACTGTTTTATAACATGAGTGGATAATTACAGATACCCATATGCAATGCCCTCTATATTTTCCAGATCTTCAATATTCATATTTAATGTCCAAGTTTGTAATATGTCCAACCCAGTGGGTTATGACACAGTTTTCACAATGAAGCCAAATGAAGGTATTTTGAATATCATTTGAAATTTTCAGTGACAGCTGAAATATTCAAGGAAACTTATTCTATAATGAATCACTTATCATTATCCATGATAGGATATAGACCTGAGAAGCATAATGATCACACTAATCTATTCCCACTATGTAATGCATCTCTGAAAGATATAAATTAAGGGCTTTCCAAACTAATGTCCTCAGCTCAGGAGAATCACTACAACTTGGCAACCCTAGAAACAGAGACTTTTCATCTATGTGCTATTAAAGATGGTTCTGATACCTCCTCAAGGACATTGGAAGGAAAACGCATAACACATCTGTTCTTTGAAAATCATCTTTAGTTACTTATTTAGTTGTAATCAATATGAGCCAACAGTATCATTATCTGGAATAATACTTTCTTCAGCCTCTTCTCCCTACTTTGTCTCTGTATTTGCTCCTGTGAGTATTTTCTTTAACCCTTCTAAGATGGACTGAAGCACCCACACTTTGATATTCCTTCATCTTGAGCTTCATGTGGTCGTTAATTGTATCTTGGATATTCAGAGCTTTTGGGCTAATATCCTCTTATCAGTGAGTACATACCATGTGTGTTCTTTTGTGATTGAGTTACCTCACTCTGTGTGATATTTTCAAGTTCCATTCATATGCCTCAGAGTTTTACAAACAACCAGAGTGATTTCCAGTGTAGTTGTACCAGCTTGCAATCCCACCAATGAAGGAGTGTTCCTCCTTCTCCACATCCTCATAAGCATCTGCTGTCCCCTGATGACTAAGGATGTTGAACATTTCTTTAGGTGCTTCTCAGCCATTTGAGTTTCCTCAGTTTGTAACATTTTGTTTAGCTCTGCACCCCACTTTTATTAAGGTTATTTGATGGTCTGGAATCTAATTTCTTGAGTTCTTGTATATATTGGATATTAGCCCTCTATTGGATGTAGGATTGGTAAAGATCTGTTCCCAATCTGTTAGTTGCCATTTTGTCCTATTGACAGTGTCTTTTGCCTTATGGAAGCTTTGCAATTTTATGAGGTTCTATTTGTTTATTCTTATAGCATTAGCCATTGATGTTCTATTCAGGAACTTTTTCCCTGTGACCATGTATTTAAGGCTCATGCCCACTTTCTCTTCTATTAGTTTCAACATATCTGTTTTTATGTGATGGTTCTTGATCCACTTGGACTTGAGCTTTTTACAAGGGGGTAAGAACGGATCAATTTGCATTCTTCTATATGCTGACAGCCAATTGAAACAGTGGCACTTCTTGAAAATACTGTTTTTTATTCCACTGCATGGTTTTAGCTCCTTGGTTAAAGATCATATGTCCATAGGTGTGTGGGTTCATTTCTGGGTCTTCAGTTCTACTCCATTGGTCTTCCTGCCTGTCTGACCCACTTGGCAAACCATCCCATATACAGTCACCAAATGCAGAGAGTATTGCAGATTTCAAGAAGTACATGCTGAAGGGAACCTGATACAGTGGTCTCCTGAGAGGCTTTGCCAGAGTCTGACACATACAGAGGCATTTGCTCACAGCCAACCATTGAACTGATCATGGTTTCCACAAGGTAGCGGTTAGAAAATGGACTGAAGAAGCTGAAGGGGTTTGCAACACCCTGGAAAAAAGTAACAATATTAATCAATGAGATCCCCCAAACCCAGAGCTCCCAGGGAACAAACCAATAACCAAGGTTTACACATGGAGGGAACCATGGCTCTAGCCATATAGGTAGCAGAGGATGGCTTTGTTGGGTCTCAATGTGAGAAGAGGCCCTTGGTCCTGTGAAGGCTCAATACCCCAGTGTAGGGGAATGCTAGGGTGGGGAGGTAGGAGTCTGTAGGTGGGTGAGACCACACCTTCATAGAAGCAGGAGGAGGGGGGAATGCAATAGTGAGCTTGGGAGGGTCAGGAAAGGGAATAACATTTATAATGTAAATAATTAAAAATCTAATAAAAATCCATTGTTCAAAAACATTTTCTTCAAAATATATTTTTACTTCAAAAATAATATTTCCTTTAAATATAACTTTTAATGACACAGGAATGTACCTTTTAAATGACATTCACTAAAGTGGAAACACTCACCATTTTCCATTAACAATTGACTTGAATATTCAAATAACACAGAAAGCCACAATGGGAAGTCAGTTGAACTCCCCAAATGAATTTTAAGATACTAAAAATTTCCTTCATCTTTGCTATTCTAAATATTTCTGAATATTCAAAATTTCAAAAATCATGTTCTTCATTCACTGAAAAAGCATGGTATAATTGTCCTATTGATCAATCACTTTAAATTAAAGACTAGGTTGGGAAGGTAACATAGTAAATAAAGGGGTTGCATGTGAGACTGAGATACTGATAAACCCTCCTGACACTCACCTATCTTCACCACAAAACCAAAGTGTGATGGAAGGAAAATATTTATAATGACCACACTGGACAGTTTCAATTACGTGGGTCCGTAAGCTCATTAACCTGCAATCTTAGTTTAATCATCAAGTTCTTGGTCCAAGATAGATAGTATCTGAAATAGCAGGTATAAGATGGAGCAGGAAATAATCTAGTTGTTGAACTCTATCATACACAGGAAAATGAGTACCTGTTCGCAGACACAGACACAGACACACACACATACACACACACACACACACACTTGCACACACCCAAATGAAATCATATATATATATATATGGGCCCACCTCCAGCAGGAAGACAGGGCATAAAATGAGAGATAGGGGGCCATCCCATAGTCACAACTCTGACTCATAATTGATCCTGCCTGAAAGAATTACAGGGATGGAAATGAACAGGAGCTGGAGGAAAAGAAGTTCCAGTGACAGGCCCAAAGTGGCATCCAGCTCAAGGGGAGGTTCCAAGGCCTGATACTATTACTGAAGCTATGGAATGCTTACATAAAGAGACCTAGCATGACCACACTACAGAAGACCCAACAAGCAACTGAAAAAGCCAGATGCAGATATTTGCACCCAGCCAATGGACAGAAGCTGAAATAGGGAAGGCTGAAAGAAGCTGAGGAGAAAGGCAACCCTGTAGGAGGACAGTCAGTCTTAATTAATATGGACCTCTAAGATCTCTCAAACACTGGAACACCAATCAGGTAGCATTTGCCAGCTTGTATGAGGCCCACAACACACATACAGTAGAGTACTGAAGGGTCTGTGCTCATTCATAGATGATGCACCTAACCTCATAGGACTGGAGGCCCCAAGGAGTTTAGGTGTCAGATTGGATGGGGGGTTAGGGCATCCACATGGAGACAGGGGGTAGGGAGGAGGTATGGAATGTGGAACAGTCAGAAGGTGGATGGGGCAGGTGGAGTAAATTATGGAGTGGGAATAAATACATTTAAACTATACATATGCATATAAGTAAATAAAATGTAAAGATGATATAATGTAAGCATTTTGAACGGAGAGCAAAAACTCAGATGCAGATATCTTTTTGAGGAAGATATGAGGTTTTGGTTTTGGGTGCTATTGTATGATAAAAGCTTTTAAATATTTTAGTTTTCAAATGCTCTTTGCTGGGAAGAGCAAATAACATCAGTTTTACAATAGTTTATATCTGCCCCCCAAAATCATTATTAAATGTAATTGCCAGTGTAAAGTACTTTGTAGTGCTTTTAAGAGATAATCAATATTGACAGAAGTTGTACCAATTGCATTGATGCAGCTATTGAAGAACTGGAATCATTTACATGGATTTGGATTCTTCATAAAAATAATATATTTGTCCCTCTACAGCTCATTCAGAGGAGAGGGAGAAGAAATTAGAAAATGAAACCACTCAATATATTACATGTATTGGGATGACTTAAATTGAAAGATCATTCTAACCCCCAAATTTTCCAATATTCTCACCAGAGACTATGAAAACCAGAAGATCCTAGGCAGATCTCATGCAGACACTAAGAGAACAAAAATGCCAGCCTAGACTACTATACCCAGCAAAACTCTCAGTCATCATAGATGGAGAGACCAAGATATTCCATGATAAAACCAAATTTTCACAATATCTTTCCTCAAACCCAGCCCTGCAAAGGATAATAGGTGGAAACCGCCAATACAAGGAGAGAAAAAACACCCTGGAAAAAATGAGATAGTAACCTTCTTGCATCAAACCCAAAAGTAGATAACCACTCAAACATAAAGATATCGTCAAGAATGGCAGGTGGTAATAATCACTATTCCTTAATCTCTCTTAATATCAATGGTCTCAATTCCCCAATAAAAAGACATAGACTAACAGACTGGATACATAAACAAGACCCAACATTTTGCTTCATGCAGGAAACGCACCTCAATGTCAAAGACAAACACTACCTTAGAGTAAAAGGCTGGAAAACAATTTTACAAGCAAATGGTCCCAGGAACCAAGCCGGAGTAGCCATCCTAATATCAGATAAAATTGACTTTCAACCTAAAGTCATCAAAAAAGACACAGAAGATCACTACATACTGATCAAAGGAAAAATCCACCAAGAAGAACTCTCAGTTCTGAATATCTATGCTCCAAATGCAAGGGCACCCTCATTTGTAAAAGAAACTTTACTACAGCTCAAAGCACACATTGCACCTCACACAATAATAATGGGTGACTTCAACACCCCACTCTCTGAAATGGATCGTTAAGGAAAGCAGAAACTGAACAGGGACACAGTGAATCTAATTGAAGCCTTGGACCAAATGGAACTAACAGATATATATAGAACATTTCATCCTAGAGAAAAGAATACACCTACTTCTCAGCACCTCATGGTACCTTCTCCAAAATCGACCATATAATTGGTCACAAATCAGACCTCAACAGATAGAAGAAGAGCGAACTAATCCCATGCCTCCTATCAGATCACTATGGAATAAGGGTGGTCTTCAATGGCAACGAAAACAACAGAAAACCCACATACACATGGAGGATGAACAATGCTCTTCTCAATGATAACTTGGTCAAGGAGGAAAGAAAGAAAGAAATCAAAGACTTTTTAAAATTTAATGAAAATGAAAGCACAGCATACCCTAATTTATGGGACACAATGAATGCAGTGCTAAGAGGAAAATTATTAGCCCTGAGTGCCGCAAAAAATAAATGAGAGACAGCATACACTAGCTGCTTAATGGCACACCTGAAAGACCTGGAACAAAAAGAAGTAAATACACCCAAGAGGAGTAGAAGGCAGGAAATCATCAAACTCAGGGCTGAAATCAATCAAGTAAAAACAAATAAAACCATACAAAGACGCAACAAAACAAGGAGTTTGTTCTTTGAGAAAATCAACAAGATAGATAAGCCCTTAGCCAAACTAGCCAGAGGGCACAGAGACTGTATCCAAATTAGCAAAATCAGAAACGAAAAGGGAGAGATAACGACAGGAACTGAGGAAATTCAAAAAAATCATCAGATCCTACTACAAAAGCCTGTATTCAAGACAACTAGAAAATCTCGAGGAAATGGACAATTTCCTTGACAGATACCAAATCTCAAAATTAAATCAGAATCAAATAGACCATCTAAACCGTCCTATAACCCCTGAAGAAATAGAAGTCGTCATTGGAAGAATTCCAACTAAAAAAGCACATGTCCAGATGGTTTTAGTGCAGAATTCTATCAGACCTTCAAAGAAGACCTAACACCAATACTCTTCAAACTATTCCACAAAATAGAAACATAAGGAAAACTACTCAACTCATTCTATGAAGCCACAATTACGCTAATACCAAAAGCACAGAAAGATCCGACAAAGAAAGAGAATCTCAGGCCAATCTCACTTATGAATATTGATGCAAAAATACTCAATAAAATTCTTGTCAACCGAATCCTAGAACACATCAAAACAATCATTCACCAGGATCCAGTAGGCTTCATCCCAGGGATGCAGGTATGGTTCAATATAAGGAAATCCATCAATGAAATCCACTATATAAACAATCTCAAAGAAAAAAACCACATGGTCATCTCATTAGATGCTGAGAAAGCATTTGAGAAAATTCAGCATCCTTTCATGCTAAAGGTCTTGGAAAGATCAGGAATTCGAGGCCCATATCTAAACATAGTAAAAGCAATTTAAAGCAAACCGGTAGCCAACATCAATCTAAGTGGAGAGAAACTTGAAGCAATCCCACTAAAATCAGTGACTAGACAAGGCTGCTCTCTCTCTCCATATCTTTTCAATATAGTACTTGAAGTTCTAGCTAGAGCAATTAGACAACAAAATGAGGTCAAAAGGATACAAATTGGAAAGGAAGAACTCAAACTATCACTATTTGCAGACGATATGATAGTATATTTAAGCGACCCAAAGAACTCAACCAGAGAACTCCTACAGTTGATAAACAACTTCAGAATAATGGCCGAATATAAAATCAACTCAAGCAAGTCAGTAGCCTTCCTATACTCAAAGGATAAGCAGGCTGAGAAAGAAGTAAGAGAAATGATACCCTTCACAATAGCCACAAAAAGTATCTTGAGGTTATGCTAACCAAACAAGTGAAAGTTCTGTATGACAAGAACTTCAAGTCTCTGAAGAAAGAAATTGAAGAAGACCTCAGAAGATGGAAAAATCTGCCACGCTCATGGATTGGCAGGATTATTATAGTAAAAACGACCATCTTGCCAAAAGCAATATACAGAGTCAATGCCATCCCCATCAAAATCCCAAATCAATTCTCCATCTGTAATAACAGAAAACCCAGGATAGCTAAAACTATTCTTAAGAGTAAAAGAAACTCTGGGGAAATCAGTATCCCTAACTTCAAGCTGTACTAAAGAGCAATAGTGTTAAAACCTGCATGATATTGGTACAGTGACAGGCATATAGATAAATGGAACAGAGTTGAAGACCCAGAAATGAATCCACACTCCTATGGTCACTTGATCTTTGACAAAGGAGCTAAAACCATCCAGTGGAAAAAAGATAACCTTTTCAACAAATGGTGCTGGATCAACTGGAGGTCAACATGCAGAAGAATGCAAAATGACCCCTTCTTATCTCCTTGCACTAAGCGCAATTCCATGTGGATCAAGGACCTCCACATAAAACCAGACACACTGAAAATAATAGAAAGGAAACTAGGGAAGAACCTTGAACATATGGGCACAGGGGAGAATTTCCTGAATAGAACTCCAATAGCTTATGCTCTAAGATCAAGAATAGACAAATGGGACCTCATTAAATTGCAAAGTTTTGCAAGGCAAAAGACACTGTCAAAAAGACAAAGCAGCAACCAACTAACTGGGAAATGATCTTTACCAACCCCACATCCAACAGAGGGCTGATTTCCAATATATACAAAGAAATCAAGAAGTTAAACTCCAGAGAGGCAAGTAACCCTCAGGAATTCAAGGCCCATATCTAAACACAGTAAAAGCAATTTACAACAAACCTGTAGCCAGCATCAATCTAAATGGAGAGAAACTTGAAGCAATCCCACTAAAATCAGGGACTAGACAAGGCTGCCCTCTCTCTCCATATCTTTTCAATATAGTACTTGAAGTTCTAGCTAGAGCAATTAGACAACAAAAAGAGGTCAAAGGGGTACAAATTGGAAAGGAAGAAGTCAAACTATCACTATTTGCAGACGATATGATAATATACTTAAGCGACCCAAAGAACTCCACCAGAGAACTCCTACAGCTGATAAATGACTTCAGCAAGTGGCCGGATATAAAATCAACTCAAGCAAGTCAGAAGCCTTCCTATACTCAAAGGATAAGCAGGCTGAGAAAGAAGTAAGATAAATGATACTCTTCACGATAGCCACAAACCATATTAAGTATCTTGGTGTGAATCTAACCAAACAAGTGAAAGATCTGTATGACAAGAACTTCAAGTCTCTGAAGAAAGAAATTGAAGAAGACCTCAGAAGATGGAAAAATCTGCTATGCTCATGGATTGGCAGGATTAATATAGTAAAAATGAGAATCTTACCAAAAGTAATACACAGATTCAATGCAATCCCCATCAAAATCCCAACTCAATTCTTCATAGAGTTAGAAAGAGCAATTCAAAAATTCATCTGGAATAACAGAAAACCCAGAATAGCTAAAACTATTCTCAAGAGTAAAAGAACCTCTGGGGGAATCAGTATCCCGGACCTCAAGCTGTACTACAGAGCAATAGTGTTAAAAACTGCATGGTATTGGTACAGTAACAGACATGTAGATCAATGGAACAGAATTGAAGACCCAGAAATGAATCCACACTCCTATGGTCACTTGATCTTTGACAAAGGAGCTAAAACCATCCAGTGGAAAAAAGATAGCCTTTTCAACAAATGGTGCTGGCTCAGCTGGAGGTCAACATGCAGAAGAATGCAAATTGACCCATTCTTATCTCCTTGCACTAAGCTCAATTCTACGTGGATCAAAGATCTCCACATAAAACCAGACACACTGAAAATAATAGAAGGGAAACTAGGGAAGAACCTTGAACATATGGGCACAGGGGAGAATTTCCTGAACAGAACTCCAATAGCTTATGCTCTAAGATCAAGAATAGACAAATGGGACCTCATTAAATTACAAAGTTTTTGCAAGGCAAAAGACACTGTCAAAAAGACAAAGCGGCAACCAACTAACTGGGAAATGATCTTTACCAACCTTGCATCCGACAGAGGGCTAATATCCAATATATACAAAGAACTCTAGAAGTTAAACTCCAGAGAGGCAAGTAACCCTATTAAAAAATGGGGTACAGAGCTAAACAAAGTGTTCACACCTGAAGAATATCTAATGGCTGAGAAGCACCTAAAGAGATGTTCATCATCCTTAGTCATTAGGGAAATGCAAATCAAAACAACCCTGAGATTCCTTCTCACACCAGTCAAGATGGCTAAGATCAAAAACACAGGAGACAGCGGTTGTTGGCGAGGATGTGGAGAAAGAGGAACTCTCCTCCACTGCTGGTGGAATTGCAAGCTGGTACAACCACTCTGGAAAGCAGTCTGGCGGTTCCTCAGAAAACTGGGCATGACACTCCCGGAGGATCCGGCTATACCACTCCTGGGCATATACCCAGAGGCTTTACCTGCATGCAATAAGGACACATGCTCCACTATGTTCAGAGCAGCCTTATTTATCATAGCTAGAAGCTGGAAAGAACCCAGATGTCCCTCAACGGAGGAATGGATTCAGAAGATGTGGTATATCTACACAATGGAATACTACTCTGCAATTAAAAACAATGAATTCACGAAATTCCTAGGCAAATGGTCAGATCTTGAAAATATCATCCTTAGTGAGGTAACCCAATCACAAAAGAACACACATGGTATGCAGTCACTGATAAGGGGATATTGACCCAGAATCTCGGAATACCCTAGACACAATCCGCATATCAATAGATTTCTAAGAAGATGGAAGGAGAGACCCCTGGTCCTGGAAAGACTGGATGTAGGGGAACGCCAGGACAGAGTAACGAGAGGGGGTTAAATGGAGAAAAGAGGGAGGGAAGGGGGCTTATGGGACTTTCGGGGAGGGAGGAAACAGGAAAGGGGAAATGATTTGGAATGTAAATTAAAAAATATTAAAATTAAATAAATAATTAAAAAAAAGAAAAAGAGTAGAGATAAATTGCATAGATGCAATCAAGTAGACATAAAAAGGAATTGAACATCAATGGCAAGTAAGAAATCAGGAGATAAGGATCATCCCTGTTTCTGGCTTAGACAACTACTGATAATATTATTCGTTGTACTCTGGTCTGTAAGAGAAATAAATGAACCCTGAGAGGCAAACATGTAAAGACTTTCAATATTCCTCCTATGAGTATGCAATCCCTTTTGGAAGAGAATTATACTTTTCTGTATACTTATTTTAAGACAAAAATGTAGTTGTTAAAATGTCAAGTTATGTAAAAAGTAATGGAAATCAAAACTGATTTTAACTTGTCCTGATCAATACTTACATATAAACATGAAAAAAAAATGGTGTACAGAGCTAAACAAAGAGTTCTCACCTGAAGAATATCTAGTGGCTGAGAAGCACCTAAAGAGATGTTCATCATCCTTAGTCATTAGGGAAATGCAAATCAAAATATTTGCATCTGAGATTCCATCTCACACAAGTCAGAATGGCTAAGATCAAAAACAGGAGACAACAGTTGTTGGCGAGGATGTGGAGAAAGAGGAACACTCCTCCACTGCTGGTGGAATTGCAAGCTGGTACAACCACTCTGGAAAGCAGTCTGGCGTTTCCTCAGAAAACTTGGCATGACACTGCCGGAGGATCCGGCTATACCACTCCTGGGCATATACCCAGAGGCTTTACCTGCATGCAATAAGGACACATGCTCCACTATGTTCATATCAGCCTTATTTATAATAGCCAGAAGCTGGAGAGAACCCAGATGTCCCTCAACGGAGGAATGGATTCAGAAGATGTGGTATATTTACACAGTGGCATACTAGTCTGCAATTTAAAACAATGAATTCACGAAATTCCTAGGCAAATGGTCAGAACTTGAAAATATCATCCTTAGTGATGTAACCCAATCAGCAGTCACTGATAAGGGGATATTAACCCAGAATCTCAGAATACCCTAGACACAATTCGCATATCAATATATTTCCAAGAAGATGGAAGGAGAGACCCCTGGTCCTGGAAAGACTGGATGTAGGGGAATGCCAAGACAGACAAGTGAGAGGAGGTTGAATGGGGAAACAAGGGAGGGAATGGGGCTTATGGGACTTTCGGGAGGAAACGGGAAAGGGAAAATGATTTTGAATGTAAATAAAAAAAACTTAGAAAATAAAATAAAATTAAAAAAAAGAAAGAAAAAAGATATGAAAGAATGGGAAATTTATCAGAATTTGAAATGAGAGACATTTTGGAAGAAAATGTGATAGCTCTTTTTTTTTAATTGAAAAAATTTTCCTTCAGACAACACATTTTGTTCATATTTCCCCTTCTGTAGTTTGTCCTAGATCCTCCATACCTGCCTACCTACCCAACTTTATTCTGTACTCCAAAAGTAAAATCTAAACCAAAGCCAAAACAATGACAACAACAACAAAACACTATAGCAAACCGTCTCCTCTCATTGCCAGTCTGCTCTTAGATACTTTCTATTGACTGGCTTTCAAACAAGTATGCAAGAGACAACTTACATGTGTGTATAGCAGCTTTACTCATCTTTCCAAACACTTTATCAACTGATAAAGATATTCTTTGGAAGGAGGACACACACAAAATGCTTGACCCAAAACTTATCCTGTTTACATAAATGTAGGGATTGGGGATGGAGCAAATATTGGAAATGGCCAACCAATAACCAGTCCAACAGGAGACATGTTCCATGGACAAGCACCAATCCCTAACACTATTAATGATACTCTTAGGCTTACAGACAAGAGTCTAGCATGAATGTCTTCTCAGAGACTTCTCTCAGGAGCTGACTCAGACAGATGCTGATAACCACAACCAAACAGTAGATGGAGCTTAGGTACTCTTATTGGAAAATAGGAGAAATAATTACAACCCCTAAGGTGATAGGAATTCCATAGAAGAACATACTTAACTAACCTGGACCTTGCATCTCACAGAGAATAAACCACCAATCAAAGAACATATAAAAGTGGGACCAAGGCCTCCCTGAATATATGTAGAAGATGTATAGCTTTTTATTCATTGGATTCCAATCAACTGGAGCAGGGGCTATACCAAAAGCTTTTGCCTGTATGTGGGATATATTCTTCTAGCTGACCTTCGGTGTTTGACATCAGTGGGAGAGATATTGTTTGGCCTCACAGTGACCTGAAGTACCAGTGAAGGGAGACTCTCACCCAGGGAGACTCTCACCCAGGGGGACTCTCACCTAATGAGAAGAGAAGGGACAGGGGGTATGGAAGAAGTATTTTGGGATGGAATGATGGGGAGGGAACAGTGATCAGGATATAAATTTAATAAGTATAATAATAATAATTTTTAAAAGTGGGTGCATAAACAAACTGTAGTACATTCCATATAAGAGAATTGGAAGAAGTTAGGTGTTGAGACTTGGAAAGTATTGGAGAATTCTTAAGTACACATTGCTAAGTGAAAAACCTGAACTCCATAGTTTGAATACCTGGTGAATCCAGTGCCACTATTGTGTAGAGTGGGAACACTCTCAGTGACCATGGGAATATTAATGGTTGCTAGGGATTAAGTGGGATCTGAGAGTAATAAAGACATTCCCTTTATATACTGTACATAATGGTTTTGGCCATTGTGTAAACGTTATCCTTGTGTTATTCAAATGCTGATTTATTTGCCCTCATACCTTGTTTCAATCTAGACACTACATTGGAGTGTTTATGCCAAGAATTTTCTGTCTCACATTTGTGTAAACAATTATTACCGGTTATTCTTTGACTTGTCAATAAATGCTGACCACCCAATGACTGGGCTGAAGCGAGAAAAGGGTAGGACTTTTGACAGACAGGGGAAGGAGAGAGACATACCAAAAGAGAGAGAGAAAATGAAAGAGCTGGAGAGTAGGAGACCAAGTGAGGCAGTGATCAATAGCTAGAAAGCAACAGAGTGAGAGAGCAAGAGAGAGAGAGACAGAGAGACAGAGAGAGAGAGAGAGAGAGAGAGAGAGAGAGAGAGAGAGAGAGAGAGAGAGAGAGAAAGAAAGAGAGAGAGGAAGCTGAAGCTGAAGCAGGAGAAGAAGGAAAGGGGATTTCAGTCCAAACAATGAGGAAGGGGTCCAGAAGGAAGATCTTCCACAAGAGGAAGGAACGACTTGTTCATAAAGTTCGGCTGACCAACGGAATCCCAAATTGTAAGCTAAGCATCCTAATTCTTTGCTGGGAGGTACCCAGATTAGGTTAAGAAATTTAGTATAAATTAGAAGATTGCCAAAATATTGAGGTGAAGCTTGGAAAATAAATCATGTTTCATCTGTATTGTTATGAGGAACTAGTTAGGATAAAGAAATACATCTGGCGTATTAATTTATTAATTACATGTATATTAAAGTACTTCAATTACAATATATTGACTGTGTAAACTAATGGAATTTGGTGTGGAAATTTAATTATGCAAATGAGGTCATTTAATGTTTTGGTGCCCACATCATGGTCCTTTCAATCTTGCTTCTGCCCAGGACAAAATACAATGATATCTCTCTGAATCCAAAATTTCTCTTGACTTGATCTGAACTTCCATGCTATTTCTTCACTTTCTAGTACATAGTTCTAAATAACACTCAATCATGAAGCCACAATATATTTTCCTTATCCACAAATTCAGTTTTATGTTTCTATACTGGTTCTGTATCTTAGCTAGAAAGAAAAATTGAATGGTGAAGGTATTTGTATAGGTATACCTACTGGATCACAGGGATGACAAAAGAGAATCACATGATGTAACTCATGTAATTTCTTCTGGAGAAACCTTCACAATCATGTCCATAGTGCCTGAAGTTCTTTATATTTCAACCAATTTTGTAAGGGTTGCTTTCTCTTAACATTCTAGCCAGTTGTTTTTTTCTTGCTTACAGACATTCAGAATTGAGGAGGATAGAATCTCAATGTGTGTGTGTGTGTGTGTGTGTGTGTGTGTGTGTGTGTGTGTGTGTGTGATTATTTTGTTGTGGTGGTGGTAGTGGTTGTGATTGGCATTGTATTTCTTTTATCTTCCTGCTTCTCCCACAGTGACTTACTCTTTAATCAATGGTATCTTAAAATTTCTAAAATTCCAAGTTCTGTCCCCCTAAATGCAAGGACTATAACAGGCTTGAATAAAATGTACTATTTAATGTATTATATTCTTGATTTGCTATTTTCATGCTGGTTAAGATAGTGAATTATATTTCATATATTTATTAGCTATTTAATTTTTAGAGGACTTGTTATCAATATATTTGCTCATTTAATTATTGTGTTTGTTTATATTTTGCAACAATGGATGTCAAAATAAGGGTTCCATTCATACTCAGTAAGCATTATTTCAGTGTATTTCATTCCCAGCTTTTACTTGATCATTTTCTAACTCAATTGTTATCATTGGTTATTTAGATTTTTGCATTTGGGTATTTATACAAGTTCAGAATAGTTGTCAAATTTTTTCTTTGGTTCTGATTGCTGTCACTTCACTAAATATTTTTCTTGTGAAGAAATTTTGAGTTTTCTTTAATTCTATTTATTAATTTAATTATTATTTCTGCTATTGCAGTCTTATTCAAAACGAGATTGCCTGATACTAAAGCATATTCCTGGTATATTTCTCTAGAAATTTCAAACATTTATGTATTAAAAACTTTGGAAAGTTTTGCCCAGTTTTCTGAGGAACCGCCAGACTGCTTTCCAGAGTGGTTGTACCAGCTTGCAATCCCACCAGCAGTGGAGGAGTGTTCCTCTTTCTCCACATCCTCACCAATAACTGCTGTCTCCTGTGTTTTTGATCTTAGCCATTCTGACTGGTGTGAGATGGAATCTCAGGGTTGTTTTGATTTGCATTTCCCTAATGACTAAGGATGATGAACATCTCTTTAGGTGCTTCTCAGCCATTAGATATTCTTCAGGTGAGAACTCTTTGTTTAGCTCTGTACCCCATTTTTTAATAGGGTTACTTGCCTCTCTGGAGTTGAAATGACCTTTTTACAGAATAAATGATGGGAATCTAAGTTCCATCTTCTGTATGTACATAATAAGTTTTTCCAATAGTGTTTCTTGTAAAGGACTTCTTTTCATTAGTATAAAATTAGATTCATTGACTTGAAACATAGAACATTGACATGCATGCCAGTATACATTTTATCAACCTTATTTCATATCTACACATAGGAATATACAACTATAAATATTAATAAAGCTCAGGCACTTTATGTTATTTCTTGTCAGATTCATATAAGAAAGGTCACTACCTGGGTTTAACTCATAAGCTTATAAGTTCCTTCTTTATTCTTTTATCTACCCTTTACAATATGTCTGGTGAAAGTTAAAGAACTGCATATTTATTAACAAAATCCCAGAAGATTATAGGAAATACTCAGAAATTGCAAGTGACAATATCCTTGGATATTCCATTTTTAGATTTGTTCTTACATACTGGAAAATTCCCAAAGGAAAGCATGAAACTCTGCATTGGGAAATAGGTACTACAGGAAGGAAATTATAGATTGAGTAGAACTTCAAATCTCCAATGATTCAATGTTATGTTTATAGCATCTATGGTAAATAGGCTCAGGAGTAACTACCAGCAAATGGTTCATGCAAAGTGGCAGGAAGTCATAAAAATGTGAAATTTTTTTCTTTTTTGTCATTTTTATTATATATATTCTTTATTTATATTTCAAATGATTTCCCCGTTCCTGGTTCTCTACCCTGAAAGTCCCATAAGCCATCTCCCCTCCCCCCATTACCCAATAAACCCCCTTGCTCTTCCCTGTCCCAGTATTCCCCTACACTGCTGCATCAAGCCTTTCCAGGACCAGGGACCTATCCTCCCTTTGATGTCTAGCAAGACCATCCTCTGCTGCCTATGTGTCTGGAGACATGTCCAACACCATGTGTACTATCTGGTTAATGTTTTTGTCCCTGTGAGCTCAGGGATTACTGGGTAGCTCATATCTTTATTTGTCCTATGGCTCTGCAACCCCCTTCTGCTCCTAGGGTCCTTTCTCTATCTCCCCCATTGGGTACCCTATGCTCAGTTCAATGGCTGACTGAGAGTGTCCCCCTCTGCTCCAGAGAATCAAATATCCCTATTAAAAATGGGGTACAAAATGAAACAAAGAATTTTTACTTGAGGAATATCGAATGCCTGAGAAGCACCTAAAGAAATGTTCAACGTTCTTAGTCATGAGGGAAATGCAAATCAAAACAATCCTGAGATTTCTCCTCACGCCAGTCACAATGGCTAAGCTCAAAAGCTCAGGAGATAGCAGTTGCTGGGAGGATGTGGAGAAAGAGGAAAACTCCCCTACTTCTGGTGGGATTGCAAGGTTATACCAACACTCTGGAAATTTGTCTGGCATTTCCTCAGAAAAAATGGGCATGATACAACCATAGGACCCTCTTATACCACTCCTGGGCATATACCCAAAGGATTTCCCAGCATGTAATAAGGACACATGCTCCACTATGTTCATAGTAGCCCTATTTATAATAGCCATAAGTTGGAAATAACACAGATGTCCCTCAACAGAAGAATGGATATAGAATATGTGGTATATTTACACAATGGAATACTACTCAGCTATTAAAAACAATGCATTTATGAAATTCTTAGGCAAATGGGTGGAAATGGAAAATATCATCCTAAGTGAGGTAACCCAATCACGAAAGAGCACACATGGTATGCACTCACTGATAAGTGGATATTAGCCCAGAAGAATAACCAAGACACAATTCACATATCAAATGATGCCCAAGAAGAAGGAACAAAGTATGGATATTCTGATCCTTCTTAGAAGGGGGAATAAAATACCCCCAGAAGGAGATTCAAAGTGTGGAGCAGAGACTGAGGAAAAGAGCGTTCAAATACTACGCCACTTAGTTATCCATCCCATTTACAGTTACAAAACCCAGACCCTATTATAGATGTCCATCATTACTTGTTGACTAGAGCCAGATATAGCTGTCATTTGGGAGTCTCTGCTTGTGCATGAGAAAAATTTTCTATGCTGGTCACTCAGCATAGAATCCCCAGGTGGTACAGCCTCTGGATGGCCTTTACTTCAGTCTCTTCTCTGTACTTAATCTACATATATGCTTCTGTGATTATTTTGTTCCCCTTCTCTCATTAAACAAAACATCCACATTTTCATCTTTGTTCTTGAAATTCATGTGGTTTTTGAATTGTATCTTGGGTATTGAGAGCTTTTGGGCTAATATACAATTATCAGAGAGTGCATACCATGTGTGTTCCTTTGTGATTGCCTTACCTAGCACAGGATGATATTTTCTAGTTCCATTCATTTGTCTAAGAATTTCATGAATTCATCATTCTTAATAGCTGAATAGTATTCCGTTGTGTAAATATACCACATTTTCTGTATCCATTCCTCTGTTGAAGGACATCTGGATTCTTTCCAGCTTCTGGCTATCATAAATAGGGCTGTTATGAACATAGTGGAGAATGGGGACCCAGAATCTTTAAGACACTGGGAAGAAAGGGTTCTTGTGCTTCAAAAACAGTGAAGCAGTCAGGAAAAAGGCAAGTCCTAAATCACCCACGACTTGATAATTTTCCTTCAAATAAATAGCAGTATAAATCATGGGGGAAGAAAAAAATGTAGATGACTTCTAATAGTTCCATTCATTAGTGTATGCTAAATGATGAGGAAATATTCTGCAATGTTCCTTTCAGCATAATTTCAGGACATAGTCACTAATTCTGGTTGAAGATTTGGGAAATATTAGCAGCCATGTTCTTTGGATGCTTTGCTGCTTTTCTTTAGACAACACTGAGACTGGAAAGACTGAACTGTTCTTCCAGTTCTGTCTCTGGGTTTAAGATGGAGGTTTCCTTTTAAGGTCACCCGGTTCTAATTATATTCCTATAGATGCAACACATGAAGCAAATGACTATGGAAAATGACTCCTCTGTGTCTGCATTCATTCTTATGGGACTGACATAACTGCTTGATCTCTCATGGTCCTTATTTGTACTGTCCTGGTGAACTATACAGCCACTGTGATGGGAAACCTGAGCTTAATGACTCTCATCTGTCTGAATTCGCATCTGCACACACCATTGTATTTTTTTATCCTCAACTTGTCCTTCATTTGACTTCTGTTATTCATTTGTTTTTTACTCCAAAAATTCTGATGGAATTTATCTCAGAACACAACACCACCTCCTTCACAGGATGCATGACTCAGGTGTTTTCTTTCTGTCATTTTTTTTTTAACTATGAGTGCTATTTGTTAACAGCCATAGCCTGTGATAGACATGTGGCCATCTATAGACCTCTGCTGTACACAGTAGTCATGTCTCCCAAGGCATGTTCCCTGCTAATGCTTGCTGTACATTTAATGGGTGTCTCTTCTCCTATTGTCCACACAGGATGTATAATTCAGCTCAGGTTTTGTGGTTCAAAAGTCAACAACCATAAAAATTTTAGAAAATAAAAAGTCCTCAAACCTTTGAAAAATTTTCAGTGTCTTATAAAGTTATTTCTTATTTGTGGTTTTAAGTTTTATGTCTTTAATGATAATACACATATCTTGGAATAATGCTTAAGTTTTCCAGAAATTTGAAGATGAATTTAAATTCCCTTTCTGCCCATGATATTCTTCAATCCCACCACATATTGCTGTACTGACAATGCATCAAAATGTAATTGCCATTACAGTTAGATTCATCTGTATAATATGTATGTTGTTATTTTTAAAAAGTTACTGCTTATTGAACAGAATATTACACACAATAACAAAATTGCTATTTTCTTTATTGTATGACTAGGATTCTCTGATGCCAAAAATAAGCCACAGCTGAGATTGTATACCATTGATCAAATATATACATGCCCACAGTTTTAGGTTTGTTTGTTATCAATATGTATATGTCAGAATATTAAGATTATGCTTATGGATATGTGTTTATATCTCCAAAAGGAGCAATCAGAAACTTTTCTTTTAATATTAAGCTTTGTTTTTCACATTTTTTTCTTTTGACCAAAATACCTGAAGTATCACTACACAGGTCACATTTTAAAATATACTCTTAAATATAAATCTTTTACTGTACTTTGGATGCAAAAATGGTTATAAAAATTCCTTAAGGATACGCATTTGATGATATGAGAGAATATAGGCAGGCTTCTAGAATCCCAGATTTTCAACACTGAATTCTATGAAGAAATAGAGGTATAAAAAGAGAATTGTGACAGAACTCGCAGAACTTTTTCAGAGTTCCTCTTACACAAATCTTCAAGTAGGCATTAGATGGGCATGGAAGCCTCAACAAAGATGTTTCCAGAACAGAGATGATCTTCAAGGTTATGATGCCTGATTGAAAAAAAATTCACATGCCCCCTTTAAGGAGTAGTTTTAGAGAGAAGAAAAAAGAATGAACTGCCCAGCACATTTCATTCTTGTTTATATTTTATTTTGTTTTGTTTTTGACATGGTGTAACTTAGGAATTGTGCTACAGACATTTTGTTGAGGCACCCAGCTTATTCTTATCTCTTAGTAATTAAATTATTTATTTATTTTGCATCCATATTACAGCTTCCCCTCCCTCCATTCCTCCCAGTTTCCTCCACCCTTTCATTCACCTCCACAAGATTCCCCAAACTCCAATTAATGATTGTCACTGCATCAGTTTCATCAGTTTCTAGGTGAAACCACTCTGATCACAGTTATGTTAGATTCCTGCTCTTTCTTTGATAAACAGATCCTTAGGCATTGTACATTATACATATATACATTAGGCATTATGCTTTTATTTAGAAGCAAAATAGATTTATTCAAATAAAATAATAGAAAACTTTATTTACATTTTTCATATATTATACATTTGACATTGTCTCAAATACACTATCATTATTTAATTCTTTTGGGAAATTCATATATGGGTACCATATTTATTTTATTTTCCTCATGTACATTCCGTCTTTCATCCAACTATTCTATATATGACTGGGAATAGCACCATGTAATATCAAAAATATGGTTGCCTGAATGAGATCTAAAATGTGATACTTGCAATTGACATGTCATTGTGAATGGAAGACATCTAACAAGGCACTACCACTAGAAAAAGAGCTATAGAAGTGAATATAGTCAGAGGAGGAGAATTGATGAACTTCAGTGACAAGCCCCTGATTGGCCATCTTTATGTTCTCAACTTTTCCAATTTTACTATTTAATATTTTTAACATATTTTTACAAATGTATTCATGTTTATGAAATACTGTTTACTTCAATCTCCTATCTTCAAAAAAATTGTCTCACATAGTTTCTATATCTCTTCTCCTTACAATCTCCATTTCCTTGTTTGGGATCTTTTATTTTATTTTTGTAGCTAACTGAATTTATCTAGGACTTTCAATGTGTTCATAGATTTAGATCTGAAGAATCTTTTTATTCCATTTTTGTCTCCACACACAAACTAGCCCAAAATCCATTTGCTATTCACAGCTGATCTGCCTGTCTGAGATGCTCTGAGGTTAGATGCTTCAGTTTTAGGATTAGCACCTCATAGTAAAAACAGCAGGAACCTAGGTAAAGAAGCCTTCTGTTCTGTCTTGGCAGTGAATTGTGCTTTCAGTACTTATATGACTTCCAGAGCACCTGATTACATAGTAAAAAGTTTGCTATGAGATGGCACATAAATTCACGTCATGAATTGAATAAGAGGTTTATAAGAGAATGGCTACATGCATATCCACTAGGACTAATTATCAGGCTAAACATTCATCATTCATTACTACCTTACCGGTTCATAGATAGTTACAACCATAAAGAAACTGTCCTTGAAGTTTTTTATAGATAAACCGAGCCAGTATTTTATCTCCTGTCTTTACACCTGTGGTGTATATTTTCCTATGTCCTTCAGTTATTGGTTTTTATAACCCCTTGGAATGTGCTCTAGGTTTTAGAAATATGTTCTTATCTCAGAAGCAATTAAGCAGTTATGTTATAAAAGGGGCTCAAATGTCTTTCTCTGAGTCACCGTTCTAAACTGGTGGTGACCTTAGCATGCTAGTAGTTTCTGCATTATATATACGCTTTGTTTTTGCATACTATCTGAGTCTAGGGTCTTACTTAAGAAATTTTTGGACCCATACAGAACAATCTCATGGAGCTTTTTAGGCTCAACAGTGCATATTCAACTGTAATCAATAATTTTTCCTCCCTTATAATCCGTCATTATTCAATAATGATGCATGGAGACCTTGGGCCCTAGAAGCTCTTCTCTATCCAATGTCTGAGTGTTATGTGGTTCACTCTTTTGAAGAATTAGTTGAAACAAGAACAAATGCAGTCATTTCAAGATTTTATTGGCTCTGTCAGAAAATAGCTTTCTGTAGAACTTCTCCTTGTCCACTGGCTTTAAATAATTCTCTTTTTTTATGGTATTCACTAAGCTTTGTTGGGGGTAGTATAAATGTTTAGATATAAACACTCAACTCTCATTTATTTCCAGCACCTTGAGTAATGTTGAATGGACTGTCATTTACTGCAAAGGAAGCATTTCTGATTAAGTTTGAGAGTGTTGTTTTCCTATGGGCACAAAATAATATTTAGAGTCCGTGTCCATTTAGATAAACAAAGGTAGTAACATTCCAGTTGGACTTATGACCTCACATCTAGGGATTTTGATTAGGGGTTTAGGGCTAGGTATACAGTCTTTCCTAGGGAGCAGTCTAGAAAACAACCAGAGAATTTCTGGGCATCTCCACAATAGTACTATTTTCATTGCACTAGTGAACATATCTTTCCTGATAGATGCTCATGAGGATGTGGAATAAGCTATTGCTGGTAGGAGTGCAAACTTGTAAAGCCACTATTGAAATTAGTATGACAGTCCTTCACAAAATTAGGAAACTTCAACATTAGCATACATCTAGACCACTCTTCTTCACATACACAAAGGATATTTCATTTTGCCCTAGAAACACTTGCCTTACCACGTTCATTGAAGCTCTACTCATAATAGCCAGCAACTGAAAACAACTTTGATGTCCCTCAACAGAAGAATCAATGAAGAAAATATCATGTGCTTTAAACAGTAGAGTATTGCTCAGTGGTTAAAAAAAAAAGACAACATGTCTTTGACACCCAGGTTTGGAGGGGAGATTGCCATTTTCTCTCTAGTGACAGTTCTAGGCCAGTACATCCAAGAGTGCAAAGAGCACAGGAGGGGCAGAGCAACTGTGACATAGTCCTTCTGGGATCCATCTGTAGCCAGGAGCAGGACTCAGCCACAGCACTCTGTACCAGTGGAGAGCTGGTCTCCCAGGGGTGCTGAAACAGGAGGGACTAGCTCCAGCCAGAGACAGCAGGGCCAAGTAACACCAGAGAAAAATAGATTGCGAAAGGCAAATGCAAGAATGTTATTAACAGAAACCAAGGTAACATTGCATTAAGTGAACCCAGTTATCCCACAACAGCAAGTCCAGGATATACCAACACACCATAAAAACAAAGCTGAATTTAAAATCTTAGTTCATGATGTTGACCATGGACTTCAAGAAGGACATAAGTAACACCATTAAGACATACAGGAAAACACATGTAAACAAGTGGAAGACCTTAAAGAGGAAACAAAAATGACCCTTAAAGAATTACAAGGAAACATAACCAAACAGGTGAAGGAACTGAACAAAACCATCTAGGTTAGAAAAATGGAAGTAGAAACAATAAAGTAATCACAACGGGAAACATCTCTGGAGATAGAAAACCTAGGAAAGAAGTCAGGAGTCATAGGTGAAAACAACAACAATAGAATACTAGAAATAGAAGAGAGAATCTCAGGTGCAGATGATACCACAGAAAACACTGACACAACCATCAAAGAAAATGCAAAATGCAAAAAGCTCCTAACACAAAACATCCAGGAAATCCAGGACACAATGAGAAGACCATACCTAACAAATATAGGTATAGAAGAATGTGAAGATTTCCAGCTTAAATGTCCGGTAATTGTCTTCAACAAAATTATAGAAGAAAAAATTCTGAAAATAAAGAAAGAGATGACCATGAACACTCAAGAAATCTACAGAACTCCAAATAGATTAGACAAGGAAAGACATTCCTCCTGTCACATAATAATCAAAACACAAAATGCACTAAACAAAGAAAAAATATTAAGAGCAGTAAGGAAAAAATATGAAGTAACATATAAAGGCAGACCTAACAGAATTATACCAGACTTCTTGCCAGAGACTGTGAAAGCCAGAAGTTCCTGGGCAGATGTCATACAGACCCAAAGGGAACACTAATGCAAAAGCAGGGTACTCTACCCAGCAAAAATCTCAAGTACCATAGATGGAGAAACTAAGGTATTACATGACAAAAACAAATGTAAACAATATCTTTTCCAAATCCAGGCCTTCGAAGGATAATGTATGGAAAACACCAACGAAAGGAGGGAATCTACACAGTAGAAAAAGTAAGGAAATAATCCTCTTTTAACAAACGCAAAAGAAGAGAGCCACATAAACATTATTCCACATCTAATAACAAAAATAACAGGAAGCAACAATCACTTTTCCTTAATATCTCTTAATATCAAGGAACTCAATTCTCCAATAAAAAGACATAGACGACGAACAGACTGAATATGTAAGCAGGACCCAACATTTTGCTGCATTCAGGAAATTCACCTCAGCCAGAAAGACAGACACTACTTAGAGTAAAAGGCTGGGGAACAATTTTCCAAGCAAATGGTCCCAAGAAACAAGCTGGGGTAGCCATTCTAATATCAAATAAAATCAACATTCAACCTAAAGTTATCAAAAAAGATAAGAAAGGACATTTCATACACATCAAAGGAAAAATCTACCAGGACGAACTGTCAATTCTGAGCACCTATGCTCAAAATGCACAGGCACCCACATTCATAAAAGAAACTTTACTAAAGCTCAAAGAACACATTGCACCTAACACAATAATAATGGGAAACTTCATCACCTGACTCTCATCAATGGACAAATCATGGAAACAGAAACTAAATAAAACACAGTGAAACTAGCAGAAGCTGTAAACCAAATGGATTCAACAGATATTTATAGAACATTTTATCCTAAAATGAAAGGATACAACTTTGTCTCAGCATCTCATGGTACCTTCTCCAAAATTTAGCACATAATCAGTCACAAAACAGACCTCAACAGATATAAGAAGATTGAAATAATCCCAATAATCCTATCAGCTCACTACAGACTAAGACTGGTCTTCAATAACTATGAAAACAACAGAAATCTCACATATACATGGAAACTGAACAACACTTTACTCAATGATAACTAGATCAAGGAAGAAATAATGAAAGAAATTCAAAACTTTTAATTTTAATGAAAACGAAGGCACAACATACCCAAACTTATGGGACACAATGAAAGCAGTACTAAGATGAAAACTCCTAGATCTGAGTGCCCCCAAAGTGAAATGGAAAGAGCATATACTAGCAGCTTGACAGCACATCTGAAGAATTTAGAACAACAAGAAGCAAATACACCCAAGAGGATTAAACTGTAGGAGATAATCAAACACAGGGCTGACATCAGCCACTTAGAAAAGAAAAGAACAATACAAATAATCAACCAAACACAGGAGTTGTTTCTTGGAAAAAATCAACAAGATAGATAAACCTTTAGCCAAAGTAACCAGAGGGCAGAGAGATAGTATCCAAATCAACAAAATTAGAAATGAAAAGGGAGACATAACAACAGATACTGATGAAATCCAAAAATTGTCAGATCCTACTACAAAAACATTTACATGAAAAAACTGGAAAATCTGGATGAAATGGACAGTTTCCTAGACTGATACAATGTACCCAAGTTAAATCAAGATGGAATAAACAATCTAAACTGTCCCATAACCCCTAATGAAGTAGAAGCCGTCATCAATATTCTCTCAATCAAGAAAAGCTCAGGACCTGGTGGGTTTAATGCAGAGTTCTATCAGACCTTCAAAGAAGACCTAATACCAATACTCTTCAAACTAGTCCAGAAAATATAAACATAAGGAGCACAACCCAACTGCTCTATGAAGCCATAATTACTCTAAACCACACAAAGACTTAACAAAGAAAGAGTAGCTTAGACCAATTTCTCTTATGAATATTGATGCAAAAATACTCAGTAAAATTCTTGCCAGCTGAATCCAAAAACACATCAAAATTAACATCCACTAGGATCAAGATGCTCCATTCCAGGGATTCAGGGCTTGTTCAATATATGGAAATTCATCAATATAATCCACTACATAAACAAACACAAATAAAAGGTACACATGATCATTTCATTAGATGCTGATGTTATTTTGATAAAATAAAACACCCCTTCATGATAAAAGTCTTGAAAAAGTCAGGAATTCAAGGTTCATACTTAAACATAGTAAATGCAGCACACAGAAAACCAGTAGCCAACATCAAACGAAATGGAGAGAAGTTGAAGCAATCCCATTGAAATCAGTTACTAGACAAGGCTGTCCACTCTTCCCCTACCTATTCAATATAGTACTCAAAGGCCTACCTAGAGCAATAAGACAACAAAAGGAGGTCAACGGGATACAAATTGGAAAGGAAGAAGTAAAAGTATCACTATTTGCAGATGATATAATAGTATATTTAAGTGACAACAAAAATTCCACCAGAGAATTCCTAAACCTGATAAACAACTACAGCAAAATGGCTAGGTATAAAATTAATTCGAATAAATCAGTAGCCTTCCTATACTCAAAGGATAAAGAGGCTGAGAAAGAAATTAGGGAAATGACAATCTTCACAAATGTCACAAAACACATAAAATATCTTTGTGTGATTCTAACAAAGCAAGTGAAAGATCTGTATCAAAAGAACTTCAAGTCTCTGAAGAAAGAAATTGAAGTTCTCAGAAGACGGAAATAGCTCCCATGCTGATGGTTTGGCTGGATTAATTATAGTAAATATAGCCATCTTGCCTAAAGCAATCTTCAGATTCAATGTAATCACCATCAAAATTCCAACCCAATTCATTATAGAGTTAGAAAGAGCAATTTCCTAATTTATCTGGAGTAACAAATAACCCAGAATTGCAAAAACTATTCTCAACAATAAAAGAACCTCTGGTGGAATCAGTATCCCTGACCTCAAGCTGTACTACAGAGCAATAGTGATAAAAATTGCATAGTACTGGGACAATGACAGGAAGGTAGATGAATTGAATAGAGCTTAGAACATCCAGTGGAAAAAAAAGACAGCATTTTCAACAAATGGTTTTCGTTCATCTGGCAGTGAACGTGTAGAAGAATGCAATTTGATCCATTCTTATTTCCCTGTCCAAAGCTCAAGTTCAAGTTGGTCAAGGACCTCGACATAAAACCAGATACACTAAATCTAATGTAATAGAAAGTGAGGAAGAGTTGAAGCACATGGGCACAAGGAAAAATTTCCTGTACAGAACCCCGATCACTTATGCTCTAAGGTCAACAATTTACAAATGGAACCTCATAAAATTGCACAGCTTCTGTAAGGCAAAGGACACTGTCAATAGGACAAAATGACAACTTACAGATTGGGAAAAGATCTTTACTAGTCCTGCACCAAACAGAGGTCTAATATCCAATATATACAAAGAACACAAGAAGTTAGACTCTAGAGAATGAAATAACCCTATTAATAAATGGGGTACACTGCTAAACAAAGAATTCTCAATAGAGGAATAACAGATGGCAGAGGAACATCTAAAGAAATGCTCAACATCCTTAATCATCAGGGAAATGCAAATCAAAACAACCCTAAGATTCCATCTCCCACCAGTCAGAATGGCTAATATCAGTAATTCAGGGGACAGCAGATGGTAGAGAGGATGTGGAGAAAGAGGAACACTGCTCCACTGCTGGTGGGATTGCAAGCTGGTAAAACCACTCTGGAAATCAGTTTGTCAGTTCCTCAGAAAATTGAACATAGTACTACCTGAGGACCTAGCTATACCACTCCTGGGCATATACCCAGAAGATTCTCCAACATGTAGTAAGGACACATGCTCTCCTATGTTCATAGCAGCCTTATTTATAATAGCCAGAAGATGGAAAAAATCCAGATGTCCCTCGACAGAGGAATGGATATAGAAGATGTCATATATTTACACAATTGCATACTACTCACCTACTAAAAATGATTAATTCATGAAATTCTTAGGCAAATGGTTGAAACTAGAAAATATCATCCTGAGTAAGGCAACCCAAACACAAAAAAAACACACATAGTATGTACTTGCAGATATTTGGATATTAGCCCAAAAGCTAGTAATACCGAAGATACAACTCACACCACATGAAGCTCAAGAAGAAGGAAGAGCAAGTATATTTACATTGGTGCTTCTTAGAAGGGTGATCAAAATACCCATGGCTAACATCAACCAAGGGACTGAACATAGAGCCCCCATTGGAGGAGCTAGAGAAAGGACGGAATGTGTTGAAGAGGTTTATAGTCCTATAGGAGGGACAATAATATGTACCAACCAGTATCCCTAGAGCTCCCAGTGACTAAACCACCAACTAAAGTGTAAAAATGGAGGGACCAGCTACATCCCAGCTACATATGTAGCCTTTTCAGACCTCAGTGAGAGGAGAGACCATTGGTTCTGTGAAGGCTTGATGCACCAGTGAAGGGGAATGCCAGATCAGGGAAGTAGGTGTGCGGAGGAGGTTGGTAAGCAGGGGGAAGGTGATGGGATAGGGGTATTTCTGAGGGGTAACAAGGAAAAGGGATAACATTTGAAATATAAATAATGGAAATATGTAATAAAAATAAGGAAAAAAAGACACCATAATATTTGCAGGGAAATGTTAGAGCTAGAAAAAAACAGACTGAGGTAAACTGCACACAAAATTATATTTATGGTATCCATTCACTTATATATAGATATTCACTGTGAAACAAATGATAACTAAGCAACAATTCATAAACTCAGAGATGATAGGTATAAAGGAAGAGACTGGAGAGAGTAATCAGTAGAATTTATCAGTGGAATGAGGGTCGCTAATTGGGAATTGGAGGATGAGGTTTACATGGAGGAAAGTGAATTTGAGGTAAGGTATGTAGGAAGAGAATTAAGGGGCATTTGACTGCTGGTATGGTGCAGTAGAAACTTCCAAAAGCATATGAAGTTGAACATAATGAAGTCTCCAAATAATGAGGTAGTTGGAATCCCAACTGGCTATCCTCAGTCACCAAGAAAACTGTCAAGTGGTGAGACTGGACATATAACTGAGATGTTAGATAAAGTATTCCCATGGAAATTCATAAATACAAGACAATAGATTGCTCTCTAAATACTTACAACAAAGCCTAATTGTTGAAGAAAACACCCATACTTCTCATTGAACACAGAGAGGGAGAGCTTGTCCCTACAAGGAACCTTTATCCCTACTCTCCAAGGTCTTTGTTATGGATATGCCTTTCTTTGAAGGTTGGATTTTGCTTGTTAAATGATGGGTTTTATTTGTACTATTTCCATCTTCTTTTATGATTAGGGATTCTTTTTCTAGGATGGTAAGTGAGCAGAGTTTGAAAAAAATTTTCCAATGAGTCATGTTCTCTTAATTAAATGGACTCACACAAGGTTTAGGCTCAGTTTTTATAATTGATAATTTTATAATTGAAATATCATCAACCACTACATGTGTGGCATCTTTCTCTCCTTTGGATTTCCTGTAGTAACACCTATGTCAATGAGATTGTGAGCTCTGTTGTGGTTGGAACAATTATCATTTTATCTTGCCTCGTTGTCTTAGTCTCATGTACTCTGAACCTTTCCAATATCCTTCATATGTCATCAAGTAGGGGTTGATCCAAAGTTTTGGGCATTTTGGGTCTCACATCATAATTGTTAGCCTCTTTTATGGGTCTGGTCTCCTTGCATATGTCAAGTCATCATGTGCTGAGACTGTGGGCCAGGGGAAATTTTCTCAGTAGTTTACACACTTGTGGTACCCATGCTGAATCTTCTCATTTACATCCTCAGGAATAATGATGTCAAAATTGCTGTGAAGAGAAGAATGAGAAGTCACAAGGTACATGAACAGTTTTGCTTTTTTAGCCATGCCCCACTGCATTGCTTTATCTTCTCTATTTGTCTTTTTCATTATATTCTTCTATTATGTTTTCTTTTACTTTCAACAGTATGGAAAATATTCCACTGTAATCTCTTTATTCCTGCTACTATGAAATGTAACTGTTGTGTTTCATTTTTTCTTTCATAGTGGTTTCCATCTTCATAGAGCTTCAAGATGTTGGTCAATGCCAATTATTAGATCAAGACCTTGTTGTCCTCTCTTCCTTTTCTAAAAAATAATGATGGCTATGACTTTTTGTTATGTGCCTTTTCTGCAAGGAAATTTATGAACACGATCTTTATGTCTTCTTTCTTTCTCTCTTTTTTCCTTCCTTCCTTTCCTTTTTCTTTCTTTCTTGCATTGCTTGGAGAATTTTGGTTTTCTTTGCTTGTTTATTTCCTTAGACAACAGCAAGTTTCATTAACCAAGTTACTTAGATGAGATAAAAGAAGATAAAATGTAGATATAGTATAGTTACCAAAATTTCAAGATTGGTTTGTGTTCTTTAGAGCAGATTGTTATTCCAGACATTTAGTCTCACATTTATAATGAAATTCTTTATTCATATATTATTTGATTCTTACAAGACTGATGAAATTATCAGCCTAATCTACCACCAAAGTTGAGATAATACACAGAAAATCTGATTGTCTTGTTGAATCAAGCCGAAATTGTCACAAACTTTCTCTCATTTATCAACTGGTCTATGATTGTTATGTAAATGACAGAATTACATTTCCAGCAACAGAACACAGGGCAATTTATTTCCTCTGTTCTTTATATATGATGGATGCAGTTTTGTAAAAACAATACATTTGCTCCCTGTATAAAACAAATCACATCTGTGCTTAAGGGTTTGGAATGAATTGTATATGTACTTTTGTTTGCATTTGATTCTCAAGGCCAAGAGTTATATGCATATCCACATTATTACTTCTGTATATAACTAGAGAAGGAAGAAATTATATAACATTTTTAAGGTCACACAGCTTATGGTTCAGAAACTAGGATCATATTGTGTATAGGTGAAGAAATGCAAAGGTAAATGATAGGGAAAAAACAGGCAGACCTTTTATTTCATTTTTTTGTTTTATTTTTTATTAGATATATTCTTTATTTATATTTCAAATCATTTGAAAACAGGCAGACCTTATACATAGTTGTTTTATAATCATTTTAAAAGTTGGATTTCTGTCAGTAAACAGACTCAGCTGTGGTGCCTTATTATAGAGATATTGAAAGTGTTTAGGATTCATTTAAAAATGCACATGTTCTTACAGTGCATGTATTTAAGTGGCACATGCAGGAGACACAGAGTACTATTTCCATCCTCTTTTATGATTAGGGATTCTTTATCTAGGATGGTAAGTGTGCAGAGTTTGAAAAAGATTTTCCAATAAGTCATGTTCTCTTAGTTAAATGTACATTTACATAGCCTTTCTCATGTGACATATTTATTTCTAGAGAAAAATGACTTAGTCTGACACACATAGAGCAATTAATTGCATTGTACAACATATCCTTTTGTGTATCTTCACAATACCAGAATCAGTTCAGAACACAAGATCTTTCATGTACATCATAAGACTTTTTCTCTGGACACAAGGATATATTTTTCATTATTCTACTTAGGGTATAAACAACAGACCAAAGAAACAAATGAACACAAGTCAAGCTGATAAACCAATGTATTTGTTGGGATTGCTTACCGGAGTGTAGATGATGGGACACTGACAGGAATATGACAGACTCATGTACAGCTCCATTACTGATAAGCCCTGGCCATCATAAGCAATGGCTCACTAAATCCCCAAAGTGACAGGCAGTCAAGTCTTCATAGAGTATTCTTCCTTCAGGGACCATTTACTTGTAACCTTTTTGTGTGGCAGTGAATTGTGAATATTGTGAGCTTCCTGAATATTAGGAGCATAGACTTTTCCACTAGGAGAGACTGCTTACATTAGAGGAAATCTTATAAAAAAAACAGTAGGTATGAGTACTATGATGAACCTTTAAACATGATTCTTTTATTTATGTTGAACATGATATTTGAAAAGTTCTTACATATTTGTTTGGAAATATAGCCTGAAAAATCACTGTGCCAGATAAATCTTTGAATGAATTTGATTAAAATTATTTGTAATAGAGTTAAGAATTTTTAGTTATTATTTATATGACTATCAAATGCACTCAAGGTGATGTCTCAAGAACATTTTATTTCTTGACATTCTGTACTTTTCCCCTGACTCCTGAATGGAGGTGAGTAGCAGTGGGGGAAGGGAAACTGGAGGTAGCCACTAAAACATCCAAGATGCCAGGATGCAAGAAGTTCTCAGGACTCAACGTGAATAACATTACCTGAAATGCCCAACCAAGGCAGAGAGAACCTGTAGAGACCCTATCCAGTGGATTGGCACAACCTGCATTTGAGAGATGACTCCACCCACAGTTCTCAAAAATTTTCTTCCAGAATTGTTCCTGCCTAAAGGAAATGCAGAGACAAAGAGTGGAGCTGAGACTGAAGGAAAGACCATTCAGAGATCACCCCACCGAGGGATCCAACCCATCTGAAGACAACAATCCCAGACACAATCGCTGATGCCAAGAAGGGCTTGCTGAGAGGAGCTTGTTATAGCTGTCCCCTGAGAGGCTCTGCCAGCGCTAGACCAATAAAAATATACAAGCTCGCAGCCAACCATCACAGTGAGCATGGGGACAACAATGGAAGAGTTAGGGGAAGGCCTGAAGGAACTGAAGAGAATTGGGTCCCAATAGGAAGAATACTATCAACTAACAGAACGACACCCACTCCAGAGCTCCCAGGGACTAAACCACCACCAAAAACATATACGTGGAAGGATCCATGGCACCAGCTGTATATGTAGCAGATTATTAGCTTAGCTTGTATCAATGAGGGGAAGCCCTTGGTCCTGTGGAGGCTTGATGTCCCAGTTTAGGGGGATGGTAGGTCTGTGAGGCAGGAATGGATAGATTGTGGTGGTGCCTGGGGATGCACTCTCATAGAGTCAGGGTAGGTGGTGTTGGGACAGCGGGACTGTGGAAAGAAGATAGGGAATGGGGAAATCTGAAATGTAAAAAAATAAAATAACCAATAAAAAAGAAAAAAAGAATATTTTATGCTTTTTAAGTTTTTTGATTTTTTTTTTTTTGCCTTTACTTCAAAGAGTTGTGAAAAATGGTTTGGAAAGTACTTACAACTGGGTAGTGGTGGCACATGACTTTAATCCCAGGACTAGAGAGGCAGAGGTAGGCAGGATTCTGAGTTTGAGGCAAGGCCAACCTTGTCTAAACGGTGAGGTCAAGGAAGCCAGGACTTTACAGAGAAACCTTGTCCCCCCCCCCAAAAAAAAATATAAAGTATCTTGGTGTGACTCTAACCAAACAAGTGAAAGATCTGTATGACAAGAACTTCAAGTCTCTGAAGAAAGAAATCAAAGAAGACCTCAGAAGATGGAAAAATCTGCCATGCTCATGGATTGGCAGGATTAATATAGTAAAAATGACCATCTTACCAAAAGCAATACACAGATTCAATGCAATCCCCATCAAAATCCCAACTCAATTCTTCATAGAGTTAGAAAGAGCAATTCAAAAATTCATCTGGAATAACAGAAAACCCAGGATAGCTAAAACTATTCTCAAGAGTAAAAAAAAAAAAACTCTGGGGAATCAGTATCCCGGACCTCAAGCTGTACTACAGAGCAATAGTGTTAAAAACCGCATGGTATTGGTACAGTGACAGGCATGTAGATAAATGGAACAGAATTGAAGACCCAGAAATGAATCCACACTCCTAGGGTCACTTGATCTTTGACAAAGGAGCTAAAATCATCCAGTGGAAAAAAAAGATAGCCTTTTCAACAAATGGTGCTGGCTCAAATGGAGGTCAACATGCAGAAGAATGCAAATTGACCCATTCTTATCTCCTTGCACTAAGCTCAATTCCAAATGGATCAAGAACCTCCACATAAAACCAGACACACTGAAACTAATAGAAAGGAAACTAGGGAAGAACCTTGAACATATGGGCACAGGGGAGAATTTCCTGAACAGAACTCCAATAGCTTATGCTCTAAGATCAAGAATTGACAAATGGGACCTCATTAAATTACAAAGTTTTGCAAGGCAAAAGACACTGTCAAAAAGACAAAGTGGCAACCAACTAAATGGGAAATGATCTTTACCAACCCTACATCTGACAGAGGGCTAATATCCAATATATACAAAGAACTCAAGAAGTTAAACTCCAGAGAGGCAAGTAACCCTATTAAAAAATGGGGTACAAAGCTAAACAAAGAGTTCTCACCAGAAAAATATCTAATGGCTGAGAAGCACCTAAAGAGATGTTCATCGTCCTTAGTCATAAGGGAAATGCAAATCAAAACATCCCTGAGATTCCATCTCACACCAGTCAGAATGGCTAAGATCAAAAATACGGGAGACAGCAGTTGTTGGTGAGTATGAGGAGAAAGACAAACACTCCTCCACTGCTAGTGGGATTGCAAGCTGGTACAACCACTCTGGAAAGCAGTCTGGCGTTTCCTCAGAAAACTGGGCATAACACTCCCGGAGGATCCGGCTATACCACTCCTGGGCATATGCCCAGAGGCTTTCCTTGCATGCAATAAGGACACATGCTCCACTATGTTCATAGCAGCCTTATTTATAATAGCCAGAAGCTGGAAAGAACCCAGATGTCCCTCAACAGCCTGAAACAGCGGAATGGATTCAGAAGATGTGGTATATTTACACAATGGAATACTACTCTGCAATTAAAAACAATGAATTCACGAAATTCCTAGGCAATTGGTCAGAACTTGAAAATATCATCCTTAGTGAGGTAACCCAATCCCAAAAGAACACACATGGTATGCAGTCACTGATAAGGGGATATTAACCCAGAATCTCGGAATACCCTAGACACAATTCGCATATCAATAGATTTCCAAGAAGATGGAAGGAGAGACCCCTTGTCCTGGAAAGACTGGATGTAGGGAAATGCCAGGACAGAGAAAGCGAGAGGGGGTTGAATGGGGAAAAGAGGGAGGGACGGGGGCTTATGGGACTTTCGGGGAGGGAGGAAATGGGAAAGGGAAAATGATTTTGAATGTAAATAAAAAAAAACTTAGAAAATTAAAAAAAAAGGAAATATCCAAAAAAATAGAGAGAAAAAAAAGAAAGAAAGAAAGAAAGAAAGAAAGAAAGAAAGAAAATAAAAAGAAAAAGAAAAAGGAAAGCACTTACATATACATATTTTGTAGATATGGACAATTCTTTAAGGTCACAGGGTCAGGTATATATAACCCAAACCTAAAATGTACTTAAACACAAAGGAAATGTGGAGTCGTAAGTTCAAGTTAGGAAATATTAGGAAATGAGTGTTCATTCTAGTCATCAGCATAGCTTGGAGGCTCAGTTCTGTTAAGAAAATGGGCTTATTTCTTCCATTTGCATGTGTGTAAAGTGTTCATATGATTGTTTGCACACATAAGGGGTGTATGTACATGTTTGTGAATGAAGATGCATGAGGTTGATATCAGGAGACTTTAACCATGATTATCCTTATAGTCATTGAGTTAGATTCTCTAAGTTGATGTCTAAGCTCAGCAATAAAGCTACTCTATATAGCTAGCTTGCTCCAAAGATATCCTAATTCTGCCTTCTGAGTACTGCAGATCAAGGTACCCACCTGGAAACTATGTGGATTTGGAAGTTTGGCCTCCAGTACTCATTCTTACATGGGAAGTACTTTATCTATTATTCTATCATCTTAGCAAATGGGCTTATTTTACAAGTTTAATTGTTGTTATTGATCTGGAAAAGTGAAATATTTTTCATATTTAAATCAACTCCCAATTTAGTAATATTTATGACTAATATTTTGAGCTGCAGACTTACATAAAAACTGAATCTTAGTAAACTCTCTTCTCTTTCTAGGAAGGAGCATTATGATTCAAAAGAAATATGTGCAGAAAAATTGAAATACCCTACTTAACATACAGATACAACCTGTCTGCTCTAAGTGTAATATTGATCTCAGGGTAACAAAATCTGCTTTCCTGTCATTTAGAGTTACACTTCTGTAGACCTGTTGCACAATACAAGTGGTCACACCAGGTTACCATTGAGACAGTGCTCTTTGAAATTTAACTGTGATCATGACTGGGCCTATTTTTATGTAACATGAATTTCATAAGCTGTAGCAGGAGGAGTTATTTATTTTCATTTAAAATATAATTACACCATTGCCTTCTTCTACACTTATTTCCCCTTCTGCCCAATTCTCAACTCTCTCTCAAATTAATGACTTCTATTTATTTCATACACGCACATAGGAAATGTAGCTTAATCAGTTCATATCTGTACCTATCTATCAGTCATCAATCATACACACACACACCATACACACACACACACACACACACACACACACACACACACATATGATCTGTCCTCCTGATTCTATTTAGTGTTGTTTGAATTTATGATTTCATGGTATAGGACTTGGTATTTCTATTAACATGGTATTTTACTTATTCAGGGAGGCTTAGACTTAAGTGATTTAGACTTTGAGAGCCCAACGGTCCCTGTTAGTTGACTCTGTTGGTCTTCATCTGTAGTTCTAATGCCTTTCCAGGCCCTCAAACCTTCCTGACAATTTCCCATAAGAGACCTCAAGTTCTATACACTGTTAGGCTGTGGATGTGTTATTCTGAGACAGATGCTGGATTGAGTCTTGCTGAGCACCATATGCTCCTATCCACAAGCAAAACAAAGTATCATTAATATTGTCAGGCATAAGTGCTTGCCCATGGATGGGACTCAAAGTGGGTTGGTTATTGGTTGGCCATTCCCTCAGTCTCTACTCCATCTCTGGGTCTGCATTACTTATAGACAGGATACATTTTAAAAAGTTTTGTGGGAGTGTTAAAGTTTCTACCAATCCACAGGGGTTCCTGCCTAGTAGAGGAGGTTGCATCTTCAGGTTCCATATCCCAATGCTTTGAATTACAGCTAAGGTTGCCCCCATTGATTCTTGGCTACCTCTTTTTTGCTAAGTCTATTGACTTTTCCTTGATATGACCTCCACCTCTTGAACCCTGTCAGTTTCAGATTTTCACTCATTTTCATCGCCATCGATCAGTCTGTCCTGTCCTTTCTCACACCTGATCATGAATCCCCTAATTCTCTTTGCAGTTTCGGCTCCTTGCTAATTCCTTCCCTCTATCTGCCTCATATGACTATTTTATTCACCCTTCTAAATGAGATTCAAGTTTTCTCTCTTGGTTCTTCCTTTTTTTTTTTTTAGTTTCTTTGGGTCTTTAGAGTGTATTATGGAACTTGTATTTTATTGCAATATTCACTTATAAGTGAGTATATACCATGGCCATCTTGCCAAAAGCAATTTAAATTTTCAATGCAATTCCCTTCAAAACTCCAAAAGAAGTTTTATAGTCCTCGAGAAAGCAATACCCACGTTCATTTGAAAAACAAACAAACAAACAATATCAGAACATTCCTTCACAATAAAAGATCTCTAGGACGAATCACTATCCTTGATTTCAAGCTGTACTACAAAGAGTAATACTGATAAAAATTTTATGGTACTGGTAGAGAAGCAAATGTGTTAATCAACGGAAATGAATACAAGATTCAGAAATAAACCCACACATCTATGGACACTTTATTTTTGAGAAAGAAGCCACATACATAAAATGGAAAAAAGAAAGTTTGTTTAACAAATGGTGGTGGTCTAACTGGATGTCTACATTTAAAAGAATTAAAATAGATTCTTATGTATTACTTTGTATAAAATTCGTGTCCAAGGAGATCAAGGACCTAAATATAAAACTGAATACACTAAATCTCATAGAAGAGAAAGTGGGAAATACCCTTGAATGCATTGGCCCAAAAGAAAATTTCCTGAATTAGTGAAAATTTTATGGTGTTATTTGTATTTACATCTTCCAAAATCTATAACCAGTGGACTAGAAAATCAATAGTCTTGTAAGAAATTGGAGAATCTAAATTTTTGTTGGTATTTTCAGTGAAGATATATCTTATGTCTGTGTGTAGGTCAGTAAATTCTCTTTACAAAATATGGATAATATCATTTTGTTTCTTTAACTCCAACATACCTAACAGCTTACCAGATGATTGATTTATATCATATCGATGATGTAATAAATACACATTTTTTTTTTACCATTGTTCCATAATTTGTCTCCTAGGCTATTATCCACCTCAAAGAAAAGATAATTTATATTACAAAACATTGAAACCTTTCAAATCTTAAGCCAAAAATGACAAATAATAGGTACTTTTTCATTGTATAATAGGATAAGAATTGCCAGAAATATAAAGAATGTGGAGAAGACAGAAAGAAAAAGGCAGTTCCTTTATACAGTTTCGAAGAAATTACATTTGAGTCTAATACACCACATAGTGACTCTGGTTAATGATTTTTTTTAATTTATAAAATATTAAATTTTACATTTCACGTTACAAAGAAGTAACAATTATGGCAGGTGATAACTATTTCATTTTATTCAATTTAATTAGTACCCAATGGATTTCTATTGTTTAACATTGTTACTTATAAACCACAAAGGTAGGATTTTATTTTAAATTACAAACAAAATCAGAAAAATTGAACATTTGTTTATACAATTTCTACTTAATATAGTCATTAACAACTAAGTACAAGACCTGAATGATTATACTTCAGATCAATAATATATTTACATTACATTAGTATATATATATATATATATATATATATATGTGTGTGTATATGTTTGTGTGTGTTTGTGTGTGACTATATAAACACTATACATATTAATATGCAAATGTGTTTGTGTACGTGTATATGTACATGTATATGTATATATATAATTTGAAGTAGTATTTAATAAAAACAAAAATAATAGTATCTTCAGGGATTTTTAAACCCCAGATGAAATTTGTACATATTTATAGTTTGTGTGTTTGAAGACTAGAGTTCCTCCTTCAGGTGTTACTTGAATATGCCCTTGTATTTTCATTTGATTACTTGAAAACTGTCATTCTGATTGTGATGACATGTAGTATCAAAGTTGTTTAGTATACATTAATTTGTATTTACATTTGCATCTAACTTCCCTTTCTTCCTTCATTTTCCACCATTATGCTAGGCTATAATAATTTTTAAGTGTTGAAAATAAAAAAAAAAATCCACAAATTTACAAAAAAAAAATCAAACTCGCATGTGATTATATTTTCACTACTTTCATTTATATATAAATAACACATTTACACATTATACTTAAAGATTATAATTTGTTTTTTAACCACTTAATAACAAGTTTTTTTTTTTACTGGAAAAATATTCATCTTGTTACTAAAGTGTTAATCACCAAGTCGGGCAGCCCCTCAGAAATTTTTGGTAATTGTTTAAAAATATTAAGTCATGCTGCAACACTATAAATGTGTTGCTGTTTCTTGTTTTGTTTGTTTGTTTGTTTTTTGTGAAAATATATTATTATGTGGCCCTCGATTGCTTGGCATTTAATATGAAGAATCAGGCTAGCCTTGAACTCACAGAGATTTACTTGCCTCTGAGCAAGTATCTTTTACTTTACCTTTTGAGTGGTGTAAACAAAAGAGTACCCTGATTCACACAAGCCGCAAATATGATTTTAGGATTCTGGAGCTCTCGGTATATTGCACAGTGGTAGAGCACATGCCTAGCATGGGTGACTTCCTGAGTTTTATGCAGATCAATAAAAGTAAGACATGGCCTTGAGAAAAAATATGTAATAAAAGGTGACTTCCTTTAAAGAAACATGAAAATGATGAGACAGTAGACAATAACAGAAATAGACTCTGTGGAAAATTAACATGAAAGGATTTGGGAACAAAAATAAAATAAAAAAGTATCAGATTTCCCTTAAGACATGAAGGTGACTGTCATATGGGAGTTCAGTATTGGTCCCAGCACAGAGGAAGTACATTCCCAAAAGGAGAAGGCATAACTGAATAGAGAACTAGTCCCTAAAGATGTAGACATACATCACAGTCAGACATGCAAATGCAATTATCCAATTTCCTCTATATATCTGAGGCCTATGTCCAGAGAAGAGACTAAAAAGGCCCTTCCTTAACCATAGCAGCATGTAGAACAGTAGCAAATTATATAAAATACGTAGTGTTGCAGAGTGGCTGACATGATAAAATTAAAAGGTATATGATTCTCTATGACTCTTCAGAGTGTTAGAGAATAGCTTTGTGAATTATGATCAGTAGTTCAGGAAGATTTCCAATGAATATAGGATATTAATTTTGTACTGCATCACCTTGGAATCAAGGACATCTAAATACTCCTCAGGATACCAGTGTAAATAAAACCTGTAAGTAAGCAAGAATGTTTTTCTCACTAAAGAGGGTAAGTTTTGAATTCTATTCCAATATTTTACTTTTTAATTGGCACTTCCACTTAGATATCTTTAAACTCTAAATTGTCCATGTGAGACAGATTTGTTTCAGTTCATGCTTTTATGAAATGGTCAGTAATGAAACTGATTTAAATGTGACTTTTTGAATACAGGACTTTTTTTTTTTCATTTGTTTTTAAAGTGTATGTAGTCAAAAGATAACCTTAAAATATACCCTCTTAAAAAACTCAAGGTGACAATAAGGAATTATTCCTGTTAATAAGTTGAAGAGTATACCTCTAGGTCTCGGCATCTTTCCCAATTGAATGAATTACATTTTAGCATGTAGTTACTGTAGGTTTAAAACAAACATCTTTTATTTATAGTTTTATATTCTTATTCATCAATTTATACAGTGACATTTGAAATCCATTTACTAATTTATTCTGATTTCCCCTCCCTTTTGCTCGAGTATGTTTGGGGACAAAACTCTTAGATTACACATGTCATAGAAGTCATAAAATGTTTTTCACTTTGTGTTTTGAGCTCATTTTGTTTGCAGAAAGGCTTTGTATTGATCTGAAGCCCTTCCTCAAGATCTTTCTTTCTTTTACAATCTGCACAGTCATAAAATTTAACCAAATTTCACTAGGAAATATCCTGAAATCTGAGCAGAAAATTAATGTAGAGTCAGTCAAATGTGAGTTGCATTTGGTGTCTTAATCAACAAGTATAAGTTCCTTTGAATAGATAGAGCTTACTTCTGAATTTATGATTTTTGTTGTGAGAGGGTTGATAACTAAACTGGAAAGTGATCTATCAATAAGAAACTAGATAATGAATGTAGTCCACTCAAAGGAATTTCTAAATGTCTAGGAATCACAAGCACATCAAGAATGCTAGAGTTGACTTCAAGAACCTGCATTCTAACAATAGGACCTGAATTGAATCCCCTAAGGTTTCTTATTTAGATGGCCCTTATTAACATGGCCCCTATTTGCCTGACAAAGATCATCCAAATGTAAATGATTTCTTGCAAGGTAGTTCACCATAACTGTATACCAAAGTGGATTGTTTTCAATTTGCCTATTTTGTTATTAACTACATGCTGGTAAAATACATGCAATAGCTTGTATACACACACACACACACACACACACACACACACACACAGAGAGAGAGAGAGAGAGAGAGAGAGAGAGAGAGAGAGAGATTGAGAGAGAGAGAGAGAGAGAGAGAGAGAGAGAGAGAGAGAGAATCACATAGAATGACAGACCAAGATAGACAGAAACAGACTGAGACAGAGAGAGAGAGAGACATAGAATCAGAGATAGAGAGTCAGAGACAAATGACAGACTCAGCCAAACCTTATAAATACTGTTAAAATTGATCCTTACAATTTACTATTGTCTTAGTCAGGGTTTCTATTCTTGTAAAAACATCATGACCAAGAAGCAAGTTGGGAAGGAAAGGGTTTATTGAGCTTATACTTCTACACTGCTGTTCATCACTAAAGGAAGTCAGACTGGAACTCAAGCAGGTCAGGAAGCAGGAGCTGATGTGGAGGCCATGGTGGGATATTCTTTACTTGCTTGCTTCCTCTGGTGTGCTCAACCTGCTCCCTTATAGAACACAAGAATACCAGCCCAGAGATGGTATGACCCACAAGAGGCCCTCACCACTTGATCACTAATTGAGAAAACTCCCCACAGCTGGATCTCATGGAGGCACTTCCCCAACTGAAGCTCCTTTCTCTGTGATAACTCCAGTCTGTGTCAAGTTGTCACACAAAACCAGCCAGTACAACTGTTGATGAAACAGATATTTCTCTAGTTATTGTCAAGTTGAAACCTGCCATATTTTAGAGTATGCACAATAAACCAGTGGTTTAATTGTATAAGAAGTTAAAATATAAACATCTGCTTGTCCCTTTTAAACAACCAGAGTGCAGACAAAGTACACTAAATTAACTATCTGTACAATTAAAGTCTTTTGTTTATGTTATTCAAGGGTTAAATTTAGATGAATTTCAGTACTTTTACCCTAACCTCTTCCAGTTCAAGGAAGAGACTGAGTCAAAGAATTAATAATATTGAGACCAAAGGCAATTTGACTTGACACAACCTGCTTCACCCTTCTCCCTTAGTTTTTCTAATAGTTGTATTATGTATGACAGAAATCTTGTCAGCTTGTATACATTGTTGTTGATGCTCTCGAATATACTTCATGTTTAAATGTATAGACTACGCCATTGAATAACATGGTATAATGAGATGTAGCTGTTTTTTTTTAATTTAACAAATTTCTGATATTTGTAATACATACCTTACTTATATAGAATAAATTTTGGCGTTATGTTCTTTTATGTTACCTAATTTTATCTTTTTTTTATATCCTAAAGTTCCTTTTGCAAAACAATGGCTCTCAAAAATTCTTCTATGGTCACTGAGTTCATCTTGATGGGGTTAACAAACCTGCCTGACTTACAAATAGCCCTGTTCCTACTTTTTCTGATGACTTACATGATAACTACCTTGGGGAATTTGGCTTTGATCCTGCTGATTGTTCTGAATTCTCACCTTCACACTCCTATGTACTTTTTTCTCTTTAATTTGTCCTGCATAGACCTTTGCCATTGTTCAGTTGTTACACCCAAAATGCTGATAAACTTTGTATTAAAGAAAAATGTTATTTCTTATGAGGGATTCATGACACAGTTCTACTTCTTTGCCTCTTTAGCCATTTCTGAATGGTATGTGCTGACAGCAATGGTCTATGATAGCTATGTGGCCATTTGCAATCCACTCTTTTACAACATTGTTATGTCTCCTAAGATGTGCTCTTACCTTATGCTTGGTTCATATTTAGTGGGGTTTTCTGATGCAATGATGCACACTGGAGGTCTCCTGAGATTGACCTTCTGTGATAGAAATACCATTAACCATTATTTCTGTGAAATTGTCCCTTTGCTAGAGCTCTCTTTTACCAGCACCTATGTTAATGAGAGGCAGCTGTTCATTGTAGCAGGAAAAAACATCATTTTACCCACTCTCCTTATCTTTACCTCTTATGGCTTCATCCTTTCAAGCATCCTCAAAATGAGTTCCACAGCAGGCAGGTCCAAAGCCTTCAGCACATGTAGCTCCCACGTAATAGCTGTTTCTCTATTCTTTGGATCATGTGCATATATGTATTTAAAGCCCTCCTCATCTGGGTCTTTGGACCATGGAAAAATATCTTCTGTGTTTTATAATATTGTAGTGCCCATGATGAATCCATTAATCTATAGTCTTAGAAACAATGATGTTAAAATTGCTGTGAAAAAATCTTTAGCCAAAAGCAAGTTTTAAACAAAATTTGGTATCTTTTTTAGCTTTAGCTTTAATGTAAAGAGTTATTGTATACTGGTTAATATATTTTTCTGGATTTTTCTCTGTATTATGTGTGGGTGGGGATTAACTTGGAGAGGAGACTTTGTAACTTGTTTTGTATTTTTAGGTTTTCTTTGATCCCTACCATTGGAAAGCTTTCATTCTTCACTATTTAGCAATTTGATAGCATCAATAAGTAAATAACTTCTTCCTTTCACTATCATAGAAACATATTCTCAAAAGGATTACTTTTTGGACATGTCCAAATAGAGAGTGCACAAATAATAGATAAAAGCATGTCATTGGTATATCTTGTTCTTGAGCTTCATATGGTCTGTGAATTGTATCTTGGGTAATCAGAGCTTTTGGACTAATATCCACTTATCAGTGAGTACATACCATGTGTGTTCTTTTGTGTTTTTTTGTGATTGGGTTATGTCACTCAGGATGATATTTTCTAGTTCCATCCATTTGCCTCAGAATTTCATGAACCACCAGAGTGCTTTCCAGAGTGGTTTTATCAGCTTGCATTCCCACCTACAATGGTGGAGTGTTCCTCTTCCTCCACATCCTAGCAAGCATCTGCTGTTCCCTGATGACTAAGGATGTTGAACATATCTTTAGGTGCTTCTCAACCATTCGAGTTACCTCAGTTTAGAATATTTTGTTGAGATCTGTATCCCATTTTTAATGTTTTTTTTTTGATGGTCTGGAATCTAATTCCTTGAGTTTTTATATATGTTTGTTATTAGTACTATATTAGATGTAGGTTTGGTAAAGATCTTTTCTCAATTTGTTGGCTGCTGTTTTGTCCTATTGACAGTGTCTTCTGCCTTATGGAATCTTTGCAATTTTATGAGGTTCTGTTTGTCCAGTCTTATAGCGTAAGCCATTGGTGTTCTGTTCAGGAAACATTCTCCTGTGTCCATGCATTCAAGGCTCTTCCTCACTGTCTCTTCTATTAGTTTCAGTGTATCTGGTAATATGTGGAGGTCCTTGATCCACTTGTACTTGATCTTTGTACAAGAAAATAAGAATAAATCACTTTACATTCTTCTACATGCTGACAGCCAATTGAAACTGCATCATTTCATGAAAATTCTGACTTTTTCCACTGCATTGTTTTAAGACCTTTGTCAAAAATCAAGTGACCATAGGTGTATAGGTTCATTTCTTGGTCTTCAATTCTATTGCCTTGATCTTCCTGCCTGTCTGTCCTGCCTGGGGACCCATCCCATTTACAGTTCACCAAATGCAGACAGTATTGAGGATTGCAAGAAGTGCATGCTGTCAGGAGCATGATATAGTGAGATGTTTCCTGAGAGGCTCTGCCAGAGCCTGACACATACAGAGATAGATGCTTGCAGCCAACCTTTGAGCAGATCATGGAATCCCCATACTGAAAGGAGCCATTTATGGCTATCTTTTGGAGGGATCCTGCCAGAGCCTTACAGATACAGAGGTGAATATTAGCAGCCAACCATTGGTATGAATGTGGGGTTCATTATAGAGGAATTGGAGGGCAAGCTGGAGAAGCTGGAGGAGGGGGGATTGCAGCCTCATAGGAAGAACAAAAATGTAGGCCAACCAGAAACCCCAGGGCAAAACCAAGGAGTAAATGTGGTTCCAACCAAAAGATTGGCAGAGGAATACCTTGTGGGGCATCAGTAGGAGGAGAGATCTTTGATCCTGTGAAGGCTCAATAGAGGCTCCAGTGTGGGGAAATCGAGTGGGGGTCATGGGAGTGGGTTGGGTGGAGGAGCATATTCTTGGAGGCTGGAGGTCGGAGAATGGGTAGGGGAGGGGTGAAACCGGGAAGAGGTATAACATTTGAAATGTAAATGAAGAATATACTCAATAAAAAAGAAAAAAGAGAAGAAAAAAAAAAAAGAAAGAAAAAGGACTGAAGGAGCGGAAGGGGTTTGCAACCACCTAGAAAAAACAACAATACTAATCATGCAGAACCCCCAGAGCTACCAAAGAATAAACCAACAAAAAGGCTTACACATGGAGGGAACCATGGCTCTAGCCATATATGTAGCAGAGAATGGCCTTGTTGGGTATCAATGTGAGAAGAGGCCCTTAGTTCTATGAAGGCTCTGCCCCAGAGTAGGCAAACGCTCAGGTGGGGAGGTGGAAGTATGTAGGTGGCTGAGGACACACCCTCATAGAATCAGGAGGAGGGGGAGTGGAATAGGGGGTTTCGGTGTGTATCAAGGAAAGAGGATAACATTTGTAATGTAAATAATGAAAAATCCAATAAAAAATCCATGTTCAAAAAATATATTTTCTTCAAAATATATTTTCACAAAATAATGTTTTCTTCAAATAAAACTTTTAATGGCACAAGAATGAACCTTTTAACTGACAATCACTGAAGTGGAGAGACCATTTTCTAATAACGATGGACTTTTAAAACATGAATCTTCAAATTACATAGAAAGTCATAATGGGAAGTCAGTTGAATTCCCCCAATGAACTTTAAGATTCTAACAATTTCCATCATCTTTGCTTTTCTAAGTATTTCTGCATATTCAAAATTTCAAATATCATGTTTTTCATTCACTGAAAAAACATGGTATAATAGTCCTATTGATCAATCTTTAAATTACAGATGAGGTTGGGACGGTAACATAGTAAATAAAGAGGTTACATGTAAGACTGAGATACGGATTAACCCTCCTGACCCTCACCCCTCTTCACCCCAAGACCAAAGCGTGATGGAAGGAAGGCATTTCTAATGACCACACTGGACAGTTATAGTTAGATGGGTCCTTAAGCTCAATGGCCTTCAATCTTAGTTTAATTACCACGTTCTTGGTTAAAGATAGATAGTATCTGAAATAACAGGTGTAACATGGAGAAGGAAATAAACTGATTGTTGAACTCTAGCATACACAGTGAAATGCACGCATGTTCGCAAACACACACACATACGCACGTGTGCGCATGTGCGCGCATGCTCGCACGCGAGCACGCGCACACACACACACACACACACACACACACACACACACACACACACACACACAATTGCACATACCCAAATAAAAGTATACATATAAAAGCCCACCTCCAGCAGGAAGACAGGGCATCAAATGGGGGGAGGGCATCCCACAATTACAACCCTGACCCATAATTGATCCTGCCTGAAGGAATTACAGGGATGGAAATGGACAGGGGCCTGAGGAAAAGAAGGTCCAGTGACAGGCCCAAAGTGAAATCCAGCTCAAGGGGAGGTTCCAAGGCCTGATACTATTACTTAGGCTATGGAATGCTCACAAAAAGAGACCTAGCATGATCACACTACAGAAGACCCAACAAGCAGCTGAAAGAGTCAGATGCAGATATTTGCAACCAACCAATGAACCTAAGTGGCTGAGCCCTGTTGTTGAACTAGGGAAGTTTGAAAGAAGCTGAGGAAATGGGCGACTTTGTAGGAGCACAGTCAGTCTCAATTAATCTGGACCTCTAAGATCTCTCAAACACTGGACCTCCAACCAGGCAGCATTTGCCAGCTTATATGAGGCCCACAATACTCATACAGTAGAGGACTGCAAGATCTGTGCTCATTCAGATATGATGCTTCTAACCTCAAGAGACTAGAGGAACCAGGGAGTTTAGATGTCAGGTGGAATGGGGGTTTGGGACATCCACGTGGAGACATGGGTTCAGGAGGAGGTATGGGATATGGAAAAGTCAGAAGGTGGATGTGGCATGTGGAATAAATTATGGAGTGGAAATAATTGAATAAACAAATTTAAAATATATATTCATATAAGTAAATAAACTGTAAAGGTGATGTGATATAACAATTTTGAACAGACAGCAAAAAATCTGATGCAGATATCTTTTTCAGGTAGATATAAGGTTTTGGTTTTGGGTGCTATTGTATGATAACAGCTTTTAAATATTTTAATTTTCAAATTCTCTTTGCTTGGAAGAACAAACAACATCGGTTTAACAATAGTTTAAATCTGCCTCTTCACAAACCTTCATGAAATAAAATTGCCAGTGTCAAGTACTTTATACTACTTTTAAGAGATAATCAATCCTGACAGCAGTTGTCCCAGTTGCATTGATACTGCTATTGAAGAACTGGATTCATTTATATGGATTTGAATTCTTCATAAAAATAATTTATTTGACCCTCTACTGCTCATTCTACTTTTTGCACTGTGTATCTTGCTCCCAGCTTCTCTGTCTTATTCTGACATGACATACTGCTAAAGGAAGGCTGACTATATTCCCACTACCTGAATATTGGTGGTCTAACATTCAGACATAAACTGCTCTCTTAATGATTATTATTGATTAAATTAGAGCAGCAAATTGAAAAATTATACACAAACATACACACACATATATTATATACAACACCATTTTTAATTTCATAGTAGCTGGTAGTGGAATTTGTTTTAGTGTATTTTCTCTGCCATGCCTACTGGTGTGAGAATTCGTTATTTCTTTCTTTTCTGTAAAGCTATCAGTAATTACTTGCTCAATTATTAAGACTAAAATCCTAGTCTTTGTGAAACTTTATCTATGAAATTTTATGTCATATATAGGGTTTATGTGATTGTGATTTTTTTCTCTACCAACTTTAAAAAAACTAAGAAAGAAATACAAATCAAAACAACCCTGAGATTCCACCTCACACCAGTCAGAATGGCTAAGATCAAAAACACAGGAGACAGCAATTGTTGGTGAGGATGTGGAGAAAGAGGAACACTCCTCCACTGCTGGTGGGATTGCAAGCTGGTACAACCACTCTGGAAAGCAGTCTAGCGGTTCCTCAGAAAACTGGGCATGACACTCTCGTATCCTGCTATACCACTCCTGGGCATATACCCAGAGGCTTCCCCTGCATGCAATAAGGACGCATGCTCCACTATGTTCATAGCAGCCTTATTTATAATATCCAGAAGCTGGAAAGAACCCAGATTTCCCTCAACGGAGGAATGGATTCAGAAGATGTGGTATATATACACTACGGAATACTACTCTGCAATTAAAAACAATGAATTCACAAAATTCTTAGGTAAATGGTCATAACTGGAAAATATCATCCTTAGTGAGGTAACCCATTCACAAAAGAACACACATGGTATGCAGCCACTGATAAGGGGATATTAACCCAGAATCTCGGAATACCCAAGATGCAATTCACATGTCAATATATTTCCAAGAAGATGGAAAGAGAGACCCCTGGTCCTGGAAAGACTGGATGTAGGGGAATACAAGGACAGAGAAGCGAGAGGGGTTGAATGGGGAACAGAAGGAGGGAAGGGGGCTTATGGGAATTTTGGGGAGGGAGGAAATGGGAAAGGGGAAATCATTTGGAATGTAAATAAAAAATATAGAAAATAATAAAAAAAGAAGGCATAAAGTATTTTCTACATTGTGCTTTGAGCTCATTATGTTTTCAGAAAGACTTCATATTGAACTGAAGCCCGGAACCTAAGTTCTGTCCTTCTTTTCCTATCTGTGCTGTCATAAAATTTAACTAAATTTCAATAAGAAATATCCTGAAAACTGAGGAAAGGATTTATGTAGAATGAGTATAATAGGAGTTGTGTTTGTTGTCTTATTCAACATGTTCTTTTCAATAGATAGAGCTCACTCCTGAATTTATGATTTTGTTGTGAGAGGGCTAGCAAGTAAACTAGAGAGTAATCCATCAATAAGAAACCAGAAAATTAAGGTAGTCCACTCAAAGGAATTTTTAAAATCTAGGAATCCCAAGTATATCAAGAATGCTAGAGCTGAATTCAAGAACCTCCATCTAGCCAATTGGACCTGAACTGAAGCCCCTGAAAGTTAATATTAGATGGCCCTTATTAGCACGGCCCCTATTTGCCTGACAAAAATATCCAAATGGAGATGATTACTTGTAAAGTGGTTCACAATAACTGTATACCAAAGTGCATTCTTTTCAATTTGCCTATTTTTTTATTAATAACATGCTGGTAAAATACATGCAGGAGCTTGTACACACATACAGAAAGAGAGAGAGGGAGAGAGAGAGAGAGAGAGAGAGAGAGAGAGAGAGAGAGAGAGAGAGAGAGAGAGAGAGAGAGAGAGAGAGAGACACGGAGAGAGGGAAGGAGGGAGGGAGGGAGAGGGACAGAGGGAAGGAAGGAGTGAGGGAGGGAGAGAGAGAGAGAGAGAGAGAGAGAGAGAGAGAGAGAGAGAGAGAGAGAGCAACAGACTGAGACAGAGAGATAGACTTAGTCAGAAACAGAGATAGAGAAACATAGAAAGAATGTCAACTCATCTTAACCTCATAAACACTGTTAAAAGTGTTTCTTTCAAATCACTATTGTTGCATCAGATAGTTCTGTAGTTATTGCCCAGTCCAAACTTTCTACATTTTGAAGTATACACAATAAATCATAGGTTTTATTGTCTAAGAAGTTAATTTCTCAACATCTGCTGGTCCCTTTTAAACTATCAGAGTATAGATATAGTATACTACATTAACTATCTGTATAATTAAGTTCTTTTGTTTATGCTGAGCAAGGGCTACATTTTGATGAAGTTCAGTACCTTTACTCTATCCTCTTCCAGTCAAAGGAAGAGGCTGAGTCAAAGAAATAATAGTAAAGAGACCAAGGGCAAGTTGACTTGGCACAGCCTGCTTTACACTTCTCCCTTAGATTTCCTAATACTTGTATTGTGTATGACAGTAATCTAGTCAGCTTGTATATATTGTTGATGCTCTAAAATGTACTTCATGTTTGAAAGGGTAGACTATATCATTTAGTAATGTGGTAGCATAAAATATGGCTGACATTTTTCAAATTAATAAATTTCAGACATTTATAAGACATACCTCACTTACATATGAGAAGCTTTGGTGGTGTGTTCTTTTATGTTACCTAATTTTCTCTTTCAGTTCTTCCTACAGATTCTTTTAGAATGGCTCTGGGAAATTCTTCACTGGTCACTGAGTTCATCTTGATGGGGTTAACAAACCTGCCTGACCTACAAATACCCCTCTTCCTAGTCTTTCTGATACCTTGCATGATAACTGCCTTGGAGAATTTGGCTTTGATCCTGCTGATTGTTCTGAATTCTCGCCTTCACACTCGCATGTATATTTTTTTCTCTTTAATATGTCCTGCATAGACATTTGTTATTGTTCAATTGGTACACCCAAAATGCTGATGAACTTTGTACTAAAGAAGAATGTTATTTCTTATCAGGGATGCAGTACTTCTTTTGCGTTTTTATCATTTCTGAATGTTATGTGCTGACAGCAATGGCCTATGATCGCTATTTGCAATCCATTTATGTACAATATTGTCATGTCTCCTAAGGTGTGTTCTTATTTTATGTTTGGTTCATATTTACTGGGGTTTTCTGATCCGACGATCCACACTGGATCTCTCCTGAGACTGACCTGCTGTGATGGCAACACCATCAACCATTATTTCTGTGACTTCTTCCTTTTGCTACACCTCTCCTGCACCAGTACCTATGTTAATGAGATAGAGTCGTTCATTATAGCAGGAAAAAACATCATTGTACCCACTCTACCCATCTTTACCTCTTATGGCTTCATCCTCTCAAGCATCCTGAAAATAAGTTCCACAGAGGGCAGGTCCAAAGTCTTCAGCACATGTAGCTCCCACATAATAACTATTTCTCTGTTCTTTGGATCATGTGACTATATGTATTTAAAGCCCTCCTCATCTGGGTCTTTGGGCCAGGGAAAAATATCTTCTGTATTTTATAACATTTTGGTTCCCATGATGAATCCATTAATCTATAGTCTTAGGAAAAAAGATGTTAAAATTGCTCTGAAAAAAACTTTAACCAAAAGAAAATTTTAAGCAAAATTTGCTATGTTTAATACCTTTAGTTGTAACATCAAGAGTTATTGTGTACTAGTTAATATATCTTCCTGGATTCTTCTTTGTATTGTATGTGTTGGAGGGGATTAACTTAGAGGAGAGAATTTGTAATTCATTTCATTTTAGTAGGTTTTCTTTGATACTTACCATTGGAAAGCTTTCATTAGTCACTGCTTAGCAATTTGGGAACACTAAAGTAAATAACCTGTTCCTTTCATTATCATTGTATCCCATTCTCAAAAGTATTAATTGTTTGAACAAGTCCAAATAAAGATTACATAAATAAGAAATAAGAGCATGTCATTTATTTAATAATTAATAAGTAAGAGATGGTACAGTTATTATTTGCCTTCTTTTTAAGTTGTGAGTCAAATAGCCTGCCTATCCTCCTGATCTACTATCTATGGTTACCATATGTCATTTGATTTGGCCATGTTCCCATTCATTACAGTAACTCACTTTTTCTACTACCAGACCCTTTTATACATTGGCCACATAATTGTAGATTTCCAAAATCAATGTGTTACATGTTCCCCAGATCTTCAACATTCATTTGTATTCTCCAGGTATGTAATATGCCCAACCCAGTGGGTTATGACACAGTTTTCATAATGAAACCAAATGAAGATATCTTGAATGTCATGCGAAATTTATAGGGTCAGCTAAAATATTCCAGAAAACCTACTTTATAATGAATCACTTAGCCTTATCCATGAGAAGCTATAGAACTGGGAAGCATAGTGATCATATTAATCTGTTCCAACTATGTAATGTGCCTCTTAAAGATATACAGTAAAGGCTTTCTAAACTAATGTCCTCAGCTCAGGAGCATCAATATAACTTGGCAACACTAGAACCAGACACTATCCATCTATGTGTTATTAATGATGGTTCTCATGCCTTTTCAAGAACATTGGAAGGAGAACCCATAGCACATCTGTTCTATGAAAATCGTCTTTAGTGACTTATCTAGTTGTAATCAATTTGATCCGAAAATATTATTATCAGAATGACCTTTCCTTTTGTCTCTGTTCCACACTTTGTCTCCATATTTGATCCCATGAGAATTTTTTACCCCTTCTAAGAAGGACCAAAGCACCCATACTTTGGTCTTCCTTCTTCTTGAGCTTCATGTGGTCTGTGAATTATATTGTGGGTATTCCAAGATTTTGGGCTAATATCCACTTATCAGTGAACACATACCATGTGTGTTCTTTTGTGATTGGTGTACCTCACTCAGGATGATATTTTTCTAGTTCCATCCATTTATCTAAGTATTTCATGAATTTACTGTTTTTAATATCTGAATAGTACTACATTGTATAAATGTACCACATTTTCTGGATCCATTCATCTATTGAAGGACATCTGGATGCTTTCTAGTTTCTGACTATTATAAATAAGGCTGCTATGAACATAGAGGAGCATGTGTCCTTGTTATATGTTAGAGCATCTTTTGGGAATATTCCCAGGAGTGCTTAGCTGGGTCCTTAGGTAATACTATGTCCAATATTCTGAGAGAGCACCAGACTGATTGCCAGAGTGGTTGTACCAACTTGCAATCCCACCAACAATGGATTCTTCTTTCTCTCCACACTCTCACAAAGCATCTGCTGTCACCATAGTTTCTGATCTTAGTCATTCTGATTGGTGTGTGGTAAAATCTCAGGGTTGTTTTGATTTGCATTCCCCCTGATGACTAAGTATGCTGAACATTTGTTTAGGGGCTTCTCGACCATTTGATTTTCCTCAGTTGGGAATACATTGTTTAACTCTGTACCCCTTGTTAATAGGGTTGTTTGATGGTCTGGAGTCCAATTTCTTGAGTTCTTTGCATATATTGGATATGAGCACTCTATTGGATGTAGGATTGTTAAAGATCTTTTCCCAATCTTTTGTTTACCATATTTTCCTATTGACATTATCCTTTGCCTTACAGAGCTTTGCAACTTTATGAGGTCTCATTTGTCAATTCTTGATCTTAGACCATAAGCCATTGGTGTTCTGTTCAGAACTTTCCCCCTGTGCCAATGTATTTGAAGCTCTTCCCCACTTTCTCTTCTGTTAGATTCATTGTTTCTGGTTTTATGTGGAGGTCCTTTATCCACTTGAAGTTGAGCTTTGTATAAGGATATAGGAAAGGATCAATTTGCATTCTTCTACATGCTAACTGCCAATTGACCCAGCACCATTTGTTCAAAATGCAATCTTTTTTTTCCCAATGCATTGTTTTAACTCCTTAGTCAATCATCAAGTGACCATAGGGGTGTGGGTTCATTTCTGGGTCTTCAATTCTATTACATTGATTTTCCTGCCTATCTGTATCACCTGGGGATTCATCCCATATACAGTCACCAAGCGCAGACACTAATGTCAATGTTAAGAAGTGCATGCTGATCGGAGCCTGATATAATGGTCTCCTGAGAGGTTCTGCCAGAGTCTAACATATACAGAGGTACTTGTTCACAGCCAACAATGGAGGAGTTAGAAAAAGGAATGAAGGAGCTGAAGGTGATGGCAGTCCCAGAGAAGAACAACAATATCAACTAACCAGAACCTGCAGTGTTCCTAGGAACTAATCCACCATCCAAGGATTACACATGGAGGGACCCATGGCTAAAGCCCTATATGTAGCAAAGGATGGCCTTGTTGGGCATCAGTGTGGGAAGAGGCCCTTGGTCCTGTGAAGGTTCGATGGCCCAGTGTAGGGGAATGTGAGAGCACGAGGCAGGAGTGGATCTTTGTATGGAGGCCCACCCTCATGGAATCAGGAGGAGGGGGGATGGGATAGGAAGTTTCTGGGGCAGAAATAGGGAAAGGGGATAAAATATTTGTAATGGAAATAAATAAAATGTCCAATAAAAATCCTCTGTTCAAAAAAATATAATGAAAAATTATTTACACACACACACACACACACACACATATTACAACACTATTATAAAATGCATAGCAGATAAAAATAGAACTTGTTTTAGAGCATTTTCTGTGCAGTGTCTACTAGTGAGAGACTTACTAACTTTTTCTTTTCAGTATAGCTGTCATTAATTACCTGCTCAATTAGCAAGACAAAAATCCTAGCCTTTGTTAAACTATGTAATTTTGTGTCAGATATAGGCTTCACGTAATTATGATTTTTTTCACTACCAACTGTACTTTAAATGACTTAAAAAAAGAGATGTACAGGAAAGAAACAAACTTCAGAAGAAATAAAGGTAAGGTCATTTGTTTTAAAATATTTTTATTGGATTTTTTTTTTATTTACACTTCAAATGTTGTCTTCTTTCCCGGTTTACCCCCTCCTGGAATGCCCTATCCCATCCTCCCATTCCCTGTTTCTATGAGGGTGTTCCTCCACCCACCCCACTCCCACCTCCCCACCCTCAGTTACCCTACTGTGGGGCATCTATCAAGCCTTCATAGGACCGAGAACCTCTCCTTCCATTGATGCCTGACAAGGCAACCCTCTGCTACATATGCAGCTGGAGTCATGTGTACTCCTTGGTTGATGGCTTAGTCCCTCAGAGCTCTGGGGGTAGGCTGGTTGGTTGATATTGTTTTATTCCAATGAGGGAACTTCAGGAGAATTGTTCCCAATCATTCTAAGATGGGGGATTGTAAGAGAATATAAAGTATCAGAGAAAATGAAGGTTTTGTAAGAATATGTTCTATTACAGAAATAGTAGTTGTATAAGAATATAAATCACTATTGCAGAGAGCTTATCTGTAGGAATTTGAAGTACAAATTTAAAAATGCATACAAGAACCTCATATTAAAGGATTGAAAATATGGTGTCAAAGTAATGTTCAATGTTTTTCTTTTACATTAGTGATATTTATTTATTTATTTATTTATTTATTTATTTACTTATTTACTTATTTATATTTTTCTGGGTTGGTGCCACTGAGAAATTTGGTTAAGCCTTCCTGGTGAGGCATATCACTATTTGCAAAATTACATACATACTTTAAAAGTCTGCAACATTCTTTATCTCAATAGGAAATTATTTATAAGAATCATAAATAGAAATTTACATACTATCACACTTTTTCTTTGTGTCTGTGGGACAGAGGACACAATATTAGTGTTCTAAACAATGAGTGAGATAAGTGCAGATGCTTCACAGTGAAGGTTGTGACTTCTCCAAGGAAAATAATAATGGCGTCTATTTAACCATAGAACCAAGGGTATAATATGGTACAAGTCTGGCTCTGTGAAACAATGGAAGTTTGAAGGTTATTTAAATATGTCTAGACAAGAAGTTACTGGCAGGAAAATGGGATTCAAAGGCAGGTGCCTAACTTAAGAAGTAACAGAAACATGGCAGCTCATTAAATCTGCTGCATTGAAGTTTAATGTCTAAAGTGCATTCAGCTCTCTGCATTCTGCTTTCTTCCAGAAACTGTTTAATGGTAGTGTGTTCTAGGGCACTGCCTTGTCAATATGGCAATCTTGGCAAGCTTTCAGAGAATTATGATCCTCTGTCAAGAAGGAATACTGCACTTTTGAGGCTGTATCTACAAAATATTGAGTATGTCCTATTTACGGTAAAGTAAATTTTTAAACTGTAATTTTGTATGTAGCTATTTGAATTCCAAGAGATTTTGTTTGGAAATATGAGATTGGAGAAAAATTTTTGTTAAAAAATTTAAATCAACCTAATTTAACTGTATTAAATTAGTATTTAATATTAGAGTATTAGAGAGTTAAGTATTTGAATTTTTTTAAAAATATACAGCAAGGTTTCTTGACAAACACCAAAGAGAACTTTGAAACTGTATTGAATCCTTAGAAATGAACCCACAGATCTCCAATTAAGTGATTTTGAACAAAAATTCTAAGAACAAGCATTGGCCAAAAAATTGTCTTTACAATAAGTAGTGTTAGGAAAAAGGTTATTCCACAGACAGAAAAAAAAAAAAAACAAAAACCAAAACAAACAAACAAAAATACAAAACGGTACTTGTGTTTTGATGACAGCAGTCAACTTAAAATGCACCAAAGCCTTAAAAGTAAGATGTAAAACTGAAATTTTCTCAATGTAAGGGGCTGTTGCTAAATGTGCCTCAATTTCACAGCACTCAGAAAAGTTTTTTTCTTTTAATTTAATAAGCAAATACATTCTTTTTTCTGGGAGGAAGTTCTACCTCCATCTTCTCAAGGTTGTTTGGTACATATTTTTGGAAAGATAACTCAAAATAAAATTGTTAACCTCTAATAATGATGTATGTAGAACTGAATGTTAGTTTCCTAGTGATAACCAGAAGAAATAAAAATAATGCATGCTTAAAAATTCATATTTGGTTCTCTGGAGTCTAACTTCTTGAGATCTTTGTATATATTGGATATTAGCCTTCTGTCATAAGTAGGGTTGGTAAATAATTTTTCCCAATTTGTTGGTTGCTGTTTTGCCCTGTTGACAGTGTCCTTTGCCTTACAGCAGCTTTGTAATTTTGTGAGGTCCCATTTGTCAATTCTTGATGTTAGAACATAAGCTATTGTTCTTTTTAGGAAATTTTTCCCTGTGCCAATGTGCTCGAGGCACTTCCCAACTTTCTTTTCTGTTAGTTTCAGTGTATTTGGTTTCATGTGGAAGTCCCTGATTCAATTGGACTTGAGCTTTTTACAATTAGATAAGAATGGATCGATTTGCATTTGTCTGCATGCTAACCACCAGTTGAACCATCACCATTTGTTGAAAAGGTTATCTTTTTTTGACTGGATGGTTTTGCTCCTTTGTCAAGGATCAAGTCACTGTAGGTGTGTGGGTTCATTTCTGGGTCTTCAATTCTATTCCATTGATCTACCTGCCTGTCACTGTCCCAATACCATTCAGTTTTTATCACTATTACTCTATAGTACAGCTTGAAGTCTGGGATGATGATTTGCCCTGAAGTTCTTTTATTGTTGAGAATAGTATTTAGTATCCTGGGTTTGTTTTTTATTTGTTTGTTTTTGTTTTGTTTTTTGTTTTGTTTTGTCTTTAATTCAAGATGAATTTGAGAATTGCTCTTTCTAACTCTATGAAGAATGAAGTTGGAATTTTGATGGGGATTGCATTTAATCTGTAGACTGTTTTCAGTAAGATGAAGATTTTTACTATTTTAATCCCTCCTATTCATCCGCGTGGGAAATCAAGGGCAATTTGACTTGACACAACCTGCTTCACCCTTCTCCCTTAGTTTTTCTAATAGTTTTATTGTGTATGACTGTAATTTAGTTAGCTGGAATACATTGTTGTTGTTGCTCTCAAGCATACTTCTTTTTTAAAGTGATAGACTATCCAGTTGAGTAAAGTGATAACATGAAATGTGGCTGTCTTTTTTTTCAAATAAATAACTTTTAGACCTTTCTAATACATACCTCACTTAAATAGGAGAAGTTTTGATGGTGTGATCTTTTTATCTTACCTAATTTCACCCTTTTTCTTCCTACAGATTCTTTTAGAGAAGAATGGCCCTGGAAAATGCTTCCTTGGTCACTGTATTCACCTTGATGGGGTTAACAAATGAGCCTGATCTACAAGTATCCCTATTCATAGTCTTTCTGATGACATACATGGTAACTACCTTGGGGAATTTGGGTTGCTCCTGCTGATTGTTTTGAATTCTCACCTTCATACTTCCATGTACTTTTTCCTTCTTAACTTATCCTGCATAGACCTTAGTTATTATTCAGTTGGTATACCCAAAATGCTGATGAACTTTGTACTAAAGAAAAATGTCAATTCTTATGAAGGATGCATGACCCAGCTCTACTTCTGTTGTTTTGGCATTTCTGAATGTTATGTGCTGAAAGCAATGGCCTATGGTCACTATGTGGCCATTTGCCATCCATTCTTGTACAACATTGCCATGTCTCCTAAGGTGTGTTTTTATCTTACGCATGCTTCATATATAATGGGGTTTTCTGATGGCATCATCCACACTGGATGTGTCCTGAGGCTGACCTTCTATGATGGAAACACTGTCAACCATTATTTCTATGACCTCCTCACTCTGTTGCAGCTTATGTAAATGAGATAGAGGTATTAATTGTAGCAGGAAAAGACATCATTGTACCCACTCTACCCATCTTTACCTCTTATGGCTTCATCCTCTCAAGCATTCTCAAAATAAGATACACAGCAAGCAAATCCAAAGTCTTCAGTACTTCTAGCTCCCACTTAATCGCTGTTTCTTTGTTCTTTGAATCATGTGCATCTATGTATCTTAAAACTTCCTCATTTGGGTCTTTGGATCACAGGAAAATATCTTCTCTCTTTTATAGTATTGTGATCACCATGATGAATCCATCAATCTATAGACTTAGATTCAAAGATGTTATAATTCCTCTAGGGGGGAAAATCTTTAGCCAAAAGAATGTTTTAAACAGAATTTGATATCATTTTACCTTTAGTTATAATAACAAGAGTTATTGTTTACTGATTAATATAATTTCCTAGATTCTTCACTGTTTTGTGTATGTGTGTTTGTGGGGAGATCATTAACTTGAAGAAGAGAATTTGTAGCTTGTTTCATTTTTAGTAGGTTTTTTTGATCCCAAGGATTAAAAAGCTTTCATTCTTCACTACTTCCGCAATTTGAGAACATCAGTAAATAAATAACTTCTTGCTTTCATTATCATTGTATCAAATTCTAAAAAGTATTTAGTGTTGGAACAAGTCCAAATAAAGATTACATAAATGACCGGGCAGTGGTTGCACATGTCTTTAGTCCCAGCACTTGGGAGACAGAGGCAGGATATTTCTGAGTTCGAGGCCAGCCTAGTCTACAGAGTGAGTTCCAGGACAGCCAGGGCTATACAGAGAAACCCTGTCTCAAAGAACCCAAAATAAATAAATAAATAAATAAATAAGATTACATAAATAATAAATAAAACTATGTCATTGGATAGTACTGTTATTATTTCTCTTTTTTTAAAAAGTTGTGTGTCAAATTGTCTGCCTCTATTCCTGCTTTACTTTCTTTGGTTACCATACGACATTTGATTTGATAGTGTTCCCAGTCACTAGAGTAACGCACTTTTTGTACTACCAGACTATTTTATAACATGGCTCCATAATTGCAGATGTCCATGAACAATGTATTCCATGTTCTCCAGATCTTCAACATCTATTTTTATTGTCAAGGTTTGTAATAAGACCAAGTCAGGGGGTTATGACACAGTTTTCATAATGAAACCAAATGAAGATATCTTGAATGTCATGTGAAATTTACAGTGACATCTGAAATATTCCAGGAAACTTATTCTATAATGAATTACTCAGCCTTATCCATGAGAAGCTATAGAACTGGGAAGCATAGTCATCTCTCTTATCTATACCTACTATGTAATGTGCTTCTGAAAGATCCAAAGTAAGGGCTTTCCAAACTAATGTCCTCAGTTCAGGAGCATCACTATAACTTGGCCACTCTAGAACCAGAGACTTTCTATCTATGTGTTATTAAAGATGGTTCTGATGCCTCCCAAGGGACAGACATATGGAAGGAGAACCCATAACACATTTGTTCACTGAACATCATCTTTCGTGACTTATCTAATTGTAATCAATATGAGCCAAGAATATTATTCCCTTCAAATGACACTTTTAATGACACAGGAAGAAACCTTTTAATTGACAATCACCGAAGTGAAAGGATTCACCATTTTCTAATAACAATGGACTTTTAAAACATGAATCTTCAAATTAATTTTACACACATAACCACAATGAGAGGTCAATGGAACTTTCCCAATGAATTTTAAGTTACTAAAATTTTTCTTCATCTTTGCTGTTTTAAACATTTCTGCATATTTAAAATTTCAAAAATCATGTTCTTCATTCACTGTAAAAAAGCATGGTATAACTGTCCTATTGAGCAATCACTTTAAATTAAAGACAAAGTTGGGAAGGTAGAACAGTAAATAAAGGGGTTACATATAAGACTGAGAGCCTGATTAACCCTCCTGATCCTAACCCCTCTTCACACAAAAAACCAAAGTGTGATGGAAGGAAAGCATTTCTAATG